>CM063110.1:44017970-44617970 GCA_031841125.1 Acanthococcus lagerstroemiae
GAGAGGTGAGAGAGGGTGAGCGAGAGGAGAGGGGTGGAGAGAGGGGAGGCAAGAAGGGAAAGGAGGAGACGAAGGAGGAGGGAGAGGAGAGAGAGAGGAGAGGAGGGTAAAGAGGAGAGAAGGGAGGGGAGGAGAATGAGAGGAGGGTGATGAGGAGGGAGAGAGGAGAGGAGAGAGAGAAGGGTGGAGAGGAAAGAGAAAGGGGAGGAGGCAGAAGGGAGGGGAGGAGAAGAGAGTGATGAAGGGAAGAAAGATAGGAGTGAGGAGGGAGGAGAGGAGAGAAGGGAGAGGAGAGAAGGAAGGTCCGGAGATGAGTGAAGAGAGGAGAGGAGAGAGTGCTGAAGCGAGGAGAGAAGGAGGGGACAGGAAGGAAGGGTTGGGGAGAGTCGCGAAGGGAGGGGGAAGGGAGAGGAGGGTGCAGAGGAGTGAAGGTAGGAGAGGAGAGGAGTGAAGGGAGGAGAGGAGTACGAGAGGAGAGGAGCGAAGAAAAGCGGAGTGGAGGGAAGAGAGGAGGAAGGAAAGGAGAGGGAGCTTCCCTCCTCTCTCCTCTTCTCTCCATCCTCATCTCTTTCCTCCCATCGCTCTCTTAGAGAGGAGGAGGAGACAGGAGAGGGGTAGGAGGACAGGACAAGGAGAGGAGTAGGAGAGAGAAGAGAGAGGAGGAGGAGGGTAAGAGGCGTGAGAGGGTTTGGATAGAAGAGGAGAGGGGTGGAGGGGAGAGGAAGGAATGTGAAAAGGAGATAGGAAAACACAAAAAAGAACAGAAGAGGAAGGGAGGTGGCAAAAAAGAAGGAAGGAGAAAAAAGGAGGAAGGAAGAAGGGAGCCAGGAAGGGAAACAGAGAAGAAGAAGGGTAGAGAAGGAGAAAGACAGGTAGGGGAGAGGGGTGGAGGCGAAGGGAGGAATGCTAAAGGAAGGGAGGAATTAAGAAGAGGTGAGGAGAGTAGAAGAAAAAGGAAGGAAGGAGGGAGACAGAAAGGGAAAGGAGGAAGGAAGAAGAGAGATGAGAAAAAGAGAAAGGTAGAGAAGAAGACATAGGAAGGGAGAGGAGAGGAGACGAGACGAGAATGAGGAAAGAGACGAAAACAGGAGGAACAGAGAGACAGAAGGTGGGAGGGAAAAGGGAAAGAAAGGAGAAAAGAAGAATACTGGAGGAAAAACAGAAGAAAGGACATGAGGTATCGAGAAAGGAGATTCAAATGGAAAGGAGGGAAAGGGGGAGGAAGTACTGCTAGGAATATGGAAAAGGGAGAAGAAAGGAGCAGAAATGCGCAAATAGGACAAAGAGAGGAATATAGGAGATACAAAAAGTATTTCAATAATGAAGAACACTTAAGCGCAGCTTTTTGAAAACAGTGTACTTCCCTATTACTAAATTCTCAGGAAGCAGGAAGAACTGCCTACAAATGTCAATTTTAATTTTTTTTTTTTTTTTTTGTGATTCTTATGAATTACCCGCAACGTTTAACGGATGGAGTTCGAATAGAAGCAGCAAGTGAGAACTCGCTGGGTTTTGGAAATGAAATTTTCAGAACGAATATATAGTTATTGCCTTACCTAAGTGTTCTTCATTAGTGAAGTCATTCGAAGAAACAGTAAGTCCATATTTCTAAAATGTGCAGGAAGCCGGAAAAACTGCGTGGGTTCTGACTACATGGGTTCTGACTACAATTTTGACTTTCATTGCTACTTAGGAACCGTCTTCTGAATCCAAAAATAAAAACCAAAACATGGACTTACTGCATTTAGGTAATGCACCTCTCACTTATTCATACTTACCCAGCAGTACACACCCCCAGCCCCAGACACTAACGGCCGAAAAAGTACGCGCGTACGCACCATTTTTCTCGAGTTTTTGATCAAACTGCCCTTGTCGGAACTACCAAATTAGAAATGCTGACTAAAACGCAAATATTTTTCAGTCGAACTCCAGAATAACAGATAAACCAAATAATGAGAAAAAAAGAAGTAACCAAAAGGGGGAAAATTAAGTAAAAGCAGTAGCCAAGTGTTCGCAATTACAAGAATGAAAGTATGCATACCAAAGAAATTACTTTTTTCAGCAAGTAACTCTTTCAGTTCTCCATTTCTTGACCTTGCTGCTGCGTTGCTCATCTCTTGCACAGCACTGATGTCCATCAGTTTAACGATTTTCTGCGAATCAAAAATATACGCAATAATCCAATAATCGACAAGTCGGCAAATCGAAAAGAAGCACCGTGGATATTATTTATTTAAAATTCTAGTTTTTCAGCAAACTAGTAATTCAAAAATAGAATTTTCACTTATTATGTCGGTAAGCCACTGACTCAATGAAGTTAATCTAATCCCTGGAGAGAAGTTGCCTGTAGGCGAGTTAGAACTGGACTCTGGACTGAATGTATGGAAATACCAGCCATAAACACAATTGTGGACGAAACAGGGTGGTAAAGAAACGGGAAACCCCAACAATAATGTACAGGTCCATTTTTAAAAACAGGTTGTTTACGAGCTAAGGGTTTAAAGGGTTCCAGTTACCTTTTAACTGGTAACAATGAGAAAAAAAAACGAAGGTCGAATTTCTTTGCTCACGAATTCTTTGTCCCTCTAGTCAAAAAAGAGAAGCAATCATTGAAAAAAAAGTGCATTGCCAATATTTTTGTTCGGAAATGATTTTTCCTGACTTTTCCAAAGCAATTTTCCCAGTTTTCCAGGTCCTTCAAATACAAATTACGAGGGGGGGGGGGGTCAATTTTTGTAGAGCATCTCTCATTTATTTGTACTTACTTAGTAGCAAGAAGGAGAACTGTAAAATCTCGAGTATAATAAATACGCGCATACGCCCATTCATCTTTTAGTTTATTTTATTAAAAAAAATTTTTACATATTTTCTTAAACGTGTTTTACAAAAAAAAATTAAACGGTTTCTTCCCCGTATTTTTTCAAAAAAAGTTGTTTTTTTATTATTTTTTTATTGTTTCTTTGTTTATCTTTTTTTTTTTTTAAATATTACTTTTCAATTTTTAATATTTTAAATAATATTATAAATAACCTTTTTTCCCCGCAATTTTAGATCCATTTCTTCCCAATTTTGAAATACAAAATCCGAGATGTGTAACTGTGCATATTATACTAGAGATTTCATGATCAGTAGCAAACGAAGAGTGAATCCACAAATTGCCCTTAGTCAAAAAAAAAAAAAATTGATGCTAATACATGTGAGAGGTAACCACATATCCTCACCACAACAGAAATCGAGTTTAAGGTAAAGTGCCCTGATATTGTCTAATCGACGAAATATTTCATCCATACCGAGTGGCTGATTGCAAAAACCTGTTATTAAGCTCAAAAAGAACAAAATTATCAACGATTAGTGAAAGCCTCCTGAAATTTCATAATACATGCAAAGAAAGGTTCGTACAATAGTACCAACATTTTACTTCGATCAATTCGAAAGAGTAATAGTTTTACTTTTTGTGTATTTATTCTTTACCCGGTTCAAGTGCAAAAATGTTTAATTCAAACAAGACAAAAAAAATGTTATTCCTCCCCCTCCTCCTCCCCCCAACCCTATTTTTTGCTAGTGTTGAAAATGCCGGCCCAATAATACAAGACTTTTATCATCCAACACGAGAAAATTACGTTTAAAAAATCGACGAAATAATGAATTTTAGATTTGTTAATTACTAGTCGAAAATGGCGAGTAGTTAAATCTGCCAAAAAAATTTCGACTTCGAAAATTCGGAATGGGGAACAGTTCGCTACTACCATACGAGACACAAAATTGCATTCAATTCGACGAAAATTTTCACATTGAAATAATTATGTCATCAAAAGAAATTTATTGTAAAACATTTCATGAGGATGAATTTCAAGATGAAATTTTGAAAATAATTTTGATGGTGATAATTTAATTGCCGTTAATCGGCAAAACACTTTCACATTTGAAAATTAAAAATTTTTTATGAAGTATTTTGATAAAAATTTTGAAAAATTAATTTCAGCAATGGCCTTATATTTCACTACCAGCTTTACAATATTTGGGTAATATTCCTCGAAGCATTGGTAATAGCCTCGTGCATGCGTTACGATATTTGAAAAAATAAAATTCTATATACACATAAGTACGTGGAACTCGAAAGTAATCTTACCCTATTAGCAGGGGGGTTATAGAGAAACAGAAAGAGATCGGAATCGCCAAATTAGAAAATTGAAAATTATGACTAACACAAATATTTTTCAGACAAACTCCGGAATAACAAGTGTAACCAAATGATGAGAAAAAAAAAAAAAAAGTAACCAAATGGGGAAGAAATGAAGTAAAAGCAGTAGCCAAGTGTTCGCAATTAGAAGAATAAAAATATGATGAATACCAAAGAAATTCGTTTTTTCAGCAAGTAACTTTCAGTTCCTCGAGAATAAGCACGCGTGTACGCGCTATTTTTCTCAATTTTAGATCAATATTTTTCCAATTTTAAATTACAAAATCCGAGGTGTGTAATGTACATTATACTCGTGATTTCACAATCAGAAAAAAAAAATACATAAGAATAGTGAATCGGATTGAGACTATAAATGCAGAAAATTCTTTTGGCCAACTGCCAGTTAAAATTGAAAATCCCGATTCAAGTGCAAAGATGTTTCATTTAATACGTTAAAAAAAATCGACGAAATAATGAATCTTAGATTTTTTGTTAACGACTAGTCCAGAATAGCGACTAAATAGTCAAATATGCGAAAAAATTTCGACTTCGAAAATTGGGAATGAGGAGCAGTCCGTTACTATACTAGACCAAAAATTGCATTCAATTCAATGAAAATTTTCATATTGAAATAATTATGTCATCACACGGGTGAATATATTTCAAGATAAAATTTTGAAATTTATTCGTAATTTTTACGGTAATAACTTAATCGCCGTTAATCGGCAAAACACTTTCACATTTGAAATTCTTAACAAAGTATTTTAATGAAAATTTTGGAAAATAAACTTCAAGAATGGTCTTATACTTCATTACCAGATTTACCAGATTTCAGATTTGGGTAATTTCTCTCGAGGCTTTGGTAATACCCTAGTGCATGCTTTACAATATTATTTGAAAAAATAAAATTCTTTATATAAGTACGCGGAACTTAATCATTCCCTATTAGCAGGGGGGTTATGTAGAAATGGAAATAAGTTGGAAATATCAAATTAGAAATGCTGACTCAAACGCAAATATTTTTCAGCCGAACAAAAAAGAAGTAACCAAATGGGGAAAAATGAAGTAAAGCAGTAGCCAAATGTTCGCAAATACAAGAATGAAAGTATGCATACCAAAGAAATTCGTTTTTTCAGCAAGTAGCTCTTTCAGTTCTCCATTTCTTGACTTTGCTGCTGCGTTGCTCATCTCTTGCACAGCACTGATGTCCATCAGTTGAACGAATTTCTGCGAATCAAAAATATATGCAATAATCCAATAATCGGCAAGTCGGCAAATCGAAAAGAAATACCGCGGATATTATTTATTCGAAATTCTAATTTTTCAGGATACCAGTAAATCAAAAATAGAATTCTTACTTGTTATGTCGGTAAGCCACTGACTAAATGAAATTAATCTAATCCCTGAAGAGACGTTGCCTGTAGGAGAGTTAGAATTGGACTCTGAACTGACTGCATGGAAATACCAGCCACGTCTATCCAAGAATAAACACAATGTGGACGAAACACGGTGGTAAAGAAACGGGAAACCCCAACAATCCTGTACAGGTCCGACGACCTAAGGGTTTAAAGGGTTCCAGACCTTTTACCTGGTAACAATGAGAGAAAAAAAACGAAGGTCGAATTTCTTTGTTCACGAATTCTTTGAAAATAACTTTTTGATCATCAAGGTTACGAGTCCCTCTAGTCAAAAAAGAGAAGCGATAATTGAAAAAAAAGTATTATGTCATCACACGGGTGAATATATTTCAAGATAAAATTTTCAAATTTATTCATAATTTTTATGGTAATAACTCAATCGGCAAAACACTTTCACATTTGAAAATAAAAAAATTTTTAACAAAGTATTTTGATGAAAATTTTGAAAAATAGACTTCAACAATTGCCTTATACTTCATTACCAGCTTTACCAGATTTCAGATTTGGGTATTTTTCTCTAGTGCATGCTTTACAATATTTGAAAAAATAAAATTCTTTATATAAGTACGTGGAACTCAATCTTACCCTATTAGCAGGGGGGTTATGTAGAAATGGAAATAGGTTGGAAATGTCAAATTAGAAATGCTGACCCAAACGAAAATATTTTTCAGCCGAACAAAATAAAAGCAGTAGCCAAGTGTTCACAATTACAAGAATGAAAGTATATGCATACCAAAGAAATTCGTTTTTTCAGCAAGTAACTCTTTCAGTTCTCCATTTCTTGACCTTGCTGCTGCGTTGCTCATCTCTTGCACAGCACTGATGTCCATCAGTTTAACGAATTTCTGCGAATCAAAAATATATGCAATAATCCAATAATCGGCAAGTCGGCAAATCGAAAAGAAATACCCCGGATATTATTTATTCGAAATTCTAATTTTTCAGCATACTAGTAAATCAAAAATAGAATTCTTACTTGTTATGTCGGTAAGCCACTGACTAAATGAAATTAATCTAATCCCTGAAGAGACGTTGCCTGTAGGAGAGTTAGAACTAGACTCTGAACTGACTGCATGGAAATACCAGCCACGTCTATCCAAGAATAAACACAATGTGGACGAAACACGGTGGTAAAGAAACGGGAAACCCCAACAATCCTGTACAGGTCTGTTTGTAGGTTCCAGACCTTTTACCTGGTAACAATGAGAGAAAAAGAACGAAGGTCGAATTTCTTTGTTCACGAATTCTTTGAAAATAACTAGCCCGCTGGATCAAGGGAGCAGCGTTGCCAACCCATGAATTGAAAGAATGTTTGTTCAGTGGAGAAAAAAATCACTTTTTAGGGATTTTTATAAACATTATACGCGTATACAGTGTGATCTATACAGTTTACAGCCAATTATGTACAGAATTTTGATCATCAAGGTTACGAGTCCCTCTAGTCAAAAAAGAGAAGCAATGATTGAAAAAAAAGTGCGTTGCCAATTTTGAAAAAAATAAAATAAGTAAAAAAAAAAAGGGCATCCTTTTGTAGCAGTCTGAAAGACTATTTTCCTCTAAAAAGAGTACAATTGCTGTTCTGCCTGTACAGGGTGTCCTTTCTTGTTCGGAAATGATTTTCCCTGACTTTTCCAGGTTTTCCAGAGCAATTTTCCCAGTTTTCCAGACCCATCAAATACAAATTACACATGCAAGGTAGTATGGGGGAGGGGGGTCAATTTTTTCTAAGTTGGGACTATCGTCACCTCCCAAGTCCAAAAATAGAAACCAAATCTAATAACCTCATTTTCAAAGTTGAAATATTCGCAAAAATATAACCCGAAGTGTAAAAGTCTGTGTAAAATTTAAATTCATCGAAAGCGTCTTCTGAATCCAAAAATAAAAACAAAAACATGGACTTACTGCATTTTGGTGAAGCATCTCTCACGTATTCATACTTACGTAGTTGGAAGAAGAACTACAGTAAAATGTCGAGTATAATAAGTACTCGCCTACGCACCATTTTTCTCGACTTTAGATCCCCCCCCCCCATGTTAGGTTACAAAATCCGAGGCGTGCAACTATATTATTATACTCGAGATTTCATAATCAGTAGCAAAACTGAAAAGTGAATTCGTAAACTGCCCTTAGTCAAGGGGGGAAGAAATGATACACAAAACATCAAAAATGAGTTATTGATGCCAACTGGCGGGATGGTGGAGGAAGTTGCAAAGTCACTCATGAGAGGTATAACCGCATTACATCAATGTGTACCCGGGTAATCAGTTTAATCCATCAACTGGGGTAATATTGGCTACCAGTGATAACATCGGCCACTCATGAATTGTGTACTCATAACAATACAGTAAGCACTTTAATAACAAGTCATGAGTGTCTGATAGTGATACTACCACAGTTAACTTTACTGATAACGATACTAGCGCTCCTATAACGAGTCATGAGTGGCCGATATTACCCCAGTTGACAGTACTACCAACATTAAGAAATGTTTTTCACAATTTTCAACTAGTTTTATGATTTCGACTAAGGGCAGTTTGTGAGTCCATTCCTCGAGTAATCGGCATCCAGAACACTGAACACAATCACTTGGGTACCTGTGAACAATTAAAAATATATAAATAATAACACATCAAAAATTCTAGGGTTGGGACTGCTTCCATCTCCTGAATCCAAAAATGAAAACAAATACTTAAGACTTACTGCATTGTTGCAGACTATCTCTCACTGATTCGTACTTTGTAAAATCTCGAGTATAATACGCGTGTACGCGCCTTTTTTCGCAATTTCAGATCCATTTCCTCCCAATTTGAAAATACAAAATCCGAGGTGTGTAATTGTACATATTATACTCGAGATTTCACGATCCGTAGCAAATGAGGAATGAATCCACAAATTGCCCTTAGTCAAAAAAAAAAAAAAAAAAAAAAAATTGACGCTAATACCCGTGAGAGGTAACTGCATATCCTCACCATAACAGAAATAGAGTTAAAGTGCCCTGATATCGTCTAATCAACCAAATATTTAAATCTCCTGAAATCTCATGATACATTCACATTATGGTTCATATAATAGTACCAAAATTTTATTGCTTTTAACTACCCTCCTCAATCGTTTTACAGTAGATGAATTTCAAATTTTCAACTGATAAATTACGAATTTCTTGCATTACAGATGGCGGAAATAAGAAAATTATGGATCAAAGAAGCGATGCTACGTACTGTTATTACGTGTATGAATCCTCCAATGGGTTTTCTAAAGGTTTCGAAAGATCACTATGTGCCGATCGCCACTATCCAAGATTTCGTTCGAAGAGTAATACCTTATAATTGTATTCCTAGGTTTATTTATAATAACAATAAACGTAGTTTTCCGTTGCTTCCTATCGTTTGTTTTTTCAAGGTTTTGAGCGGACAATATTAGGTACGTAAATTTTGAAAGGTTAATTCTTGGTACGCTTTTAGAATCAATTTTTGAGAAACTTTTAATGAGAATTTTAGAAAGGTAATTAGCCAAAATTATGCGCGAAGAATGGTTCTGCAATGCTTATAGCATTGCCAAATTTCCAAAAAAAAATAATAATTTTGAGATACTTATTAAAATTTTGGGCTGAGTAGTGGTCGATATTAGGACACTTCACCTCATGAGTGTTCAATATTTCGGGGTACTACATTAAGGAAGAAATGTATCGTCATCCGGAATACTAAACACAATCACTGAGGTACCTGTAAACAAATAAATATCATTAGAATAACGCATCAAAAATTCTAAATAAATGCGATGTACAACTACTGTAATCTGCAAGTACCCAGCACGGGAATACCACACAGAATCTGTGGATTAACTGTAAGCAAGAAAATGGGACTACTCTCACCTTCCGAATCCAAAAATAAAAACCAAATCATAGTCGTACGACAATGTTGTAATTCATACTTAGTAGGCAGAAGAACTACAGTAAAGAGGGCAGGATTTAACATTCTCGCGCTTCTCGGCAGAATAAAAATTGCCGTCCCCGTCAGATTTCGATACACCTTCCATGACCCCCTCTTAATAAATACATAAATTTAAAAAAAAAGTTTCGAAAATTTGCCGTAACCCAAAATCTGCCGCCCCTGAGAGTAAAACCTCGAGAACAAGCACGCGCATAAGCGCCATTTTTCTCAACTTTAGATCAATATTTTTCCAATTTTAAATTACAAAATCCGAGGGGTGTAACTGCATAATTATACTCGAGATTTCACAATCAGAAAAAAAAATACACAAGTCTAGTGAAATGCCAAATCGGATTGATACTAAAAATGTAGAAAAAATTTTTTTGCCAACTGCCACTCAAAATTGAAAATCCTGATTCAAGTGCAAAAAAGTTTCATAAGGTTATTTTCCTTTTTTTTTTTTTTTGCTACTGTTAGAAATTCTGACCCAATGACAAGAATTTTATCATGCAACACAAGAAAATTATCATATTTAAAAAAAAAATTGACGAAATAATGAATTTTAGATTTGTAACTATTAGTCCCGAATGGCGACTAAATAGTCAAATATTCGAAAAAATTTCTACTTCGAAAATTTGGAATGGGGAGCAGTCCCCTGCCATACCAGACACAAAATTGCATTCAACTCGAAGAAAATTTTCGCATTGAAATAATTATGTCATAAAATAAAATTTCTCCCAAAACATTTCATACGGGTGAATATATTTCAAGATAATATTTTGAAATTTATTCATAATTTTTAAGGTGATAAGTTAATCACTGTTAATCGGCAAAACACTTTCATTTGAAAATGAAAAAATATTTCACAAAGTCTTTCGATGAAAATTTTGAAAAATAAACTTCAACAATGGCCTTATACTTCACTAGTCACTACTAGCTTTACCATATTTGGGTAATTTCTCTCGAGGCTTTGGTAAAACCCTAGTGCATGCCTTACAATATTTGAAATAATAAAATTCTCTATACATACAAGTACCCGTGGAACTTGAAAGTAATCTTTACCCTTTTAGCAGGGGGTGATGTAGAAATGGAAATAGGTTGGAAATGTCAAATTAGAAATGCTGACCCAAACGCAAATATTTTTCAGCCGAACAAAAAAAGAAGTAACCAAATGGGGAAAAATGAAGTAAAAGCAGTAGCTAAGTGTTCACAATTATTACGAGAATGAAAGTATATGCATACCAAAGAAATTCGTTTTTTCAGCAAGTAACTCTTTCAGTTCTTCATTTCTTGACCTTGCTGCTGCGTTGCCCATCTCTTCCACGGCACTGATGCCAATCAGTTTAACGAATTTCTGCGAATCAAAAATATACGTAATAATCCAATAATCGGCAAATCAAAAAGAAGTACCGTGTGGATATTATTTATTCAAAATTCTAATTTTTCAGCATGCTAGTAATTCAAAATTAGAATTTTTACGTATTATGGCGGTAGACCACTGACTCAATGAAATGAATCTAATCCCTGGAGAGAAGTTGTCTGTAGGCGAGTTAGAACTGGACTCTAGACTGAATGAATGGAAATACCAGCCATGCCTACCCAAGAATAAACACAATTGTGGACGAAACAGGGTGGTAAAGAAACGGGAAACCCCAACAATAATGTACAGGTCCTTTTTAAAAACAGGTTGTTTACGAGCTAAGGGTTTAAAGGGTTCCAGTTACCTTTTAACTGGTAACAATGAGAAAAAAAAACGAAGGTCGAATTTCTTTGTTCACGAATTCTTTGAAGCTGGATCAAGGGCTGGTCCCGTCCGTGCTGGATGAGGAGCAGCTGCCAACCCATGAATTGAAAGAACATTTTTTTAGGTGGAGAAAAAGTCACTCTTTACTGATTGTGATCTATACAGTTTACATATTACATACAGAATTTTGATCATCAAAGTTACGAGTCCCTCTAGTCAAAAAAGAGAAGCAATGATTGAAAGAAAAGTGCATTGCCAATATTTTTGTTCGGAAATGATTTTTCCTGACTTTTCCAAAGCAATTTTCCCAGTTTTCCAGGTCCTTAAAATACAAATTACACATGCACGGCGGTATGGGGGAGGGGTCAATTTTTGTAGATCATCTCTCATTTATTTGTACTTACTTAGTAGCAAGAAGGAGAACTGTGAAATCTCGAGTATAATAAATACGCGCATACGCCCCATTCATTTTTTACTTTATTTTATTAAAAAAAATTTTATACAGATTTTTTTAAACATGTTTTTCAAAAAAAAAAAAAAAATTAAGAAACGGTTTCTTCCCGGTATTTTTTCATAAAAAGTTTTATTTTAAATTATTTTTTTTTATTGTTTGTTTTTTTAAATCTTTTTTTGTTGTTTTTTAAAAATATTTTGAAATTTTTAATATTTTAAATAATATTATAAATAACAATTCCCCCCCCCCCGCAATTTTAGATCCATTTCTTCCCAATTTTAAAATACAAAATCCGAGATATGTAACTGTACATATTATACTAAAAATTTCACAATCAGTAGCAAATGAAGAGTGAATCCGCAAATTGCCCTTAGTCAAAAAAAAAAAAAAAAATTGATGCTAATACATGTGAGAGTAACCACATATCCTCACCACAACAGAAATCGAGTTTAAGGTAAAGTGCACTGATATTGTCTAATAAACGAAATATTTCATCCATTATTAGTACTACCTAGTGGCTGATTGCAAAAACCTGTTATTAAGCTCAAAAAGAACAAAATTATCAACGATTAGTGAAAACCTCCTGAAATTTCATAATACATGCAAAGAGAGGTTCGTACAATAGTACCAACATTTCATTTCGATCAATTCGAAAGAGTAATAGTTTTACTTTTTTTGTATTTATTCTTTGCCCGATTCAAGTGCAAAAATGTTTCACTCAAACAAGACAAAATATTGTTATTCCCCCCCCCCACCCCTATTTTATTGCTAGTGTTGAAAATGCTGACTCAATGATACAAGAATTTATCATCCAACACGAGAAAATTACGTTTAAAAAATCGACGAAATAATGAATTTTAGATTTGTTAATTACTAGTCGAAAATGGCGAGTAGTTAAATCTGCCAAAAAATTTCGACTTCGAAAATTCGGAATGGGGAGCAGTTCGCTACTACCATACGAGACACAAAATTGCATTCAATTCGACGAAAATTTTCACATTGAAATAAATATGTCATCAAATGAAATTTATCGTAAAACATTTCATGAGGATGAATTTCAAGATGAAATTTTGGAAATAATTTTTATAGTGATAACTTAATTGCCGTTAATCGGCAAAACACTTTCACGTTTGAAAATTAAAAATTTTTTATGAAGTATTTTGATAAAAATATTGAAAAATTAATTTCAGCAATGGCCTTATATTTCACTACCAGCTTCACAATATTTGGGTAATATTTCTCGAAGCATTGGTAATAGCCTCGTGCATGCGTTACGATATTTGAAAAAATAAAATTCTATATACACATAAGTACGTGGAACTCGAAAGTAATCTTACCCTATTAGCAGGGGGGTTATAGAGAAACAGAAAGAGATCGGAATCGCCAAATTAGAAAATTGAAAATTATGACTAACACAAATATTTTTCAGACAAACTCCGGAATAACAAGTGTAACCAAATGATGAGAAAAAAAAAAAAGTAACCAAATGGGGAAGAAATGAAGTAAAAGCAGTAGCCAAAGTGTTCGCAATTAGAAGAATAAAAATATGATGAATACCAAAGAAATTCGTTTTTTCAGCAAGTAACTTTCAGTTCCTCGAGAATAAGCACGCGTGTACGCGCTATTTTTCTCAATTTTAGATCAATATTTTTCCAATTTTAAATTACAAAATCCGAGGTGTGTAATGTACATTATACTCGTGATTTCACAATCAGAAAAAAAAAATACATAAGAATAGTGAATCGGATTGAGACTATAAATGCAGAAAATTCTTTTGGCCAACTGCCAGTTAAAATTGAAAATCCCGATTCAAGTGCAAAGATGTTTCATTTAATACGTTAAAAAAAATCGACGAAATAATGAATCTTAGATTTTTTGTTAACGACTAGTCCAGAATAGCGACTAAATAGTCAAATATGCGAAAAAATTTCGACTTCGAAAATTGGGAATGAGGAGCAGTCCGTTACTATACTAGACCAAAAATTGCATTCAATTCAATGAAAATTTTCATATTGAAATAATTATGTCATCACACGGGTGAATATATTTCAAGATAAAATTTTGAAATTTATTCGTAATTTTTACGGTAATAACTTAATCGCCGTTAATCGGCAAAACACTTTCACATTTGAAATTCTTAACAAAGTATTTTAATGAAAATTTTGGAAAATAAACTTCAAGAATGGTCTTATACTTCATTACCAGATTTACCAGATTTCAGATTTGGGTAATTTCTCTCGAGGCTTTGGTAATACCCTAGTGCATGCTTTACAATATTATTTGAAAAAATAAAATTCTTTATATAAGTACGCGGAACTTAATCATTCCCTATTAGCAGGGGGGTTATGTAGAAATGGAAATAAGTTGGAAATATCAAATTAGAAATGCTGACTCAAACGCAAATATTTTTCAGCCGAACAAAAAAAGAAGTAACCAAATGGGGAAAAATGAAGTAAAGCAGTAGCCAAATGTTCGCAAATACAAGAATGAAAGTATGCATACCAAAGAAATTCGTTTTTTCAGCAAGTAGCTCTTTCAGTTCTCCATTTCTTGACTTTGCTGCTGCGTTGCTCATCTCTTGCACAGCACTGATGTCCATCAGTTGAACGAATTTCTGCGAATCAAAAATATATGCAATAATCCAATAATCGGCAAGTCGGCAAATCGAAAAGAAATACCGCGGATATTATTTATTCGAAATTCTAATTTTTCAGGATACCAGTAAATCAAAAATAGAATTCTTACTTGTTATGTCGGTAAGCCACTGACTAAATGAAATTAATCTAATCCCTGAAGAGACGTTGCCTGTAGGAGAGTTAGAATTGGACTCTGAACTGACTGCATGGAAATACCAGCCACGTCTATCCAAGAATAAACACAATGTGGACGAAACACGGTGGTAAAGAAACGGGAAACCCCAACAATCCTGTACAGGTCCGACGACCTAAGGGTTTAAAGGGTTCCAGACCTTTTACCTGGTAACAATGAGAGAAAAAAAACGAAGGTCGAATTTCTTTGTTCACGAATTCTTTGAAAATAACTTTTTGATCATCAAGGTTACGAGTCCCTCTAGTCAAAAAAGAGAAGCGATAATTGAAAAAAAAGTGCGTTGCCAATTTTGAAACAAATAAAATAAGTAAAAAAAAAAGGCCATCCTTTTGTAGCAGTCTGAAAGACTATTTTCCTCTAAAAAGAGTACAATTGCTGTTCTGCCTGTACAGGGTGTCCTTTCTTGTTCGGAAATGATTTTCCCTGACTTTTCCAGGTTTTCCAGAGCAATTTTCCCAGTTCTCCAGACCCATCAAATACAAATTACACATGCAAGGTAGTATGGGGGAGAGGGGTCAATTTTGTAGAGCAACTCTGATATATGTGTTCTTAGTGGATCCATTCCTTGAGCAATTTGTATCTGGAACCCTGGACACAATCGCTTAGGTGCCTGTAAACAATTAAAAACATAATATAATAATAATAGTAATAACGCATCAAAAAATCGATGTTGGGACTACCGTCACCTCCCAAGTCCAAAAATAAAAACCAAATCTAATAACTTCATTTTCAAAGTTGAAATATTCGCAAAAATATAACCCGAAGTTTAAAAGTCTGCGTAAAATTTAAATTCATCGGAAGCGTCTTCTGAATCCAAAAATAAAAACAAAAACATGGACTTACTGCATTTTGGTGAAGCATCTCTCACGTATTCATACTTACATAGTTGGAAGAAGAACTACAGTAAAATGTCGAGTATAATAAGTACTTGCCTACGCACCATTTTTCTCGACTTTAGATCCCCCCCCCCCATTTTAGATTACAAAATCCGAGGCGTGCAACTATATATTATACTCGAGATTTCATAATCAGTAGCAAAACTGAAAAGTGAATTCGTAAACTGCCCTTAGTCAAGGGGGGAAGAAATGATACACAAAACATCAAAAATGAGTTATTGATGCCAACTGGCGGATGGTGGAGGAAGTTGCAAAGTCACTTATGAGAGGTATAACCGCATTACATCAATGTGAACCCGGGTTATCAATTTAATCCATCAACTGGGGTAATATTGGCTACCAGTGATAACATCGGCCACTCATGAATTGTGTACTCATAACAATACAGTAAGCACTTTAATAACAAGTCATGAGTGTCTGATAGTGATACTACCACAGTTAACTTTACTGATAACGATACTAGCGCTCCTATAACGAGTCATGAGTGGCCGATATTACCCCAGTTGACAGTACTACCAACATTAAGAAATGTTTTTTACAATTAATTTTCAACTAGTTTTATGATTTCGACTAAGGGCAGTTTGTGAGTCCATTCCTCGAATAATCGGCATCCAGAACACTGAACACAATCACTTGGGTACCTGTGAACAATTAAAAAAATATAAATAATAACATCAAAAATTCTAGGGTTGGGACTGCTTCCATCTCCTGAATCCAAACATGAAAACAAATACTTGGACTTACTGCATTGTTGTAGAGCATCTCTCACTGATTCGTACTTTGTAAAATCTCGAGTATAATACGCGTGTACGCGCCTTTTTTTCGCAATTTCAGATCCATTTCTTCCCAATTTTAAAATACAAAATCCGAGGTGTGTAACTGTACATATTATACTCGAGATTTCACGATCAGTAGCAAATGAAGAATGAATCCACAAATTGACCTTAGTCAGAAAAAAAAAAAGAAAAAATAATTGACGCTAATACCCGTGAGAGGCAACTGCATATCCTCACCACAACAGAAATAGAGTTAAAGGGCCCTGATATCGTCTAATGAACCAAATATTTAAATCTCCTGAAATTTCATGGTACATTCACATTATGGTTCATATAATAGTACCAAAATTTTATTGCTTTTAACTACCCTCCTCAATCGTTTTACAGTAGATGAATTTCAAATTTTCAACTGATAAATTACAAATTTCTTGCATTACAGATGGCGGAAATAAGAAAATTATGGATCAAAGAAGCGATGCTACGTACTGTTATCATGTGTATGAATCCTCCAATGGGTTTTCTAAAGGTTTCGAAAGATCATTTCACTATCTGCCGATCGCCACTATCGAAGATTTCCTTCGAAGAGTAATACCTAATAATTATATTCCTAGGTTTTTTTATAATAACAAAAAACGTAGTTTTCCATTGCTTCCTATCGTGTTTTTATTTCAAGTTTTTGAGGGGACAATATTAGGTACGTAAATTTTGAAAGGTTAATTCTTGGTACGCTTGTAGAATCAATTTTTGAGAAACTTTTAATGAGAATTTTAGAAAGGTAATTAGCCAAAATTATGCGCGAAGAATGGTTCTACAATGCTTATAGCATTGCCAAATTTTAAAAAAAAATAATAATTTTGAGATACTTATTAAAATTTTGGGCTGAGTAGTGGTCGATATTAGGACACTTCACCTCATGAGTGTTCAATATTTCGGGGTACTACATTAAGTAAGAAATGTTATTTTTTGCCCCCCACCCCACCCCAACAAGTTTAAAGTTTTGGACTAATGGCAGTTTGCGAGCCCATTCCTCAAGCAATCGTCATCCGGAATACTAAACACAATCACTGAGGTACCTGTAAACAAATAAATATCATTAGAATAACGCATCAAAAATTCTAAATAAATGCGATGTACAACTACTGTAATCTGCAAGCACCCAGAACGGGAATACCGCACAGAATCTGTGGATTAACTGTAAGCAAGCAAATGGGACTGCTCTCACCTTCCGAATCCAAAAATAAAAACCAAATCATAGTCGCACGACAATTTTGTAATTCATACTTAGTAGGAAGAAGAACTAGTAAAGAGGGCAGGATCTAACATTCTCGCGCTTCTCGGCAGAATAAAAATTGCCGCCCCCGTCAGATTTCGATACACCTCCCATGACCCCCCCCCCTCTTAATAAATACATAAATTAAAAAAAAAAGTTTCGAAAATTTGCCGTCACCCAAAATCTGCCGCCCCTGAGAATAAAACCGCGAGAATAAATAAGCACGCGCGTACGCGCCATTTTTCTCAATTTTAGATCAATATTTTTCCAATTTTAAATTACAAAATACCAGGGGTGTAACTGCATAATTATACTCGAGATTTCACAATCAGAAAAAAAATACACAAAGCTAGTGAAAGGCCAAATCGGATTGAACTAAAAATGTAGAAAACATTTTTTTGCCAACTGCCACTCAAAATTGAAAATCCCGATTCAAGTGCAAAAATGTTTCATAAGGTTATTTTCCTTTTCTTTTTTTTTTTTGCTACTGTTAAAAATGCTGACCCAATGACAAGAATTTATCATGCAACACGAGAAAATTATCATATTAAAAAAAAAAAATCGACGAAATAATGAATCTGAGATATGTAACTATTAGTCCCTAGTCCCGAATGGCGACTAAATAGTCAAATAATTGAAAAAATTTCTATTTCGAAAATTTGGAATAGGGAGCAGTCCCCTACCATACTAGACACAAAATTGCATTCAACTCGAAGTAATTTCTCTCGAGGCTTTGGTAATACCCTAGTGCATGCTTTACAATATGTGAAAAAATAAAATTCTTTATATAAGTACGTGGAACTCAATCTTACCCTATTAGCAGGGGGGTTATGTAGAAATGGAAATAGGTTGGAAATGTCAAATTAGAAATGCTTACTCAAACGCAAATATTTTTCAGCCGAACAAAAAAGAAGTAACCAAATGGGGAAAAATGAAGTAAAAGCAGTAGCCAAGTGTTCGCAATTACAAGAATTTGAAAGTACGCATACCAAAGAAATTCGTTTTTTCAGCAAGTAACTCTTCCAGTTCTTCATTTCTTGACCTTGCTGCTACATTGCTCATCTCTTCCACGGCACTGATGCCAATCAGTTTAACGAATTTCTGCGAATCAAAAATATACGTAATAATTCAATAATCGACAAGTCGGCAAATCGAAAAGAAGTACCGTGGATATTATTTATTCAAAATTCTAGTTTTTCAGCATACTAGTAATTCAAAAACAGAATGTTTACTTATTATGTCGGTAGGCCACTGACTCAATGAAATTAATCTAATCCCTGGAGAGAAGTTGTCTGTAGGCGAGTTAGAACTGGACTCTTGACTGACTGTATGGAAATACCAGCCATGCCTATCCAAGAATAAACACAATTGTGAACGAAACAGGGTGGTAAAGAAACGGGAAACCCCAACAATAATGTACAGGCCCGTTTGTAAAAACAGGTTGTTTACGAGCTAAGGGTTTAAAGGGTTCCAGTTACCTTTTAACTGGTAACAATGAGAGGAAAAAAACCGAAGGACGAATTTCTTTGTTCACGAATTCTTTGAAAATAACTAGCTCGCTGGATCAAGGGCTGGTCCACACGCGTATACAGTGTGATCTATACAGTTTACATATTATATACAGAATTTTGATCATCAAAGTTACGAGTCCCTTTAGTCAAAAAAGAGAAGCAATGATTGAAAAAAAAGTGCATTGCCAATATTTTTGTTCGGAAATGATTTTTCCTGACATTTCCAGAGCAATTTTCCCAGTTTTCCAGGTCCTTCAAATACAGATTACACATGGAAGGAGGTATGGGCGGGGGAGGGGGGGTCAATTTTTGCAGAGCATCTCTCATATATTTGTACTTACTTAGTAGCAAGTAGGAGAACTGTAAAATCTCGAGTATAACTAATAGGCACATACGCCCCATTCATTTTTTTTAAAATTTAATTTAAAAAATTTTATACAGATTTTTTCAAACATGTTTTTCCAAAAAAAAAAAAAAAAAAAAAATTAAGAAACGGTCTCTTCCCCGTATTTTTTTTAAAAAACGTGTTTTTTTTATTGTTTGTTTTTTTAAAATATTTTTTTGTTGTTTTATTTTGATATTATCTTTTAATTATTAATACCTTAAGATTTCACGATCAGTAGCAAATGAAGAGTGAATTTACAAATTGCCCTTAGTAAAAAAAAAAAATGATGCTAATACAATGTGAGAGGTAACCCCATATCCTCACCACAATAGAATTCGTGTTTATGGTAAAGTGCCCTAATATTGTCTAATCAACGAAATATTTCATCCATTATTAGTACTACCTAGTGGCTGATTGCAAAAACCTGTTATTAAGCTCAAAAAGAACAAAATTATCAACGATTAGTGAAAACCTCCTAAAATTTCATGACACATGCAAAGCAAGGTTTGTACAATAGTCCCAACATTTTATTTCGATCAATTCAAAAGCGAAATAGTTTTACTTTTTTTGTATTTATTCTTTGCCCGATTCAAGTGCAAAAATGTTTCATTCAAACGAGACAAAAAAATGTTATTCCACCCCCCCTTTTTTTCTTGCTAGTGTTGAAAATGCTGACTCAATGACACAAGAATTTATGATCCAACACGAGAAAATTGCGTTTAAAAAATCGACGAAATAATGAATTTCAGATTTGTTAACTACTAGTCGAAAATGGCGAGTAGTCAAATCTGCCAAAAACTTTCGACTTCGAAAATTCGGAATGGAGAGCAGTTCGCTACCATACGAGACACAAAATTGCATTCAATTCGACGAAAATTTTCACATTGAAATTATTATGTCATCAAATGAAATTTATCGTACAACATTTCATGAGGATGAATTTCAAAATGAAATTTTGAAAATAATTTTTATGGTGATAATTTAATTGCCGTTAATCGGCAAAACACTTTCACATTTCAAAATTAAAAATTTTTTATGAAGTATATTGATAAAAATTTTGAAAAATTAATTTCAGCAATGGCCTTATATTTCACTACCAGCTTTACAATATTTGGGTAATATTTCGTGAAGCATTTACGGTAATAGCCTCGTGCATCTGTTACAATATTTAAAAAAATAAAATTCTATATACACATATAAGTACGTGGAACTCGAAAGTAATCTTACCCTATTAGCAGGGGGGTTATATAGAAATAAAAAGAGATCGGAAACGCCCAATTAGAAAATTGAAAATGCTGACTCAACACAAATATTTTTCTGCCAAACTCCGGAATAACAAATGTAACCAAATGATGAGAAAAAAAAAAGTAACCAAATGGGGAAGAAATGAAGTAAAAGCAGTAACCAAGTTAGTGTTCGCAATTATTTATTCACAATTTTTAGGGTACTAACTTAATCGCCGTTAATCGGCAAAACACTTTCACATTTGAAAATTAAAAAATTTTTAACAACGTATTTTGATGAAAATTTTGAAAACTAAACTTCAACAATGGCCTTATACTTCATTACCAGCTTTACCAGATTTCAGATTTGGGTAATTTCTCTCGAGGCTTTGGAAATACCCTAGTGCATGCTTTACAATATGTGCAAGAATAAAATTCTTTATATAAGTACGTGGAACTCAATCTTACCCTATTAACAGGGGAGTTATGTAGAAACGGAAATAGGTTGGAAATGTCAAATTAGAAGTGCTGACTCAAATGCAAATATTTTTCAGCCGAACAAAAACGAAATAACCAAATGGGGAAAAATGAAGTAAAAGCAGTAGCCAAGTGTTCGCAATTACAAGAATGGAAGTATGCATACCAAAGAAATTCGTTTTTTCAGCAAGTATCTCTTTCAGTTCTCCATTTCTTGACCTTGCTGCTGCGTTGCTCATCTCTTGCACAGCACTGATGTCCATCAGTTTAACGATTTTCTGCGAATCAAAAATATACGCAATAATCCAATAATCGGCAAGTTGGCAAATCGAAAAGAAGTACCGCGGATTTATTTATTCGAAATTCTAACTTTTCAGCACATTAGTAAATCAAAAATAGAATTTTTACTTGTTATGTGGGTAAGCCACTGACTCAATGAAATTAATCTAATCCCTGAAGAGACGTTACCTGTAGGCGAGTTAAAACTGGACTCTGAACTGACTGCATGGAAATACCAGCCACGTCTATCCAAGAATAAACACAATGTGGACGAAACACAATGGTATAAAGAAACGGGAACCCCAACAATCATGTACAGGTCCGTTTGTAAAAACAGAGGTTGTTTACGACCTAAGGGTTTAAAGGGTTCCAGACCTTTTAACTGGTAACAATGAGAGAAAAAAAACGAAGGTCAAATTTCTTTGTTCACGAATTCTTTGAAAATAACTAGCCCGCTGGATCAAGGGGGCAGCGTTGCCAACTCATGAATTGAAAGAATATTTGTTCAGTGGAGAAAAAAATCACTTTTTAGTGATTTTTATAAAAATTATACGTGTATACAGTGTGATCTATACAGTTTATATCCTATTATGTACAGAATTTTGATCATCAAGGTGACGAGTCCCTCTAGTCAGAAAAGGGAAGCAATTATTGAAAAAAAAGGTGCATTGTCAATTTTGGAAAAAAAAATTTAAAAAATAGAGCATCCTTTTGTAGCAGTCTGAAGGACTATTTTCCTCTAAAAAGAGTACAATTGCTGTTCTGCCTGTACATGGTGTCCATTCTTGTTCGGAAATGATTTTCCCTGACTTTTCCAGGTTTTTCAGAGCAATTTTCCTAGTTTTCCAGACCCTTCAAATACAAATTACACATGCAAGGTGGCATTGGCGGGGTCAATTTTTGTAGAGCAACTCTGACTTATGTGTACTTACTTAGTAGCAAGCAGAAGAACTGTAAAATCTCGAGTATAATAAGTACGCGCTAACGCGTTTTTTTTTTTTGCAATTTTAGATCCATTTCTTCCCATTTTTAAAACACAGAATCCGAGGTGTGTAACTGTACGTATTATACTCGAGATTCCACGATCAGTAGCAAATGAAGAGTAAATCCACAAACTGCCCTTAGTCAAAAAAAAATTAATGCTAATACACGTGAGAGGAAACCACATATTCTCACCACAACAGAAATCGAGTTAAGGTAAAGTGCCCTGATATCGTCTAATCAACGAAATATTTCATCCATTATTAGTACTACCTAGTGGCTGATGGCAAAAACCTGTTATTAAGCTCAATAAGAACAAAATTATCAACGATTAGTGGTAACCTCCTGAAATTTCATGATACATGCAAAGCAAGGTTCATATAATAGTACCAAAATTTTGTAATAGTTACTTTGTTTGTATTTATGCTTTGAACTACCCAGCTCGATCGTTTTATGATAAGATTGATTTCAAATTTTTACGTTACAGATGGCGGAAATAAGAAAATTATGGAGCAAAGAAGCCGTGCTGAGTGCTGCTATCACGTGTATGAATATTCCAATAGGTTTTCTAAAGTTTCCGAAAGATCACAATGTGCCGATCACCATTTCCATTGCTTTTCCAATCATTTCTTTTTTCAAGTTTTTGAACGTACAATATTAGGTACGCCAATTTTGAAAAGTTAACTCTAAGTACTTTTGTAGAATTTGTTTTTGAAAAACTTTTAATGAGAATTTTAGAAAGGTATTTAGCCAAAATTATGCGCGAAGAATGGTTCTATAATGTAGCATTGCCAAATTAAAAAAAAAAAAAATCATTTAGAAATACTTATTAAAATTTTGAGCTGAGTAAAAGTGGTCGATATTAGGACACTTCACCTCATGAGTGTTCAATGTTTCGGGGTACTACTTTAATTAAGATTTTTTTTTTTTTTTTTTCAATTTTAACAAGTTTATGTTTTGGACTAATGGCAGTTTGTGAGCCCATTCCTCAAGCAATCGCCATCCGGAATACGAAACACAATCACTGAGGTACCTGTAAACAAATAAATATCATTAGAATAACGCATCAAAAATTCTAAATAAATGCGACGTAAGGTGCAGTGGGGTAATTGCAAACAACTTTTTGATTAGTGACACTTCGCCGACTCACTGTGACCGCTCTATGGCACCAATCAATATCAAATTTCTGTCACACATACCTTGAGGGGTTCTCTTTTAGTGGAGTAAATTTTGTACCAATAAATTTACAAATTTTTGGGAAAATGGAACTCTGAAACTTTTCAATCACGTTTTTGCGAGGCCTTATTTTTTTGCAGTTTTTATCATCTCACGGTATTCTACATGAAATTTACTAACTTTTGATCTATTCTTAAGCTTCGTTCAGTCAAAAATTTCTAGGAGTTATCTACTTGAGAAGACATTTTTCCTTGGAGTTAAAAAAAATTTGGAAATTAAAGTCTCCTTAATTGAGGGATGGCCTTCTTTTAAGATCTTTAATGCCTCTTGCATATGCTCCTCGTTGTATTTTGGTGTTGCAGTATTCTGTTTTTGGTATTTTCCGACCATTTTACACCTAAAAAACATTTTTTTTAAATGGTTGGGGTAAATTCAAAATTATGCATATTTTGCAATTGCTCCAGCATGACTTTTCCTTGGGGTAAATGCAAAAACACATATTTCCGCCAATGTAATTAAA
This sequence comes from Acanthococcus lagerstroemiae, assembly GCA_031841125.1. Lineage (NCBI taxonomy): Eukaryota > Metazoa > Arthropoda > Insecta > Hemiptera > Eriococcidae > Acanthococcus > Acanthococcus lagerstroemiae. Next base: position 44,042,019 of record CM063110.1, read on the forward strand.
ATTTTTCAAAATCAATGGTCTTAACTTAAACTTGAATCTTTTGTGATAATTAACAGATAAATATCTTTTCAAAAAAATTTCACTGCCGTTTTGAAAAGCAACTACCTCCACCTCACTTAGGAGTGATTTCGACATGTGATGATAAAAACATTTCCATAGAACAAACGAGCGCACTGATATTGTTCAGGCCGGGTTAGTATATATGTAATAGATGTGCCTTAATGTACGGATAGATGGCGTGGTCAAATACTTATTATGTTTCTTTGCCTCCAACAGCTGATTTTGCAGTTACCCCAATTTTTCAATTACCCCACTGCACCTTACAACTTCTGTAATCTGCAAGCGCCCAGCACAGGAACACTGCACAGGATCTGTGGATTAACTGTACACAAGTGAATGTTCTTGTGTGGTGCGGGGGGCGAGGGTAAGTTCTTGGTGGAAGACTACAACTAGACGAGAGAAAACTTGTAGGGAAGTAAACAAAACATAATGAACGACTTTTTCATGTTGCTGACATTGATGTTCAGAATGCCAACTAAATCGTTGAAACCGAACGAAAACTTTCCAAAAAATGCCGGCCAGATGCAAACATTGTTAGAACAGAGGTCAAGTTTTACATTTTGCCGACTAATCTTGAAAATGCGCTGACTAGGGTTATCACATCTGAATTTGAGGAATATTGAATGCCTTTGAAACAAGGGAAAAAAACTTTTCTATGTAGGGTCAAGTGGTACACTGTGCACCATGGTACAAAGTGACGCAATCAATATATCTCCCATACTACTAGCTCTGCGTATCTGCAAATTGAATATGTTATGTTCTAGTGTAATACACATATCTATTTTTTTTCCAACATTCTATGGTAATTTACCTGTTCCGATAACATTTGTAAACAAAATGAGTTATTAGTATCTTTGGAAAGTGCGTAAAACATAGAATTTTTCAAAATTGGGCCCCCGACTCAAAAATGTGTACTCATGTTGAAACAAGTCTTATTTATTATTTCATTATTCGTGACCCGATGCGTGAAAAGGGCCCTTGTGGTGATCTTGAAATTTTAAGTTTGCGAGTACGGTACCACTGATTGGCAAGATCTCCAGAATTTGAGGTTGCTTCCACACTTATCAGATCTCCGGGCTTTGTAATGCGGTATTCATTAAGGCCCGTTTACAATCAACGGGAACGAGAACGGGAACGGGAACGAGAATATTGACCGCATGAAGTAGCGTTGTAGTGTTTACAACAAACGGGAACGTTAACGAGAACAAGAAGCCCGAGAAACGAAAACGGGAATGTTCACCATCTTTCAACTTTCTCGTTCCCGGGGTTGCTTTGGTAGTGCGCATGCGCGAAATGTGATCAAACTATTATCACTCGAGCCGGGAACTTCACACACTTGCCGTTCAATGTAAACGGGCAGTTTTTTCCGTCCTCGTTCTCGTTACCGTTCTCGTTCTCGTTGATTGTAAACGGACCTTTAGTCTGTAGACCTTGGAAATTGGTGGTATCGGACTCGCAAACTCAAAATTTTAAATCACCAAAATGGCCCTTTTCACACAACGCGTCACATTTATTATTATGATTTATAAAATATAAATTGAAACACTTCGACTGAAGCTTCGAAATGCGATAGCACAGCAAAAACCCTAGACGCTACACGCACATCATGGAAGTTCAAGGCTTCAAACTGTGAAGCTGCAGACTGGAATCACGCAGCAGAGAGCAGACTTTGAACAATGCTGAAAATACTAAAATACATTTCCATTTTCTGTTTAATTCGTTCCAAGCGGCAAGCAGAAATCACACACTCTACCTTTAAGCTAGGTTTACACGGGGACACTTTGGTGTCTAGACAATAAAGTTTCTTGCTAGTTGCTTCATGTAAACAGACGAGAAAGCAAACTTTCTTCAGGAAACTCAAAGAAACTAAAGTTGAGACCCGGGCAACTTTTTTGTTAGTGTCGATAGTTTCTCATCACGTGACTGCTACTACGATTCTGATTGGTTTATTGTCTAGACACCAAAGTGTCCCCGTGCAACATCTTGCGTGTAAACGGGATGGTGCTGAGCAAGTAGCAAGAAACTTTATTGTCTAGACACCAAAGTGTTCCCGTGTAATGTCTAGCCAGCCGGTTATCTCTTGATATCCTTAACATAATAAACTATCGATAAACTATAGATAGTTCGATAGTTTTATTTTTAATATTGATTACTATCAATAGTCCAAAAAGCGACTATCGCACATCACTAGCCCTGAGAGCTAAAAATGGCAATCATTTTGTTTACAACGGGAATATATATATATATAAAATTTTTTTTTTGATTTGTTACCCAAGGTTACCCTCAGATTACTCTTGTTCCCCTTTAGTTACCCGGATAAATTGTGGGATTTTGCGCATCGGGAAGTGGGCCCTTTCGATTAGAGACGTACCCATATGTAACTCCTCCGGCGCACCACCGAAATACTCAAGTACTCTCTCTTACTACTTCAGAGTTCTACGGATACTAAACCATATTAATGCGTACAGACTCACCCACATATACAGTCCAACATCCCTCGAAGTAGTATGTTGAAGCTCTTTTACACCAGTACAACATTACTCCTCCAGAAATGGAAGGCTTATTTATCCCCTGGACTCCTCTGGCATTCATATTAGAATGTCACGTGGTGAAAGCCAAAAGGAAAATTCTGCTTTGTCTATTTTGTTAAGAATTTTGTTGGGCGTGATGAAGGCATAGTTGTTTGCTTTCGTATTTGTTCTGTAATTGTTCGAATTTCGAATATAAAGTTTAAAATGTAATTGCGTTATTCCTGCTTTTTCAACAAAATGGATCCTAATAAAAAATGTCCCAAAGGCTGGTTTTTTAGCCCTGTATCATCATTTAAAATATCAGGAGTGGAATGAAATTACAAACATGACAGTCCCTGATAAGAAATCAAAAAGACACACTTACCCTATCTGTTTTTCTAGAAATATAATTGATTAAGTCAAGAGGAAAGAAAAATTTCGTTGGAATTATTTAAAAAAAAAGAGCCACTAGACTCCAGTACGTTCGGCTTGTAGAGGAAAAGTTGAAAAATGATAGCCCAAGCAAAAAAGGAGTACACGAAAGATATATATTGAGGAAAAACTAATCTTCAATCCAAAAATTTTCTGGAAGTTTGTATAAGGGGAAAGAGATGCAGGTATAAGGACAAATTGTTGAATAATGCAAAGGATATTACTGATGCATTTGCTACACACTTTTCCAGTGCCTTATTGAAACCATAAAGTTCTAATTCACAAATAATAACAACAGATGCTAATCTCTCTTTGATTTCTCTACTTTCAATCGATAAATCTGATACTTTGAATGCGATGGATGGTTTGCCCCCAAAGAGAGTTGTTGGGCCGGATGGAGTCCCACCATACATCTATAAGGTCTGTTGTGAGTTTACAGGTACTCCCCTCACACACACTTTCAATCTAATACTAAAAACTTCCACTTTTCCTACAACATGAAAAACTCTAAAATTATTCCCATTCCAAAAGTCAAAAACCCTAGTGATATTGAATCACACAAACCAGTTACTATTAAAATATTTGAGTTTGGTTCTCTTGGAAAAAATTTCTCCTCAAATAAATAATTAAATTACCGATCAACAACACGGTTTTGTTGCAGGGAGATCAGTAGTAGTTTACAAATCTAGGATATTTTATCGACTTCATATCCCCGAAGATTGATGAGGATTCACAAGTAGATACCAAATAAATGCACCATGTGAGAAACATATCGTACTTACATAATGAAAATGTCTCGCAGTTCTCACGTTTAACATCCATCTTGTTCTCCAATAGTTGGTCCAGCTTGAGTTTTTCTGTAGAAATTAGTTGACCTCCGAAACTGCCTGTCTACAGAGCGGCTTCAAAGATGTGATGAAAAAATTAAGAGCTGCTTCCATTTTACACTAATTTTTTCAAAAATTGAAATTCGCATCGTTAGTACAAAATCGTTTTACTATCGTTTCATCAAAAATGCGATTTAAATCGTCGTACCAAATCGTTAATCCATTACTTTTCAATCGTTAAAAATGCTTCGTTAACAACGCGGAGCGGCTTAATCTACTCGCACATAAATATATCTATAAGTTTTTATTTATACACGGCTGTGTGGGCTTGAGGAGCCCCTGAGTACAGAGTAAATTACTTACTAGCATCCAGGAAGCGGTGAACCCATAACTTGAAGACACAGAGGAGTGGAGGGTCAATAAGGTACATTAACTGAACTCTTCCTGTATAATGGTAAAGTAGATTAACATCCTAGCTTCACAGCGTCGTACATATCGTGTGACTAAGCGTGGTAAGCTTTATCTATCAAAGTATCAATCACCAAACTCATTACCCAAGTGAAAAGAGAGAGGGCACCGACTCGGTCCGTCGGTTGTAACCTGACTACGCGATAGGCTAAGCCGCAGTGTAGACAACCTTAGAACGATAACCCGCACACAGTGTAGCCACTTCAACAATTAAATAAATAATTAAAATTTTTAATTCAATTAATTTGGCAGTATTTAATAATTGAAGAAATTTGTACGGCATGTTCTCGTTCTCATTCTCAAAACAAGAATGAGAAAGAAAACATGATGGGATTGAGAACAAGAACGGGAACAGGACTAGGTTGGGAACGAGAACCGGGAATGTTGGTAATTTTTAGGTAAGAAGAACAAGAACCATGCAGTTAGACTAGAGAAGAACGAACAAGAACGGGAACAAATGATTTTTGCGTTCTTCCAACACTGGTGCCCATCAGGCCCTCAACAAGGCGGACTTCAAATATTCTTCCAGCCAGTACTCAGGTTCTCCACGAGTAGTATTCAGAATGTGGGGCAGTTGATACAAAAATTACAAAGTGCTATCTTACCCCACAGTGGCCATTTTTTATTTCACCCCTTAAGTGAGGTAATAGTGGTCAGGTGGTCACATTTAAATATTTGCATTCTCCGTAAAATGAATTTTTCCAGCCAGCGCCTAGGCGCTCCACAAAGGGGTACTTTGATTATTTTCATAACCAATGCCCATATGTTCTCTCTACAAGGGTGCTTCGAATATAGCCAGTCCCAGGCTCTTCTACGAGGAATATTTTTCCAGCCTGTGATGGTGTGTGTGCCCAGGCTCTCTATAGATACTGAGTACCAGTAAAGAAAATACAGCTACCTTTTTCTTTACAGTTTGGCTCAGTTAAAAGCAAATTGGCTGTACATTAATTAATCACTATTTGTGGGTAGGTACATTACAAAGGGTAAAGAATCAAAACTCACACTTGCCATTTCACTTCAAGGGCGCAAATAGGCAAAATACTGTACACGGGTGCAGGAATATCTTTGCTGCGCCTGTGAACGTGGAGTATGTTACACATATCGTACATTCACAGACGCAGCAAAGATATTCCTGCACCCGTGTACAGTATTTTGCCTATTTGCGTCCTTGAAGTAAAATGGCAAATGTGAGTTTTGATTCTTTACCCTTCATTTTTTGCCTTGTATGTTACAGATGGCACTGGATAACTCGAGTATCAAAACCTCGCGATAAATAATATAAATAAAATGGTTTGCTGCTGTGTGCCAGATTGTAATCATCATTCGGATATACACCTGCGCTATTTCAAACGGTTTTCCACGACGCGAAAAGATCAGTGGATTTTTTTTTTTTTAATTTGACACTGTACTCGTAGTAAATTCCAAGTATAACTTTCCTGGATTTCAGTATTGTACTTCTTCGAAGTACATTTTTCATAAATCTCAATAAATGAAATACTTACATTTTTCTTAACTTATTATGCTGGAAAGAAGCAAGTAGTCAAGGTAACTGGAAGGTAGCAAGATCGCAAGATGCTGGTTAGGTGCAATTCCACAGTTCTGGAACACTAGTACTGGAACTGATAAAGTTATTACTCTGCTCCGGCTACCGACTTTCCAAATCACTGCATAAGAACTGGAAAGTCAACAAATGCCCATCTATCATCAGACCGTAACTAAGAGCTGATTCAAATACTGTTTATTGGTATCAGACAGTAGTGTAAATAGAAAGTTGGTGAGAGGAATATATCCCAATATTCTCTATTTACGCTACTGCTGTCAGATACAACACACGGATACAAAGTCGTACCATATTCATCGACTAGAGAGCACATCAGTACGGTACAATAACATAAAATTTACGTTTGGTAACTTCTTTCGAACAGAATACATTCGACTGATGAATGATTCGATATAAACAGAAATGAAAGCGAAGGCAATCACATCGAAAACGATAATCAGGTTTCTGGCGTGTTATCATCGAACATGGACCAGGATGTTTGCGTTTGTATATCAACGAAATCCAGATCCGAGAATAACGAGTCGCACGTTTGCGTGTACGTATCGATGCACGAACTATCGAAAATATCCTCGAACACCGTCTGCGTTTCCGAATCGGAGCACATTATTAAATTGGGCTCAGTTTTGAGCAAATCGCTCATAACCATTTCGATGCTGTTGAAATCTGTCTGTGTTACTGTCGAGCACGAACCCTCACCTATAACAGAACCTAGATTCGGATCAGTAAACGACTTCATGTTGGTATACATTAACGGTAACGACAAATTCGAGTTGTCCGATGTATCTTCGAATGTCAAAACGTCCGCCGGTGAGGATTCGACTTTATCAAACGAAGACTTCTCGCTGACGTTATGTTTACTTTGCTCCGAAGATTCGAGTGCTCGAGGATGTACTGTGAACTGACTTTCCGTAATGGGAAACGTCTGTGTACTGGATGACATGAAAGTCACGTTATCTGAGCTCGAGTTGCTCACTTTAACATTGCCTTGAATTTTACTGCGTTTTCGTCTGCGAGTGCCGCTATCTGTCAAGGTCTGCATGCTGACTGTTTTCTTGAACTGTTCAGATGTTTGCGTTTGAGAGCTGACGTTGGGCAAGATTTTGCACATTTTCATTCCAGTTTGGGTTTCCTTAGACGAAGCACTTTTTTTCTGCTTCTGTTTCACATACAGTAACTTTTGTTGGTTCTGGTCCTTAACGATAATCGCTTTCACTTTGTAAGCATTGTCGCAGTGTTTTTGAAAACGTTGAGCCATTGAATGAACTTTCAAACACCTTAAAAGATTATAAACTGAAATTAGTCGACTGTAAAAAAAGCACCTCTCGATTAAACTGATCTAAAGAGGCGATCATGAAATAAACCATGTTCTCTACAACATTAATCATTCTCCAGATAAGTCAAGTTCAACTTTATCGAAACACTTACTCCATCATATCTTTGTATTTCAGCGCAGAGCCATGGTGTTTCCGTTTCACATGGGTCATTAACGCTTCGTAGGCTTTATATTGGGCATTACAATGGCATCGATAATTTACGCCACATATCAATTTGTGCCTGTTCAGGGTGGTCTCTAGAGGAAACTGCAGTCCACATTTCGGGCAAGAGAACGACTTCGCTTTGTGCACCTTAACAAAATGCTACACAGAAGAAATAACTGACATTAGTTTGCTTTAGCAACATGTAATCACTAAGTAAGTGTTAAAGTGCCCGGTAACATGCATTACCTGTTTGAGAAATTTCATCTTCTCGAAATAGAATTCACTTTTGAAGTACTTGCACGTTTCGATGGGACAGTGATACACTTTCTTAACGTCTTTTAACGACGATTTCGGTCTTCCTTTGGTGCAGTCGAACAGAGTTTCAATAGTAGGGCAGATCTGCAGTACGTTACTGACCGCCATTCTGTAACGATTATAAAGTTCATCTATATAGTAATGCAAATGATTATCGCGAATACACAGACGTACGCTTTCGGAATCAAAATCAACATTATTTCTCGATATGCAACTTACATGAGTTTGGGGGTCAGGAACTTTGAGCTTCTTAAAAACTGAAGTGGAATGACTAAAGCATCATTACGAAGGTGAAGCATGAACCGTATTCGGAGGTGACGACATTATGTTTTAAAAAGCTTATTCAGTAACCAATTTCAATACTATTATAGTCTCGCAACTCGAGAGAAGTTTATAAATTATAAAAATACAAGACGAACTGTAGTTTAGTAGATTTATCCCAAATTAAATCTCGAGCGCAAACACAGAACTGCATAGAACACAGAAGTTTTCAAAAGATAATAGGACAGGTATGATGGGTATGATTGTGTTGGCTTAGTGCGTTGGTTCGTAAAGTGGTTCGTGTATCTCAGCACCAGTGCTGCCAAATTCTGATTTACAAAATCGTGACGTCACACATGGAGTGACTGTTAGCATTTAGCAAAAATACCCCTCGTTTGGTTTCGTCGAAAAACAACAACACACGAGCGAAGATCATTATGTAAATTAAATACTCAAAATGAGAAATAATTACGAAATCAAAGGAGGTATAAATATTTTTAATCCAGAAAGTTTTCAGCATTTGCAAATTGCAATTAAACCTCTGATTTCTAACAAATTTCTTATTCCCAGATTCCAGATAGTAACATAATGATCTAGCGCCTCGAGGTTTTCTATTTCCCTTCGTCGGCCAAACGACGGGTATTTTCGTCAGAGGTAGAAAACCGTAAGATAAAGCTTCAATTTTTGACTTTAGCTTTCACTTTTCACATAAAAAACTTTTAGCTTTTTGCTTTTACTTGAAATATTTTTCAGCTTTTGACTTTAGGCTTTCCAGCAGGATCAAAATGTTTCAACTTTTGGGTTAAAATTAAAACTTTCAACTTTTGACTTTTCAAAAAACAGTTGTTATGAGGCATTGTTCTTTGGTTTGTTGAAAATAGAACTTGATATCGCTTGGGGACTTAAACAGAGAACAAAGGGAATTGAAAATGGAAAGGGTGAAAAAATGAAAGGGAAGCTGAATAAATAAAACTCTTTTAGCTTTTCGTTTCTCATCAAAAATATTTTTCGACTTTTGACTTATCACTGTCAAAAGTCTCCAGCTTTTAGCTTAAAACTTTCAGCTTTTAGCTAGCTTTCCAACTCTGTTTTTGCTGACAGTAATATACGGTGTGACGTCACTAGGAAAACGGTCTATAATAATTATTTATATTTTCCAAAATGTGCTAAAAATTGTTGAATTTGCTTAAAAGAATACTTCGCAGATTTTGGCGAAAATAGCTTAATAAGAGCCGAATTAAAAAATTATCACACAACTTCTTCTGAAGAAACGAAAAAAGGTCTCTGCCAAGGGAATGAGACCTAGAGCGATTTCCTTCTTCCTAATAGGTGAGCCTACAGGAGGATGCTCAGTTTGTTTTACTGGGGTGATCAGCCAAAGATGAATGTACATAATGTGGATGTGGATGCTGAGATGATCAGCTAATTGAAGCTGAGCAGCCACGATTAGCCTTTCACCTTCGATCGACCCGATGTCAGTCTGTTCGAGAAATGACGTGGACGTTTTCATCATCTCTTCAGCTTTCTTTTTCTATCAACTTTTCAATTTCTACTACTATCACTATCCTTGGAACAGTGTAAGGTCTTGTAAGACCTTACATATCCTATACTTTTACGGAACTGGGGTGTACAGTTTTAACCATTGGCCGAGAAATCAAGTTTCAATTAAGCGTGGCTTTTGATTCTTGATACTAGACTATTCAATAAGTTTGAACTTGCCTGTCACACAGTGTAATTCTGAAAGCATTTTTCTATCGCAAAACTCGTTCATCAGTAGAATGTAAGCAAAGAATGACAGCTGTTCGCGATTCGTGCATTCTCTTGCGGATGATTCAATTTTCATCGTGTTCAAATCAAGAATTCCGTTTCATTAAGAATGGATTTTATTACCGTGTATAGTAACACATAGGAAAATTAGGTTATGATAAAAAAAAGAGAGAGGAGTTAATAATACAAAGGTCTATATAAAATATCGATGGAAGCACCCAAATGCCATTCCTTCACGTCGAATTAGTAATATAAAAAAAAGGACCTAGCACTACATTCATTACGCTATATAGTACAAAACACTTATTTACAAAAATTATCTGGCTATGTACAAGTTCGGATGAAATGAATGAGGAAAAAAAAAAGGAAAAAAACTAAAGATAATAAATTAAGAAAATGTGTCCGTATTTATGAATTTTTTTCTCGAATTTCTTATGTTTTTCTTAACGCGATACATTACTAATTTTCGATAAATGCAATGACGGCAGGTAAATATACGGAATAAGTTACGGCGACACCTGATCGCCAGTGTAATTTCACAAGGACGTCCGATACTCGGGGGCGTTCAATTTTCGGGTCAATTTTTTTGACAAAAGTTTAAATACAGAAACGGTACGACTGCGTACATGTATACATAGGAAATAAATAAAATGAAACGTAAAAATGGAAAGTACAAAAATATCTACGAATTTGAAACTGTCACTAATGTAGTTGTCTTCACCAACTACACGAACACGATAAGACACTAGAAATTACAAAAAAAAGTACTGACAAATGTTTAACCATTATAGTATAAAAATCATTCGCACTATCAAATAACTTTCAATGGATTGAAATTGCATAAGCACGCCTTAAATTTGCCACATATAAGTTACCAATCATTAATAAATAAGCCCACCCCCTAGAAAATGACAAAATTTTAAGCTATTCATCATTATAAGTTAACGACAGACAACATAGCATTATGTGAACTAGGAACATGAACACAAACAGGTTTCAACCGTTTTCAATTTTTTTTTTTTTTTCCTGAAATACAAATGACTAGATTATGCAAGTCATAACACGCGGTAGTCTCTCTCCGATCTTCTTCTTCCCTCGCTGTACGGCTTAATTACACTTTCTATTTCGATTTCGTTCCGCTGCTTTCTTCCATAACGTACACGGCGTAAAAGCGATTCATGACGTCAGTAATACCGAAGGTGTAGCCGCTTCGGTAACTGCATTCTGAGGAATTCGAATATTTTCCATAATCTGCGCAAAAAAAAAAAGAAAAAAATTCGGTTAAATATCGCCGCAATTAATCACACGTGACTTGGGGGGAAAATGTTCCATAAAATCGCCGGTCCGCGGCGATAAACGACCGCGATACTTTTGCGACGAAAAAATGCGAAAATTAACGAGTGGTGCGGTTCGAATATGCGGCCAAATCTGGCGGGAAAATCGGTTCAAAGCGGCTCGACCTGGATATAATGATAATTTTTCACGGTGCACGTCATAAGAAGAGTTCATACGCCTTTATATCGTTTTCGATTTCGATCTCCGGCGGTCCGAGAATTCGAAGCTGACGTTTTTCTCGCAAAATTTCGCCACGCGATTCGAATCTGTTCAAGGACCGCCGATGAGGTAAGTCGACTATTCTTATGACGGTCGTAATAATCCGCGGTCGTCCGTTTCTCATTTTTCTCTTCGAAGAAACAAATAATATCGATGACTCGGTAGAGTACGCGTGTACCATCATTACAACAGAGACATGAATACAGCGAGAATGTGGTACTTACGTTAACTAATTGGTCCAAGCCGTACAGGAATCCGTCTTCGTGATTGCCGGGAGACCACGGAAGTCGATGCGTCAACAAGGTGTTTGGAGGAACAGGTCTGGTTTTGGCGAAATCAATTAACCACGCCCCGACTTTGACGTCGTCGTAGATGATTAATATACTACTTCCGACAACCTGAAACAAGACGAGACCGTGCGTGTTAATTACGAGGAAGGTGCGTGCCGGCGACAATAGTGACCGTCGTCCGCGGTCGTTTCATTCATAAAAGCGCGCGAAACCGAACGAAGACGCGGGGTTGTGGACATAGGACGCAGCTGGAAGGTCGGTGTCGGTGCCGCGCTGCGAAGGCCTGCTGAAGCGTTCGGGAATTTTACTCACCGAGCTCGCATGCTACGCGAGACCACATCTCAAATTTGAGATTATATTAAAATTATTCTTGACCTACAATATCGCGAGCAAACCTATATTCGAAAGCCGTAATTGGCGAAAAAGCGAGCCGAGCGATCTCGTTCAGTTGGAAAGAATGAGCAGCTGGCTGGGCTGGGAGTAGGATAGGCGCAGAGTCAAAGATTGAGCATCGCCAGAGGATGATCGTGAACTGGCGATTTCAAATAATATGGTCCCGAGAGAAGTGCTTGGAAAGCCCCATTTATCTTACTTGAGGACGACTATCAACAGGTTAAACTCAATTTTTCATATCTGCGTATTTCTCTCGAAATCGAACCTGGAGTACTCCTCTTATTCGAGTTTTGGCAAAACAACATATCATATTGAGTTTTCGTGTTTTTTTCTTCTTTTTTCTTAAATAATTGAGGGCTCATGTTTCAACTTCTTTGTTTGCTCATCAGTCATTACCGTTAGTCTAATATCCCAACAGGCAATCGCTCCAATATGTTACCAATTATCATTAGAAAAATGAAAACTGTCACAGTGAAATATTTCATGACGTGAAACTTATTCATAATTTTTATAGTCATAACTACTGATAAGAATGTAAGCAAAGCCAATTTATAAAACTGTTCAACGTTAATTGCAATTATGAAATTATTCATCATTTGTACAGTCATAACCACTGATAAGAATGCAAGCAAAGTCAGCGTTAATTGCTGATTAATTGCCCGTAATTGGCAATTAAATTTTATATTTGATATTTTTCACGAAATATTTCGAAGAAAATTTCAAAAACTGAATTTCACGAAATTTAACACAACCTTATACGGTGAATTATCAATTAATTTTTTTCTATTTTAATTTTAATAATTTTAGGTTAATTAATTTATTATTTATTATGTGTATAATAATTTTGTCAATTTAAATTCCAAAATTAATTTCAAGATTTTTATTTTTATTTAATATAAATATTTTTTAAATAAAAAATGTATTTAATAAATTTATTTACTAAGAATAATATTATTACCAAGTAGTGAGCCAAATTAAAAGGGACTTCATATTAGTAAAAATTATGCGTATCAAAATCCTTTTTTTATTCATCAGTCTATACATTCTACAGCATTCTACACTCAGACCATATACAAAGTATATGGACGCTGTTCAGCAAAAAGGACTTAAGCAACATTTGTTGACAAAATGAATTATTAGTATTGTTGGAAAGAGCGTGAAAAGTAGAATTCTTCAAAATTGGTCCCCTGATTCAAAAATGTGTACTCACGTTGAAAAAAGCTTATCAGTAAACGCTATGCCCGTAAGCCGACGTTATTCATTGGCTTTTAATGTTACGTTTTTTCAAAAAACAGATTTTGTCGGTGTCGCTAAGTTCTTTTTGCTTAACAGCGTCCATATAGTCTGACATTCTACATTGAAGGAATAGGTAACACTTTTGTTTCGTTCTTATTTTGTTCAAAGATCGATGAAACTGAAATATGTGACTATTAAAAATGACTTAGCGTTCGTTGAATGCAAGGCGGTTGAATGTTCCTTTTCATTTTTGAATCATCAAATGTGGCATCGGACGTGAAAAAGCTCCTTAACGTCAAAACATCTACTTTTTGCATGTACTGTTATACTCTGTTTGCAACTTCGCAACTTAGACCATACAGCATACACAGTGTATAGTCTAAGCTAAGGTTTGCAAGTAGACCAGTTTTGTGATGTCACACAGTGTGTTACTACTCTTGGTTACAGTTGGAAGAAGTACCCTATTTTTTTGTGCGAACGTACTGACCCCCATTAAGAAAAACACACGGGACAAAGATCATTATATTACTACCTGAGAATAAGAAATTTGTTGGAAATCAGAAATTCATTAGCAAATGCTAAGAACCTTTTGGATTAAAAATAATATATACTTTTGCTTTCTAACAAATTTCTTATTCTCAGGTAGTAACATAATGATCTTTGCTCCGTGTACTTTTCTTATGAAAGTCAATACGTTCGCTCGAAAAAAGACGGGTACTTTTGCTAACAGTAACTCACTGGTGTGACGTCACACAAAACTGAACTAGAGGAAGGGTCAGTCTAAACAAAGAACACTTAGTAATATATCCACAAAAGCGCAGAACGTGATTCCCCATAAGTTGATAACACTAACATACATACCTACATATAACATCAATACATGCACACAACAATCGAATACTTAACGTACCCACTTTACACCATGGATACCGCGAGTTCCATAATGTTTGGTTACACTGACCCTTTCTATTTGCGAACAGAGTATAGTAAGTTGGACGCTGTTAAGCAAAAGGGACTTGAGCGACATTTGTTGACAAAAGGAGTTATTGGTATTGTTAGAATGAATGTAAAAAGTAAAACTGATACAAAACTGTGTACAGTTATTAGTATTGTTAGAATGAGTGTAAAAAGTAAAACTGATACAAAACTGTGTACCCTGTTGAAAAAAGCTTGTCCGTAAACCGGCATTATTCATTGACTTTTAAAGGTTACATTTTCTCAACAACAAAAAAAGATTGTGTCGCTGAAGTCTCTTTTGCCTAACAGCGTTCTGATAGGGTACTAGAAACTGGAGGTATAATCGACGTTCGCCATGTTTGTTTCTGGTGTTATTACATCACTGAGTATGAAAACTTACATTTGAACGCTGTTAACCAAAAACTGACCAGGCGATATTGGTTGACAAAATGATTATTAGTATCGTTGGAAAGAGCGTGAAAAGTAGAATTCTTTAAAATTGGGTTCCCGATACAAAAATGAGTATCCACATTAGTAAAAACTTATCAATGAACGCCAAGTCCATACACTCGCATTTGTTAATATACTACGTTTTCTCAAAAAACAAATGTTGTGCTTGGTCAGTTTTTGTTTAACAGCGTCCATTTAGACGAAGCAAAAACTAACCAAGCGACATCTGTTGACAAAGTTAGCAATTATAGTATTGTTGGAAAGAGCATCAATAGTAGATTTTTTTTAAATTGGGGTTCGGATACATAATGCGTATCCACGTTGGAAAAAGCTTATTAGTAAATGCTGTCCGTGAACCGGCATTATTCATTGGCTTTTCGTATTACGATTTCTCAAAAAACGGATTTTGTTGCTTGATCGGTTTTTGCTTAACAGCGTCCATTTTTGTAGTGCTTTTCTGAAAGTCCATTGTTCACTAATACCTTCACTTTTCTACCTCTATATATTCAACAATTTCAGAAAAACAATGAGAATTAAATGAAATTGAGACAAAAATTCGCAAAATACACTGTAAACCAACTGGAAACAATCAGTCAGTGATAACGACAGAAACAAAACATGGCGGAAGTCGATTACACCATCCGTTTCTAGTACCCTACTGTTAGATATGTAGACGTACTATCATAAGATAATAACAATGAAACTCAAAAAATCATTTTTCGGGGCTGGACAGAGGCGCCAAATTGGGCACCATGCTTGCCGAGAACAAGAGTTAAGCGAAGTTTCTTTTCCCTGTATCTGAAAAACTATTTTTGACGCGAAGAGCTCTTTCTTATTCGAGGTCACAAATAGTGCAGCCTTTCAGCTCTCAATTATTAATTTCTACTTTTATTGCGGATCGATTTTATCAAGTATCGAGCTGTCGACTCAATTTTCTCTTCTTAATGTTCCCACTTCAAACTCGAATGTTTAAACTTCAACTTTCCACTAACGAGGGAAAAACTCTATTATTTATAGTTTACTGTAAATCTTGTTTTTATTCCATCTCGACAGGCTTCTGATTTCTAACATTGTTAACCAAAAACACTGAAACCAGCGGGTCATACTGGTACGTAGGAAACGGGAAAACTGCAAGCTGACGTGAGCTTGTGCAATTGACAGAAAATGTAGTTCGTATAATATTTCTACGGAAGAAATTAATATTTTGCTGTTTGTTAAGATAGAAATACTTAATAATGATCATTGAGAGTTGGAAGTCAATTAATAGTTAATTAGTCGTACACTGGCGACCCACGAATGTGCGTTCATTTCGAAAATATGAGGGGATTTTGAAATAGGAGCAATGTTCAGAAAATGCGAGATTCATGCCAGAGATCATTTGATATTTGCAGTGTTATCAAACTAGTTTTCAATTTTTTTTCTTTCTTCTTCAATGGGTAGGTGTATAGGTTCAAACCAGAGATGGGGCGGTTCGAATCGCCGGGTGGAAGAATCGCAGAACCGCGATTCGAATCGTGTTTCTTTCATCAAGGGAATCGCAGGTTTCACTCGCGGTTCTTTTGAGCATTTGTGATTTCCTGAAAATATTGCTTCTGTTATCTGTTCATAGTGTTCTAACGTTGATCATCGCCATTATCGTGTTTCCTTGTTTCAATTTCGGTAGGTATACTTTTTAAAAAGAGCAAAAGAGCTTAATAAGCACGAATTTTAAATCCAGGTTGGATGTATTTCAATGTAAATTCAAACTATGGCGGTAAGTAATACCTCTATCAATTATAAATGTATAATCATGTATTTTCATAAATTTTTATCGGATTCTCCAAAATAAAGAATCGCAAATGATTGAATCGGATTCTCAAATCCGACTGAATCGCATTTTGGGAATCCAATTCTACAACACCAGGGAATCGCCCTATCTCTCGCTCAAACTAAATTTCTAACCACTAACTTATGAATTTCAAAAAATAAAAATACAGTACTTTCATTTATCCGAGCTCAGTTGAATAGGAAAGAACCTTCAAATATGTAATATGATATGGCCTGCTTTCTCTATCAGAGAATGTGATTTAGTATCCTTGGATATTGGAATGGTATGCTACAATATGCGTGATCGGCATTGCTACTGAATCTGAGATAAAATTGTTTACATGTTGATACGCATTGTGTAAAAATATCTCCAAACCCCCACCCATGATTGTACAACAATGTATTTTGTTTAAGATTGGTACTCATATGAATCCACGGTAAAATGTTTGTATGATAGTATTATTATGCTTTGTGAAAGAACGTATTATACAGGAATTTTTTATTTATTTGCTGTTCCTTATAATTTTGTAATGCGGTTCTGATTAATTGATTTTGGTATTTGGCAAATTAATCAGCAATTGGCAGCCCAATGATCAGTCAAAAGCCGATAAAAGGAGTCTATCTGGGTTCATTTGCTGTGGCTAGGAGATATAAGTAATACTGTGTCATGATGCTGTTGGGGTACAAGGTACATGGAGAGCTGGGTCTGTTATGGCAGGATAATAAGTGGTTGTTGCTACGCATGGCTTTTCAGGTACCTAATCTTTTATTAGCCGAGGAAGTGTTGCGGGTGAGAGTGGAGCTATAGCGCGCAATACCAGTGATAAAAGTAGTCTACCCTTCAGTCCATCGGTGCCAATCTTTTCCAATCTTTCACAAGACTTCCCGCCAATTTTGATACAGCCATAGATCAGGGCAATCCGAAATAAGTTCCCGCTGGCTTACGCCAGAAACACAAAAATTTCTCTATCTCTAATTGATGCAGCGTGCGGCACTGTCACGAGGACATATAATTAGCTGGCTCGGCTCCAGGACAAACCCGGAGTTTAGAATGAGTCGCTCGACCCACCCACACACACAGTACATGTCTGACATCCCGAGCAATAAAGAATATTAGTCGCTCGCGATTCGGATAAAGGTGTTGGAATCTGACGAGCGAAACTGCCAACGCCTCCGGCACCTCATCCCACTAAGCTCAGAATAGGCACCCAGGCGTCCGCTGAAATTTCGACGAATTTTTTCGTATTCTCACCTATATCGAGAAAGGAGGATCGGGTTTCGCGCATGATCGTTCGTCTCCGTCATCGGTGAGCGGATATACATCATCATTTTTACAAGCTATCACGAAAGACGATGCGTCAACGTACCTCGTGCGTTTTAAAATACTGCGACTGCTCCAACTTCGTCCTAAATTCTACTAGTCTGGATACCAATCTCTGTCTGATATCTTCGCGATTACCAAGGAACAATGACAGCGTATCGGATACCTCTTCGGGGCTTTTCACTTTCTTCAAATCGGTTACTGGCCTCGATCCGCGAAACTAAACACAAAACATACGCATACTTTTGTTAATTCCGAAGAATGGAGAAAAAAAAATTGTGGAGTCTGTTAGAAATGTCGAATAAAACGCTGATACGCAAAACGTCGTCTGTTCGATCGGTGGCGATGGGAATCTAGCGATAAGATTTAAGCATGCACAGCCACATGGCTCACGCTGAGGCCGGCTACAGGATTCGAGTGCAAAGTGGTTGACCTCTGCTGGTCGGCGGCGGCATTTTTATCTTCGTGATGCGAAAATAACGATGATGTACGCCAGCGACCACATATAGATTTGCGTCATTCCCTTCTGTTGATGAAAATTTCTTGTTTCAACGCGTACGAACGCCATGACGCTCTCGCGTCGGGCAGCTCTCTCAATGTCCGAAAGAGTTTTTTGCGAAAAATACCGCCGAGCGGATATCGGGCTAGTAAAGGAGGGTCTCAAAGGCATCTGAGGTTAGAGAACAGAAGGGGATGACTAATGGGAATTTCAGTGCACGGTTCTCATTCATGTTTTTCGTTCTCCTTACCTTAAAATTACCAACGTGCTCGTTCTCGTTCCCACCTTGGTCCTGTTCCTGTTCCCGTTTTCTGCTCTCGTTCTCAATCCCATCATCGTTCTCATTCTCGTTCTGAGAATCGTTCTTGTTCATTCTTCCAAAACTGGTAGTCTGGGGCAGTACTGAAGTTTGATTTTTTCATTACGAAATATATAATTGGTCTTAGGCTTTCAGAATTTTACCTTTGCGCCAGTTGCCAAAAATCATCTCGTTCCCGTTCTCGTTCGTTTTTCTCTAACTGAATGGTTCTTGTTCATGTTCCTCGTTCTCCTTACCTTTAAATTACCAATGTTCCAGTTCTCGTTCCCAACCTCGTCCTGTTTCCGTTCTCGTTCTCAATCTCATCATGTTCTCGTTCTCATTCTCGTTCTTGTTAGTTCTCCCAACGCTGCTCCACCCTCGTTTTAATTTAGCAAAATAGAGCTATTGTACCGAACAGCCAAATCAGCCCTTTCAATTTTTCAAGGAAGGCAATGCTACAAGGGTTGGTATACAAATCAAAATCGATCAACTGGGAGAAAACCTTTCAAAGTTCTTTCAAAGTATGTTGTTAAACCGCGTATTTGTATCCAGAAACCACACAGTTCCCATATTACAATCAAATACACTGAACTACCAATACTGGAAACTCGAGCGTCTTTTTTGGACCATGGATCCTAGCGCCGGGATTGGTACTACATGTATTTCATTAATTGTGTGTGTTTTCGCTCTATCTAGTGTTGGTGAGCACAATGCTAAATTATAATAGTAACAATCCCTGCCGCTAGGTGCTGGGTCTAACAGCGCTCAATGTATTTTAAATGGAGTTTCTGGTATTGGTAGTTCAGTGTATTTGTTACAATCAAGAATTTGAGATTCACCTTCATGGCTTCGATACGGAATCCGAGCGTGCTAGTGGAGCTCTGTTCTTCTCGGAATTGCATGTACCTCAACTTCGTCACTTTTTTGGCTTCGTTTTCTTCGGCAGTGGGAGCTTTTGGATCGACAGCGATCATCTGTAACAGAAGAGGAGGCCAACATGAGTTAAATTTACAGTAACATTGCGCAACAAAAGTACCCATATTATATCATCTACATTCATAGCCAGCAATCGTGTTCCGAAATTTTATAGAATCAGAACCTGTTCAACTGCATAAATGAAAACTTGAAAACAAATCGAGACAGAGGAAAAAACGTTATAATTGGTCGTATCCATGTTAATGGCACTTGCGCCCATCGTCGACATAAAAAATTTTCGTATGACGTTACTGACTACACATTTCTCTTTTTACACTATACGACGCGAAGCAAATGTTTAACAGTCGCGGTTACTCTTTTAAAAGTCACTCATTCATCGACGGTTATGCTCCTCCTCGTATATTCTCAAGGTTATTTTCTTGCTCCGCCACTTAGGTCACCAATGCCAAATGATCTAAAACCATGTTTGGCGCCGTTTCAAAAGACATTCGCTATAGCGTCGTTAAATGATAATCAGTCCAGGTCATGTTAGTTCCCCCAGTCCAATACTCTCGTCGGTTCATCTGTCAAAAGAGAGCGTCTCAGTCACCAGAGGCTGGCGCATGTTCGCAGACACAGGGAACTTCGCTGCAAAACCCACATTGTCGAATTGAGATAACCCCTGGCATAAGATCTGACCAAACGGCTAGTTGTGCACAACCATTAATCATCCTTTAATATCACGTTATCCGGTATCGATACTTACAAAACCGAAAAAATTTCATACGGAGGTATGTTTCATCATTTTGCATACGCGTGGCACATATTACTCGGCACGAGGGCGATGCCATTTTGACGGTCATTAGGTGATGCCACAAGTTCGCGCACACATGTTACCTTCACCTTAAAAACGCCTGAACTGTTATAATTACACCGGCCGAGCAACCGGTGCTAGCCATTAAGTGGTTAATGATATAATTAGTATCCGTTAGCTATGTACCACCGATACACGCACACGTGCCTCCTTTTGGTTTCCTTCAATAGGTCATGGACTGATATTTCGCCGGCGTCGGCAATTTTCTCTCGTCTACTCGCAGCCACTACAAAAATAACCTCGAATCACATCCTCCAATGCGGCGCGAAAGATAAACAATTCTCCCACCCATGAACGTGCAAAACGTTCTTTACAAAGGCCAGCTGACAGACAGGTCGAAACATGTTTCACAGCCACTACCTTCCGAAGGCATCTTTCGCTCTGCCCTAGTATACGCATAGCCAGTAACTCACCTTTAAGTACAAATCCTCTCTGGCAAACGTATTCTGCACTTCGGACTCGAGGAAGGTGCGCGTACCCATCTTGATGTCCATGACGTGCGGATCGCGAAAATTGTGCAGCAAGTCCTGCAGCTCGATGAACGTCTCGCCGCTGTACTCGACTTCGCGTAGGAATCGCGGCACGATGTCGCGGAGGGCGGGCTCCTGGGATAGCGCCTCGTAGACAATGGCCTCCGTACCGCCACTGCACTTCTTCCATATGGTGCCGGGTCCGGCTGGCGCGAAACAGTCGGGATGGCCGGACAGCTGGAACCACGATTGCGTATTCTTGGGGCAGGCGCTTTTGATTGGTGGCTCCGGCTCCTTAGCCGGTGTTGTAGGATGTTGCGGATGCTGCCGCAGCAGAATGTCGCTGGCTGGCGCCGCTAACTCTAAAGCGTTCTGTAAAATAACCAGTACCAGGAGATATTAGATCGAGGGGCAATTCACCGTGAACAACGGAAGAAGAAGAACTAGCGGATGCAGAGATTAGGGTGTAGCTTTTCGCGGGTTCGTGATGGGCCACGAGCACATTGTGATACGTCAATAGCTTTAATTGAAAGATCGCGGATGTGACCGTGTTGTTTATGCGAGGCACCAGACAGGTGTATGCGAGACATTACTTAGCATACTCTGTCACTTGGTTTCAACGTCGCTCGGGATTGCATATGCCATATAACGACGAAAGGTCAATGTTTATCAAATTGCAGGAATAAGGAAAGCACGCTGATACCTAAATAGGTGACCGTGAAAGCTTATTATGTTCGCAATAACTGATACAGTACTGAGAGATCTACATGCTCAACTGCTCACAGTTGGTTCAACTTCTAGCATCTACAACTTCATCTTGTTATTTAATACAATTTCAATCAAGTGAGACATGGACTGATGTGACGAGAATGAATACCAATAAGAAAGTACAAACACATCGATTAGAACTAAGTACGTCTGTTGGGGTGTGGTAACACCATGTTCCATCGGTTCAGAATTCCAAGTTTCAAAATTTTAAACACTGCATTACTGAGTTTTAGAGGAAAACATTGATATATGGGTAGGAAGTCTTTGTTAGTACCTGATTGACAATGAGGCCAATTGTATAAGTGCATTTGTGAACATCACTTAGTAATCACACTAATGCTGAGCGATCACGTCACACACACTATTTTAAAATGATGAGATGTGAACACTCAAAAAAAAATGTGGCCGGCCAAAAGTCTCAAAACGGTAGTGGTTTGTGATATGTTACACGAATGCTCTCCAAATTGTCAATCGGGTAAATTACTTTTTAGTGCTCAAACACTCAATTCAGAAATAATAAACAAAGTAATACATCCTCACCTAAATGATAATAGAGGAATTATCAAGAATAACTAAGCTACACAGAAGTATTCCACACAACATTATTATAACTTCATAACAATATTAGAAAATATAACCATAGTTGAGAGGCCGTTTTCTTAGTCATTGTCAGGAGTACCCACATATACCTAGATAGTCATTTTGCATCCTATGGTACGTACATAGAACATATATGAGGGTCCCCAGAAAAGCTTTGTGGAGGAAGGAATTCCCACTCAGCAGACGACTTACACTCGATAAAGTGTATGTAAATGAGAAAAATAGAATAAACAGATGCATCATCCACATTCTGCAACATAAGATTAAGGTTTGGGAACGTTAGATTTGGAAAACAGCTAATAGATAATATAAGTACTTTTGCAGGAAGATATTTATAACACTGTTTCATTTTATAAGCATGTATATCTCACATATTATATCCATCAAAATCTTAGTCCCTCAGTGAGCATTGTCCAGATCATATCAAATCCTGTCCAATTAATACACTTCTTTCAAGCCAGTTTTCAGTTTTATTAAAGTGTTTGATGGGGCCGCCGTTTTCAAACTATTTTTCATTTTCTAATTCCGTTACATAGTCTAACGATACCGCGTAGCCACAATGAGCATTCATGCATTCATAAACAAGATAAACAAATTAAGAAGCATGATATTTAATCCGTCCAATATCTTTGCAGAACTGTGTTTCATTTTTCACACCATCATACGGGTGATAATAATTATTATAATGATGATAATTATTTATATCTATAGATACTGCAATACCGCCAATTGTACATAGTAACAGGCTCCTTTTATAAGTCACCATGATATGACAAGTAGCTGTTCAACCAATCACAATGCTCCTACGCACGTGTTGCAGTTATTAAGATTAATTGAATAAGATTTGCAGAAATCTATAAGAGACTTGATAATTTGTTTACATACTACTTCTATCTTGCATTTTATTGGGAATACTTGTTATACTTATTAGGTACTTATTGTAGTTAAACTAATTCTGATTACCTAATTATAACTGCAATGTACGTGCACACAGAGACTTGATTTTATTTAAATGTTAACATTGTATCATGTTTGTATCTGCTAAACCATCGTTGGTAGTTAAGTAGGTGCTTCGTATTTGTTCTCAACTTCAAGCTGAGATGTTATATAACAATATTCTGAAGGTTATTGAACAAAATCAACCGATGATTCGGTGATTTCTACTCGAGCAAGATTACAAGTGATCCATATATGAAAACTGAGATAGACAATCACTGTATTCCAAAATTGAATATGGAAATGTTACCTAAACCAGGAATAGCACTCTACAAATGTCCATCGGCAATGGATATATAATGCACTGGGATGTTATGAAACTGTATTCCAAAGGGTATTTAACAAAATAATTTGATAATTCGGTGATTTCTACCCGAGCAAGATTATATAAGTGATCCATAATAGATACAAAAACTGAGACAGGCAATTACTATACTTCCAAAACTTGAATATGGAAGAAATGTTAGGTACTCAAACAAGAAATAGCGCTCTACAAAAACTTCCATCGGCAATGGATATATAATGCATGCCTGTATAATACTTTTTCACAGTTCTGCGAGATATATATGCTGAATTTTAGAAAGGACCTTCAACAGCCCACGTTTATTACTTTGAATACTGAATCCACTTCACAAAATTAAACCGGAAACTGAAATCAATTTCCCTTGAACTTCAGATAAAACATTCCTGAGTTTTCGTATCACAGCTCATGCACGAGAATTATGACTAGAATCAACAGCTGTATTATCTATACCATCGAGGTAAGAGGAACAAGAATTGCGGCAACAGTTTTAGCATGATAGGTACCGTGACTTTACAGTATTGTATATTTGTACTCAAATACAACAGATTCAAACGCTCCAACACTCTTAGAGTCCGGCGCAATGGAACTCTAAACTCCCAAGAAAATCTATAAGAAAGGAACGGTTCTTTTCGCTGACCATTTTTCAGTTAAAAATATACGTAATGCTTCATACATAACTGCTCACAAGCAACCACGCCAAATCAAGCGAGGAATGGTAACGCAAGCAACGTTGTAAAGGTCAGGAAGCCGGTAGTCCGGTAACCTAGATTTTTGTCTCGGCGACCTCAATGCCGGGTCCCGGGTCGCCTCTCCGACTCCACACGGCGACTATCTCCTATATAATAACAAACGAAGCCCAAGCCGACACTACTCAAAAACACACGCACCGCTTTTGTGTTCCATAAATGAAACATGGTCACGTTCTTTTACTTTTTTAGTTTTTATTTTATTCATTTTTTTTTAATCATTTGAAAGGCAAGGATGCTAGGAATGATACAGATTATAACCATGTATTAGCACCGCCGCAGGCAAAGAAAGCGTTCATTGAACCGCGTCTATAGCTTACACAGTTCAACGAGCCTCGTTTTTTTATTCCTTCTTCCTCTTTTCCCTCACAGACAAAATGAAATTTAATAGCGCCGAGATTCCGAGTCGAATAACCTCGCGCTACAATCTTTTCAATATCGCCATTGACGTCAATGATTTAAATTTACAGCTCGTAACCCGTGTGTTGATGATCTTCGGAATCGGTTTAGGTTGAAAGACGACCATGTACATGTGTACGGGTACGGTGTTCGACCATATTCTTGGCCTTAAAATTCGAACGCCGGATACAAAAGTGGCCCGATAACATCAACGGTAGACAAGATAATTTCGCGGGTTGAGAAGTTTACAATGCGATAACGCGCGGTGACGACATGATGACTGTATCAAGGCATAAAGACTTATTGTAGCTAGATAGAGAAGACATATATGCACTTACCAGCGCTAGGAACTTCAGTAAGGAATGGTCGTCTTTGCGGCGACATTTTTTCACTGTATTCGCGTTGTAGGAAGGCTGTCGACAAATCGAATCCACTGGTTGTTTCTGTAACAGAATACAGAAATGAAGTTAAGTTGATGTTGAGCTTTTACATGATGGAGGAAACGTATATCTATGACTGTAAACTGCTAGGGCAATTCTCACGAATGAAGCAGTAAGAACATCGGATAGTATTGTACTCATGTTCACGGTTTGAATCACCGACGGTTCTTTTAAACCATCACAATATCACACACTACTCACAGGTGATTGGACGCTATTCTGAAACAAGTGTCCAAGCCTCTGAAACTCAAACGACAAGCGTGCCTGTAGTACATGACATTATTCATGTCTCTGTTCTGTGTATACCTACTCAATTATTTGATTTTCAACTGATGAAGATACCAGTTGGAACATTGAAAATATCTAGGGTACTTATAGTAATAATGTAAGAACTTTGGATAATAATGCTTCCATTATTCACCGTCACAGTTTAGATCTTTGACAACTTTGTTTCAATTTGGTCATTACAACTACCTACCCAAAGATAACTTAATCCTATAACGGGTCAACTGAGGCGCTGCAAGCCGCAAAACTCGAATGACAAGGGTATCTTTGTCAAACATCTGCGCCCCTGTTCTTTAGCATATCTAATTTTCACAACACTTGAAAACTTCTTCCCCAACAGCAAGCAAGACGCATCCAGGTCTATCTACAAACGCAAGACCCAATCAATCGTATTCTACGAGCTGGAAGGAAATTAACAACCTATAACCTTCGCCATTCAATAATTAATTCAACGTCAATGGGTATATAAAAATGCGAAGACAAGCGATCAGTCTGTATGCGAGGGCTATTGCTTTGTCGGCTTCTAGCCATCGCAATTAATATTCGCGGTTTATCGGGGGAGTGGTAAATTCTATGACAGTTTCGCTTCCGAAATACATTCTCATTAGTAATTTGTTTGTGTGCTCGCCGAACGCACACAGCCGCACATCCAGTTCACAAAGACAAATTACGCTAGTCCAGCACGTTGTGCACGTCTCTCAACCAAAACTGGTTGGATCGCACGTCGTACGCTTCAGCCTCGAATTCGCTGTCCACCATTCGCGATAATTGGACATAAAAATGCGACTGATACACGAGAAGGCGAACATTCGCAGCGCTGAATATATACTCAGTGCGTAATAAAAACGCATCAATGGTTGTTGAGGTTACGGGCCGTGGATAGGAGGCAACGGGCGAAAGATAACGAATGCGACTTTCAGCTTTTACATACATACAGATACCTACATATATAATATAGTCTTGTATCTGAATAAAGATATCACGATTCGTCGTAAACATAAACAATGTGCGATGAAGGAAATATAAATGGTTTTGTTAATGGAAGCACACTATTTCACGCCGCCGTCATAATCCAATAACGAGTATCCAAACCTTTCTAAAAGTAGGCACCGACCAACAAACAGGAATGCAAGAAACGGGAAGTGAAGATTGGTATGAGCAATCTATGGACCAAATTCTACAATCGCATGTTCAGGAATTTGTCATGAGAAAATATGAGATGTACACAGACATTCCGAGCAATAGAGCAAATCTTAAAATGTTTTCAAGTATGTTCGCACGTACCACCTACAGGAATTTAAAAGACTTTGCCAAGAACAGGTAAAGTAATTAATGCTCTCCCGCATTCTGCAGCACGCGCCGCAATAATTTATAACTGCCAATTTATCGGACAATAATGATACGCTCGCCTTCCTGTGGGATTTAATTTATTACAGTTTTGATAATAGTAGATCTAATCCTAATACACAGAGAGAAGAGGTCGAAGTATAATAATATGTATCATTGTATTGATATAATGTTTTACACTCGATAATATTTCACTCCACGACTTAATTTTCAGAAACCGCATAGCACCGAAACAATTCCTGATTGAAACTAGACATGTTTCTCGGATAAAGGGAAGATACAACGACAATTCAAGTTATAACAGTTTCAGTATTCACTACTCCATAATGCTCTGTCGACATTAACACAAAATTCTTTGCAGTATCCTCAACAAACCAACAGGACACAGATAAAGTTTCAACGTGTTCCCATATGCTGTAGATCACGAATGCCTTTCATATAGGCCACAATATTCTACTTTCTTTCAGCATCCACATTAGTCAAAGTGTTTCGCGCTGAAATTTTGACCAAGTTGCGGTCTTGCAACTTTCTACTTGAAAAACAGTTTTTCTTGTAATGACATGTACAGCAGATGACAAATGAAGTCTCAGCCTACTGTAGCAGATGCTATCTTTCCATACATATAGGGCATAACCGCAACTTTCTGTTCAGTCATATTACTAATTATGATACCTGACAGTATCAACCACCTTATGTTCAGTTATTTGCATCGCGTGGAAAATCTTACAAATCAAGTTAACAAATTTCTTGTTTCACATTTGCTAATAACGATGAATGATATTCTTCATTCAGTGGGTAGCTATGCAGATCGCAGATCATGACTACAACTTTTTCTAGAATTTATATGCTAATAAGCAAAATCAACTGGGATATAAATTAGAGATGCAAATGCTGACACGGTTGCGTCTTATCAGTGGTCTGAATGGGTGATCATGGAGATTTTTCTATTCAAAAGTACACATGATCACCCATTCATTTTCCCCCGCTAACACTGGCACAGGTGATTTGGCAGCGCACTCTAGTGCAGGTTTATACCTCAATAACGAGGAGCAATATTCCAAAATGGCGGCATCTGTTACTTTCCAAAACGTTACAGGAGGATGAATTAACACGGTTCTCTTGTGTATACCATATATGTGCCACTAGTGACACTTGGGTTGCCTAGCAGAACACCGACCTGAATGTTGACATGTTGATGATGTGTAGGAATGTGTGTACATGTATCTTCCACCAGATGACGTCATAAATGTATTTTGAAAAAATAGACCGTTTTGGAATATTGCTTCTCACCTGATTTTGAATTATTTTATTTTTAATTTTAAAATTACGATTTTGAAAATCAATTAATTTTTGATTTAAATAATTTCCAGGATTTTTTGGATTATTTATCTAATGTTAGAATCACAAAAGTATGCGATTTTCAAGTGGTGCTTCTTGAAAGATTTTAGAGCGGTTTTATTTTTAAAATCGTGATGTTAGTCATTTGCTTTTTGATTTTCCTAATCTCTGGCTATGTTCCACTCAAGAATGATGAGACAGTATCATAATTTTCCACTTCCTGCTCTAGTTATAGGGTTCTATAAAAGACAGTTAAGAACAGCCGCCATTTCCTTTCCAGTTTGTTCCGGGAAACAAAAGAAGTTGATTACGCTGTGTTTACCGCTCAGCCAATTTCCTTTCAACAGACCGAACTGGAAAGAAAATGGTGAGTGTCTTTACCCATACAAAGTATATAGAGTTATACGTACTTACTGATAATGATACCAACTAACTATAATCTTCTAGAAATATACACATGAACCATATATTATAAATACTGAAAAACTATTAATAAGACTGAACTGTTCAGCTCTAGTTGCTGCAGTTACATCTGAATCTCACTAAAAAGATAAAAGCGGCCGTTTTCCCAATTGTTGATATTACTCATAGGAAAAAGATGAAAATAGAACCTGCTTTACAGCATCAGCAACATCCCACACTGAGAAAAGACACATGAAATTTAATTTCAAGTTTCAACCTTTTCTGTTAAATAGTTGATAATAATATCTTTCAAACTGAGAAAACAGACCACAACCTTGTTTTCAGTGTCAGCATCACACATTCTGGTGAAAAGATTATTATGGAATATCTGAAGAAGCAATTTGCTGCGTTAGTTGTAACTGTGGCTGACAGATACATCATGTACAGGAAACATGCAAGTAAACATTCTGGTAGAAAGAGTATTATGGAATACCTGAAGAAACAATTTGCTGCATTAGTTGTGACTGTGGCGGACAGATACATCATGTACAGGAAATATGCAAGTAACACAGCATTCCATGCTAAGAATCACGTGGTTCGGACCTTCTGCCTTAACTTAGCGATGATAGATATCCTCCGTATAATCATAACCCTCAACTAGCAATGTTCAAGTTTTTGTATCAAAGGAACCACATACAGCATTCCTTCCAGTAGCAACATCGCACTATGCTAAGAATCATGTGGTTCGGACCTTCTGCCTTAACTTAGCGATGATAGATATCCTCCACATAATCACAACCCTCATCTAGCAGTGTTCAAGTATCCATATCAATTTTCATACTAAGTAGTTTTAAGCGAAGTGATGGAAGTTGCGGTTTTCTACTGCGCAGTCTATAAACATGGTCAACTACAACGATATGGCCAATAAAATGGTAAAAATAGAAAATATTGAAACAAACTGTGTTTTGTATTTTATGCATACGAACTTTTTGTTTCAAATTCCTAATTTAGTAACTTTTTTCTGATGAGTAGCCATCAAAAAATTATAACTTGTAGGAAAAACAAAGATGTAGACTAGCGATTTATGCAAATTTGGCAAGTGATCTTGTTGCCGATATACACTAAATCTCATTTTCAAATTATTAACACACAACTACGTTTCCAAGCATGCAATTAAAAGTATAGTCTACTGCAAAAGGTAACAAACAAATTCGTATTAAAAAATAGCTGATTCTAAAAATCAGCTAAATACGTCTACAATTGCTTTCCCCCGCAACATGCAACCTAATGGAAAGCTACTCCACTTCTTTGATATGCAAATCAGCTGAGTACACCAATCTTCCTCTGTGAATGCCCTTTCCATATCAGTAACGTCGTAGGTATCCATGAACTTATAAACTTTTCTACACTCGCCACTCCGTCGTCTTAAAAATAAACGCACAAATATGAATCGAGTATACAAGTTTTTATCGCTGAAATATCATCTTCCACGTGTCTGATTTTAGCTGGACCTCGTCGGCGCATGGTAGGCGACCCAGATCTCCCTTCATAAGCACGGTCGTACTATGTCTATGCACATACTATACGTTCACTTAGGTACCTACTCGATCAAAATGAATATTCGCAGTTGAATGTTTACATAAAAACGAGCATTCACAAGGCCAAGCTGATGTACCCGCGCTGGAAAAATTTACGTCGCATGAAACCGGTGCCGCGATGAATATTATGTTGACTTCCAAAACCGGACTCAAAATGGACTAAATAAACTCGTAAATTTTTCACGGCGAAAACAAACACAAAACTACGGGTATATAGACAGCCGCTGACGCAGATTTTAGAATACTGATATGATGGCGCGAAAACACACATTTAAATTACAATAAGACCGACAGTAGTTGATGGAAAGTCGACATATGAACAGACTTCGTATAGTCATCCAAATCAAAGAGTCACAATGAAGAAACTAGCCGTTGGTCGAAAAGGCAGCTCTATAAGGTGAATTGAGGGAGGAAAACGCTGTCATTTTTCGGTAGAAAAATCAATGTATCTAAGAATGCATAGCAGCTCAGGGTGTACCTTAGCATACTTTCACTCAGACTAGATAGTAGCTACATATATCTCAGTAGGAAATGACTCGAGCGGCGTTCCCGATACACGCTTAATTCCTTATAATAAAAATGAATTGTGCACTGACGTCGACAATAAATTTATATAAATAATGAATGGATGAACGCGTTATTAATTTTTTCAACGCCAACAGAATCATTTATCATTTCCTCATGAACTGACCACCGTCCCTCCAGAGCTTCTGGTACTCGCATTCGCAAAGTTTACCATATGACACTGAAATACTTATTATGCATTCAGATCATAAACAGTCTCTCGTCGAAACTACCTACTTGTAAACAGTATAGGTATTAGCAATCAGAAGTATATATACTGAACGTCCATGTCGATACCGATTCCTCGCGCCTTCGTTTCCGTGTTCGATTTTATATTCCTGATTAGCGCGGTAATTATTCGGAACTGTGTCAACGACGCACGACCGCGAACGTAATTGCCAATGATTTGACGCAATTAACGGCGAGCAGTACCTATACACAATTTACATTTACGGCCGTGCCGCAACCAGGTAATGTATGCGAATCCAAATACGCGGCTACGTATTCGAAAAAATCTTCTCAATTCCGAGGTCGAGCATTACAGTCGTAGTGGACATTGGGCACAATGAACGCGTGCAGGGCAACCCTGGTGGAGAAGCGCCTTCGAAACGATGCGACAGGGCCCTGACCCTGGATACTGAAGCTATATTTAGATGTACGAGATCTTGATTCGAGTATGATGAAGGTGCACAGCTGCACAGTGTATATGCGTACCGCACATCCTGATGCGCAATCAGTTACCCGCGTAAAAGTTACCCATTTGCAACCCTCGGTTACCCTCAAACTTCTCTCAGATTTTACCCAGAAACCCATCAGTTACCCTTGGTTCCTCTTTAATTACCTGAATAACTGGAGGGATTTTGCGCATCCCGGTACGCAATCTGTTACTCTCTAGTTACCCGGGGAAAAGTTACCCATCTGCAACCCTCAGTTACCCTTTAGTAACCCGGGTAACAGGCGGGATTTTGCGAATCGGGATAGCCGGCCAATTCTGATTCCTGGCTTCAAAAGCAGAAGCAATTCCCGCAGTAACCAGAAACTTCCTGAATGGGCAATATTTATAAAGGACAATTTATACGTAGGTACATTATTTGATGAGTTTAGCTCTGTAGAACATCTGCTCGGTTGAAACTTATGTAAATATACCGATCAGTAACGGCATTCCAAAACAAGGAACAACGAACAGTTCAAATGTGAACACTCAACTCTACAAAACTGATACGCTTGATTTAAGCAACTTCAAGAAGATTAGTCAATACCCTCTTCACTAAAGTAGACTATTCTATACCATAAACAACCGACAAACCAATCACAACGACGAAAGTAAAGAGGCTCAAAAAATTCTCAAAATCTTTTTACGTCATACACGGCACTGCTACTTGGTGAAATAGTAACTGATTTTATCTCAAATGCTTGGTACGATAATAAAATTTACATTTTTTAATGACAGCGAACTTCAACAGTAACAACGAACACGTAAAAATAGAACTAATCTTCATCAGGTTAATACAAAAACATATATCACTTTCATTCTCATCCATTGGTTCATGAATATGTGTTAGGTTTGTCAAACATAGGGAGATAATACGGTTCAGTGTTCCAACTGACATTTTAATGCGTAAGAGTTGCTTCACCTACTATTGATATTTTTTAACAACAAATTAAAGAATTTTGTAGATAAACTACACAAGATTATCAAAAATGTTTAGTTCCAATTTCAGCTCTGGAACATCACACATACCTGTGATTCTCATCAGGATGTCAACACATGAGATGTGTAAATTATTCATAAAGTTCCGAAGTCAACATTTGTCACTAAACTATTGTGGTCTACTGAAGATACTGGATGAGTAATCCTTTCAGTTTCACGTCCATTAAGTTTTACCAAATATTTCATCTGAAAAGTTCATGATTTGTTGACACAAGGTTTTTCACTATGTTTACTTATTTATTTTTTCTAGTGTCCATGATGGAGTGCGAGTGAACTTGGTAAATTCTGTATGTAGGGTGTGCCAATCACAATTTCTTTCTTCTGTAGTCCAGAGCGCTTTCGGCTGTTATGCCATCTTCAGTGCAGTTTCTCTTTGTTGTCCTGTACTTATAGTGACGTGTAGTACCTCAAGTGCGTTCCTATTGGTTGTCTGTGGTTGTGTAGTCTGTCCAATCAGTGAGTTTTATGTTTTTAACTGGAATAGGTTCTCGCTTTGGCAGTTGATTGTTGTGTTTATTAGGTTGTTTTCTTTTGTTTTTGCCTTTATTATCTCCACTGGTTCTTTTAATTTTTCTTTTCTTGTGTTGTTTTCCATGTGTAGGATTTTGTATTTTTCTGTCAACCTAATCGTTGCTGTGTTTTCCAAAAAAGTGATCTGTCATCGTGTCATCCACTAGCTTCTGTGATTTTTCATGTTCTTTTATTCTAGTTGTAGATGGCATACCAGCCGAAAACGCTCTGAACTACAGAAGAATGAAGTTGTGAATTGGCACATCCTACCTACATACAGGAATTGTTTTTTTCTGTTGGAGGAACCTTTTCAGCAAGCTCTTTAGATCAATATTTCATTTCCTCACAAAGTAACATATCATAACATAATGTAAAGGATAAAGCGGCCTACTCACAAGAGAAAAGCCGCCTTTTTGAGCTTTAATAAAATGATGAAAATGTTAAGCAAACAGTTCATTCATTCCAATCAAGGCAGCCAATCCATTTAGATACTATGTCAATTCAGTCTCGGGCAACTGTCATCATCCAGCTGAAAACTAATAGAGAAACACTCGCTGTCTTGAAAACCTTTTGATTCGTCAGAGCCCGCTAGTTTTTGTTGGCCTGGCTACAGCTGCCTGACACTCAATTGCCGAGGAACAAAAGGGAGCCACTTCCATTTATGGCAATTTCATCCCAAGCAACTTTCATCAGCGGGCCAGTCAAAACTGGCGGAGGGAAAACCGGTTCTGAAAACTTTTGATTTGTCAGAACTTCTGATGGTTTTTGCAGGCCTGGCTACAGCTGCCTGAGACTCAATTGTCGAGGCGCAAGGGGAGCCAATTTTATTAAGTTACCATCATGGCAAATCAGTTTCAGGCAACTGTCATCAGCGGGCCGGTGAAAACTGGCAGAGGGAAACCCGGTTTTGAAAACCTTTTGATTTGTCAGAACAATAAAAACTGGTTTTCTCATCCGCTAGTTTCCACCAGTCCGGCAACAGCTGCCTGAGACTTGATTGACAAGAAAATTGAACACAATTTGCTCCCTCGATTGAGCGCTGTAGTAAACATACGTTAAAAAACTAACACAGCAAGAACCAAGTAACAAATGAACAACTTTCAGAGACAATATGCCCAATGCGCAATCAGTTACCCTAGTTACCCGCGGAAAAATTACCCATTTGCAACCCTCAGTTACCCTTGGTTCCCCTTTAGCCTACCTGGGTAACTGGCGGGATTCTGCGCATCGGGTGAAGTGTTTATGCTTCATTAGAGCACTGTAAGCATGGGTATAGTCATCCGCCATTTTGATTCACACTGCGCCCATCGATGCCAAATTGACTACGCGGTACGCTCCGCACAGTCGGACTCGACATCCACGGGTACGCTGTGAACTAAAATGGCGGATGATTATACTCATGTTTGTCCTGCCCTAGCTTCATGTGAAGAACAATCCTATTCAGTTTTGAAATTTCAACTATGCCGACAGATAGCGCTTCAAGGTCTCTTTAGCTAGGTAAACTATCAGCGTTAGTTTGTCTTGTTCAATGCACTATTATGTTGGCGCAAAATTACTGTGGATACAGCGCTATCTGTCTACAAAGTCGGAATTCTAAAACTGACTAAAGTTGTTTTTCACATGAACTCCTCATGTTTGGTAAAAATAGATGAAACTGAAGAACTACTTTCAATGTATCTGGTAGACCACGTCAGTTTCGTGATACGATTTTGACAGTAGGCCTCCACACAGGCAACTTTCATGAAAATATACACATTACGCTGTTACATATCATCATCCTGCCCAGAGTCAGATGTACATCCAGACATATTTGTGTGACGCTCCAGAGATAAATAATAACGAGTTATAAGTGACGTTTCAAGTAATATGATACAGTTATAAGCTACATTACTCCTTTACTAATCCTTAGAAGACATCAGGACCGATCATCATCATTGTCAAGCTTTCTAACTTACAAAAGTTCGTTCCTTGAGGAAAGCGAGTGATTCTAAGATAGTACACAAGTCAATTGTGCTCACATATTTCCTGCTATTCGTTCAAAATCAATCAGGGGCTATTTTCAGATAACCATAATACAGCTGAACAATGCCACAGTGCTATCCACAGTCTTTCAACTTCCAAACCCAGGTCTATAGGCTATCCTAAATGTTTCTCTTCACCAGTCTTACTATAGTTGATAACACCAGAGTCTGCACAGCATGCGTCAGATCTCTTGATTCTTGCTCAGGAACTCGTGTGTGCAAGCTGCATCAACGCACTCCTCTTCCACATTCCTCGAAGGTTTCTTCATTGGTATTTCTAGCTGCATTACGCACAGTTGACTGACGCACGCGTATATAAAATTCGTGTTATTTGTACGTAAGTTCATCACAAGCCCTGGTATTTTGTCACCTCTCTCTTCCCCACATACTGCAGCTATCCCCCGCCAGCCATTCGACCGAATAACGTCCATTCGCGAACCGCAGGAGGTAACCCTGACCAGGGTCAATTTGAACACACAGAGTGCACGGCAAACAAGCGCTGCAACGTGTACATCAACCAGGTTCGCAATTCGGTTCAGTCTGATAGCAAAACATCAATCTTGTAACCGCTGACATTCCTAAATGCCATTCTCTTCAACCTACAACAAGCATTCCGGCAGCGAACCAGTGCGTACGGCGCTGCCGCCGAAAACAAATACCGAAAAAAAAAACTGGTAATTTGTTTTCGAATGAGCACAGTTTAGTATAAATGGCTTTTTATACACCATTTTTTTCCTCCTCCGCCCTCCTTCTTTGCATAATGAAATACGATGAAGCCCGCGAGAAAAATCGTGTAAATTAACACGTTGTAAAAAGCGAAATATAGACTGCTCTACGTTAGAACTTGTAAAAAGAAGGAAAAAAAAGTATAAATGACGTCAGGAATTTCGAAAATATCGTGTTATTTCGGCGCGAGAATATTCCGAAACACAGTCGGTTAGTATGTACGAATATCTTTTAGTGGTTGTTTTTCTTGTTTACCTTACGCAGCACGAACCTATAAGGTAGCTTTCAACTACAACTCTCGTGATTCGGAAACTCAAGCGATTCCATTCGATTTATGATTCCAATGAACAGGTCAGAACCTGCGATACCGAGAAAGCATTACAGAGCTCCGCGGGAGGTGGGTAAGTCGTGCACATGGGCAAACGGGAAAAACAAACAGCAGCTCGGCCACTGGTCTTTGACGGTCCCCGAACAATACTGACGACAAACTGACGAATGGCAAGCGGAAAGTTTGCAAGAAGTGAATACACAGCCTGATTTTTCCGGCCACGCACTATTCAAGGACGGGCTCCACTTCCGACAACGATACTCATCGGCAGACCGAAATCACGAGTGTTGTTGACAAACATCAGCCAAGGAAGTGAACAACATCAATGTGTGGACCTCAATACGAACTCCCTCGTAAACTTTCCATCCAAGTACATACATACTCCACATTGTACTCTGAGTTCGGGAGATGAGTCAACATGAAGAGTATCAGGACCCAAGTACAGACAAGCAATCACACTCAACTAGGAGTAGGGATCAGCAAACTAGCAGAGAGGAATTCCAAGACGTCAAAATTGCAGCGATAGATATTCAATATAAAAGTCTACACGAGTTATCAGATGGATTTTCAAGTATATGGTTTCGAACACCCAGTAATGCGGGTTAGTTCAAACATATGTAACCTCTGTACCACGAAATTCAATCAACCTCAATTTAAGTACATACGTATCAAGTGCGCTATGAGTAGAGTACATGCCGATGATGAGTTTTCAATGACAAACAAATTTCAAGTGGGGATTAGAGATCAGCATAGCTTCTTGATAGCGATAAATCAAGCGCCATGTTGTCACTCGAAAGGAAAACAGTAAACTATAACAATAAGGCAGTTCGAAAGATGAATTTGACAGAGGAAACCACCCCACTAGGCCTGTAGTCACGACGGCGTGCAGAACTGGCAACCTTTTCCCCCAAAACGGTCTCGCAGTGGTAATTACAGAAACTACTCCGAAAATGCCGGGACACTATTCGGCTCGAACATGGATTCTAGAACGTCGACTTGGCTTAATCAAGGTATGGCACATTTCAAAATTAAGACACCACGACAACTCAAGGTACGCGATATCATTCCTTGCCTTCAAGAGTGACACTCTGCCACTCAAGACACAACATCATTTGACTTTGGCTAGAGTTGCAATCAGCACATCCAAGTTACACGATATTATCTGACCTCTTATGGAGTTGCACTCTGTAACTTGAGACAATCGATATCATTTCATTTTTCCGCAAGTTACACTTAGTATCTTGATGCGCGTGTAGCTAATTTCGAAGTAATTACCTACAGCTTTCAAATTGCAACTGGATCATAGGGCACAGCGAATTTCTGGCGAACGATAACAGGTAGGTACAACAATTCTGACCTCTCTTTTCTCACGCAGTTACAAAAATCAAGGAAAGATTTTAATACGTAAATCATATAATCATTTTCAATTTCCGACTTTCATTTTTAACATGTACGCAATCAGTCAATCGCTGATGTAATTTGAACTGACAATATGAATTCGTCAGACATACGAAAGTACTCATAGTTCTGGCTTTCAACGCATTTTACGCAAGTAACTTTCATATCTATCCCTGTCGGGTTACCAGTTCATCCTCCTCTGCAGATTTATGATGAATTTTATCAAGACACTGACGTCATTACTCGCCAGTAATCGTTCATAATTTCGCACATCTGGGAAATATCTAATAAAAAACCCTATTATTAGATATGAATGACCACACTTTTGACGAATGCAGATTTTTCAAACCTTCAGATTTGTGATGCAATTCCTCGCATGAGTTTCCCAGTAAGGCGCGTTTCAATTTTCCACTGAGTGTATCAATAAATGTGAGTGCTGTGAGGAAGTTACACAGTTGATAATTTCAGAATTTTTAGAGTACATTTCACTCCTTTCAACATATTATATTAAACCTGTTTCGAATCTTCTAATTCTGAAGTCATCAGATTACACACTACAGCTAAATGCCTCGTAACAAATTACGTTTTAAACTCATAGTAAAGAATAGTAAATACTAAATAGCTCTTTGTGGAAGGAGTTGAAGCTTTTAATGGAAGAAATGCCATTCTTAAGAAATTAACTTCGAAGCCCAAAATAGGTATATGGCATCTCAATTTGGTCATCTTCTTCTTAAGGCGCCTTATCTGATCCCGGATGTCGGAAGTCGCGACTCTTCTGGTCAGGTTAGTCGGGGTAGTTTGCTGTCGCTTTCCTCATGCTTTTGTGGAAGTTTTCTTTTGCTGCGCTGAAGAATGTGCAGTCGCAGTTCGCTTACTAGCTATGTGTTTTATGACGTTGAGTAAGCTGTCCACGATGTGCACACGCACAGTACCAATCTTACTGATCAAGTGGTAACACACCCTGCAATTGTAATGCCTTGTTCGTTCAACTGGTGCGTGGGGCGGGTTACAGGACATGCTATGTTTCCGTCTCTGTTCATACTGTAGTCGCTGTGTTCGGTGGGATGTCAGTGGGGTATTCGAATATCACTAGCTTTCTGGCATTGGCGGGACTTGAACCCAAGACGCCAGAATTGGGAAGCGGACACGATATCAGAGATGTCAGCGTTCTCCAAAAATATGAACGCGTTTACATCTGTTCTTGTTCATGTGAGAAGAAGAACGCGTTCACTGCGTTCTCATTTGTGGAGGTGCTCCGTTCATGAACGCGTTCCTGTTCGCGAACGGGAGTTGACATCTTTGATTGTAGTCATTCCCCTCTCCGTTCTCTGCGTTCTCGTCCATGAAATGAAACGAACGCGTTCCTGCCTGTTCTTGTTCATGTAAGAAGAAGAATGCGTTCAATTCGTTCTTGTTCGCGGAGGTGCTCCGTTCATGAACACGTTCCTGTTCGCGAACGGGAGTTGACATCTCTGCACGTTACCACTCGACCACACAGCAACTTATTTGCTCATACATGTTTACTCATTTTCTCAGATGGTCTGGACTCTAGACCTGAAACTTGAATAGCGTGAATACCACTTAACGCTCAAAGAAGCACAAAGTTACCATTCTAACTGATCACTTTCTTTACACTGAACTGTTGTTTAGTTGATTTTTTGCCATCAAAGGCATACAATGGAAACGCCATCTCTTCTCACCAAAAACTGGGAGCTAGCCAACAGTCGATAGGTGGCTTGATTCCAACTGAACCCAATGAACCCAAAGCCAATGAGTGCTAATGGGTTCAACGTTACTAGCAACAGCCAAGAGCAATATCTCAGTTCATTGGCTAGTGTCTGGTACAGACTGAGACGTCTCGCCAAATATACAAAAAAGTTAAATTAGACCCAGCTGACCCGTGAAAAGTTGCTCACACAAGAACTATAAATAATCAAGCTTTTTGCAAATGAACCATATGACAACTCCGAATAGTCTCGACACTGAAACTGAAGAACAGCCATTTTCCACGAGCTTTTATATTTCACTCCTTGAAACCACTCAAATCTAGACAATTTCCATCAGCAAATACTTCAACATTCAAGTCCAATCAATTTCCGAACTTTCGCAAGTTCTCTCATTCCGCAAGCTCGATCTTTCGCGACATCTTCTATTTCAGATCGAATTGGCAAATCTGATGCACGGTAACCAGGATGACTCCGCGTGAGTTCCAGAGTTCCGAGAACATACAATAGCTATAAGCTCCCGGTGAG
Organism: Acanthococcus lagerstroemiae; assembly: GCA_031841125.1. Classification (NCBI taxonomy): domain Eukaryota; kingdom Metazoa; phylum Arthropoda; class Insecta; order Hemiptera; family Eriococcidae; genus Acanthococcus; species Acanthococcus lagerstroemiae. Next base: position 44,081,497 of record CM063110.1, read on the forward strand.
TCTCAACGACTCGATCGACACACAAAGCGAAAATACGCTCCACAGTAGGCAGGTAACACCATTAAACAGGCGCCGAATTTTTTATAGTCTGCGTAATTAAAAGTTGATTAATTAAAGACGCGTACCGAATGAAGAGAGAAAAAAAAAAGATGTATCCGGCGATAAACGTAGAAGGAAAAAAATGGCAACGTAGCATTAATTCCCGACTAGAGTTTTTTTTTCTTGTGAGATGAAGTTAGAATACACACAATCTGGAGGTAAAAATGATTTCCATTCTAATTTCAAATTAATTACGTAATTGCGGAATGTTTGAAACCGCCAAAAATGTGTACTTTCGAAAAACTTGAAGTTACTTAATGAATTTTTTCAGCGAGCACGGAAATGCAAATTACCAGTTGGACTGTCATAAAAGAAACGTTGAAGAAACAAAAAAAAAAAAAGTTTCAGACTTGAGATAGCGAATACTTCTAATTAACCTGGGTGGTGAACATTTGGCGTGATATATTTGAAAAGTTACATTCGAACATTGTGCACTAATTACGAGGTGAACACATTCAACCGGGTACATGAAATCGCATGTACAAAGTTTGACGATGCAATTCGTATCATCAGTAATCGTAGACGGAAATGACATACTCTTCGAGTGTAAGAAACAGGCGTTTTGATAAGAAAAAAATACCAATAACATATTCGAAGAACGAAGCAGACAATGATGGATAAGGAAACAGGGCAATAAGCACTGACAAGAAGTTTATTATTTAGAAAACAAGCCTGACGTATGAGAGGCGCTAAATGGTAATTTATTCGAACCAAAAATAAATCCATACGGGTCTAGTTTTCCAAAGTGGCTTACCTAAGCGTAATCAAAAGAAAGAAAATCTGATTGCAATTTCACTGCACTTAAACGTATGTTAGAACTGACAATAGAAGATGCCTAAGCATCTCACAGTTCTGTCACGTAGGTAATTAAGGATGTCCTCGAATAGGGATTGAAACCTACGTTTTCATTAGGTCCATTTTCTACGATACCCAGAAATAAATAGACCCAAAATTAGTTTGTAATATGGTAGAACCATTACCTGATAAAGTTTAGGAACCTATTACTGGAAAAGGACTGGAGTCACTTTGGGAAAAGCAGGCTTCAAGTTCAATTTGAATTTGATATGACACGAACTCGAATAGTTTAATTCAGACTCATCAGATGTCTTGAGGAACACTGAAGAGAATAGAACTGGGCAAATCCAGGAAAAGGGCAAGCATTTTCAGCAAGTCAATCGGAACAATCGGGAGGGACCTTTATTTTGGGCTCTTCAATAATAATTGACATTGTTACCGTCCACCCTACCCAAACATTTTGATTTGTGCTAGCCCACTACCTGGGTCCTGACTGTTTTGAACAGATAATCTCCCGAGTAATATCCGCATCAATCATCTCGAAACCACGAACGTATTCGTTCCCAAATGAAGAACAAATATACCTCACTTCTGGGATACGCATACTTGATGGAAGTAGATCGGAATCTAACACACATTTACAACTCGATCAGATCATTCAACTCTCAGTGAAACCCCGGACCATTAATACCTTCTGGTGATTCCTCTATTTCCGAACATGAGAATCTTCTTTCGATTCCATGCTCAAATACATACCAATAAAATCATCTCTTCTATATACGCTAACCTCTACTGAAATCCAGAATTTAACATTTCGACCCTTGATTTTCAATCTAATTACACGACCACGCCGGGACACCGTCAAATGGGATACCTTAGAACAGCCGAGAAACTTGGAATACACTAGCAGACATGCGTATGAGCCACTTTACTTGCACACTTAACCTAATCCTTGACGCTTTCCTCCCGCCTAAGAGTATGAGCAGTGAACTGTCAAAATTCATGAATACAGTGCCAGCCTGCTGGTATGTTCCAAGTTAACCGGCTGTTCCAAGATACTTTAGTTAATGGTACTAAAGATTCAACCTGAAATGTCTGTCAATGTAAGTTGCAACATCGCGTTCAACCCATCAAATTCGAAACCCTGCTAGATTTTGGAAATTTCAATATGTACGCACAACAATTACAGCGACCTATGGAGACAAAAGCGAAGGAGAGCCAATGACTCCATACAATTGAGAAATACAGTTTTGAAGATGGTACGAGATGAAAATCAGTTAGGCATACTGTACTTCAGTGCAGGGCTGCTTCAGCTACCCCAGTATTGGTAAAAAGTAAGATAGTCTCTCTCAACAACTGAGTGCAACCAAAGCGACTGATTTCAGCGAGTAATTCGTACAAATAAAGGTACTCCACCACTTCTACAACCTATACTCATACACTAGCACCTACTAAGTATTAGAACCAGCCTCTTTATATCAGGGAGGTAGATTTCAGGGGTACATTCCATTTTCTGGACACAAAAGAATTTCCTTCATACAAAAGGGGGTCGATTACCCTGCCACGAAGCAATATCCTCAATTTCCGTGTGATTAAAGCAATGCACTTCACACACTACCAAAAGAATACATAAATCTACCAAACAATTCTACCAGTGCTGGTTCAGCGAGGAAGGGAGAAGACAGAAATGAAAACAACAATAAGAGAGCTCGATTAATTCGACATAATCGATACAACAGGGACGTAAAAAAGCAACCACATAAAATCAGTCGTTATTGTGTCATACTACATGCATCGACACGTCTTTTTTCATTTATTTCATTGAATTCCGAAAGCAATTATCGCAATTCCGAGTCATTTATTATCCAAGTTTTTTTTTCAAATGTTTTGCTTGTTACATGCGAGTACTTGCGTCAGCTGAAAAAATTTTTTTATCAGCTGTACTGGCTCGAACAATAACATGAGCAGCGCGCGACTATTTCAACGCTTTTATACTTTCCGCGAAATTGCTTCAGTGACCCAGACTGAAAAATCGCCGCAGATGTCACATAATTTGGAGACTGCGCCCATCAGCTGGAAGTAAATGACCCGGCTTTTGTGAGACAAAAGACAATAATTGGAATAGACGAGTCACGTTCGACTTCGCCTTTGAATTTGGAAGGATGATTCCACGAAAAAGAAATTTATTAGTCTCGTCTTTCTGGCGACGTGACGTGTGTAACTCCGTGGCTGCATTTAATTCGCTTCCATTTGACCAGCAGGATAGGACATCACTATGGCACGAGGTACGGAAGTGGTCAGCTTTTCTCACATGGTCGGACTAGACGAATTCCCCAAACAATATAAGCGGAGCAGGTAGACCGGGTCAGTACAGGAGTCTACCACCCAGGGGAATAGAATTTATTCCTTCAAACATAAAAATATCGTTTTTCTTTCCCACTCACATAACAGTTTTTCCAACATTATCACAATCCAAGAATGAACAAAATCTGGAATTCGTTAGTCTTATTTTAAAAATAATCGCACCCAAAGATACCAGCGTAACACAATTTATCGTTTGTTCCTCGACTAGATAATAAACACCCGCTATCGCCGCATAGTAAATAACTACTATCTAGGAACGGAGCCATTGTAATCTGTGATATGAACAAGTTCGTCTGAACTTTTCGTGTTGTTTAGCATGTATCCATAACCCACAACCGAGAACGTAAACGATCCCATATTATAATTAAGGGGTCTGTAGTCGAGCAGTCGAGGCTACAGAAGAAAACTGATATTCATTTTCAGGCAGAGGAAAACCGAGTAAAGCCATTTTATAGCCTCTTCTACATACTTACTTATTCCATCTTTCGTTAAAGGTAACATATTTGCTAGGAATAATAAAATAATTCTCTTTGCAGACCTATCAAGAATGGTACTATCCGTAAAAATCCACGTTACTTTGTGAGTATCATCTGAAAGTGATGTTTCTTTAAACACTAAATACGTTCTCATAATTTTAATCGTTGAAAAGTACGCGGCATATTTTCAAATAATAAACTGTGAAGGGACATTTATACCCCTAGCAGTAATAGTAAGTTACTATTTCACCATCCATTAAACGCTACGAGAATCCGCGAAATACTTATAATCTTCCTTTTCAAACGCTGCCTAGACAACATTCATTGCAAATGAAGTCTCGCTTTTCGCTTATCAAAGCATACTATATGCATTAAGGGCAAGCTTTGTGATAAGTCAAAAAACGAATCTGGTTAGTGATGCCTTATAAGCAAAATAAAAAATAATCCAGCCACATGTTTCGTTATTTCCAGTCAACACAGCCTGCCACTCAATCTTTATGGAACATCAATTTTGTACTATACCCTCAAAATGCAACCCTTATTATAATACTGTAGTGTATGTAGAAAGCCTAATATCATAATTCTTATACAAGGATTAATTTTACACTCAAAGTACAATCCTCATCATTATAATACCTTAAGGTATGTAGCAAACCCAATACCATAATTCTTATACAATGATTCATTTTACAATGATAACTTAGGATACACAATGATGACGTAAATATGCATGTGCATGAGAAGCGATTAAAACTTTTCAATTCTTAAAAGAATTTCAGGGTAAAAACTATATTTTGGAGAAGCATGGGGTGGATTGTCCCCCATTCCTTCTCAATCCTTAACACTGACTTCAGTTCACAGAATAATTCTATTTAAGAAGGGGAATAAAATCAGCAAACATAATATCCGCCTTTCAAATAATAAAACCATATTACCTAAACTCGCAACAAAGGTGTAATGCTGATTGGAAGTAGAATTCATACTCATAAAATATACCCCTTGAACATGCACCAAAACAGATTTCATTGGTAAATATACTTTGTGTGCAGTATTACTCTCTGAAGAGGCACTAAATGGAAATAAGTCCCCACAATATTGCAAGCTTAAAACTCAATATTCACCAAAGCCACAACAATACCTGCAGTATTACAGCCTCACTCTGGGCATTTATTCATGGGAAAAAAATTCGAACACCCATCTTATAATGAAATGTCCACTAGAAGCTAGCTTCACCTTCAGAAATGCCTAACTGTAATCTTACACTGTCAACTAATGTAACACTACCTCCTGCAAAATACTACCTTACTATTAGAACTCCATTAAAAGTTAGCTTCGTCCTCAAAAATACTAGTGATTTTACACACTGAACGTCAACTAATGTAATATACATCCCTAGAAATACAATTTTACTATTAGAAGTCTACCAAAAGTTAGCATCATCCTTAAAAACTTGTAATATTACACACTGCATATCAACCAATGTACTATCCATCCCTAGAAATACAATCTTCCTACTAGAAACCTACCAAAAGTTAGCTTCATTCTTAAAAATACTTGCATCTTACATACTGAGCATTAACTATTGTAATATCCATCCCTAGAAATACAGTGTTACTACTGGAAACCTACCAAAAGTTTGCCTCATCCTTAAAAATACTTGTAATCTTACGCAATTTTCAGAATTAGATGTCCACAAAAGTTAGCTACATCCACAAAAATACTCAAACTCTATACGTTGCACCCTTGTGAATGATTTCATACCTGCAACCACATTCACACTTCACTAGATGCAATACCTGCCTTCTATGTAACCCTTCAATACATTCTCCCCTGTCCAAAAAATCTTCAACACACTAAGGGCATTCCGACATCCTAACACCATCCGATGTTGCCTCCACCCCTCAAAGCACACTGAGTTACCATCCGGGGGTAAATAAACCCAAGAGAAACGATATAGCAAAAGTACTATACCTTATCTTTCAGTAGTTTTTCAAACTGCTGCACCGCTTTGCTGACAGCGTAACTATCCAGCAGACTTCGCCGATGGGCAGGATACACGGTTGTTTTGCTCATGGTCATGGCTTAAATCTCGTAAGTAAAATTTCTTCTTACAACACGAAATAACCGCACAGAAAATCTCGGATGTTTCGCGACGATAAATGAAATTCACTACGAAAAATCTTCGGCAATTGTAATGTACATGGATGATGAAAAAGAAGAAAAAAAATGAAGTAGAAAGATGTTAAGTACTTGAAGAAAATTCACGAGATACACGATTTCGCGAAAAACTGAATACAGAAGTACATCGTAAAAACGATGAGAACTCGCTCACGTTCCAAAAGGACGATCGTAGAGAAACTGACGAAAAACCTACGAGTTCGCATAGACTAAACGTAAAACGATTAGCGCGATAGTAAAATTGAACGCGTAGATTCATCGCCACGCGAACTCGACGACCGACGAGTCGCAGAAACGAACGACTCGAGCGAACGATTCATATTTAACGCCACCGCTGACAGGATACGTTCGAACGTAACTCCGGCAACTGGATCAGATTCTTTCGCTGGTACCGGTTCAGCTCTCGAGTACACGCCTCGTGCTCGTACACTAACCCTATGAGGTACCTTCTACCTTGGCGAGCGACTGTCAAAAAACTGCAACCCGAGTTGCGGTTACAGTGCACCCGGGACACTGAGAACCGAATAATAATTATGCCTAATTACCCGACGAGGTGCGGCGGTGAGTGGAACCGAAAAATCGCAACCAAGGTTACACACGTTCATTTGGTGAACGAGGAAGTAATCAAAGAACTAGAAAGATTATGTATCTATAGGTTCATTGTCGAACTCCCAATAGCTTATTCGACACATGATATGCCATAACCACGGGCAAACTCCCCTTGCCCTCAAATATTTCTATGCTCATTTAACGCTACTACAGAATATTGATGCGGCGATCGTTAATTTTATGGCTCTGAGCGCGAGACGCCCGCCGAACTCCGTGAGTTGGAGTATAAACCGTAACGACACGAGGGGTGTCGCTAAATTATGAATTACGTGAAAATACCTCGAACACGACCTCGAGGGCTGATTCGCTGACCTGGAAACCATATCGTGCAGTGGCGAATAACTGAAGCTAATTAATTATCCTCAGCTGAGTGAAAAAACTGAACCTTTTCTTCGAAGGAAATAGCATGCGGTGAGTAGGCGAACTCAGAGACGTACCGAAGAGTTTTTCATGGGGGGAGGGGGAGTGTGAAATTCCCAACTGATTCAACTCAAAATTCCCAATGGTTGGATCAACTTCTCAACTCAAAATTTCCAAATATCAAAGCAAACCCAACTCCATCTGACTGAAATGGCAAATTCTCTTAACTGCTGGGTGAAAATTTTCCCACCGAGGGGGGAACTCCCCCTCCCCCTATCGGTACGTCCCTGGGCGAACTCTTGTGCAAATCTTCGAAGAATTTTCCTAAGGGTGAGTCGAGGGGGGAGACGTTCTCTCCCGAAACGGGAGGTTTAACGATGGTAGATTCAAGAAGAAAACTTAGGAGTAACCAATACGAGAATCGTTGAAGAGTTTTCCCCAAGGGTAAGTTGTATAGGAGCTGAGAGGAGGCTCTCTGTCCTAATACGGGTTGTCAAAATTAGGTTTAACGATGGTAGATTCAAGAAAAAATCCTGAGAGGAACACATCTGTAACAATTTTCGAAAAATTTTTCAAGGGTGAGTTCCAAGGGAAGAAGCCTGATCTCTCAACTGTGGTAATCAAAATTACATTTAGCAATGGCAAATCTAAGAAGCGATTCTGGAAGGAACGATTCAGAACGAACAAAAACGAAACAGTTTTCAATTTCCCCCTCCCCCAGTCCCACGTCGTCGTCGTGTTGGTCGCTTCTCTTGCCTCAAGAGGTTGCGTACATCTACATTCTGCGATTCCTGGCACATCTGATCGTATCACTTAGATTCTTGCACGGAGAGTTCATTGGCGAATTCGTGCTTCGTGATTACAAGCTCCGATATTTTCCTACCTCTCATGGACTTTCTTTGGATTCGTCTTCGTACTGCCAGCATGAAAACGCCATTTTCCCGGATTTTGTATGCTGTGTGCTTCAGTTTTCCGTTCTTGATGTCTTCTACTATCGTTTTTTCTTCTTTTATTCTTGCTAGGACTGCTACGTTCGTTACAAAATCATTAAATCAACCTTTATTGAGGAACATAAATTATACTGTAATTAACACGCTGTTCCTTTTATATTTTCTGGCAATGTGAAATTACATTTATTACGGGTAGTTTAAACTTGCCGTTCTGTCTGGTCGCGTGCAGTCCTTCGAAAATTTTTTCCACCTAGGAACTTATGTACGTCATCTGACCATCTAGTCAGTGGACGTCCCTTTCTCCTAACCAGGTGGGACAGAAACCAAAACGTTGACTTTTATGTCCATCTGTCGTCCCTCAAACGTGCCACATGGCCTGCCCATCTCACTTTTGTCTTTGACATATTCTGCTACTTCTACGTAACTTCTTAACTTTTGTTTTATGTCAGTTGCTTTTTTACAGTCGCTTTTTTGATACCTAGCATTGAACGTTCCATAGAGTCTTGTGGGGTTATTATTATTATTATTATTATTATTATTATTATTTCAGTCAACGCCTATGTTTAACATCCGTACAAAAATGTTGGGACTACGCATGTGTTGAATATTTTGCTTTCTTAATAATTCTTGAAGAGGCCTTTGAATTTCCTTTTAAGTGACCAAAATTTGTTCCAGACTTTTATTACCCTATTTCCGGGAATATAAGCCGCCCTGGCTAATAAGCCGCAGGCAAGTTTTGAGGAAGCTTAAAAAAAAATAATAATTTACTTAAGTATTTACTGAACCTCGCATCTAAGCCGCATCCCACTTTGGAGAAGCTAAAAAATAAAAAAAAGTGCGGCTTACATTCCCGGAAATATGGTATTTGTATTACAATTTCTTCAATTGTGGGGTCATTTGATAAAATTAGTTGGCGCAAGTACGTCGCTTCTTTAGTTATTTTGATTTCTTTCCCATAGATTGTTATTTTTCTTAGACATTCCTGGTTTGTTAGCTTTTTGGTTTCCCGGATGTTCATTGTTAGGCCTGATTCTTCCCCCTGTATTGCTCCTGATCATTTCGTTTTTAGTTCCTCTTCTGAGTTTGGAAGGAGGATTACATTGTCGGTGAACCTGAGGTTAGAAATTTCTCCCCCATTAACTTTCATACACTTGTCGTTCCCATTCAGTTTCCTAAAGATTTGTTCAAGGGCACTATTGAACAGTATGGTGATAAGAGATCTCCCTATTCCACTCTTTGGAGGATCCCGACACATCATGAATAGTTTCAATATGTCTTTATAAATAAGTGTTTACAAGTTTTAAAAACTTTTAGCAAAGCCTGAATGAGTTCTTTGATCTGCCTTATCTTATTTTAAATAGTCTTAACCATTCTTAATGCATCTTAACTGATACATAAATAGTCTTCAATCATCTTATTTTTCGGATAGACAAGAGATGGCCAATAGATGAGCGAAATTTCAGACATAAAAGTAGAAAAATGTTTCACAACGTTGAGTAAGCTGTTTACAACGTGCACACGCACAGTAGCAATCTTTCCAATCTGGTAGTAACACGTCTTGCGATTGTGATGCCTATTGTTCGTTCGAACTGGCGGGGGTTACAGAGTGCGCATCTTTCCACCTCCATTGATACTGTAGTCGCTGTGTTCGCTAGGATGTTAACGGAGGTAATCACCAGCTTTCCGCCGTTGATGGACTCGAATCCAAGACGCTAGGATTGCTGAGCGGGTACGTTACCACTCAGCCACAGAGCGACATCTAGAAAAGAAGAAAGTCAGCCAGCTCGACAGGCAACTGGTAGATGAGCTAACTGACAGACAATCAGCTAGGCAAGCGGATATATACAACATCGGCCATTTGGCTGACTTGAAAGAAATGCGAGTTTTGGCGAGTGCGATGATTAAGGAAGTGGCTGTGAGCAACAAAGACAAACAGACAGAAAACGAGGCAGGCAGCACTGAGCAGATAATTGACACGAAAGAAGCAAGAATGAGAAGTATGCCACCTCCTCAGCTATAATGTTGGAAATGAAAACATACTAATCAAGTGTGTAATGTGTATCAATTGGGTTCTTAAACTACGCGGCAATATTTCTAAGGTATTCTCAATATTCATCGCGGATATTCCAGTTATTCCACCAGAACGAGGGACAGTGAGTGAAAGATTAGCGTCAGTTTTCGACAACTTCAGCAGACCATCCTCTTATGTTAATGATCTTCAAAATCAACTGTTTTTAAAGTAGTTTCAAATCTGATTTTTCTTCTTAGGAAGGACAATTACCTTTGCTACTATTTTGGTATGCACCTGCCTTCAATAGCAACATTAAAGAACACAGACTTCACATTAAGTATGCATTTTTTCCAAACTTATCTTCCTTGAAATCCGGGCAGTCAACATATTTGGCATAGAACAATCAAATCCCCCTCCCCCAAATAAGAACAAGTTCCTCCTATACATCCTTGTGTTTTCCAGTCAGTACTTCGACTACAAGCAGATTCGGAATTGAAAGTTGATTATCAATATTTCCCGACTAATACACAGAAAAGGAGGGGAAAGAAGAGGAGGATTGAATTTAGGACCGCGTAACCAGACGGAGCCAAGGGGCTGTTGCTTCTTGGCCACTTTATTTGCTCTCCCTGTCTGAGTGAAACAAGAAATCTTTTACCTCCTCCGACTATAAAATCCAGTAAGCCACTAAAGTTTACCCCTTCTGATGTGACCGGATGAGTTGCTGGCGCAGATGACGTGCGCTGAACGTTGTATTTTTTTCTCGAATGAATTAAGAAACGATACCATCGGGTTTACAAAACGTTGGCACACCAACACTGCATTTCTGCAAGAGTACACCAGTTGATCGGATGCAAAACAGTTACCGATAAGCGACTGCTTTGACGTCAGCAGTCGGCTCCAACTGTGACGTGTTCCAATTTTAGGTACACCGTTGAAATTTCTAAAGGATATATGTTGTATAATTGCTATTTATATGGCTGAGAAAATAGACTCGTTTGTCTCAAATGTTTAGACGATTCCTTTCATCGACTACGATTATTGTCGTGCATTTCACTGTATACCAAAAAGGTACCATTATTGCTGTCTACACGCCTGTACACACATTAGTATGCGGCGTTCTTAATGGGATTTTAAACAATCGCGTATTTTTCGAATTAATTAGAAATTCTGCGAACGGATAATAGAAGTAGACAGATACAAGACCGAATTCTGAAAACGGAATAATGTGAATTTGACGGGTAGGCGACTCTCTCGAATTTAACGGCCTTAATGCCGCGGTAATTCGATACACGGTACATGAATGTGAAATGCTCGCACGCATACTTAAAATTTTTATCAAGTTCCGGCGCCGTTTTTTCGGAATTTAACGAAATCCCGGAGTTCCGAGGAATAATAATGATAATTATAATAAGCCGAAAATTTACGGCATTCACACAGCGCCGATTTTACCATACGGGCTGACTTATGGGGTGGCAAAATTAGCGGACTCCAAAAAAAACATTTGTGGAAGGGAGAGGGGTGTGTAAAAGAATAAGGCAGGGTAAATACAGCAACCCAGGGCAGCAAAGTACTTAGAACCGGGCCTTCATTCACATCGATTCATTCTACACGTTCACTATGCTCGAATTCCAAAGCTTTTAGGTTCATCTAGGGTACTATAGTTTTCACACAGGTATATTGGACCGCCATTTTGATTCCCAAATTAGTCCGAGGTCCGAACATTCTCGGACGCGCACGCACCAGTTCGCGAACGGGTGATCAAGGATGTTCGGGCTAGTTGGGAATCAAAATGGCGGTCCATTATACCCGTGTGAAACTATAGAATTTTAGTTCATCTTTCTCGGTGCATAGCAGTGTGGTCAACCCTCTTAGAATTTCCAGACACACACACACACACACACAAAAAAACAGATTCAAATGTTTTTGGCAAAGTCGATTTGTCCTCCAGACGTGGAAGAGTTTAATTTGGGGTCCGAATCGGAGTTAGATCAAAATCTGATGTGATTTTCAGGATCATCGACCCAGACATCTTTGATTCCGAAACCTCACTGAATTTTATCAGCGAAGTCAAATTGACCTACTCAAAAGAATTTTATACAAACTCCGAAATGTTTCCAGAACTCCGGAAATTTCGCTAAATCTCCTGAACTCTTGCGGCGTCAGCATAGTTCTGGTTATATCTGCTAAATTTCTTCAATCAAATCCTCTGAATTTTTTTTCTCACAAATCTCTTGAAAACATTCAGGTTTTTATGTAGATTCCCTAAGATACCATGCTCCTGCGGATTTCTCAAATCTCTGGATTTTCCATGAAATTTCAAGATAGCAATCCTGAAATTCTCTCAACACAGTTCTATTCGAACACAGAAAGCATTCAGCCGATTTATAGAGCCGATTCACCAAATCAAAATTTCACGTTCGAGATAACATAAGCCAGGGCTGTGATTTTGGCGCTGCGGTGCCGGTTGGTTGAAAACAAAAATTCGGGGGGGGGGGGGGGGTATAGAATCCTTGATGGTGTCACGCCGTTACTAATGCTCGGTAACTATTTTAGCGCCCATCCGCCGCTGGCATAGGCTTTCGGTACGGACTTGTTAAAGAGTATGGGTCCTCCGTTTCCACCAACTTACACACCCACCTTCAAACATACACGCTGGCAAACGAATCGAAAGAAATTAGCGCAGTTGGGGGGGGATAACATAATTTGATCTACCTACACTGAGTACTGCAGGTAGATATAAGCGACAGAAACATTACATGACAGAAAGCTTGATAACAGATTGTGACCATAGAAAGGGCGAAAGAATATCAAATGGAATTGAATTGATGAGAACCAAAAGGGAGAAAGTTCACTTTTTGTATATTTCAGTAGACACAAAAAACGCATTCATTCGAAAACCCAAAAATTGTGGAAAACGTGTTTTAGGGCATTGAAAGAGGACCACAAGACACGACTTTTAGGGCAATTACAAAAAAGATTTTTTCAGGTGCACCAGAGATATGCCTCCTGAAAGAAAGTAAACTTAGCCCCTTTCGGTTCCCAATCTGAAAATTTTTTTCTCTTTTAACCAGGAATCGAATGGAACTTGTTCCTACACTTAAGTGCATCACTTTAGCGTTGACCCCACTTAAACTGACCAAAATCCCTGAGAGTCGTAAAATTTTTAGTAAATATGTGTATTAATGAGTAGTTGTAGAACATTGTCACAGTCTTTTTGTCATACATGACGTGTTTTTATAACGTACTCGTATATTGATAAAATTATCCTCTCAGGCCCCTACGGTCCCTATTGTTATCCAGAGGCGTTTCTCGCGGTTTCACTATTTTTTTTTTAGGAGCTCACGCGAAACTACTGGTCTTCGAATACCCAAATTTCAAAAAACCTGGAAATTCGTTTTTGACCCCTAAGGTCCCTTTAGTCATCCATAGTCACAGTTTCTCAGAATAATTCATCCGCTTAGCTTTGTTTGGCTTATAACATGGATATGTCTATTGGCTAGCCCTCTCATCCTATTTCCGACCGACACTGAACTTGATTCCATTTCAGTTCACAGTTCAGTTCAGTTGTGTGTATTGCGTGAAGCCAATCAGAATGATTTAGCTCTTCATGGTCGCAATTCAGTTCAGTGGTCCACATTTTCATGGAAATTATTTTTCCTTCTAGCCATGTGCTTATTGATATTGATCTCCGCTACGCAGCTGCACTCTGCAGCCGATTAATTTACAAATGCTTAAGAGTTTGACATCTTACAGCCATGGGTATATTTGAGAGAAAACTACAATGCTCCCCCTCCCCTGACACGTTCGAGGCTTCACCGGACATTCTTCTAGCCATTTGCTCATTGATCTTGATCTTAGCTACGCGACTGCAGTCTGCAGCCGTGTTGTTAGTAGAAATTTCCCTTGGGGTATGAAAGAATGATACACTCCTGTTACAATGGCGTCATATTACTGACCTGCGAAAACCGTGTTCGTATCAAACGTTACACCTCCCTCCCCAGACATTCTTCCAGCCATTTGCTCATTGAAACCATCTTTGCTGCGCGACTGCAGTCTGCAGCCGCGTTAATAGAAATTTCCATGGAAATTTTTTAATTTGGGTATGATACACTCGTGTTACTATGAAGTCATACTAATGATGAGTATACTTGAGCGAAAACCGTGTTTGTACCAAACGTTTGGATTTTACCATTTTCTAGCATTCTGTCGTGGAATGCCTTATCAATCGTGTAATTGGACGCGTCCACACAGAAGACGATTATGGTCCCGAAATCAAAAGGACATTCTTATGTTGACTGAATGCGTAGAACTTGTTCAGTAACTATGTATAAGACATATTCATGTACCAATGTATCTGCATGCAGATTGCAGAGTAGATTCTCGTCATCAGTTTACTGATGATTTTCTTCTCACGACTGGATTTGTTCTCATCATTCTCTTTTAAGCGCTTCGCTATCAGCTTTTTTTTGTTGTTTTTTTCTCAATAAATCGGCAATTTTACCTACTCGACATTATAGTCAATCCCGATCTGCGTTTTTAAGCTTGTGACACTATCTGTGGCAAAAAAAGTGCTCAAGTCTGTAAATTTCGCAAATTTGTGGTAAAAGTGTGGCAAATATTTAGATCCGCCCCTTTTATCACTGGAAATATGTCACACGGCCTCCGTGACATTAAAGTGTCACAAATATGCTTATGTGTGACAGTTTATGTTGTCATATTTAAGCAGAAAACTGCTTATTTGTGGCAATTTGAGAGAACCTAGAAATTAAATAATTAATCGTTATACTTAAATTCAACTTTGAACATATATTGTCTTGTACTAACTGGGATTGTGATTGTGCTCTCATTTCTGTGTTTTAATTTGAAATTTGACGACTACTTATAATTTATGATTTTATATTTAAATATATTTCGTTCGAGTGTTGCTGTGCTCCTTGACCACCACGTGTGCGAATGAAATACATGGCTACAATGAAAACGAGTAAGTTACCTAATTATAATTATTATCCTGTGTATTTTTCCTCTTTCAGTCTGTTCTGTTATTTGGAGCTTCTTAGTATATATACGAGTATATATTTCAAAATCACTGGTAAACAGCGCGTGTATGTTCCTCACGCTGTTCACCAGTGATTTCAAAATATACTCGATCGTATATAGACGATGAAGCTCTCCAAATAACAGAACAGGCTGAAAGAGGAAAAAATACACAGGATAAGTATATAATAATCTTCCTCCGGATGATCTTTGCTGGCGGAATTTTTCTGTAGAATAACATCCTTTATAAGTATCTACGCTTGTTCACCTGATAGATAAGCTGGAATCAACATAGCTGCATGATACCTGTATTTTGTGATTGCACTGCGCTGAGAGAATAATATCCGTGCATTTTGGAATTGCTGGCAGTTTGTATTCTGAGAAGGAGCGCTCCAACATCAACCAAAACCAAAAGTGCATATAAATAAGAACTCAATATTTTGGTAGAAACTATATGACATAGCGTTTACTGATAAGCATTTTTCAATGTGAGTACACATTTTTGAATCGGCAGCCCAATTTTGAAAAATTCTACTTTTTACGCTCTTTCCAAACATACTAATAACTCATTTTGTTTACAAATGTTGGTTGGTTCCTTGACGCTGAATATAGCGTCCAATTAAGTTGAACAACTTAGTCAGGGGTTGTTTTTAGTCCTGTACTTTATTTTTAGTACCTATCTATAATTATTATTTTGTTGTATGTATGTAAAATATACATTTTCTACGTGCTTTTTGTAAATATTGACTACATTATTTACATTGTTATCGCGCTCCTACCACACTCGCTTTGCGGTATCGTGTATTTATTTATTCTTATGGCAGAAATATATTTCTGTAATATATGTAATATACCTATGCGAGGCTCACAATTGAGGGTGCAGCGGGGGCTATAACCAGCGCCTGCAGAGGCGAGCAAAAAACTGCGTAAATGTGACACTTATTAAAATGGCACAAATGAGCACATTTCTGTCACAAGTGGCATTAAAAACTGCCCAGTAAGCAAAAAACTGCTGAAACGTGACATTTTTTTAATTGACACAAATGAGCACATTTCTGTCACAAATGAGCACATTTCTGTCACAAATGGTATTAAAAACTGCCCAGTTGTGACACTGGTGGCAGCAGACTGACAAAAACCCGTTCTGGTCTCTGATTGGTGGAATTAATTGTCACAAATTGTACAAAAAAGTGCTGAAATTATCATGTCACATTTGAGCACTTTTTCTGAAAAATTCGCAGATCGGGATCCAATGTGAAATCAACCGTAAAATTCAAAAATCGCATTATTTTATCATCAGTGAAGTTCAACTGTTTTACAATATTTTCAAATTGAATTTCAGCTAACCTACCAGCTAATTCTTGACGAAGGTGTATCATTTTATTCATTGTTTGATTAAAACTCAAAATTTAAAATCTCGAGACGGCCAATGAGCATTCAGCAATGGGAAATTCGAATCAGAGATACCTAAGTGATAAATAAACAAGCCAGGTTGCTTTGCGACCCAGTAATAGGGTCGGTCTTTCAACTGAAGTCTGGGCGGCTATTCCGCTAACCAACTTCGAACAAAAAGTACGATCGCACTTGGACGCTGTTAAGCGTAAGGAAACCAACCAGCAAAATATGTTTTCTGAGAATGCGTGATTCGAAGTTCAAGAGTCATGTAGAAACTATATGACATCGCGTTTACTGATAAGCTTTGATCAAGGTGAGTACACATTTTTGAATCGGGGACCCAATTCTGAAGAATTCTACTTTTTACGCTCTTTCCAACAATACTATCAACTCATTTGGTTTACAAACGTCGGTTCGTTCACGCCGACCCTAATTTCAGTAAGAATCGTACACAATAATATTGCAAACCTCACAAAATGAACTCCTTTCATCGATTCCTTCTGTTGATACTTCGAGTCACCTTTGCAGAGACAGTAAGCACGATGTAAAACCATCTTCCTATCTGTTTCTTTCACGCACAGTTCCGTTAACGTTTACATTTAAAACCACAAGCACCACTGTCGAAAGAAAACGCGACTCATTCTCGTGCATCTCATTTGTTTGTCCACATACTTACATTTTAAACCGCAAGCGCCACTGTTGCGTTAGGTAAAACCTTATTATACTATTTTTCCATTGTATAAGGCTCGGCTGCACCGACCCTACAAATAAAAATTTTAAAGAGCCAACTAGCGACCCAGCCAGGCGCGTATTTAGGGGGGTGTTTTGGGTGTTCAAATACCTCCCGAAATTTAAAAAAAAATTCTAAAAATAAAAGGCCGTAGTAATTGACTTGAAATTAAGGCTATGATGCTGTAAAGATGAAGACTAAGACGACACATACATGTACAAGGATACAATCAATTTTTTCCGTCGTTCTAATAAGGCAGGTTTGGCCTTGACACATTTGATCAAAGAGTCTAATCCTAGCGTAAAAGCAAACCAAACGCGTCTATTGAAGTTTTGTGAAACCAGGTGGGTAGAGTCTGGAGAGTCCATCAATTTATTTTGTGAACTTTATGAGCATCTGATAACAGTACTAGAAAGTCTGGATGAGAAGAGTACCGCATCCGAAATAAAACCGCATGTTCTCTTAGCAGCATTACGAACTTCTCAGTTTGTTATTGCAATGTGTGTACTCAAGCCTATTTTTGCCCTCACCAAGAATATCAGCGTCTTATTGCAAAATAAAGATTGTGATTTGAGTCTCTGTGTACAGCATGCAAGTGATGCTTATGATGAAGTGAAAGAAATGAGAAATGCAGCGGAAAGAAATTTTAAAATTCTGTTCGATAAAGCAAGAGAGATTGCCAAAAAGGTTGACATTGAGCCAAAGGTCCCACGCCGTGCTACAAAACAAACTTGCCGTGATAATTACGACGGAAATACGGAAGAATACTTTCGAAGATCTGTATTTATTCCGTTCTTAGAGCACTTTAGAGAAGAACTGCACTCAAGATTCTTGGAGCATCGAGAAATTTTGTCAAAAATTCAAGGGATCCTGCCAATGAAATGCATCAATTTAGATGAGGACAATCTGCGGAAAACGGTACAGACCTTGGAAAGAGAATGGCCCAATGATGTTACATCATCAACAGATGACTTGATAGCTGAACTTAAAATGTGGTGCCGACATTGCTCAAGATTTTCAGGGGAAGAGATGCCTAAAACGTTTATCGATAGTCTGAATAACTGCGACGAAACATTGTACCCGGGTCTCCATAAATTTTTCATGATAGATGCAATTCTGCCAGTTTCTGTCGCAACAACTGAGCGTTCCTTCTCGACATTAAGACTGTTGAAGTCATACTTACGGAATAAAACCGAAGAAGAGCGACTGAATGGACTAGCCTCACTCCACATACACCGGGACATCGAAGTAACGTGTGAGGAAGTGATTGACGAAATGGCGAAAAGCTCCCGGCGGTTCTATTTTATTTTATAACTAACTTTTTAAGAAATGAACTGTGAACTTACTATTTCTCTCATGATACACAATTATAATTATTGTTCGTATTACCTTTAAAAATTTTGAAACACCCCCCGAAATTTATTTCTGCCTACGCTCCTGGACCCAGCTCTTGCTTTGTGCTTAATAGAGAAGACAACGACTGGCTTCTGGAACACTTAAAAGCCGCTTAGAAATGAGCTTAAGCTTCGACTTGAGCAATTCTCGGCTTAAACTCTCTATCCCTGCTTTTCAAGCAATCAAATGTCTGAGCTACAGCTGCACTGCTTTATGACTGCATTATCGCAGCATTATTTTCTCGATTTTGCAAAAAATCGATTAAAATCGATAGTAAGTCTTGGTAATTGATAATCGTTAAGAAGGCTCGTTATCGATTATAATCGATTATTTTGATAGGCCTATTCGAAAAACATGACGGGCTTGTTCTTCGGAAGGGTAGGATTTGTTATCAAACGTATTTTACCATTTTATTTCACGGACAAAGCGGGAATTTGAGGTATTTACATCAGTACTGACGTCGGAGAAAAGGGTTTTTCCATCTCATGAGACTGAATCGTGCCTTAGTGTATTGCTAAATGATCTTGAAATCGCAGCACATTCGAGATTTGGAATCGGTATGGTTGCAATTAACGGTGAAGACAAGTTTACTAACGCCACATTCGAGATAAATCTGACCAACAGGGGCAGAAGTATAGACTGACTACCGACTAATGTTACAGCAACTTGGAAACCTCAACCCTGACATCAAAAATTGACAGTATCACTCATTTCACATCTCTCACATTGATACACGCGAACCTCCTTGAAAACTGCGAAACTTTTCAGATTAAATCAACAATAGCAACCTCCAAACTGTACAACCATCCCAATCGATTCGAACACAGACCAACGCAGCAAGTTGCTTTCTTTATACCCAGAGGCGAGGAATCGTAAGTATGGTCGAGTCAAGGAGAACTACAATTTAAAGCTCTTTCAGACTGCTCCGAAGATTTTTTCCTCTCAATACCCTCGTCATACGTTAAAGTCGCTTACATAGGTACTAACTAGACGAGTTAGCGTACATGAACTACATGAATGTTTTTATAAGTACAGGCATACGATGAACTCGACTCTTACGCATAATGTGCTTACAAAGTGATTGGAAATAGTATTATGTTATAAGCAGACATGACAAATGACAATGCGACAACAACTTGATTGACGCATTCATTGATTTGCGTCAAATAAAACATCTTTATTCGTAAATGCACGCCGGCACCGTTACCAATATATATAAAAGCTGTGGACAAATGTGTCACAGCAAATGCTTATAATGATAATGGTATAACAATAATACACTCTCGCACGTACATACACGCCCTTATACTTACTTATAGCTAAACAATATTCGTCGTTTAACTGGGTTAATAACGTAACGATATTTGACTTGGCAAATAGATGACGTCTGTTCGTCGACATACGTGAGGACTATTGGGAATACGCACTATATTATTTTTCCTTCTGATTGAACAATAATTTATACAGCCAAGACCGACAGCACCAATTGACGTAGACACCAAGATATTTTAGAAATAGAATGAGCGGCCTCCATCGTCAATCCATTCTCTACTGTCCTAACTGGGGCACTTTTTCAGGTCGCAGGAGTTCCGATAATCTTTTGATTCGCGACAGATGGGATCCAGACTGTGGAAACTGCAGTGGAAGCAAAGGAGACACGGCCCCTACGAACAAAATTTCACCCTCCGGGTTTTGAAACTAACTTGCGCAAAAATGCACAAAAACTTCTAAAAATAGATCATCAGTTCGAAGAAAGTAATGTTAGCCCGAGCACGTCCCTTACCAAGAAAGATTATCTGAGTACAGGCGTTAAAAACTTCCTCAGTTTCTATAATCTTTCGGAAACCTCGAGGGTACCAGTTCAATATGAGGTCTATCACGGGTAGAGCACCTGGAAACACCCGAGGACTGGCATTCGCCATTTTGAGTCACTTGGTGCCCGACGATTCACAATTCACTATACGCGGAACGCTCCGTATCGAATTGTGAATCGTCCGGCATCAAGCGACTCAAAATCGTAGATATCAGTACTCAACCACGGGTTCAGATCTTTTGTATAGTTTATTTTTTCATAACCCCAATCTGCCGAAGGTGAAAGTGCATGAGTAATGATCTAATGATGCATCATTGAAAAGAAGACAAGAATAATCACGAAGATATGTGAAAAAAGAGTAAATACTCGTAGTATCGACAGCACATTGTAACGTATCAGTCTGTTCTGTATTATGAAAGCGTACTCTGACCTGAAGGGGTAAAAGTACAGTGACTGACTGGTACAATTAGAGAACTAAAAGGCAAGCGAAGACATAAGCCATTTTGGATCTAGCCACGCCCGTGGATCCCAAATCCGACTATGCGGAGCGTACCGCGTAGTCAATTCGGCATCAACGGGCGCGCTTCGATCCAAAATGGCGTATGTCCAGGGCCAGTTTTACTATACCGGCTGACTGGGCTGCAGCCCAGAGCGGCAAAATTTGCGGACCACAAAATAGTTACCTCAATTTTGTGGGCGGCGGGCAGGGGGGATGTAGCAAAAATACTGCAGCCCAAGGCAGCAAAGTACTTAAAACCGGCCTTGCGTATATCTTCACTCCCCCTTTAGTTCTGTATGGTACAATACGTGTTGAGAGGTTTGTACATTTGTGATGCATTCTCGTCCTCAAATGATTGGTACTTATTTAAAAACAATCCAGATAGATGAATCTCGGTCCGCAGGGAAACGGAAATATCACAGAGGCAGAATGCTGTATGGAGATGAGCGAGCACAATCCAAAGACAGTGACGCGGAGGTGGATAATCAGAGAAATCAAGGACACCGGATTCACGGACCATGAGTCTTTGACCTGAAAAACGGAAAGGACTGGAGATACTGCCTGCCCTGTAATACATACATGCTATCAGTAGACCGCGTACAACTACGGAAATGTTTGGTGAACTGCATATTGAACTCTTAATTTTGTTCACCATCTCAGTAGACCGCATATTGAACCGGCACCACCTCAAGGGTCAAATGTCAAACCACGAAAACCACAAGTCATACAACTCAAATTTCTGAAATGATACCTAAGGCAGCGGCGTACTCCTTTATTTTTCCATCAGTGCTACATACCAAAATGACCAACCTAACCAGTAACATACACAGTATTTCACCCCTCCCACTACTGCCTACCCCATACGCTTTCTCAACTAAAAACGTGTTCAGTGAACTAAAACAAACAATTTAAAAAAAACTTTTCTGGATGCATTGTGAGAATTGGACATGCTCGAATATTCGTGAAAAGGCACTCAAGCACAGTATTAGTCAGTTAAGGAAAGTGAGGAGGAGGAGATTCGAGATTTTAGCAGTCGATAACATCCTTATCTGCCATACTACAATCCTGTATTTGTTTCAACTGCTAGCTGCTATACTCTACACATCATCAAAAAGTACCATCATCGACAACCAATGACCAAAATTAGCCAAAGACAAATTTCCTCTACGTAAATTAAGGAAAGAATGTAAGCTAGAAAGACAACTAAAACTGACCAAAACGACAAAAAATTACCAAAATTTACGAAACGATGATAGCAGGATCAGTTACAGACCCAGAAAGGAATCCAGGGAGGGACAGTTCAAAATACAAAAGAATGCAGGGCCGACGATCTTTCATTTTCTCATCTGGGGCAAATACAAAATTTCTAGATAAGGAACCCTGCAACCCCCCCCCTCAACGAAAATTGAAACACAAAAACCATTCAATAAGTACCAAAAAGTTTTAAAACATTGAATTTAAAAAAATGAAAAATCCAGGCTCCAGAGCAACTGGACTTTCGTCGGTCCAGTTTTTCAATAGTTTTTACCCTCTCCTCCTGAGAGGTGTATCATATTTATATCATTACAAGGGTAATGAGTAAATAGATACGAGACGGGAAATAGCAGTTTTGAGTAATTTATACTGCTGTTCCCTTCGTTCCAAATGAAAAAACTTTTCAAGTGTATCAAAATTGGTCAACTCACTGAATTCTCGACTGGACAATAATTTTTGAAATATTTGGTATGTTTGTCACGAAAGTATTCAGTTTTTGAAGGTATCGCAACTCAGACTCTTCAGCCTTCACTACTCACGTAAGAATCCTTCATACTCGCCCAGACTTGTTCATGAATCATAACTCTTCAAAACTTTTTCAACTTAAGATTCGCTAACAGTTCAAAATTCGCTCACCACTCTTTTTGATTCTTCCCAGTTTAATTATAATATGGCTTTTTAAAACATGGGCAAGACTTTTTTAAATTCTGCAAGCTTTTTGAAGCTCGTGTAAGATGTTACGACTCCTTAAAACTTCGATGATCATCAAAGACTCTCCCAAACTCGAAAAGAATGCAGCAAGACTATTGTTTTAAGACTCACTGACGGTTCAAGAGCAGTTTAAAACCCTTGATCATTCTTCCAGAATTTGTTGAATAAACTCTTTATGATTCTTCCACACTTGTTAAAGACTCTTGATGATTTTCTCAGTCTTGCTGAAGACTCTCTGGGGCTCTTCTAACTTTGATTTTAAAACGCCTTATGTCATTTTTCTCTCTGGGAGGGGCAATTGTCCCACTGCAACCGTATCTGCGCCTGAACAGAAATAAATTCTACTAAGAAGTATGGACCAAATTTCATCGAAATAAATCTATAACGACCACAGTGGCGTAGTTAACCAATTTTTTTTTGGAGGGGGGTCGATTTTCAAAAAATGTTTTCCTTTTTTTTTTAAGTAATGTCTCAACTTAATAATGCATGGGGAAAATTTGTTTGGAATTCGAAGGGGGGTCATCTCCCATAACTACGCCACCGAACAACCACATCTGTCTAAAAATTATTTCTAGTATTTTTTTGGTTAACCTGGATTAGAGTTCGACGTTGTAGTTGTTCATAGTTTTAGTCGTTTCAAATTATCTTTAGTCGAACATAAGCAGGTGAATTTAATGTAAATGGAGTCAATTTTGGGGAAACTAGGTCACTTCAGGATTTCTAGGCCATATTACATACTTTATATCAGTTTTATCAGATTTGGTCTTTTTGGTAATTAATCCCGTAAATGTATACTTTTATATCGACAGGACCCATTCTACCATACGGAGTTATGACCAGTGTGGTCAAAATGAGCCCAGTCAGAGGTCTGTAAGTGCAAAACTCAGCCTTCCACAGAGATTTGAAAATTGCTCGTAGAAAATTGAAGTTCCGAGAAAAATGCTTTTAAAATTTTGGTACTAACTTTTGAAGAAAAAAAAAAAAAAGGGTGTTTTAAAAAGGATGTTTTATGTACAGTTTTGCTCCGCAAATGAAAAGTTTAGGTAATTTTCGATGTACAATGGTACAGAAAAAGGTTTCCTTTTTTCCCTTGGGATACACCAAATTCACGCAGTAAGCCCCATGTGGGCAATTCATAACAAATCCAACAAAATTAGGACAATGTACACTACTCCGCACATAGAACCTTCGAGGAGGTTCCTTACCCCAGTTGATCTGTTTTGGGGGGTGTAGTCAAAATTAGTGTCCTAAGCGACCATTTCAAAATAGATCCGTACGGAAGGGGACCGTCACCGAATTTGCCGAATGTGGGAGGAGCAGTTCAGAGGTGTTCAGCCCGCCATAGCTTTCGACCTTCGAATCTAAGTTCCGGAGTCTCAAAATTTACATATTTAATGTTGCTCTGGGAGTGAGGGGCTCCCTGTGTTTTCAAATGTTTCGGATATTTCAAAATTTTTATTACTATTTAATACGAGAAGCTACTGAACATTCGTTACTCGACACTTGCCATTTAATTTTGAAATTTTGTAATTTTAGGAAGAGAGGACACTACTCAATAGTACCATCTGATTTATAATTGTCATCGCTCAAAGCAGCCATACTAGAAACTTGATTTAATTTGAACCCATATGATTTGTTTATTCCTTGATCGCATACGAATATGAAAATGTTCCAGATCTGCTTTCTGATCAACCGTCGTGTATCTCCGCTGAGCCAAATTTTTAATTTGTTTTAATTATTTATTTATTTCGTGAACTTTGTTCTCGATTAAAATAGTACACGTATTTTGGGATATCTGTTGACACGATCTTTGAATTTCAGTGAGTTGGACTTGGAACAATTTTTATCTTTTTATTTATTTTTCGAAGGTGCATAGATGTACCACTGAGCTGAATATTGTGGTTTATGATACGCGACATCTCTGGATTTTTTCCAAATTTTCTCCCCTCGGTGGACTTTTTTTCTTTCAGGGATATGAAGAGAGGATTCTCAAGAAATTACATCCATCCTGATGGCTCAGGTCTTCGGAAATATCTAATTAGTTCATTTTAGTGAAATATGCTGGGGACATGGGTCATCGTGGACTCGCCCAGACCCCCATGAGGCTTGGTGGTGGTCTGCGGTTAAACAACTGTGGTATAATTATGGCAGTAGTAGGCTGAACGTTCCCAACTCTTGGTTGTTATTAGAGCCCCCTCGTCGGCAATTTGCTATCGGCATTTCCCCAATGGTAAGATCCGTGGGAGCAATCTATTCTTCCAGGGGTTTTATTCAACGTACTTTATATTATATGGATACTGGTAGATTTTTAACGCCACAATTCGTATGTTTGAAAAAATCAGTGATTACAGAGAGTATCCTTCCAGACTGTTTCGAGCATTCACTGGATGACTGCCGACTTCATGCATTCTGCTATTCTCCTTCATCAACACCATGTAGCGCTAGTATCGCGACAAATCGCAGAACTGATGACATTTTCCAATTTTGAATAATAAAATCACGAAAATAGAGGGAAACTCATGAAAAATAGTATCCTTCACACAGTATTTTACATTATTTGATTTTTAATTGACGTACAAGTATGAGCAGAAAAGTTGAGTTTAGTTGACTTAGAGTTGACCTGGTAGACACCCTGTTAACGTATTGGACTGTTTATAATGACAGTTCCTCGAATCGGGCTGTTGCAACGGCGGACTAATCAGTTTAAATCTGCGGGCAGATAATATGCCTCTCGGATCTTTCAGTACTACAGATATCCGGCGATCAAGCAGGATTTCTAATTACTGAACTGGCTCATCTATCCACCCATGCGGAACTAAACGTAATTTATTGATTAAAAACGATCAAATCAGATGAAATCGACCGAAGATGACCAGACAGAATCCAAGTAAAAAAAAATGAGAACTGAACAAAAATGGAGGGGCTCTCCGTTTTCCGGCGCTGGATGAGTTTATTCCCCGAGTTTGGAGGTGAAAATCAAAAATGATTATATCTGATCAAAATGGACTAACAAGCACAACCTACAGCAAAAATATGTTAAACACTGCCCAAATAATTAAATCGGACCAAAATATAATAGAAAGGACGAAGAAATGACCCAAACTAAGTACAGCTGTTTGGGACCAATCACTGAGAAGTGCCCTCCTCGGCACAAAATGTTTAGTCTGATGACTTCCTGCGTTGCTTTCCTCCTTTCCTCTGTTTTCTTGTTCTTCTCCATCTCTCGAATCTTATTTTCTTGGATACGCCATTCAGTTAAGTTCTCTAAGGCTTTGGCCTCTTCGGCTCCTGTGTGTTAAGTTCATTAACTCTAATCCGGTAGTCTTGCAATTGGCATACAATCAAGATAGAGATCACCTCTAACCCCAATTGAAATCATTTCCAAGACTGATCTAGGTACTGCCTGAGAGATCAAAATTCTGCGTTCGTGTTGAATACTATACGACCGCGAGTAATCTGAATTATCAATGATTCGGTGACCTCAATAGGAATATTTTTTACATTTCAAATTCTTAGGCAGGTTAGTGACTGATAACAGATAGATTATAAAGAGTATGAAACTCGCGCGAAATAAAGTAATTAGAGCTTCCAGCTATGAAGTGCTTTCTCAGTAATACCTACAAAACTACTACGTATTTGAAAAATCACCAGTTTTAATAACCCCTGCGAACTGATTTCAACACGAATTGGTATTTATGTGACATATTGCCATTCACTGATTGACGTCAGTTCGATTAACGACATCGTTAACCGATTACTCTTTTTTCCCTCTCGTTCTCTCTCAGGTATAAAATCGTCCGCTGGCTATACGGTTAATGAATTTACCAAACTTTTTTCGTATAATTGCCTTTTTTCCTCCTATTCTGTTATTTCGTGATTACCAGTCATTACTCTTTTCGCTCTTCATTCATTCCAGTTTTACCTGATTTATACTCGCGGTATGACAAGCGCAGGAAGCATTTAAAAATCGCGATTATTTTGTAAAAATATTTATTGCGTTAATCCTGCCCATTGATACACGAGCATTCTGAGAAATTAATGATCTTATTACATCAGACTGTAACGACTTCTACGATTCCTACTAGAAAATGGTACCACCGAGGGGACCTATGCAAACCTGAAGGAGCAGGGTGGAGGTGGTACGTAGCGAACGAGACCATTTTTCAATGACTGCGACTGGGTTTAAACTGTCGATGTAATCAATTCGAGCGATCATCAGTCGATTTAACAAGACGTAAGCGAATTTATACGGTTGAACTTTCCTTTCCTAACAATTTCTCTGCATTTACTCAGCTTGGGAACGTCCGCAAGAGGCGACCTGGTGGGAGGTTTCCTTTGGACACGGGTTACAGCGAAGAGCACTTGGTACAAAATCTCATTGGATTTAGGTATTGACATTTAGGTTTCATCCAGGGAGTTGAGAATTTCGAGAGATCTAGTTCTGTTCATCCTGCTGTGCGGCCAAGTGGTAACGTGCCCACCTCGCAATCCTTGCGTCTGGGGTTCGAGTCCCACCAATATCAGGAAGCTAGTAATATCTGAATACCCCCAATACCATCCCAGTGAACACAGCGACCACATCGTCAATCGAGATGGAAACATAGCGCGTCCTGCAACCCCTGCCAGTTCGAACGAATAAGGCATTACTATTGCAGTGCATGTTCACTTTCAATATTAAACTTCTTTGAGACTGTTACAGATATATTTTCGACTTTTGAAAGACTTCTAATTTTCATCTGGAGTCGTCTAAGACAACTCCAAGCTAACAGAGACGCTCAAGCGTATTACAGACGCCTTGCAGACTCGCTAAGACTCTTTCAAGATTATTGAAAACATATCTACAGACTCTTTAGAATCTTCCAGACTTATTGAAATTCTTCAAAACTCTTCAAGACTCGTTCAGACTATTGACCACTTTGCTAAATATGTTATATTTAACACTTCTCAATACCCTTTCTGATCCTTCTAAGATTCTTCAAAACCTTCCCCAACTGTTAATTCAATGGCCTTCAAGAGTCTTCAAGACTTCGGGACTCGTTCAAAACTAGTTAAGGCTCCGAGAGATTCGTTTTAAAGCCATCAGTACACTTGGTAACTTGTTAGTCTCCTCGCAAGTTCTCTCTAAAACTCTGTAAGATTTGATTCAGCATTACGGTAAATCTCTAGAAATCTAGAATATTCCTAAAAGGTCTTTAAAAAGTCGAAGACTTGAGAACCACTGAAGAGTCATGAGTAGGTCTAGAAAAGTCTGAAACGGCATCAGTCAAGTCTTACTGGTCCTAAAACGTTTGAACGTGACTTACAGATACGGCTGAAAGTCTTGAAAATGAAAAAACATTAACATGAAGAGCTATTTTTTAAACCGCAACAAGTCCAAAAAAATCATAAATGAGTTAACCATCGGAAATAGTAGGTAATTATACGTCGAAGAAGCTGGCAACACTGGCAAACTGGAGAAAATTTCATACAGCTCGGGATCTGGGATCAAAGATTGCTTTATCCTGCAAACGATAATAACTCCGGCATTTTTTCCTGCAAACCGCAACAAAACGGCGTTCTATTTTACCTCTACTTCATTGGGAAAAAAGGGGAAGGCCAAAATTCAATTGTTTTCCCACTCAGTACTGCCTCACCCTTCATCTTCACCACGGCGGCCGCTACATTGCAATCTGACACAAACTGCAATATTTTGCGTTTTTCTCGAAATCTGTGGTTTGGA
The DNA here is from genome assembly GCA_031841125.1 of Acanthococcus lagerstroemiae. Taxonomy (NCBI): domain Eukaryota; kingdom Metazoa; phylum Arthropoda; class Insecta; order Hemiptera; family Eriococcidae; genus Acanthococcus; species Acanthococcus lagerstroemiae. The sequence goes on from CM063110.1 coordinate 44,109,889, forward strand.
CTTGTTGCGGTTTAAAAAAAAGCTGTTCAATCTTTTTAGAAAGAACTATCGCGATTACAAATTTTGAGGATTGCGAATTTCGTTTCAACTGACTCCATTTGGTGTCCCATAACCCGAATTTGTAATTTAAAAAATTTATTTTCAATTTTCGCGTTTACAAGAATCAAAAATCCAAATCGGTAGAGAACATTTAAAATTTATCGAAAGGCGAATTGTCAAGGGATGGTGGAGGACAAAATGAATGTTCATAGAGCAAGCCAACATAATTCTGGTTAATTCTTTGATCTTCTATGTGACATTAATTTTGCCCTGTCAAGAGTGAAATTTGGAGTCCAAATGAAGGATCGATCAAACACGTGATATGATATTCGACATCAATCACACTTAATTCTTCGTTCTACTTTTTACGCAGTGGCGTAGCCAGGATTTTCCCAAGTAGTGGTGGAGGAGGGAAGTAAGATTTTCAAGGGAGAAAAAGTCAAAAATTGAGGTATTTTTTAAAAATCGCGAATATTACAGGACTATTTTATAAAAATGAAGGTAAAATAACTGCTCGAGCAAAATTTTTTCGAAAAGACGTGTTTTAAAGGTGAAAAATTGCTCATTTTTGCATATTTTACATTCAATTTCAGGTGCCTGGGGGAGGGGGTATTCGCCCTCTTCGCCCAACCCCTTGGCTACGCCACTGTTTTCTCGCAAAATAATATTATTCACTTCCAGAGTGAAATCTCGAGTTTTTAGGATCAAATTCCGATTGGATGAAAAATCTGATGTGATGATGACATTTTCGAAATCAGCAATCAAAAAACCCTAATTTTGATACCTCATTTAATTTTCCGAATGAGTGCAGTCGATTTTCCTCATTTGAAGACGAAAATCCGGGGTCCAAATGGGGGGGGGGGGTCCAGCATGTGATATGACATTCGACATCGGTCACACTTGATTCTTCCGTTCACGTAAAATTGATGTTGCTCACTTCAAGAGCGAAATCTCGAATTTTTAGGCTCACATTGAGGTCGGATGAGAAATCTGATAACATTTTGAAATCAGCGACCAAATAACCATTATTTCGATGCCTCGCTCGATTTTCCGAATGAAATAGATTCTGCTCATTTCAAGAGGGAAATTGAGGTTTTGTTGCCCAAATCGCGATCAGGTGAAAAATTCCTGAAATCACGGAGCCAAAAAATTCTTGTTCTGATAATATCTTCGATTTTTCGAATAAAGTCCTTTTTCTGATTTCAAGAGGAAATTTGGATTTGGGACCGCAGTGGGGATCGGATGAAAAATGTAATGTATTTTTCGAAATTAGTAACCCTCAACTATCTCGTTTTTCGATTTTCCGAGCAAACATTGTTGCGGAATCAACCGAAGCACCATGCCTGATTGAAACATTAATTCTTAATTTTTTCAAGTGAACCTACGGTATCATACAAGGACGTAAAGATGGAGGAGGGAGGGTTGTCCCCCCAAAATTTTCCAGTATTAAAAATTCAGCGAAATCGATTCTAAATTGAAAAAATTACATCAGCAGTTGATATAGTCTCCAAATTTAAATTTTTTGCTGGTCAAATTCAAAAATGTCATCTAGTCGGAAAAATCGGATCCTCAATTAGTATACAGTCAGATCTTCTTTTTTTTTAGTACATATTACCTTTTATTTATTATTTATCATTGCAATAGTGGGATATCGTCCAAATATACTCAAATCAGAGAGCGAGGGATGAAAATAAATTTGCAGTCTCCCTACCCACCCCTTTGAATAAAATTAGCAATCGTAACTATTGACCTCAAAGTCCCTGAATCAGTGATACCAAAGTTTTCATAATAATTATCTCACGTCGCAGTTTGCAAAAGTCATTCATCAAGATCCCTGTATTGTGTGATTTTTCACTTGACCTATATGTGCCTCGATTTCCAATTCGCGGTCATAATATTCATCTCCTCCACACACCATCAACCGGTTCAGAACAACACAGCTAATCTGATCTGCAATGCACTGAGAAAAAAGCAAAAATATTACGCAACTTATCCGACATAAGGTTGCTTCTCTTCGATTATAGAAGTCAAGTTAATTATTGGTATACGCAAAAAACTAAGAAATGAAAAAGCTTTTATAATTCATAACGAAAGTTGAACAGCCTGAATTTGTTATCATCGCCCTCAATGATATCACATAATTTCATCAGAGACTCTTCAAGAAGACTCGTGGCGCTTCTCTTTTTTTTTCATACCGACGAGGAAGCACTAATACTGCAAGTATCAGAAGTTCGAATAACTTACGAGTATGAATAACTTTCTAAAGGTCACTGTTACCGTGAAAATGAAAGAACTGAAAATCGAAAGTCGAGAGTATTGTAAGAATTATCTTTAATGGTGAAAACATACTCCGAATCTTTTTCACGGACAACTATCGCATACGAAATTAAATTTTGCTAAAGTCTGCATACATGTTTTCGGTTTGTTAACAACGTTGCTAGCTTGAGTCTGAAGCCAATAAGTCGCTCGAAGGACACAGTTGGATTCAAATAAGAACGTACCAAAAGGGGAGAGAGCCTGCCCCAAAAGCATGTTGCAGAGTAGATATGCCACATCGGTAGACAACATCGAGTCCCTAGTAGACATAATTTTATAGCGTTCGCTCTTTATTTATTGGTTGAGTTTGAAACGTTTGTCAATTGAAAGAATCGAATCAGAAGTTGGCAAATTTTCAAAAATTCTAATTTTTGTTTTTTACTTGATATTAAAAAAGTTTGTCAGTTGTTTTACATTTTCAGTAGACAAATTCATGTCTCCCACAAAAGAAAGTTGCTCCAGCATGTCCATATATCTAAAACCGAACATCCAGCAAGGAGTTTTAAAAAGCATAACCGAAACCCCATTTTCAAAGAAAGCCAACAAAACGCTAAATGAAAATAAAATACAATATTTTTAATTTAAAAATATTTATAAATAAGTTTTTAATTTCACAGAATACTATATATTTTTAGATTGAATTATATAAATTAAAGTTAAAAAAAAAACCTCCATCCCAACAAAAAATGAATATAATCAAAATAAACCCAAAGTAGATTAATGAACGTAATTTTAAAAGAAAATTTGAATAAATGTGTTTGGTAATAAATATTGAAAAAAGAAGAAGAAGAAGAAAATAAATAAGTATACCTTCCATTGTCAGAGAGCCATAAGATAACCATTTTGTTGTCTAATTTTTATAAAGATACGCACACACGCAAAATTTGTAAGAACCTTTCTCTGAACGTTTCATTTTTGTTTTTCTGTTTTCCTGCTACGCTACCAATAAAAATGGCTGCAAGTGCACCAACATACGATCACGAGATTTGCACGCCCAAGGTTATCCAACTCTAATTACAAACTTAGATAGCCCATACTTTTTGCTTGTTTTATCCCGAAAATCCATATAATTACTTAATGAATATTGTATCACGTTAATGGTTCTATTTTTAGTTATCAATAATTTTGGCCGAAAATTGTAAGCTGAAAACACACCTAGAGATTATATGGCAGCACAAAAAAGTACTTGTAAGAAATTAACACGTATGATTATATCAGCTTATGTTAAAAATAATTACAAAGCGCGGTCGTTACATTATCGCCTCGTGGATTGTTTGGTCAATGATATACTATACGAATAAAAAAATAAGTCGACGTAACTTCTGTTGCCTTTTTCTTTTTTACTTTCTTATCTAAATACCTATACTTTGGGTACACTTAGCCAACTTCTTAAAGACATTTTACTGCAACTGAATTCACTCATGGCAACGTCCTCCCCAACCATGTCGAAGGGAAGGGGGAAAGGGGGAAATATCCCGGGCCAGGACTTTCAGGAGGGTCCGATATTTTTAAAAGACCTGAATTTTAGCGCTTACGGCTACATCATACCGTACATCAAATCAGCAATCGCTCCTTACACCATGAAAGAAACGTCTTATCCCGTAACTTATAATTTTTTTCCATCTGACAAAAGAAAAAAAATGAACTGGAAGGAGGGGAGAGCCCGTGAAAATTCCCCCAGGCCCTCTTTTTCTCTCTACGGGACTGGTCCTCCCTGATCAACTGCAAGACTTACTCCAACTACTGCTACGAGAATACCGAGTAACTTTGAGTATAGATGGTGAGGGGCTACAACTTTGCTAAATACAAAATTTCAATCAGACCAATCGCGCGAAAGTTTCAACTTAAGCTCTGGCTGCTGAAACTTAGTTTTAATCGTGGAAAAAAGGAGTTCCCCTAATGGAAGTCATCAGTCACATATACAGCAATATTATCACAAAATCCCTGATGGGCACAGACACACTCGCAGGGGGCGGGGCGAGCAGACTCTCCCACCACACTCAGTTGACCAACTCAATAGAGCGAAAAACTGCTTTTTGTTTGCTTTTCAATCCCAACATCTTCAGAATTCTTTCTTCCTCCACTCTCTGTACTGGTCTCATCATGGGCAAAACCAAACACGATGATGTAGTTCCACACAAATTAATAAAAACCATAAGACAGAAGCTTCAGCATCTGATACGAGACAACGATGAGAAATTCACAAACAGAAATGACCATAAGCCCCTCTCCACCGAGGACCATCACATTTGGAATGGAATAATTTCTCCATTGACCACAGGGTGGACAAGGCCCCCTCTAGATGAAGGTCACCATACTTATTCGTCATTCATCTGTTCGTCAAAGCCAATTCTTTCAAAACAATGAGCCAGGTTAGAGGGTCACGAGCTCTACTAGTGTAGGAAAGAGACAGAAATGAGGCTGGAAGCTAGACGCGAGAAGCTAAATGAGAACTGGAGGTTAGAAGCCGAAAGCGGAAGGTGTATCGTTCAGCTTCCACATCCCTGATAACTTGAACAACATTTGTTTTTAAATAAAGCTAGCGAAAAGCTCATTTCATTGACTTTAACGTATCAGCTAGTTAATGAATGCAATAGCAAACACCCTCTTACTACCTGGCTATCTGTGAGGTAGCTTGTTTTGTATGGGAAACTGATTCTGTATGTCCAGGATATCTTTAAGAATTATGAAATTCTGATTAAAATGAGCCCAATTTGTAATAGCATTTTTATACATACTCGTATTTTGGGTATGATTACATAAATCTGCATAAATTTACCATTTTTACAAAATTTTAGAACATATTTCTCTGTTTTAGCTAATTTTAGGTAGGTACATCTTCACGAATTGCAATAAAAATAGGAGATTTTTTCGCTGAAAGAAAAACAAACTTGAAACATTATCAGTATCACTTTCTGTTTATTTTTTGAGCAAACGAAAAGAAAAGAAAGAAGAAAAAAAACCTTCTCAAAACAACACTATTGTAAATGAAAACTCATCTACAATCCCAAGCTGAATGACTGACTGACTGGACTGACAGCCATCGAACACTACGCTCCGCTAGTGCATCAGTTTGCAGACGCGTCTGTCCCCACAGGAGAGCATTTTCATGTCTTTCCGCTCCTCGGATTCCGCCGACATGAGAATGTCAATGGGCATTCAGATTGATACCGGGTAGACTTCACATGCCTATCGTATATCTTTCTCTGTCATTATGTCTTTTATCAGCCATAGACTGACAGTCTTATGTCTGTCTTCAGATCTTATCTCAGTAATGGAGTGGAATGTGACTGATCTGTCCCTGCAATTCTTTGGATTTTTTCTTTATGTCTTATCAACGAGCCTCGTATCTGTCATTATGTCTTATCAGTACTGAAGGAGAGGGTAACAAACTCATCTTCCTCTGTAATTTTTATTTTTTTGACATTTTTATGTTTTTACTTTGGCACATGATGGAAAAACGCGTTACTTTGGAGTGTTACAAAAAGAGCGTTACGAAAAAACAATAATAAATGACTGACTGACTGGACTGACTGACTAACCAGATGACATTCTCATTTCGGCACAGTCTGCGAAGCAAAGACATAATCATGTCTTTCCTTCGCAGACTGCGCCGACATGAAAATGTCATCGGGTTAGTCAGTCAGTCCAGTCAGTCATTTATTATTATTTTTTCGTAACGCTCCAAAGCAACGCGTTTTTCCGTCGTGTGCCAAAGTAAAAACATAAAAATGTCAAAAAACTAAAAAATTACAGAGAAAGATCAGTTACCTTCTCCTTCATTACTGATAAGACATAATGCCAGATACGAGGCTCATCAATAAGACATAAAGAAAGAATCCAAAGAATTGCGGGGACGGATCAGTCACATTCTACTCCATTACTGAGATAGACCTGAAGACAGACATAAGACTGTCAGTCAATGGCTGATAAAAGACATAATGATAGAGAGGCATGTAAAGTCTACCTGATATAAATCTGACGACCACCTTCTTCTTCCCCACTGATAATTATAGCAGTCACATTTCCTACTGATAAGACATGAAGACAACATAAAACTTGTCTATATTTATATTACTGATAAAACACAAAGGAAACAATCCAGTCAGTCCAGTCAGTCGAGTTAGTAGTTTTATTTATTATTATTATTATTAATGTGGCGTATGAAACGTCCCGCGTGAAAGTAACGTTTTTCCAGTTTGTGTGCCAAAGTAAAGACAAAAAATGTCAATAGATCGAAAATTCCGACTCGACACAATTTTTCGAGGAAGCCAGGAAAAAAAACTATAAAATATTTTCATATTTTGCGAACTGATTTATGAAATTCTGCACTAAATAATAGTCGAAACTGCCGAAAAATTCCAACTTGGTACAAAGATGTTCCTTTTAAGTAAAGAAAAAGGAGAGGAGATTAATGCTTTTCTTGTTTTGCTGACTAGTGGTCCAAAATTCTGACTAAATAGTAGAATTTGCCGAAAAATTGTCAGGGGGGAGAGGTATACTCTCCTCTTTCGCAACACCTTTAGTCAGGTTCTCGTTTTTTTTTTTCGAAAATTTGAACTAATTTCATTTTTTTTTTTTTCAAAGGAAGGAAAGAATGAGAAAGAGTAATTTTATGCACGTTTTTGAAAAAAAACCAGACATTCTTCATCCTCAAAGAGAACAATCAACATTTCTCATTGAAAATAGGAGGGAATAATTTTCTTCTCCTTCCTTGAAGACAATACCAAAAAAGTTCAGTTCATTATCCATTCTTCAAAACAAAAAATAAAGAACGAAGGAAATAGCTAATTAAGGAAAAAGAAGTAAAGAAGCAGTTTTTTTACTTCGCAGTGAGGGATACTATTTTCTTTGTATTCAGAAAGAACTCCTTCAAGAAAAATAACAAGTTTCTGACCTTTAGTGTTCCCATTCCGAAACATACCAAGAATCTAATTTTGCTAACTGAAAGTTTAAATTCTGCCTACTGAAAATTCTAGTTAGCTAATTGGCGGAAATTTTTGAAATTGACAAGCAGAAAAAAAAATGAAAATTGTCAACTTTTTTGAGATTTGGCCGTCTAACGATCTGATTTTGCTAAATGAGAGTCAGTTTTACTGAAGTTTACAATTCTGAGAAAATCTTCTAAGAGATCACTGTTCCCCTCGTTTTCTGCCTCCATCATCAAAGACAGAAACGGAATCATTTTTGTCTGAAAAATGAAAGTGATCTGGCTTTCGACAAGGAAAAAACAGCACAAGCCAGGTCACCAACCTCGTCCAACACATCGAGAATGGCTTTGAGAGAAAGAAAATCACAGGGGCGGTCTTCGTAAATCTAACTGCTGCTTATGGTACAGGTAAATCACCACCTATTATGCAGAAAAATATACAAAATTACACCAGACTTCAAGTTCACGACACTTATCAGAGCAGTGCTGAGCAACAGAATGTTCTATATCATTCACCAGGGTAAATCAAGCAGATGGAGACGAGTGACAAATGGACTACCACTGGGAAGTGTTCTCACCCCTACCTTATTCAATATATACACTAACGACCAGCCGATTGGAGACTAGACAGAGCACTTCCTGTAGGCTGACGACCTGGCCGCGACGGCGCAGGGGGATACACACGTAGAGGTAGAGGGAAAATTGCGGGACATCCTTAATGAACTAGAAGTATATTACACGAATAATGCTCTCAAGCCAAATCCATCTAAAACTCAGGTTGCAGTTTCCACCTGAAAAATGCTACGGCGAGATGCAAGCTGAAGCTGAGTTGGGGAGGAATACAGCTTGAAAATTGCGAAAATCCGAAGTACCTTGGCGTCATACTTGATAGGACACTTACTTTCAAAAAGCACTGTGAGAATACTAAGATGAAAGTCGAAGTCAGAAATAGTATCCTGAAAAAACTTGTATCAACCAAATGGGGAGCCAAGCCGAGCACACTGAGGACCACAGCTCTCGCGCTCTGTTACTCTACCACGGAATACGGATATGCAGCATGAGGTAGATCTGCACATACTAAAAAAGTTTATGTGGCCCTGAATAACACCATGCGGATCGTATCCGGCTGCCTGGCACCAACTAGTCTCATGTACCTTCCTCGGATATGTGGAATCGCACCACTGGAGGTGAGGAGGGAAGTGGCTGCGAGAGTGGAGAGGACTAAGAAGGAAAGCGACCCTCGCCACATCACGTTCGGCCAGGTGGCAGCAACGCCGAGACTAAAATCCAGGCGGAGTTTCCTCAACAATACATCGATCCTTACAGACGACCCCTCGACCTCTAGGGCGACAAGATGGACAAAAATCGACCACGACCCGCGCGCTGAAGACCTAGCCAGTGGACATGATTTCCCCTATCCATCGCGGCTCACCCTGAATAGGCTGCGCACCGGATGCGCCCGTGCAGCGGCAAGCCTGACCAGATGAGGCATAAGCGACGACGCAGGATGCCAGATATGCAGTCAGCTTCGAAACCACGACCACCTCCTTGTGTGTGCAGGAGGGACCAACCATACCAGAGGGTAGATGTGGGGTAATCTAGACGACAGCACCTTGGACCTGGTGCAGAAACGGAGAGGGAAGATTTAAAATTTTTTAATTTAAAATTTGAATTTAAAACTTAAAGGTAACTGCCAACGCGTCGAAGTCCGGACACGAAAGAAGAAGAAGAATGCTTCTGATCCAGGAAAAGGATGATGTTTTCGGCTTTCAAAGAAAGACGGGAAGCTATTCTCTCAGCGGACAGAGAAGGGATACTTTTCATTTCCTTACTTCAGGATTACAATAAGAAAAGAAAGACGCGTTCTTCCCTATCTCTTCAATAAATGAAAATTCTTCTCCTTATTCAGGGAGGGAGTTTTCAGTATTGATACTTGGAAGAGCAGTACATTAATGATTATGTTTGATACTTCATGAAAGAAACAATTTGTGCTCTGACTCTTTAACGAGGGAAGTTTTTCCCCTTTGTGCCGGGGAGAAATTTTCTCGTTACTTCGGAAAAGTGACGATGTTTTTCTTACTTCTAAAGAAAGAAGAAAAAAAAAAGTTTCATTCGTTTCTCAAGAGAACATATAATTTTTTTTTTCAACGTAATAAACGAATAATTTCTTATTTTACCCTTTGTAAGTGAGGAGAACCTTCACGTCAATTTTTTCAATAAATTTCATCAAATTTGGGGACATGAGCGTAGCCAGTGAGGGGCAGGGGGGCGATTTCCCCCTGGATTTTCAAAATGAATAAATTATGTTCCAGTGCTCACAAGATTATTTTCGAATATTTAAAGCCAACTGAATAAAATTCGCAGAAAATAGATGTGCCTAGAGGCCTAGACGCTAGACAACGAAAATGTGTGACTAACGTCACATATGATTCCACCTTTTTGCGCCCCCCCCCCCGGAAAAAGTTCTAGCTACGCCCATGTTTGGGGACCCAACTCAGAAACAACAATTTCGGTAAGTGTTCACAGTATTCAGAAGGATACGAAAGAAAGGAAACAGTGTCCGCCAGTCTGTGCTAAAAAAAGGTAGTTTGAATGTGAGTCCTCAGAGAAGTATGTTTGAAGGTTATAAAAAAGATTTCGTTAACTTTTGCCATTTTTTCGGTTACTTTGAGATAACGTACGTAATGTACGTGCAAATATGTTATACAATGCCTAGATCAGATACGTACATAATATTTGTGCATTGTGACCTTGGTGGGGTTACCAACTCATTTTTTCTAAAAAGCAAATGTTGCTCGTGAAAAAGACAAATTTAGTCACAAAAAAGCAAATGTTCCAAAAATGTAAGACAGACTTGGAATAGTAGGGTCCTCTTTTAATATACGAGTAGAAGCGTGCAAACGCGCTCCATTGCTGCATGCTGTTACAAAATGTGACGAATGTGAGTTGAATACTTTTACATTTCTACATTTCTCCGGGATACTTTCATAAATTGCTGCAAGAGGCAAAGTTTTCTAATTTTGATTGCTGGGTCTGGCAAAGGGCAAATGCAACATGGAAAAAGCAAATATGCATTTACCAAAAAGCAAATGGTTGGTAACCCTAGACCTTGGGAGTAATCAAAGTAAATTTACGTGAAAAGGGGTCTAAAATTCGGATTCGGCGACCAGTAATACCTTTGAAATGATACATCATGGTCAATACAGAGTAAAACTCCACCGGTAGCGGATCCAAGGGGGGAATGGGGTACATGGCCCCCCTCTTGGTTGAATATTTTAAACGCAATAATAGGGGGAAAAAAGGAATAAAAATGATGAATTGTACGCTCGTTATCCGCCACGAAGGTCACCGTCGCTACTGTACCCCCCTCCCATCTCCGCGATTGAATTCCACGAAACCCACCAATTGTGGCCCCGATGGATCTTCAAAGTAAAGTTAACAGAAAATGAATGAAAAATTTGGACTTGGTGACCCAAAATGACGTAATACGGTCAATAAATTGTATTAGGAGGCTCCCAAATTGTGGCCTGGGAATCTTCAAAATGAAGTTACACAACACGGATGAAAAATTCATGAAAAATTCATCCCAAGTCACGGATTCCGAATATCGCATCAAATTTTCGATGGTACCCCAATATGGGTTTCAACATTTACAAAAATTGCCCGAAATTGACTTGGTTTTGAAAATTGACTCCAAGGGGGACGTATGGCAAACTAGGCAAATGCCAGATACGCTACTGCGATTTTGACGTTGGTTGAAAACAATTTAACGGGGGGGGGGGTGTTCTCTATGGCGCCGCCCATTGCTAATGCCCGGTGACCATTTTAACGCCCATCCGCCCCTGGTTGACCCAATCATCGACGTATAAGGTGATATTCGAAATCAGTGACCAGACACACCGTTGTTCGATTTTGGAAACCGAGCCAATTTTCCCAATCTTTTGATCCAAATTTTGATGTACAAATAGATCCAAGATCTGAAATGATTAACAACCCAAGGAAACCTGACAACTTATTCAATTAATTTTGCTCATTTTCCCAAAATTCAAGGGTCCAAATCGGAGTCCGGTTGGATTCGGGTGCGCCGCAGAAACCCGTGTTTCGAAATTCTGCTCGGTATCTTTACATTTAAAAGTTTTATATTGCCCCTCTCTTCCCAAGCTCCCGTTTTCAGGAGAAAATTTTTCCATAACAATTGTGCGCAACCTTGAAATATTAAACACGTCTTTTTTTGTTCGTCGATTTGACTTTACTTACTGAAAACTGATTGGGTGGGGGAGCATTTCTACAAAAACCCTATGTAAGAACTTCCAATGATTTCATCCAGTATTAGCTCACACCTCAAATCTTGAATTTACATAACTTTGAGCATCACCAGAATCGCTTCATTTTGAATCGAAGATACAAAAAATTCGGTTTCAACATCTGATACAATAACTTACTTCCCCCCCCCCCCCAAAAAAAAAAAAAGTGTTTTTAATTCTTCTCGGGGTTATAAATGGACCAGATAGGCCGTAACAAAGCTGATTTTTTCTCTTTGATTCGAAACCAGTTAGAGATAGAGACAATCGCGCCATAAAGACGTATGCAGGTTTAAATGGTAAAACTCTTTGAAACCAGATCAGATATTAATAATTATCAAAGTTGGCAAACCACACGCGTGCCTAAGCAATCAATCGCAACTTTATGTGCTTGCGGTATAAAATTAAAAAAAAAAAAAAGGAAAAAAAGTGAAAATTAATATGAAATTTAAGAACGAGATTAACGGTGAAAATTATTAAACTGCCATTTTAATTAGACTGCATTAAATGTAATGAGGTATTTAAAATACGAAGAAATTAATCTTTCAGAAAAAAATTTATTAATTATATTGTGGGCAATAATTAGTCTACGAGTATTCCACAAGAAGATAAAATTTACTGATTAATTCCACGAAAACTGAAGAAGTGAAACTAGATTAATGATTATGACATTTTTTCCAAGGAAGAATGGAGGGTAAAAACTCTTTTTGTAAAAATTCATTTTTATTGTTAAGTGATGTACAGCAGGCTCAGAGCGGCCACTCAATTTTTTTCTCAAAAAAGTTGAAAAAGTGACCATTATTAGACCAACATGCTACTTTTTTCAAAAACTTATCAAAAATAGTAAGTATTATACGGTAGTAGGCACATCTATGGGAAAAACTGATGCAAAGAAGTTTCTGTAGGGTTTCTTCTTCTCTCACCTTTCAAATGAACTGAATAAAACAATATTGAAAAAAAAAACTTCATTACGACAAACAAAACAAAGTACCAACAGACAATGAATACTTCAATAATTAATACTATAAAATAATAGATGGCACCAAATCACAGAAAAAAACATCATCACCAAAAGAACTGAGAAACAGTTAATGAAACAAAATATGGGGAAAATAAAGCAATAAGAGCTATTCAACAAAGTTTCAAATTAACACATGGCACCATACTGTGGTTTGTAATGGGAAAATTATTTAAATTCTAATCACATTCAGTTCAACAGCCGAAGCCTGCCAAATTTTCTCGAACAGCCGAAAGCCAAACGCCGAAGCTTCATTTTTCAAGGTCCCAGCTTAAACCAAAAGCCAAAGATGAAATTTTCGGCTGCTATACCCTAGCTGATCAGTAGGTAGGACAGATTTGATAGAGAGCGCTATTGAGTTACAAAGCAGAGTATTGCAGTCGAAAAATTGAGCTTCGGCTTCTGGCTTAAACTTTTGACCTTGAAAAAATATACGGCTTAATACAGCTTTCAGTTGTTGCCGTACCTTTTTTTCTGGATTAAGAAAAGTAAGCGATCGAAGCCAGCAAATATTTGTTGAAGCTACTAAAAAATTTGATGAAGGTCATCTAAAGTTATCTTTTTTTACTCATCAGTTCTAGTAGACACCCTGAAGTGTTACCTAAAAAAAACAGCTGAATTTTGTGCAATATTTGTTATCTCATTAGGAAGGGGGCTACAAAGTATTGCCTTCCGTGATTCCTCAAATTTTATTTTTTATCAGAAAATATGTCATACTGACGCACTTCATACGCCCCTATTATTTAGTTATTGTAAGTTCTCCCTTTCGAAAATTGGAGCGGATGGGTCACAGATATGAGAATTCACTTGAAATGCGAAACATTTTTTTTTAAATAGCGGTTCAGTTAATTGTACGGAGACTTATTATTTATTACCTAAATATACATCAGTATATTGAGTTTTAACTTTGTAATCGCCGGCATAAGCGTACATCTTCCAATTGTGCAACTGAGTTTTTGAAAACTACCGTACCTTCGTCTTGATAACGCAAAACTAATAAGATAAAATGTGAACGGATCTGGACATTTCGTCTTAATAGGGAGCAAGTTGAAGAAAAAACATTTTAGCTGACAATTCACGCTGTCCTCCTCACCTGTTAACATACTCATTGACCAGAGGGCAGCTTTTACCGAATTCTGCTCCATAAAACCGATGATTGTCTCAGTATAGGAAAAATACTCCAAAACTATACGCCATACCATCACTTTGCCTAGGGTATTTATTTCCTCGTCCTCCCTAGGTTTTGATAGAAGTACGTCGTTATCTTACTATTTTTTTAAGAACTTTGATTTGAGAAGCTAGCCACCGCGTAGCCTAATCTGCCCCTCTGAGGGCATGAGTTTCTGTCACCCTTTTCTACGCTTTTCGGTTTTGGGCGTTGCTCGCCTATCGTACACCTACTGCCCTTATTACTTCGTCAACCCATCTTACTACTGGTCTCTCCCCTCCCCGCCTCATGTCTTACCATATGGGATCCATTCTGTTGTTTTGTTCCATTTTTCATCGTTACTCCTAATCATAATAATATGTCTTGGGTATTTGTATTTCAGTTTTTCAATTACATAGACAATGTGTGTTGCTAGTATCGTTGCTTTGATTGCTGATTTTCTAACTGTCTCTCGTTTTGATTCCTAAAATGTTTTTCAACATGGCATAATGTGTATTTTCACTTTGGTTCTGTTGTTTGTTAATAAATGCCCATGTCTGTGCTCCGTAGGATAGGGCACCGGCATTACACAGCTCTCTAGAAAACGAATTTTTGTTTTCAGTTTCATTTTTTCCTTTAGTATCGGTTTTAAAGACCAGAAAGCTTCCCATACCTGTGTTATACGTGTTTGTATTTCTTGTTTGTTTTTTTTTTTTTTTATGATTTTCAAATGACAATATCTGGTCCAGTGGCGGATCTACAAATTTTCCGAGGAGGATGTTTTGAAAATAAAACTTTTTCCACCTCCGCCTTCTAAAAAACCGAGACGAATGTCTCAGTTGATTCTTGATATATTTTGAAGTCCACATAGGACTACAGCACTGCAGGTGTATACGTTCGTTACATTTTTTTATGATGTGCTTTTGCGATGTTTTTTTTTCTTCTTCGACCCGGAGGGAGGTGTCCGACCCCCCCCCCCCGATCCGCCACTGATCTGGCCCAAGTATCTGTATTCTGGGACTTTCTATTCTACAATTTTCGGTACGATTGTTATGTTGCTACGTAATATGAATGTGGCACTTGGACTGCTGAATGGGACACGACTAATTGTGAGAAACATATGTACACGAATGCACTGGATCTGGAAATAATAACTGAGGTGGAGTGCGGTCGAAGGATATTACTCCCAAGCGTGGACCTGTCGCCAGCGGATTCCACCTTACCCTTTTCACTCAAAAGGAGACAATTTCCAATAAAATTAGCCCAAGGCCCAGGGACAGACGCTGGAGAAGGTTGGGATATATCTACCCGAGTATGTCTTCAGTCATGGACAATTACACGTAGCTCTGTCGCGGACATTTAATAATTTAAGAATCCAAGTACAACCTAGAAGCTATAAAACTGCAAATGTGGTGTGGAAGGAGGTCTTGTAATATGATAACTTTATAAATTTTTGTAATTTTCATTTTCTTTTCTTAATATATAGAATAGAGATATGTGGTGCGCCGCTAGTAATAATAATAATAATAAGAAGAAGAAGAAGAAGATCTCAATAAGAGTGAATCGGAAAACGTATTAACCAGAACATGCATATCTCTTCACAAAAGAAACGTCACAACCACAACTTCTGATCTTTGGATATAAACGACAACAGACGCAGACAGTTGAAGTCTGCCAACCTAAAAAAAATGTACGCGATGCATAAGTAGAGCAGTGCGATATTTGGACGTCTTACAATGATGAGTTGTTTACTGAGAAATCATTTTAGAACTGTATCGACGTAATTGGAAAAATTTCCTGACAACATTCTACTGAAATCATGCTAATTTCCTCCGAGACCTTTGAATCGATGTTACAGACCTGGTCCATCACACATCATCGTGTCTAACGGTCTTAACCATTTATCATCTCAGGGCAATAATAACAATGTTAACAACTATATCATAATGGGTTACGCATTTTGAAGAGACCGAATTTCAGCGAAGGTAATAAAGATGAGTGAGGACGTAAAACGTAAATACCATACGGCTTATGACTAAATCGATGGTTACGTGAATTTTTCTATTAAACGCCAGCCTGGAACGTCCAATGTGCATCATCCCATACCAAGAATTATTACGGATTACAAATTGCCTACGTATTTCCATTCCGAACACCGATCGGCTCGCCGTACTAACCCAATTATGGAAGAACACAGTTGGTATATTGACACCTTAATACGTAACCGATTACGGTGTATCACTTTTCACTTACGAAAGCTTTCTACGTTAATTTCGAAGGTCCACTTTGACGCTCGAAATACACGAGGAAATGCGAGTCGAGCGTTTATTTTCGGGCATTCGAGGTACAAAGAGCAATTACAGCACTCATTGCCGGAAATAGGGTCGGACTATACGTCATTCATTGAGTATAATTCGTGTACAAAAATAACGCAAAACACGATAACCAGCTAAATTAGGGCTATCGTTGGTACACCAGACCAAACACCGTGGGACCAATTCTATATTCGAACACTTTCGTACGTCCGCAGTCCTATTTGCGAACAGACATGCTCACGGGATGGAAAGGTCGTCTAAACGTGAACTCTCCTTGAACTCAAGGAAAAATCAAGCCACGGAAAGAAAACGTGGGAAATGTATTTTCCGATTCGTAGAATACGGCAAGTTCGCGCTGAGACGTCGCATAGTCAGAACAACCAAATGTACGAGTCAGTAAAAGCGACGCCGATGACGAGGAGCGTTTTTCTTCATATTGCTGGACGAGTCCTAGACCGTATCAGGAAAATGGCTCGCAACAATCCAAAGAAATGGCCAACTAATGTTTTTCTACGCTAGCGAGGGTATCAATGTGTCATCTGTCGCGTTGAATGTTCTTTGAATTGTTGACAATTTGTGCCGATGTCGTCGACGTCGAACAACAAACAACGCGAATACAGTTCTGGGAAGTGGGAACTTTCAGCAAATCCAGGCATTAGTGATACAGAAAATAAACGCGAATTTCACATGCGTTTCTTCAACTAGGATCCCTCCACCAAGAACAAGCAAATTCAAAAGATATGTCACCAAAATTTCCTACACATTATCCCAGACATATCCATGCCGCTGGTAAAGAAAAACCTTTGTCCATTTTTCGAGTTTGCAGGACTTCTCCCGTTTTGAATACAATAATTTGCGAATACAGAACTGAGAGACTCAATGTCAAATTCCGGTACGGTTTTTGTCTCACAAATGAACGTCTATTTCCGGACTTATTTCCATTCAACATTGCTACGCGAACTGTGTAAGTCGGTGAGGGGACACAGTACCTTTTACATTCATTTTTAGTTTACATTTGAGAACATCCCGATGGCATCAACGAAGTGCTTCAGTTGTGCAAGAAAGTTAGCCAAGTAATCTGACATAGTAATAATAATAATAATAATAATAACAGCCTGAGGCTAGGCCACACCGCAGCCGATCCTCAACTAGTCCATCACTGGGCGTAAGCCTCCACCAGCCACTCTGTTTTTTTTTTATTTTTACAGCCGCTTGTGTCTTTTACACATCTTTTCTGGTAACACTGATACCTTAGTATGAGAGACGCTAAAATTCGCTACTTTAGCGTCTTTATGGCAGAAAATTGGATTTGGTCCTTTTTTCACTTTTTTTGGTCCGAAGAAAATTGGTTGGTATGAGAAACGCTGAAATTCGCTACTTTAGCGTCTTTATGGCAGAAAATGGGATTTGGTCCTTTTTTCTCTTTTTTTGGTCCGAAGAAAATTGGAAATTTGGTTCTTTTTTGCGCTCTCCGTCTAGCAACGCAGTTGGTATTTCATAACATTGAACAAACTTTATGCGAAGGGACAGGCGGTGTACCCTTGTGTATGAGAATGTTTCTCAGTCTGCGGACAGTATCTTTGGCAATTCCATATCTAATTTTAATTTCTTCATCACAGTCCTAATTAGAGTTGATCACAGACCTAAGACATTTGAATTTGGTAATTATTTCAATTTGTTTTCCGTTAGTAACTAGACTGCCACTTCGGTTTGGGATTCTCTCCACAACCGTACTATTTTCTACAAGATTTAATGCGCCCATTTACGGGCATGGGTCTCCCCCACCCTCCTTCAGCGGTTTTCGACTCAGACATCTCTCCCCATGCAGCTCCCGTGTGTCGTTTTACTTCATCCTCTCACCTTGTTTCTGGTTTCCCTATCTTCCTTTTTGAGTCCCTGGGTACCTACTCCAAAATTTTCCTTTTCCAACTGTCCCTCTGCCCTATGGCCACCCGGCCTGCATAATCAAGTTTTAGTTTTTTCATTGCGTATCTGCAGTCCACCCTACTTCTTTCGTTTTCGTGATTTGTCGCGTGAAATGAAATTTGGGTTTAAAAAAACATCAAATAGAATCTTGTCATTATTGGGTGGTAAATATTGTCTCCTGTCCTTCCTGTTTTACCTGTCCCCGATTTATTCCCTAAAAGCACTCGAAAGCACTCTTGAAATATCGCTTAAAAAACAAAAAACACAAGCTGGCGTTATTAGAAACACATTAAGTGGGGCTCCAAACACCGACAAGCAATTTTATGAGCTTAAAGCTCGACACTAAACCAAGTATCCCATAAATGAGGTCAAAAATACGTATCTCAATCTTTCACACTGACCAACAAGCGCTCACTATATCTAATGGTACTGAAACCAGTGTGGTGCTAAGGCATTCAGCTGTTGGGCTGCAAAAGCAACAGCAACAGAGCAATCATCCAAAAGGTTTCAAAACAAGGTGCTCCGGACCATCACAGAAGCACTTTGTTTTATACGTAACCCTCACATCATTCCGATCCTGGTATTCCAACCGTTGACCAGGCTATTAAAACTTACGCCAACAGACATGAGAATCGGCTCCACAGACATGAGAATCGGCTCCATAGACACTCCAATTCAATTGACCAGGCTATTAAAACTTACGCCAACAGACATGAGAATCGGCTCCATAGACACTCCAATTCAATCGAGGTATCCTTAATTGACACCTTATGAGAGACGCGCCGGCTGCGAAGGAGACACCCTGCGGACCTAGTTTCAGCCTCCTATCCTGAACGTACCTGTACGTGTAATATTACACCCCTTTGAGGTGGCTGAGGGGATGAATTTCCATACATTGGGTTGCCTGACTTTTTACTTATTCTGCAGATGAGAACTTACAGTTTACAGTAAAAAACGTACTAATTTGAGAACACAAAAATATGAGAAAGTCTTATTAAATCTCGTTCACTCAAATGAGCCTGGAAAAATGACAGTGTTTCGAATCAGGATGAAAAGTCTACATCATTGCTAGAGGAACCTCAATAGGGTGTCAACCGAGGTCGGAAACTAGAATGAGGGATATATAGGTAGAAAGATTTCGGTAATTCATTTTCAGATACTGGGGGACATTTTTCAGTTTTGCACGGTCAATGCCCACTCAAAATAACACACGAAATGTACATACGAGTACAAGGGGTTGGAAGCCAGAATAATAACCGACACAGAAGGACAATATTTCAAAATCAGAAGAGGAGTCCAATAAGGGAATTCACTTTCGCCATTATTATTTTTAATTATGTGCATTGGAAGACATTTTTATAAGACTACTGGCATGGGAAAACAGGCGAATATATATATAAATGGAGAAAGGTCCTCATCTAATAAATATTTAGACACAAATTCGATTATCTACTCAGTGAACAGAGGGCAAACGCGATTACACGGAGAGGGAAAAGAGAGTTATTGCCCTCTCCAAAGCGAAATATTTTTATTGGAAATGCCTCAAGAAGGTGCTCATACTGCTAGGTACTTACGAATACATTGTTAGTTTTGTTACCGTTAATCATGGTATCATCAAGGAAATCGACACTCACCTGTAACAAATAAAAACACAGTACATTAGAGCATTGAAAGTGTACTTGAGATATGAAAATGTACGTATGTAAAGGAGTTTTGAGCCCCAGCGAGGAGCGTTCTTTCTACTTGCCAGCCAGGCCCGTAGCCAGCCTTGCATTTCAGTCAGGGCAAATGACATTGAAGGCAGGGTAATATTTCAACTTTTTTTTTTAAATTCATTTATTCAGTCACCCCTTTTCCTCCTCCCATTATTATCATTTTCTTCATTTTCTGTTTAAAAATTTTTTTAAATTTTTTTTCCTTGATGAGGTAGCTTTGAAAAAGAAAAAGAGAAAACATTTATTTTCACTCATTTTAAAAACAAGACTGTGAAGAATATTGGGGGAAAATTACATAAAATATTCACGTCCTGCTTGCCGGTATTCTATCTCGGTTTTGAAGAAAAAATTTTCAACCGCGCCTCCATAGTGGTACTGATGTCTTCGATGTTCTTTTCAGTTTGATAGATTGCAGGAATAGTAAGCTTTAAATTTTGATTCAAGTTTAAACTAATATGTATCAAATTTGAATACAAACACACAAGTCGCGACGTTCAGTTCAGAAAATTATTGATCGTTGATATTCCTATAACGAATAATTATCATTGATCTTCGGGAGAATCGAAGCTTCGAAGCAGTGAAGCACGAAGTTAGTGCTGAGCATTAGCTCAGCGTTGTCACATGATAAGGGTCTTTTTTTGGCCAGCCAGGGCAAACAGGTTGGTCAACCAGGGCAATGCCCTAACTACCCTGGATTAGCTACGGACCTGCTGCCAGCTGTATTTTTGTAGATGCTTCTTCGTATACAGCGGCTCAATTTATCCTAATTATTAGAAGAAGAAAATAAAAATATATATCCCATAGGTATTGTGCATCTAATGAGAAAATGTACAAGGACGATTTTTGAATGTACTAACTGATTAGTACAGTTTAGGTTCAATTCATTTTTAATATGTATGAGGCAACAGTGGGTGATACAAAAGTTTAAAATGTTGAAGAAGGAATGCCCAGCAAAATGAACCTAAGGATCATATGGCTTTACGTCCCTTATCTACTAAAACAAAGTACAGTATTCAACAATATTCATAATAAGTACAATTGGCATTTACTTACAAGGGAAATTTGTAGAAAGACAAAATAAAAACATATTTACGTCACTTGTATAATTTTTTTTTCTCGTAGGAATGAAAGAATTTTTAGAAGTTTTATTATCAGCAGCAAAATAAACGATGAATAAATGGAAGCAGTTGATTCATAGAAAACAAAAAATTAACAAAATAACAACGAAGATACAAAAATATCAATTTTTACTATTATTATTATTATTATTACATATTATACAGCCTGTATTGAGAAGGGGACGTAGCGTGCCCTACTCCGCCCAACGTTGAGCATACGCCTCCCCCACCTTTCTTCACATTTTCCGAATTTCCACAGCTCTTCCCCAAAGCATTCCCGCCAGTTTTGTTATTTCATCTCGCCATCTAGTTGGGGGTCGACCCTTCTTCCTTTTATGGTGCAATGGAACCCAATTTAAGACTTTTTTCCCCCAGCTATTTGAATCAGATCTAAAGTGCCCAGCGTGATCGAATTTCAATTCCTCAATTTTGTAAGCTATATCCCGGTTTCTTATTGATCCATTAGTTCTTTAATACTCACTTTTCTCTCTGCCTTATTCCGAGCACACTTCCCACATGTTTCTCAGCGTCACTTGTATCCTGTTTAGTTAGTTTTTAGTAAGCGACCATGTCCGAGCTCCGTAAGTCAGGGTTGGGTATACGACACTTTCTAGCAGATATTTTAATCATGCTGCTTATACTTATTTGACTTTTCAGGATTGTTTTTTGTGACCAAAAACTTTTCCATGCGTTAAATTAATAAATCAAAAACAACCGATTAATTGAAATAATTAATTAAAAATGATAGATTAATCAAAAGTATGCAAAGAGTACTATTTAGTACATTATTAATACATGAATCAACTGTATCGCAGCTAATGCACATTAGAAACCCAAATTTTTTTCCTACAGACAAATTAATCATTTTTAATTATTCATCATATATTTTTAATTTATCGATTGATTTCAATTTATTAATTATTTTTAGATTATTGTTTGTTTTTTATTCGCTGATTATTTTCAATTTATCGCTTGATTTAATTTCTAGATTATCATTAACCTTTGTACCATTGCCAAAAAAAGTTAAATGCCAAAACGTGCTTTGAATTAAGGTTAATTTCTTTAGTGAACCCTTCCTACGAGTCATTTACCACCGCAATACACTCAAAATGCGAACCCATGCAGAAGATACGCAATTTGGTTTTAAAAAAGGAATGGGAACACGAGAAGCCCTTTCTGCAATGATTTTCTCTTACAAAAATGCAACGGTCATCAGTAAGATGTCTTCATTTCTATCATAGACTATGAGAAACATTTGATACAGTTAAATGTAAACTACTCAGCTAAATTCTAGAAAAGATAGGATTAAACAGTAAAGACATCCAGGTTATTGAGAGGTTATATTGGAATCAAACAACAGAATAAAAGTGGATAAGCAGCAAATCACAAAAGGTATTCAAACTGAGAAAGGAGTAAGACAAGGGTGTATTCTGCCACCATTATTGTTCAATATTTATCTGGATAAGATCTTTAACTCAACCAAAAACTCTGAGAACTTACGAATCAAACCTAATGGCAAAAGAATCTGGGATATAAGATATGCAGATGATACTGCGCTAATAGCTTCCAGCAAAACAGATCTTCAGAAAACCCTACAAAAAGTCAAAGAAACCGGACAAGATTTTGGTATTTATGTTGAGAAAAATATATGGTTGTGAAGAGAACCCCAATCCAAAGTGACAGTCTAGTTATTAATAGAAAACAAATTGAAGTATGTAGTTATAGTTACCAAATTCAAATACCTCAATGTCTGTGATAAACTCCAATTTGGACTGTGATGAAGAAATTAAAATTAGATACGGAGTTGCCAAAGATACTGCCCGCAGACTGAGAAACATTCTCATAAACAAGGATACACCCCCTGTCCCTTCGCACAAAGTTTGTTCAATGTTATGAAATAATCACGCGTTGCCAGACGGAGAACGCAAAAAAGAACCAAATTCCCAATTTTCTTCGGACCAAAAAAGAAACCAGCCAGGTCGCTTTGCGACCTAGTAACAGGGTCGGCATTCAGCTGAAGTCTGGGCGGCTATTCCGCTAACCAACTTCGAACAAAAAGTACGATCGCACTTGGACGCTGTTAAGCGTCAGGGAACCAACCAGCAAAATCTGCTTTTGAGAACATGTGATTCCAAGTTCAAGAGCCATGTAGAAAATATATGACACAGCGTTTACTGATAAGCTTTGATCAACGTAAGTACACATTTTAGAATTGGGGGCCCAATTCTGAAAAATTCTACTTTTTACACTCTTTCCAACGATACTAATAACTCACTTTGTTTAGAAATGTCGGTTGGCTCGAGCCGATCCTAATTTCAGCAAGAATCATACACAATATTACAAACCTCACAAAATTAACTCCTTTCATCGATTCCATACATATGCTGATACCTCGAGTCGCTTTTGTTGAGACTGTAAGCACGATGTAAAACCATCTTCCTATCTGTTTATTTGACACAGGATTACGTTCACTTTTACATTTAAAACCACAAGCACCACTGTCAAAAGCAAACGCGATTCATTCTAGTGTATCTCGAACATTGATTGATAAGAAAAACAGCCAATGGAAGACAAACACAAACCACTGATGTCACCAAGCGTCGCGTAGAACTATTTTTTCATTATATAACGCTCGGCTGCGCCGATCCTAAAAAAGGGTATTTGTATCGGCAAACTGCATATCAATTTAATAAGATCAATTTCAGAAACCCGAGCCGGTAAGACTTTTGCAGCTGACAAAAAGCTCTGTCATTTTGATGTAACAAAATCTAATTGGGGGTATACGTTTGCGCACTTTCGACATAAAAAGAACCCGATTGCGCACACATAGATCATCTGTTTGCGCACAGACTATGTACATGTTTGCGCACAACGATGTGTACGTTTGCGCACAGCGCCTTTCTACTCTGTCGATGGCTGAAGAAACAAGACGAAATTTCAGTTTGGACTGACCAAACGTATGTATTGACATAAAAAATTACGAACTAACTACAACGCCGGTTGCGCAGCCGTGATTAGTGATTAAAAATGTACCTCGGTGGTGTTATTTCTTCTTCTTCGGCTTTTCCGAATAAAAAGTGTACGGGGGCGGGGGAAGCATTTCATGACACATGTTTTGTACAACTCGGATTCACTTTCGGATCTAGGTTCTCGGTTTTTGATTATAGAGAGATTCCAGTAATAGGAACTAGGATCGTCTTTTTTTTTTTTTTTTTTTTTTTTTTTAAAGGCGAGTTCGAATTTGGGCAAGGCGTGCCTAAGAAAAGACAATTCAAGCACCCGTTTTTGAAACTCCTCCAGTTTTTAAATTCTATTGGATCCTCCGAGAGCAGTAACTGGTGAACAACAAGTATTTTCGATAAGAAAGGAAATGTGACGTCCATACTTGACCGCAGTGAATCAATGACGAAGTGCGATAATACATACAAATATACAAATCACTCCAGGGCAAGCCTCTTTTTTATCGCAAGAAGTAATACAAATTTTCCAACGCGTACAAGCTTCCTATCTGTTTGGATTAGATAATTTGAATCACGCGAGACGGAACAGGAAAAACTCTGCTTCCGAGAAATTCAGTTGAATGACATCTGGAAAGTATTTTTACACTTCAGACCCTCTGGAAGCTTCGGGACCCAATCTCGTCACTCATTTATCACTTGTGTCGGGCACCAACTCGATCAGCTGTCTGTTTGTTTGAAACATAAAGAGGGTGTTGAAATTTCTACAGGCAAGAATGTACGTGAAACTGATAAAGAAGGAGGAATTTCTTAAGGCAATTATTTTTGGCTGTGGTGGTAACCGGCAAATTTCCAGAACCATCGCGGAGTTAATTCACCCGTAACTACGGGGCTTCGCCCCCCGGCCGCTTCGCGGCCCAACCCCCTGCCGTCACAGTCCTCAGTGTTTGGTCTAAGACTTTTGTTCCTGAGTTGAGGTTTGCTTCGCGCTTCTTTTGCTCCCCCTCTATCAGCGATCCTCAATCTTCCACCATAAACCCACTTCCATCTTCTCTTAATCATGAGCTTCCTTCTCCACCAGACCCCCTCATTCACCACGGTCACTCCTCAACAGTCGCAGCAGCCCCCAAATTGGGGCTATAATCTCTTGCTACAACCTTCCCCTTCCACTGCTCCTCCTCTGCGGCCTCCTCCTCCAAACTCCCTCAAAGACCCCTTGATCCTCCACTCAGGAGCTCCTACCACCATGACCACCCTTCCCTTTCACATCCCCACCACCAGCCCCTCCCGCACCACGGCTTTCATTTCCCTCTCCGGTCACTCTTTCACCCTGAATTTCCACATCCACCAGGACCTCTTACTCACCATTACTCCTCACCACCCAGGGCCTTTATCTCCCTCCTAAGGCCACGCCCCCATGGATCTCCTCGCCATTCTGGAGCTCCCACTCACATGAACCATCTCCTAGGGGTAGGCTACCCTTGGAGAAATGAGCAATTAAGGAGCCGGGTAAAGTAGGCAATCCGCAGTCTCTACTCACTCTCCGATGGCGGCCTTAGTCTTTCTCTACAGCCTTCCCCATCCACGGCTCCATCACCCTACGGCCTCCTCGCTCAACCACCTCAAAGATCCGCTCAACCACCTCAAAGATCCCCTGGTCCTCCACTCAGGAGCTTCCACTACCATGCCCAAACCTCCCCCATTTCCCAAAATGATGCACTGGATATATACCGGTGTAATACGTTCCACAATTACATATGCGGCCGTTGTGTGGTGGGGCCGGGTCCACCTGGCCAAAGTCAGAGAGGAACTAGACCACCTGCAAAGGCTCGCGTGCGTGATGACAACGGGGGCAATGAGAATGGCACCGACTAAGGCATTGAGAAGGCTCCTAAACTTGCCACCACTTCACACTACTATAAAAGCAGCTGCGATAATGGGGGCTTATCGTCTGGGCCAAATAAACCTTCAGGCCCAAAAAACAGGTTACAGAACGATATGGGAGATGGCGAGGACGATGGACAAATGCTTTGGGATGCCGGAGGATAGAATCGCGATGGAACACTTCTTTGACAAGCCGTACCGTGCGCTGATACCCACATGGGAGACTTGGGAAGAGAGGTGGCCAAGCATTCTAGGAAGAGAGGAGAATGTGTGGATTGCAGATGCCTCTAAAAATGACCAAGGTATAGACATCGGAATCACGAATGCAAAAGACGCTGACCACTATTCACTAGCCCTGGGTGAAGGCGTCACTATCCTCCAAGCAGAGGTCATCGCGATCACGGTGGCCATTGATAGAAGCCAGAAGAAGGGCCTTATAAGCAGATTTATGTCTGCACATACATTCAATTGACTATTAAGGAACTACCGAATTTCCATGGAAATTGGGATTAGGAAAGTGTCGGGGAGCGTTAAGGTTTTTGCTCAAGTATACCCAGTAATAAAAGCATATAAAATGCTGAATTAAATACTAAAGAGGACTAGAAGAAATAAAAATTTCCATGGAAATGTGGACGACTGAACTGAATTGTGAACTGACTTGTGACCATGAACAGCAATTAAAAAAAGCATGTTATTTTTTAATAATACGCGAGCGCCCGGACAAACGTATCAGTGGGGCGTCACGCCTACACAGCCGTGCAATGTAAGCGTGACGCCCGGGTTATACCACTCAAATACCACTCCACAGGACCGTGCATATGGTACGTACCACTGTAGTACCACCCTAATACATATGCGTATATCAAGTTCGTACGCACCTCGTACCACAGCATTGTATGTACATTAAACCACAGAAATTGAAACCCTAATTTTGAAAACAACCATAGTCAGTTTTGATTTTCTGACTTAACAAAGAATAATGATGAACTTTCTTGGAAAATATTGGAAATTTTTTCTAAAAATTTTCAATAAGATTCTTCGGAAATTATCGGAGTTGTTTTCCGAAAATTTCCGAAGCAATTCTTTAAAAATTATCGGAAAATTTTCCCGCCGATTTTCGAGGAAATTCTTTGGAAGACACTGAATTTTTTTTCTGAATATTTCCGATGAAATTCTCCGGAAATCATCACATTCTTTCTCCAAGATTTTTGATTAATTCCTTCAAAATCATTGGAGATTTTCCCCGAACAGTTTTGACGAAAATCTTTGAAAAGCGTCAACATTTTTTCTGAGGATATCCTTCCAAAATCATCAGAGATACTTCTCGATGGTTCTTGATAAAATTGTTTGGAATCATTGAAGATTTTTCCTAAAATTTCGGACAAAATTCGCCTGAAATTATTGGAGATATTTCTCAATGATGTCCGATGAAATTCTTCAAAAATTATCGCCAATTTTTCCTGAATAGGAGATTTTTCTCGACGATTTCCGATGAATTCTTCTGAGATTTAGAAAATTTTTCCTGGAGATTCTTGATAAAATTCTTCAAAAGCTATCGGAGTTTTCCCCGAATATTTCCCATAAAATTCCTATCAAAGAGATCGCTAGCCTGGCGAAACAACGTACACCTGGTTTTGCGAAAAACTAGTTTTCCTATGGCAGAAGGAAAAACGACTAACCCTGACCTAGTTTCATGAAAAACTATACGGAGAGGTTTTACGCAATACGCACCACTGAACTGAACTGGAAATGAGAAGAGAAGAGAAAACAAGTAACCTCGTTCCTTGAGGAGGGTCGGCAAAAAATCACGCATCTTGACTCTCGACAAGAAATAATGAAATTGTTGCTGCGCGACCACAGTCTGCAGCCATGTTGTTCATAGCAATTTCCATGGAAATATCAACTACTGAACTGAATTGTCATCATGAAGAGCTAAATCATACGGACTGGCTTCGTGTCGGGGGTTGGCTAGAAGAAATAAAAATAAACTTCCATGGAAATGCCAATCACTGAATTCGTGTCGGGGGAGCGTTACGGGCGTTGAAGTAACTTTTTAAGGTAACGTTTTTGTTTTGTTTTTTGAAATTTCTTTTGTGTGCTAAAGCAAAGACATGAAACTGTCAAGAAAAGTTCTGACTAACTGTAATTTGTAGAATTTTAGCTTTGCCCAACAGACCCCCCTCCCTCTCACATATTCGTTGTGTTGGTGCTGAGTGTGCCAATACATTAGTATTTCTAAGGTGGTTGACAGAATTTGAAAACTTGAATCACCTCTTTCTTCAACACCCACAATGAGAAGGCCTGTCAATTCTAACTCACGTTATTATTTGCTTGAGTGATTCTGCAAAATCAGGCTACACTAACTGCCACTAATAAGGGGCGAACTTGATTTCGTATGCATGTAAATACAGCCGAGTAAAAAAAATAATAAGAAGAATATTCTACTACAATTTCCGTCCTCCTACTCATCTTCCGAGCGCTCCTCCAACTTCCCTCTTCCTGAAAAAGAATATTCACGTAAATGTAGGGAGGTTCCGGTGTGCGTCCCATGATTTATAGATTTATGTCAGTGACTGCAAAGAACAGATAAAATTCTGACATTCCTCGTAAAATACATGCATTAGTACAGTGGGTGCAAACGTCATCAAATTCCCCTATCATCGATCGAAAAGCATACTAAACTGCGATGCATGCCACCGAGCACGTCCGCCCATTTGATCTATGTCAGTTTTGAGGGTTATATTCGGACAAGTGGGAGGTGGGTGAAACCAAACACATCACAGGAAATCTCCTTTAATCGGGTCACTCAAGCTTGTTTTTTGGCAATCAGGCTGAAGAACTTTTGCCTCCACAATTTCAACCCCTACCGGTGCTTGCGGGTACACTTTCTGCGATTCAGACCGATCGCTGACCAGCATCCCTTCAGACTGAAAGTAGCAAAAAGCGAAGCAAACAGTCAGCGAATCTCTAGAAACGGATGAACCAAATTTCTCCCACAATAGATGAAACTTAATTCACATACTGGCTGCTAATGTATGACTGGAAATGTCGGAATTGGTGAAATTTCCGGTGTCTCGTACCCGACGCAACGGCACTCTCTGGCAAGGCGCCCGTAGTACGCGTTTTACGAACTACAAAAAACTGGTTCAGGTATAATCCGCCCGTGCGTAAAAAACGTCAACGCAACAACCAAACTAATTAGAAATGGTACCGTGGAACTCGATCGAGCTGCACTCAACACTCCCGTCTAAATTAATTAATGGAAAAGCGACTTTCTCATAGCCAAATTTCCTTTGGCCCACTCGAACACGGGTAGTTATTGGATGTCACAAACCCGTCCTGTCGTTGCGCAATGAAGAACGGCTGTAAATGAGACTGATCGTATTAAAAGCCCTTCAAAGAATACTCAATTTATACATGGGAGAGGAAGAAGGAAAATTTCATATTGTTTCTCATATCGAGGGGGTCGCGGGACCTGGAATTTTGAGAAACACTGCTTCACAAAATAAAAATGTATGTCACAGAAACCATTATTCGTTGTCAGAGTCGTCATCCGAGTCATCAGGTAAAAAATTATCATCATCTTCAAGAAACTCATCTTAGTGACGTGGCACAGAAAACCGCAACATAAATCGGAAAGAAATGAACTTTTTCTGTGCGTTATCGAAGAAAAGTAACAGGATCTTCATGTTTACATCATTCGAAATGAGCTCTTTCGGTCATGCAAAATGGGCCTAATGATAAACTTTTAAAAATTCTATTTTTGCTCTCCAGAAAAATTTCATTTTCCGACTTCGATGAAGTTTTCTGGACTGCATCACATTTTGTGACTTATTGCTAGGTTGTTAATTCACTAAGTTAACCATGCGTTATTGCATCTCTTTTTGGCACGAACATCAGAGGGTAACAAATGAAGATGCATTTTCCAAGACTCACTCAATCCAAAAAAAACACAAATGTTTTAGGAAAAGCAAAAAACTTTATAAGTTTTAGTAAGCCGCCAAGTATTTTTCAAGTTTTCTGGCTGTATGATTTTTCAGTTTTACTTATGCTTACAGACGCCGCAAGGGGTGGGGGAGAGAGCAGTTCAATAATCTTATGACTGACGTTTTTTTTCTCTTTTGTATCCTTCCTGTTGGAAATTCAGTCCTAATTTTAGGTTGGGTGGGTGAGTTAGAAACCAAGTAAATTTTCTGACTAGGTCAAACGTCTGTTTTTCGTTGAATTACAAACCAGTGCAACCTTGCTGCTCTCTGTACCAACTGGAAAAGTACAATCGGTCTGGAATATTCACTACCGTGAGTCACAGGATTACAGACATTCCTATGGTCCCTCTGAAGACACAGCCTTCAAAGATCCACAAGTTTTGAAAAAAGCTTCATCCGACTGGTTCAATCTGGCAAATGACGATGTGAGTGAAACTGAGATTCTCGCTCTCCCTACAAAACGTCAATATACCGGAGCTGTAGTATAGAATTTCCACAAGAAAATCCTTCTGACTACTTAGTGTCTCAATATCAGTCAGAAATTAGAGCAGAGCATATTTTGATTTTTCCAGTGCGTTAGAGTACTTACAGATATCTGCTTTGTCGCCTCTGCAGTAGCCTAGTATTGAGTTCGATCCGCGAAATAAACGTGTAAGAGATTCACAAGCACTTGCTCCAAAAACAAAAGCCTATTCTTTGATGGCTCGCCATCACCTGCAGAGACAGTCAACTCTCACATCACACCAGACCAAACTCATCAGTTACGAGTTGATTCACCTATCTGTAATCAAATATATAACTTTGAAAGATACTTCGCAAGACACTTTCTTTGACCCTCGCTCGTACGCAGGAGAGCATAACGCTCGCCCCATGCTGCAAACTGGCAATAGGGAATGCAGGATGATTTCGATGTCCTTATTAACATCAACACGTGGACCAAGCACTGCCAGGAGCAAAGTTCCACCGGGTCAGCCCACCACTGATTCTACCTGGGTATTTAAAATCAAAAACGAACTAGACATACCAAATGTCATCGTGCACGAGTTGCAGGTCGTGGTTTCAAAGATACGAATAATTATGACGTTTCAGAGATTTATGCCACAGGCATTATCTTGTCTATGGCTAATCGGTTGAATCTCCATATATGTGACGTGTCAGAAGAAAACATACCTTAGGGTGATGCAAATTGAAATTGAGATCTCAACTAATTTTTATAGAAGTAGGCACGGGGAATCCAATGCAACTTACCGCAAGAGTTTCTAGCTCTTTTCTTAACGGAGATACTGCGTTTTGAGATCAGAACATTCCAAAACGCAGTTTTCGAGACCCGTTTTCTCTGCCATCGTGAACCCCCCCCCCCAACAAATAAGAAATTCTGTACGTTTCCGTCTGCGCAATAAGCTGAAACTTGCATGGTGCGCAGGAAAAACTGCATTGAAAATATTACAGGTGTTTCCCGATACACAGCGCTTGTAAAGTTCCTCTAGGACGAATAGACCCAGAACTTCATCATCAGATCATCACGCTATGGGGACCGGGGAAATTGTAGGTTCGCTAGCATCGATAGAAAAAAAAAATTGATAAGGAAATGGGGTCGACAAGAGGGAGATCAGCGCAACAGTTCATGGCAATTTTAATGTTTTTTTTTTTTTTTTTTTAATATCTCGAGAATAAATGCGGTTAACGGAAAATTGAAAAGAACATATGCCTTGTAGCAAATAAAATTTCCTTTCAGATGAGCACATTTTTATGGAAGTCCGAGTGATTTTCTTTTTCGCATAAGAACAGTATTGCATCGTTGTTGTTGTTGATGATTTAGTTCGTTGTTGTTGTTGTTTGCCCGGTCTGAATATTATAAACACGTAAGTCCTTTTTTACACTGCTACCACGCTACCAGTGACTGGTCTGCAAGTTGATACAGTATTGTCAGGAAGGAGAATAACAACTCGTTAAAAACTCAATTTAACCAAAAATTAGTTTTTCCACCCTATTTTTGCCTCTGCTGTAAAACTAGGATTTTCATCTTAAGGTATGTTTTCTAGTGACGCATCACATATATACGACAGCTTGACATCAAAACTGCCTTTTTATAAGGGGATTCATCGGTCTAGGATACAAATTACAGACAAACAAACAACAGACCTAACACAAAAGTTACCGAATAATGCAGCAATAGTCAGACTTATCAAGGATGAAATGGAAGAAGGCGGGACACGTAGTAAGGTTGAAGGTTGACCGATGGATCTGTAAGTCCACCTGTTGGTATTTAACACACTACAAAAGGATGACATGTTACCAATGTACGCTGTGGAGTAATGACATGAATACGTTTTTCAAACAGTTGCAGCAAATATGAGAAAGTGAGGCTGACTATATGAAAACTTTGCCCTCTATGGGCCGAGGATCAACACATAAAATGAAAATAATATCATAATAATGATAAGATATCTTCAGTAAAGGAATTTTAATTTAATTTGATTTGACATGGCACTCTCAGGGTTACCAACACTTTGCGTTTCCTCAAACTTTTTTTTTCTAGCGCGGCATTTGCGGTTTGCTCGCGATTACAAAACGGATTTCCATTGTTCCACTCTTTTATTTAAGCTGCAGAGATTTCATTCGAAGTTGATCATCATCAACGTCATGTAGTTACTTACAGTATTCTATAGTTGTATTGTTTTTTAAAGTAAACATGACAACACCAAGCATTATGCCAATAGTAAGAATTCTTTCCAGTTGTCAATAATAAGGCTTAAAATGATAATGCTGGCAACACTGTCATGACGTTAACTTTTCTTTTTTTCTGTTTACTAAAAATGTATGTTTCCAAAAAAGAAATAAATGTGCAAGGGGTCATTCATGAATTACTTAACGGAGTTTTGGGCCATTTTGAACCCCCCCCCCATCCCACCACCACCATGTAAGGACACATAAGATTAATTGAACCCCCTCCTTCTTATGTAAGATTTTTTCATATACTGTATAGACTTTCCCTTCTTTTTTTTTGGGGGGGGGGAGGGGAAGGGTACTTGGTTAATGTGGAAAACCTGTCACAATGGAAATTTTTGAAGTGGTCCGTTGAGTTTCCACAATAGACAGGTTTCACTGTGCGTCTATTTACTCATCTTTAGCGGCTGCATGCAAAAAATGTGTCGCCTGAGTGGTGGCTACGTTAAAACTTACGTAATAAAATATTACGCCGGAATGGTTTTTACCCCTCCCACCCCCACCCTACACTGCTGATGAACCTATCAATATGAAGCTACCCAAGGTCTCAATTTCAAAAATGAACTGGAGCCTACCAAAGTTTGTAAGTTTATCAAGTCTCTCTATGGACTTCAGAGGCGCCAAAAAGAAGGTTTGTAAAGTTTCGAAACATAATCCGCAAATATGATTTCCAACCACCATATTGGCTGAAACTAACATCTTTTTATAATGCAACCGAGATCAGCTTCTTGTGTTAGTCTTGTACGTCATGATATTCTACTGATTCGTAATAATTCCGCTAAAATTACTCAGGTCATTATTAGGAAACTTTGTACTGGAATTGACGTTAAAGATATCAGTGGACCTTTTGTGTTCTTAGGAAACCGACATAATTAGAAAAATAAGAATCACAGAACCCTTTTTCCTTCATCAACAGAAATATATGATGAGTTTATTAACTGAGTTTAAAGCCCAAATGACAGCTAAGAAACTGACTACTAATTTTCATAACGCGTAAAATTCTACCTTCCATGCCTTCATACAGCTACTATGAACGAAAATTATAAACCGATGATAAACTACAAAAAGTAAAAATAGGGAATTTGCGCCTTCAGTACGCAAGATAGGTAAGACCTCATAGTCTCACAGTGTAGTCTGCAATATGACTTTTCCCCTGAAAAGATGTAGTGGGGATCCGACCAATTGAACTAGAGATATACAGCTTTTCGAGTAGGACCAATCTGGCATCTCTAAGTAGTGGCCATTCTTATGTAATTAAATTACATCTGAGACGGTAGGATGGGTTTATGACATCCAGAACTGGGTCATTCTCCAGAAACAGAATATTAAGGTACCATTATTTGAAAGGTTCATAGTCAGTTTTGGAATTCCGACATTGTAGACAGATAGCGCTGTATCCACAGTCATTATATGCTCCAACATAATAGCGCATTTGAACACAGAAACATCTGCCGGCAAACTTATGCTGACAGTTCACCTTAGCTGAAGAGCACTTATAACGCTATCTGTTGGGAAAGTCAAAATTTCAAAATTGAATATGTTTGTTTTTGAAATTGAACCCTCCATGAACCCTCCACCTCCATTTATTTTATTTATCAAAAAAAAAACACCACTAGTTTATACGTGCTCATAGTAGAGAATATTCAACAAGTTTACAGAGCAGGAGCATCAAAATTTAGGGAGGGGGACGACTTTTGTCACCAATGATAGACATCTTGTCCATGGTGAAAACGCTGATGTCCAGGACCAAGGACAAAACAGCTTCAAGAATTTTCCTTTTCCACGGAATTTTTGAAAATTGTGCTATCACATGCGCCAAGGACTAAGATCTAGCAACTGGATCGTCTTTAGGGATTAAAACTGTACCAGTACTGCCATTTGTTGTGCTGAAAAATGTATCTGTGCGCACCACTACCACCATCCCATCTTTACATTCGTTCACGTCAAAAACTCGTTTTCGCACAAGAGGCACATGTCACGATGCCAGGTCACATATATTTTCTATCTTCAATAATAGTCCAGGGAAATTAGCATTTTTGATGGAATTAATTGCAGCACAGCTGAAATTTGGTACGATTGTTTAGTACCCTCTTCGGAAAAGTCCCATAATTTCCACCCTCCCCCGATGTGAGCATCAAAAACTGTTTCCGGGGGCACTTTTTGGACTCTGGAGGGATGATGCTCACACCGGGGGAGGGGGGAAATTGCGGGGATTTTCCGAAGAGGGTACTAAACAATCGTACCAAGTTTCAGTTGTGCTGCAATTAATTCCATCAAACATCTCTTCTTTAGCTAATTCTCCTAGACTACAACACTTTATTAAAAAAATTGAAACAAAACTTTTGAAAAATGTAACAGGTATTGAAACCCGATGGTAACATCCACAACGATGGAGACTTCTTTCACATGTTTCTTCCATTCAAAAGTTGGTAATTGACCTGCTTGATGAATTGGATCGGTGGAGTTTTTCTGCAGATATTATGGTATGACTCAGAATAAACCCCTCTCAAAAAGATACATGAGGTGTCGGAGGACACCCGACAGTAGTGAAGTTTCTTTGGCACGATCCGAGTTGCTACACAAGTGGGTAGGTGTGTGTGCTGAATGTTTCTGACAGGAAACTGTGAACAGGGGTGTGGAGGGGGAGCAGTCTGGTTTCATACGCGCGCGCATCTGGCTCCCTCGCTCTCTATCTCACTAAATGTGGGTGGAGCATTACTACGTCACTTCCGTTGCATGCGGTCGCGTTCGTTTCACTTTTTCTGCATTAACTACCCATCCTGAACCTGCTTCAAGAAGCTTCGCTTCAAAAATCGGAAGATATGTTTCAACATTTGCTGATAGATTCTCAGTTTTCGGAGAATGACCCCTAGGTGCTCTTATTTTCCTTCTAGAAATTTCTGTTTCTCAGTCATGTAATATTTTCAACGATTTTTGATTTTCGACATGGTTTTTCTCCGCTTACAATCAATCACTTTCGGCATTTAGGGAGCAAAATGATAGCTCAGAAATTGATTATAAATTTTCATAATAAGTAAAATTGTACCTTACATGGCTTCATATAGCCATAAAGAATGAAAATAAACGTACAACAATACTGAACATAGGGAATTAGCACCTCCAGTACGCAAAATGGGCAAACGTTCACTGTTTCAGAGCGTACTTCATGTGACTTTTTCCTTTAAAAAGTAAGTTGTGATCCGACCAATAGAACCGGAGATACAGAGCTTTTCGAGTCGGACCAATCTGACACTTCTAAATTGCAATAATTCTTAATCGAATCAAATATAAGATGGCAGGATAGGTTTACGACATCCACTAATTACTCTCTTTTTCGAATGGTCAAAAGGAAACTTTGGTCTGGGAAAGTATGAACTCGAATTTTGTCTAGC
The DNA here is from genome assembly GCA_031841125.1 of Acanthococcus lagerstroemiae. Lineage (NCBI taxonomy): Eukaryota > Metazoa > Arthropoda > Insecta > Hemiptera > Eriococcidae > Acanthococcus > Acanthococcus lagerstroemiae. The sequence continues at coordinate 44,145,660 of CM063110.1, forward strand.
CCGCGGACTACGAAGCTTCATTCCAAATCACGATGACCAGCTGACCGCTAATCGTGCCGGCCAATTTGGGCATTATTCCCGGCGGTCACGGACATCGCACACCTTCGCGCTGGACATCGACGTCCGTCATGCAGAAACCGATAATTCTCACGTCGTCCGTTTTATTTTTAGGCCGGCGCATTTATTCTTACAACGCCGTACACGCGTACGAAATACTTTCATTAATTAGCTTTTATATTTTAAATAATGTATTTTTAATGATACCCGGTACACACCTACCCGCCTCTACCGGTACGCTCATTGTCTTCATTCGGTAAATAGCAATTAACGTAATGCACGGGGCCAGCTCGGCTGAGTTTCTTGACTCTTCGTCGCGTAGAAAAACGGACGGACGTGACCACTGTCACACGAAAGAAAGCAGATCGGTCGAGCATTAGGGACCGTTCTCGGAATATCGTCCGCATTTGACGTAAATCGTAAATGCCAACGTGCCGACGAAACCGATTTACTGGTTCTGGGCGTACGCGATCCGACCATTAACGGGCTAGGCTTGTGTGTTCGAAAAATCCTTCGAATTGCGATAGGTGAGACGCCGGAAGGGAATCACCAGAGGGGGTGGTGTGGTGGGACGTATGGCGATGCATGCATGCCAAAGTGGCCCCTACGACACAGCACCTACGGCCCCGGAAACTACCTTTTCGAATATCGCATCAGTGGCCAGTAGGGTTACTCTTATTTTGAAAATTTCCAAAATTGGGAGGACATGCAGCGTTAAGCAGAGCAGTATTCCCCGCAAGATGGAAAATAGCTCGCCTGGTGCTGTTGCCGAAGCCAGGAAAACCAGTGGCCGGCTAGCGTCACACCGGTTGTTATGTTTGCTGCACACAGTTGGCACGATCTTCGAGCGGATAATCGCAAACAGGCTGGAGAAACACTTCCGGGGGAGGCGCGCGTTGAACGCCAACCAGTACGGGTTCCGAGCTGGAAGATCGACGATTGATGCCGCCAGAAAGCTGAAGAGGCTGGCACAGTCAGCGATCCAAAAGCTACAATTCGGTGCAGCCGTCAGTCTTGACGTACAGAATGCGTCGTTCAACACAATGCCATGGACGCGCATATTGAAGGCGCTGGAGATCGCATCCCGAAATTATCCAGGAGTACTGCCGTGGTCGGATAATTCTCGCGGGAACTGCTACGGATGTGGTGCAGCGGGAGATGTCGTGTGGGGTTCCTCAGGGATCAGTTCTTGGTCCACTCCTGACTCCTGTGGAACATCGCGTTTGACGACATCCTGCGAGCATAAGTACCACCAGGGGTGAACATCATCTGCTACGCCGATGACACTCTGGTGGTCGCAGTCGAAGACGACGTAACCACGCTTGAAAGCAAGGTGAACGCGGGACTAGAGGCAATGTCCCACTGGATCGAGTCGGCCGGGTTGTGCCTAGCAGCCGAGAAGACAGAAACAGTGTTGTTTACACGCCGTCGACGGTACGACCTTCCTAGTTCCGCCTAAAGGGAGCGGAGATGGTGCCCTATACAGGACGGGAAGCTGTCGTTCAGAGAACACGCGAAGAGGACAGCGCAGAAAGCGAAGAGAGTCGTAGCCGGATTAAGCCGACTCATGTCGAGCCTAGGGGGCTGACAGAGAAGAAATGTAAGCTGCTGGCGAACGTTCCCATGTCGATTCTCCTATATGGGACGCCAATCTGGTCTGACGCCATCGGTACCAGGGAATACAGAAGAACCGATCTGGTAAGGGCCCAACGGAAGACTGCACTGAGATATGTCAGGGGCTATCGCACTGTCTCCACAGAGGCAGTTTGCGTGCTAGCAGGTATACCACCGGTGGAGTTATTAGTGGATGAGCGGAAGCGAGTGTACAGCGCAACGGGGAAGATGCCACCGAAGAGCAGTGCGGCGCTACGGATCAAGCGGGATAATAGGCAATCCACGCTTCGCATGTGGGAAGAGCGGCTCTCCCGCAGTACCAAGGGAGAGTGGACCCGACTGCTAGTACGCGACCTCAACGCGTAGTTGGGCAGACACCATGCTCAGCTGGCCTTCTACTTCACGCAGGTGATGAGTGGCCATGGAGTGTTCAACGAGTACCTGCATCGGATGGGCATAGCAGAAAGCCCGCGGTGCTCCTACTGCGCTGCACGAGGACGAGATCATGATGCCTGACACACACTGTTCGAGTGTCCGGCATTTGACCAAGAGAGAGAAGAAGCGGCGGTCGCCTATCAAAACGCGGACGTTGAATCGCTTACACCGGAGAACCTGGTCCCGACCATGCTAAAGAGCAGAGCGGGATAGGCAGCTGCCTTTGTCAAGAAGACGTTGGGCCGCAAGATGGAGCAGGAGTGGCAGAGACAAAGGCAGCGGACGCAGCATCCTATGCTGGCACTCGCCATCCCATCAACATCTCCCCTCGGCACTGATGCGATGCCCGAAAGGGTAGTTTCCGGTGCTGGGGGTGCGGTGTCTCAGGGGCCACTTTGGCATGCGTGCATCGCCATACGTCCCACCACACCATCCCATCAACATCGACAACGACGACAACGATATCGCGGCTGCCAACAACCACGGAGAAGACGACGATCCGGCGCAATTCGACAGCGAAGAGACAGAAGAATAAGACGCCGTCGATTCGCCGCCGTGAAGAGGCGACAGGAGAACCCCCCTGTTCTGACGCAGGCCCATTCGAGGCGTTTCCGGAATGGGGGTGCGGTGTCCCGGGCCAATTTGGCATGCGTGCATCACCATACGCCCTTCTATCATCGAATCCTTGTATGTTGAATACTTTCGTACTTTTCACATCCCTGACACCTTGTAGACAGGCCCGTAGCCAGCCATCTGCAATAGGGGGTGCTGACTGTTTACCAGGGTGGGAAGGCTTGAGGATACACATAGTATATTATGCGAAGATTGCTACTAGGCAGTGGTGTAGCCAAGAGGGGGGCGAAGGGGGTGAATTACCCCAAGGCACCTGAAATTGAATTTAAAATATCCAAAAATAAGCAGCTTTTCACTGTTAAAAAATGTTTTTTTGAAATCCCATTCCCAATACAAGAGTCTCAAATTAGTTAACTAAATTTTTGTTCTAAATTTTAAAATGTTTCTGTGATATTAATTCTCTTCATCCCGTTTTTCTTTCTCGTTCAGCGTAATGATGATTTTTCTTAATGGTGGTATCTTTTCCTAGGGGGGTTCAAGATACCTTTAAAGAGGGCTCAGCCACAGCTCCCCCATGGCTACGGGGCTGCTTGTAGACCATTGTTGAGTTGGTAGGGAATAACATCAAAAACGAATTCAGCGACTCCAAAAAATACCCGTGCAGGTACTTGGAGCAGGGTTAAATAATTTTGAAGTTTTCTCATCCCTGCCCCTTATGTACCACTGTTGGTAGGGATTAGAGCTACAATAACGTCAAAAACGAATTCAGCGACGCCAGAAAAACATATCAACGATGTAGGTACTTGGAGCAATGTTGAATAATTTTGAAGTTTTCTCATCCCCCTGCTTTGTGAACCTGGAGGTTACAGCCGAAGTAACTTTGAAATCGAATTCAACAACTCCCAAAACCAAATTTGATATTCACCGTATTATTTGCAGTTTTTAGGTTCTCCTCCCTCGGAACAGGGTTTTGGACCGAAAATTTTCATAAATGGATTAAGTGTTTCTGAAATCCAAATAGACTGTCATTTTCATGATTTTATTCGGTTTCTGTGGTTTATCATATTCAAAATTCAAAGGTTGTACTTTTATTCCAATTTTAACTAGGGTCATTGACCTGTGAATTGATTTTTTCCACAACATTTTCGGTAAGTACCCACTGCAGTTTTACACTAATAAGAACGATTTTTCATGGTCAAACCGGTTCTTTCAACTTCACTTAACGTTTTGAAAGCTTCAAACATAACTGCATATTTCCTTTGGAATTCTCGTTAAGCTTGACCCTCTCGGTGGGACCCCTCGAAATTGCTGGATTTCAAGAAAGATTTTGGCTGGTAAGCTTTTTGACCAAACAGAACAAACTGCACCGGTTGGAGCAACGCAGTTCAGAAATCGCCAAATTTGACACAGGATAGGGTGGCTGTCATTTCTATTCACCGAAATTATCTCGGGTGGCCCTAAATCGGTTCTAACAAAATCACAAAAAATTCGTGCAAATTTTCAGGTCTATCGTTTAGAAGAATCCATGCTACAAGCCCTCTTTTTTCGGAAAAATACATGGAGTTTTAACCTTTTCGATGAAAACTTTCTTCTCAGCCCCTACATGTGTTAAAAATTGGTATTCTAGCAGCATGTATGACTCCACAATCTGGGATGTTGGATCCAGGGGTGACTTCAAAAGGAGGGGGATTTTAAGAAATTTTGAATTACGAGTTGATTTATAGGTCTTCGAGGCCTCGGAATTTGATTTTGGAGAGTAATATTTCGATCCGAACGGATGAAGTGCATTATTAAGTCGGACAAACCGGTTGTACTTCAATATTTTGAATTTTGAAGTTCCGTCTTGTGAAAATTGATTTATTCCGAGTTTTGGAGTTTTCTTCATCAAACCTACGTTTTTTTCCCTGTCTTACTTCTATCCACATTTAGACTGCGATTTCCGTCTTACTCGTTTTAAATACGTTAAAAATGTTTCACTTATGTTTGATTTCGTTTTTTTTTTTTGTCTGCATAAATTCAATTTATTCTACCTGGGATAAGAGGGAAGGACGATCTCTCGATGTACGGGAGTTTCTAGGATAGTTTCAAAATTGCTGGATTGTCGGTTCCGATATAATAGTTGACTGTTGCACAGTATTGAATCATTATTGTGCAAACTAGCTGCAACTCATCACCAATCATTCCAATCAAAACTATAAATTCATTATGTCATTCCTCCCAGTGATAGATGAAAAGATATATGTACTAGTCAACTGTCGATAAACATTCTCGAAATAAACCGTATCCATAAATTGAGGGCGTCTCTGGAGATAACAGAATATTACATAATTTTTCGAGTTCTATACATGGCAGCACTTCATTCAGACTGAATGGTAATCAACAAATTTTCATCTCCAATAAAGTACTTTATATGTAATATGACTATATCCAAGGGCGTAACCAAGGAGAGGGCTAGGGGGCTATAGCCCCTTCCGAAATTCGTCGAAATTTTTTCAAAATCAATTGTGAAACAAAAAAAACTGATGCCGATGGCCTGATGCGGTTACGTTGCATCGTAGGTTCATATAAATTCACAGTTCGTGAAAATAGGTAAGTACCAAATCGAGCTCCACCCCTGCCCAAGTTTTTCCTTCTAAATTCTAGCCCCGACCAAAAAAAAAAAGTATCAATGATATAAATGGTGGCTATTTCTACAGGAGTTCTGACAGTGATCGAAACATGAAATGTTACGAGTATACAGCAGTAGAGCATAGAAAAAACTTTTCGAGCGCGCTGACTGAAAAATTGGATTCTTTCGGTTTCGAGGAAAAGAGGTAAGTCTTCCTTCTGCCAAGACTTGATTTTATCTACGGCCAGTCCTTTCAAATTTCGAAAATGGATACTGCATGGACTGCCGTACCTTTATTGACAACCGACGATTAAGGCGGTGAATAATGAATATTATCATTAAAGGGGGGAGAGGTGGTGTCCAATTACTGGTTTTCGTCTCTGAATGAATTCCAAGCGAGAGAAAAATTTTCAAAATTTTAAAGCAATCGATGATAGTGGGGGGTATGGCGATGTACGCATGCCAAATTGGCCCCGGGACACCAAATACCCCGATTGGGCTTGTGTCAGGAGATGTTTAAGCAATATTCATCGAAGTAAAGATAAAAATCTCTGAAAGAAAGTCGGACCCGGATACCCCCCGCCCCAACTCACCCGTATGAACTCTTTCATCACTTATTTATTCGAGGAGGAAGGGGGCCTTGAGTTAACTTGGCGTGTCAGCGTCATGAAGTACCAAGCCTGAAACAGGGGCGAAGAAACTCGATAATTCAAATATGAAAAACCTTCATCGTTCTTAAGTGATTCAAGTACCTTCCTCAGCCACCCTTCCATCTAGCTTTTTCAATTGATAATGCGGATATTTGACTTCACACAGAAGAGCTTTTTGGACTCAAGAGAGTAGCTCAGGTCATTTTAAATTCCGAACAGCACATATTGAAATATTACTGACTTATGAACGTAATCAACTCCTCAGATTTTGAAATGAACTTTTTCAGGAGTCGATGCTGATTCCTGGTTGAGGTTTTTTTCCCTCGATCTGAACTCATGGGTGACACCAGGGGATTAAGGCTTATTAACAGTCGTTCTTTTACACTGCACTCGATTTATAGGTTTCTGCGAGTACTGAATTCGATTTCGAGAGTAGTTTTTGCACATTGTCATTGTTCTGGTTCAACCCACAGTTATGAATCCAAAATTAATCGAGGGTTCGAATTGTGACTCGCAAACCTATACATTACATACATCTCGGAAAAAAGTATTAATATTTCATCCCAATTAACTATACTTCCGTGGTTTTATTTGTTATTTATTTATCCATTAAGATCATTTTTATTATTTTATTGGAGAGAGGGGGAGGGGTTGCAAATGTATAAACCATTCTCGAAATCGAATTCAGCTACCTCGAAGCAATGCAGAATATAGGTATAAAGGGAAATATCCTTCACTACGTGCACAACTATCTAAGACATCGCTCATTCTGTGTGCGTCAAGGCCAAAGGCAACCCTCAAGGCTCTGTAATAAGCCCAGCCTTATTTATCTTGGCACTAAACTCCATCACTGAAGCTCTTTCTCGTAATATACATCTCTTCTATGCTCACGATTTGGTGGTATTTCTACGCCACAACAACCCAGAAACAGCTAACATCGAATTACAGACCACCCTTGACCGTCTTACCAAATGGGGAACTGAAAGAGGCCTCAAATTTTCATCTACTAAAACAAAGATATTAAACTTCACCACAAAGAGGCACCAAATGAATCTGAAACTAAAGCTTTACAATAAGCCTCTCGAACAAGTAACAGAGACAACTTTCCTTGGACTGATCTTCGATAACAGGCTAAGATGGGCCTCACACATACGTCCGCTCAAGAAAAAATAGACTCAAAGTTCTCAATGGTACCTCCTGGGGATCGTATAGAAAATGCCTTCTTCGCCTATACATCTGCTACATCCGCTCACTTATGGACTATAACAGCATCGTTTACTCCACAGCCTCGCAGAGTACGCTTAATCAGATAAATACTATACAGAACACTGCTGTAAGACTGGCTACAGGTGCCTTACGCTCCAGCCCCGTCACCAGCCTACATGTAGAAAGTAACACCATGCCTCTGCAACATCACAGAAATCTGGCTGCTCTATTATACTATTCTCGAGCACACACGATACCAAACCACATAAACGCTTTCAGACTGACATCTAGTGCCACTTCATACTCCAAGTTCCGTCAACACTGCCAACAACTACTGCAGCAATACGAATTACAAGCTCTCGATGGACAGCAACATCAAGGTGTCTACAAGAATAGAAAAATATAAATTCCTGACTTTTTCCAAACTTTTTTTTCTCTTCTTTAAACCTTTACAGTATAGACAGTATATATTTATGTTTATACTACTAGACGCTATGGTTAAAATGAACTGAAATTTTAGGTTAATTTTTGGGTGAAAGCATTAGGAAGGTGTTCACAGATATACATACAGAGTGCTGAAGTAAAATTAAACGACGAGAAAATTTTTCCGTGAGTTCATTCTTTGCTTTTTTCCAAACTTCTTAAAAATATTGTTGAATTTCCTGACTATTTACAAACTTCCTGACCTACTTTTCAAATTCCTGACTTTTTCCTTAACTTTCCAAATTTTCCAAACCTGTAGACACCTTGAACATGTAACTAAGACTGATCTCATACCAGCAATACTGAAAACATGGCAACAAGAATGGACAGCAAGCCCTCCGACTCATCTACACTTAATCAAACCTACACTCGCAGAATGGAACACATCGTACCACAGAGAGGGCAAAATAAGGAACATACTAATTCGCCTCAGGATAGGCCATACCATACTCAAGCACAGCTTCTACAATCGACTACCGCCCCCTTTGTGCGAAACGTATGAGCTTCGGCTTGATGTGATCCATATCCTCAATTATTGCCCCAAATTTGATTTTATACGCTTCATCCACTATCACGCCTCTCCCTTCCCGGTCATGGGGTCACTCAACACACCTGCAGAGATAGGTAGACTTCTCTCTTTTCTAAAGGACCGTAATTTAAGACCACAGCTGTAATTCCTTTCGTCGATACTCGTCGCGTAAGACTATACATGTTAAAAGCGACGTAAAATATAAAATATTGATTGATTGAAAATCTATAAATCGAGTACAATCTTAAAGAACGACTGTTAATAGGCTTTAACCCCTTTTGTAGCACCTCAGAGAGTTCAGATTGAGAAACTGACGTCAGAATCGAACTCAGCGACCTGAAAAACCGAGTCCAATCTCTAATTTTATTTTCCAGCTCTCTTACTACCCATTTTGGAGCTCCCTTCATAGGTCATCAAATCAAATCACACAACAAACCATTTTATATTCAAACCGCTATCCAAAACTTGTAGGTGAATATTTTTAGCGTTATAGCAGGTCGAGTGGGGGAAAAAATTAGGAAACGAAGTCAAAATTCTGTTATTTTTCATTTTAAAAAAAGCAGGGAACTTTAGCACGGATTCCCCTCATTTGATCGAACTGATATTGTAATAGTGAGGCTTCTCATTCGTTCGACCCCCATTGGTGTGCGAATATCAAGGACCTGAGGAAATCGCAAGATAAGGAACTGGATCGTACATACATGATCAAAGTATACGATTGCAAATGACGTACCTAAATTTCCACTTAACAATTTACGGCAATAGTCAAATTATAACCCCTCTAATTTGCCTATTTAAAATTCTGTACATAAGTAATCAACTTATTACGTATGTATAGCGAAGTAAACTACAATAAGGAGACTATCACCTACAGTACAAGAACTATTAATACCAATTTCAGTATACAAATACGAGGTCTTCCAAGGCATGTAACCATGTATGCCAAAATGTGATGCAACAATAAAGTGTAAATTCTAAAAATATTATAACCAACTCGCAAGGTCAATCGCGGATTAATGAATTACAGAACTAGTTCCGATTTACGTCAGTTCTTTACCTATAATGTAATTCAGTCCTTCAACCCTATCAACGGGATACACAGAGAATACGTTCGTCACCACATCCAAAAGACAGTGGAAATTTTTCCGGCCAAAGAAGCGGCGGCACAGGGAAGGTAATTAAGTTATAATAAAATTAAATAAAACTGTTTTCAAACTGCTAAATTATGAACGATGATGTTAACGCTTGATTCGGCGGGTAGAATGTCAGAGGTGAAAAAGGTGAGTAGGCCCGCAGCTAGAATTGTAATGTATGAGATACCTCACGAATCTATAGAGGACAGAGATGGAAATGAATGAGGAACAGAATCTAGAATCCGAACTCGGATTCTCAATCCGATTTTCAAGCATTTTTCTTCCTGAATTTCGATTATGTGTTTCTGAATCCAGTTTTAAATGAATTTGAATTCTTGGATTCCTTTTTTTCACACAATCCATCAGGACTCCGTTCTAAATCCGCGCCCGTACTTACATGCACACAGTTTCTAAACTACATCAGGATTCTAAATCCACAGAAGAATTCTCTCTTCTCACAGAATCCATTTTTATTTTAGAACTGTCAGCTCCTTATCCATTTTCTTAACGGATTCTCCTGGACGTCTAGAATCTTTTCCTCGGATTTTATAATAAGAATCCAAATTCCAGGATTCGAATGAAGAGCTCTTTTCCAAAGTGACCTAAGTCAGTTTTTGTCAAAAGTGAGTTAGATGTGTCATCTAGCGGTACGATATATGGAAGCTATAGAAGGTAGGTTTTCCTACATTCCTATCGCCGTTCATTCCAGTGTTACCAGCGATAAAAAATAGTTGGTTTCCAAAGTGGCCCAAGTCAAAAGTTTTCCAGAGTGACATAAGGTCAAAATGTGCGTATACTTTCGTATCGGAAGGCCCGTAATGACCAAGCGGGTAATAGTATTTACGTTACGCCGAATTCATCAAATTGATGATTTCATAAAATCGACAGATATTTTGCTGATTTTATAAAATCAGTAGCGCAAGAGCAGTAGTTGCCAAATTTATGAAATCAACAAAATTTTTGACTGAATTTATAAAATAGGCGAATGTTTGTCGATCTTACAAACTCAGTAATAAATGATTGTTGCTGATGAGTGTACCTGATGGATGAGGCCAGAATTTTTAAGTGCTCACTAGAAAGCAAAATCTATGATAAGATAAAATGAAGACGGGTACTACTCATAATTCGAATAATGTCAGGGACTTGTTAACTCATGACTTCTCTACTGATAAAATGAGACATAACCACCATCTCTACTTTCGAAAATACTTTTCAATATTTGTTTGCAAACAGTGCCAGTGAAGTTATTTCTTATGACCCTGATTTTGAGTTTGACCTTAATGGATCAAGATAAATGGACCTGTAAAAAAGAGGTGGAAGCTGTGTGAATTTTGAAAGATGTTGAAGGCGTAGAGCGCAGACGGTTCCAGAGCAGAATTACCAATTATACAATCGCGTGCAAAATATTCTCTCAAATTAATCAGGATAATACGTCGACTTTTTGCCCCAACAGTGTTTCCTCTTTTGCCCCTGGCTGGTTCATTTTCAGCCCCATAAATGTAACATTCTAGACTTATCAATTTTTTTTTTCCAAATTGCCAAACCATTTTTTTCCTGGAAAAAGGCAAATTTTATGCTAATTTTCCCCCCTTAATTCTGAATGAGAATAGGTCAGATTATTTCTCATAATCATAGAAGAAGGACTTCCCTACACATTGTCGTTTAAAATTCCTTTTGAAACTCTTTCTAAAGAAAGCTTGACTATGTTCACTTATTACCCTGAGAATCGGGCGTTCACGTTTTGCCCCAAGTGACCCTATACCTGCCGATTTTATAAATTTGGTAAAAATGTACTGCTGGTTTCATAAAATCAGCAGAACCTACCGATTTTACAAATTCGGTATAATTTGTAGCCGATTTTATGAAATCGTCAATTTGATGAATTCGGCGTAACGTTTACATTAAATTCTGGTCAAAATGAGCTCAACCAGAGGTCTGTAAGAGCAAAACTTAGCTTTCTACAGAAATCTGAAAACTCAGTATGGAAAAATAAAGTTTGAAGGAAAAATGCGTTCAAGGTTTTGATTGTAAATTTTGAAAAAGTGATATTCTATGTACATTTTTGCTCCACTAATGAAAAATTTAGTTTTTTTCTCAATGTAAAATGGTACAGGAAATGTATTTTTTTCGATTCTGGAAACGCTGAAACAATTTTATGGGGTGGGGGTGATACATGTATATGTGAGACGACAAAGTGGGCCTTTCTATAAAAATTAATGTTAAAAATAACCTATGAAAGAAGAGGTCTGGTTGGCGGTTGGTCTCGGAATCCGGAGTTCCCGGGTTCGATCCCACGTAGCAACTCGCCAGATGTTCGACCTAGGCCGATTTTTCGGCCAGAAGTGAAGCGGGCTAAGATAGCCCTAGCAGCCTCCCCGACGTCTCTGAGGTAATGCTCGACAGGGCAGATTCCAGGGCTCGGGTTGAGAGCAAATTAGAAAAGGAACCTCTGAAAGAAAACTCGTTAAAATCGTTTACATCGGTGTATTGCAGCCAACCGAAAGCCGTGTTCAGCCAACATTTTCATCAATAAGCCAAAAACCAAAAGTCAGCTCTTTGTAATCCCAAAAGAATCTGGTGACAGCGAAAAGTTGTGTTACGCCGTGTATTTTCTCTAGGTCAAAAGTTTAAGCAAAAAGCCGAAGCTGAATTTCTCAACCGGTATTGACGAAGTGGGCCCTTTCTCAGTTAACACGTTTTTTCCTCTAAGAGGATAAAAGATGGTGGAATTGAAGTTTCACGAACATTACGTCATAGACCAAGATTTAGATGAGTATCCAAAAGAGTAAAAATCATTTTCAGTAAACTACGACCCCCCTTCCATAAAAAAGGCTAAGTATATCTCGAAAACTGCAACCGACAGAGTGGGCCCTTTCAATACAAAAATGCAAACATGTGATATTGAATTTTGATTACTGCCAGAAATTTTAATTTTAATGAACACAATAACAATGAAGTTAATTTTGACAACAGTAAGAGGGGTAAGAAAAAAGTGAATAAAAGAAAAAATTCTAAGTAGATTTTGACGCAGGGTGGGAAGGAAAACAATTTTTATCGTATTTTGAAACATCACTTGTTCTGACTTAGGCCACTTCGGAAAAGAGCTTTTCAATTCTTCTGAGATTCTAGTATCCTAGTTACTGAATTCGGTTTCGAATTTTCGAATTCAGAATCATTTTGATGTCGGATTATAAGATTTTCGGATTCCGAATCAATTGGTCATGAATTCGAATGTATGAATTCAGATTTTTTCGGATGCAAACGGGGTTATCGATAAACCCAAACAAAACTGAGATCACTCTTTTAACCCGCAAAAGGAAAGGCAAGGAGTTGATCAAAGTGCAACACAAGGGAAGACCGTTAGCCCTCACAGGAAAGGTGAAGTACTCAGGAGTATATCTTGATGAAAAACTCTCCTGGAGGGATCACGTCTCAGATAAAATAAGAAAAAGGATTGAGGCTCTTTGGGCTTGCCGCACCTTTGTCGGCAAGACCTGGGGACTCTCTCCCAAATGGATGCACTGGATATACATATACCGGTGTAAAACATCCCAGAATCACATACGCGGTCATTGTGTGGCAGGGCCGGGTCCACCTGGCTAAAGTCAAAGAGGAACTAAACCACCTGCAAAGGCTCGCGTGCGTGATGACAACGGGGGCAATGAGTAAGGTGCCGACTAAGGCACTAGAAAGGCCCCTAAACTTGCCACCACTTCACACTGCTATAGAAGCAGCTGCGATAACGAGAACTTATCATCTGGGTCAACCAAATCTTCAGGCCCAAAAAATAGGCCACAGAAGGATATTGGAGATGGCAGAGACAATAGACAAATGCTTCGGGATGCCAAAGGATAGAATCGCGATGGAACACTGCTTTGACAAGCCGTACCGTTCGCTAATACCCACACGGGAGGCTTGGGAAAAGAGGTAGTCAAGCATTCTAGGAAAGGAGGGGAATGTGAGGTTTGCAGAAGGTGTAGGAATCGGAATCACGAATACAAAAGACGCTGACAACTGTTCAGTGACACTGGGCGAGGGCGTCACTATCCTCCAAGCAGAGGTAATGGCGATCACGGTGGCCATTGATAGAAGCCAGCAGAAGGGCCTTGTTAACAAGCAGATCTATACCTGTACAGTCAATCGGCTATTAAGGCACAATTGTCACACGAAACTACATCCCTGGTGGCGGCCGAGTGTGTTAACAAATTATACACCCTTGCTCAGGAGAACCGTGTCACCATACTATGGACACCGGGACACTGCGGCATAAAAGGGAGCATGATCGCTGGCATGCTAGCAAAGGATGACATAAAAAAGGAGCTGGTAACATCCAGGCCGTGTGTTCCGTTCCTGTAGCATACAGCGTCATAAAATCCCAAGTAAAGGTTTAGATAAGTAAGCATACGGAAATGCACTGGCGGTTGTCCAGTGGCATGAACGTCAATAAAAAACTGATGGGGGACGCCCCCAGTAAGTATATCAAGTCCCTACTAGGGCTTGACAGGAAACATGCAAGGCTCATGGTCGGACTACTACCTGGTCATGGGCCACAAAATACATGTGGTATAAAATAGGAGTGGTGAAAAGCGGCTCCAGTAGATACTGTGTAAAGAGGAAGAAACCACGATCCATATCATATGTCAATGCCCAGCAATAGCCGGGACAAGACGCGAAGCACTGAGACTACAGTATCCAGCACTCAGTGAAGTCAAAGGGATAGAGCTCAGTAAAATTCTCACTCCGGCTATAAAAGTGAGGCTACTGAACTGATCCTTAACAGCAACTTGAGGAATATTGCAATGGACTGCAAAATCTGAGCACTCAGCGCATACGGCGCCACCTCACATACAAATGATGAATGATGACCTATTGAATCAGATTCATCGTCGAGAGGCCAGCTTGCAACTTATTGGGCGCCTTATTTAATGGAATAAAGTCCCAGAGGTACTCCAGGAGCTGATTTCAAATTGGAAATTTTCAGTAGGAACTTAGCGTTCACTCAGTTTTGGCTTACTTCGAATTTCATTGCAGTGGAGATATCGCCTCTTCAAGACAGAAAATTTAAAACAAAAGAAAAAGTCTTACCGAGTTTCAAACAAGCCTATTGAATCCTAAAATGTATATTGAAGAATTTCAGAAGTTGAACGAGTTGTAAACAAGTCTATGAGAGACTTCCAGAATCTTAAGAGTCGTATTCAAGTCTTGAAAAGTGCTAATCAAGTCTGAAAGGATCATAATGCATCTTAAACGAGTCTTGAACAGTCAGGGGCCCTTGAAAGCAACGAATGATCAACAAAGCGTATTGGTTAGTTTTATGGAGTCTTATGTGTAGTCTCATATAGCTTTAAAAAGCTCTGACCATATCTTGAATAGCCATAATCAAGTCTAGAGGAATCATTAAAAAATGGTAAGTGAGTTTTGAACTGTTTTAGTGACTTTCGAACAAGTTTGGAAAAGTCCTAAATAGTTTTACACAAGTTTGGCAGAGTCTAAAATATTCTTATATGATTTTAGTCTTGAGGACAATTCTTCATCCCAACTTAAGAGTAAAAATTGGACATTTTGTGATAATCGTTCAAAATCCTTCCAGAATTTTCTCCCAGTCCAGAATCCGTGTTGATAAAATCTGACAGAATACTCGGAAAGTCTTTTCATTTTCAACATCAATATGAACACAGGCAGCAAGACAAATTCATTCAAAACTCCAGCTATTTCTCAATGCACTCGCAGAGGGGCATAAAATGTATTCAAATACTGTGTGGGGGGGGGTGAAAATATTTCTTACGCATTTTGAATTGACCCTCCCAGGATCGTTTCATGGATTCGCCGCTGGTCTTTTTTGATTGTAATGGCGAGCGACGGTCATATTCAAGTTCCAGAGATTATAACAAGAGTCCGAATTTTGAATACCCATCTTCAGAATATCTCCTGAACGCCGTCCATTTTTTCGGAAAAAGAAGCCGAAAATCTTCGCATGCGAATTATTTTGATAAGGTGGAAGATCCGCCCCCAAACACCCAAGACTGCCACCACTGATTGGTTGTAAATGGAAGGCCTCCAGGCCTTGTATCACGTAGAAAGCATTCTCCTGAGACTCTTTAACCATCAGGCGGGACATTGAAGACGCCGCGCATAATCCTTGAAGCTCATTACATGATACATAGTATCTCAATCAGCACCATCGGTACATTTAAATTAATTAGGAATTCTGGAATTTTCCGGTGACACGTCCTATCTCCGCATTCGCACTTTACCGATCGACGGCGGGCACGTTTCTTCATGTGTTACCGGAAACAACACCTGAAATTGACCGCACGGTATGCGATTTAAGCTAAATTTAGAAAAGACAATTATTTAGGGTCGTATACAAAATTAGGTAGTCGAGATACAGCGTAACACGTTGTGCGTGCCTCGCGTAAGAACACGGCGGTATGCGGCAATAATTGGCACATAAGGATCGTGTATGTAAATATACAAGAAGAAAGAAATCAATACCACGAGTCGACTACACGTGACAAAATTAAAAAAAAAAAATTATTCAAATGATAATACAGACGAAACTAAAATTACAGTCGACTCTAAATAACCGCAAAAACATTACGCCAAATGTCGCGGTCATTATTTAATTATATGGAGTAGTCGGTCGTCATAAGGTGTTCTCGGACCATCTTCTCACATGGTGTCCAGTAAAAGCACAACAGGAATAGCACGCAAGTACGATTTGTTGCATGATGTATGCCTTGCAGGGGCTCAAGTACAGAGGACGTCACATGTTTTTCTAGGGAGCTAACCGCTGTTAGGACTCATTTGGACTCCGATGACGCTCGGTAAGACCCAAGAAGTTCTTTCAAGAGTATTTAAACCTAAATGAGCTTCATTCGGGGACTCCTTTGGATTGTTTCAAGACTTCTGAATACTCGTTCCAACCATGTCAAGGACACCGAGATGAAATGGTTGTCTCGAGGTAAGGTCCTGTCACGGCTGAATGAACTGAAAAGAGAAGTCATGTTATTTCTCATGAGTGAAGGGCAAGAAGAATATGCAGATCTTCTAGCAGACAATGATTGGAGAACTGGGGAAGCGTTCTTCTCAGTGACAGTATTCTGGTTTACCAGGACCCACCGACAATTTGCCAACTTCCTCGAATAAACTTTCAGCATTTGGGGATTCGCTGTCTATGTGGTGTGATCGACTGGAAGGAGGCCAATGTGATATGTTTCCCCTCTTCAAAGCAGAAGAAAACTCAAAGTCAGCTTACAAAACATCCTGGATCACTTACATGTCTTACACACTCCGTGAGAGAATTAATTCCTACACTTAAGTGTAGGAAAGTACGACTAGACAAAAACCATTTCGATTGCCCCATAACACTCACGAATACCTCAACTTCAGTTCAGCAACTGGTCTCTAAGCTCCTTTTGAACTAGCCAGGGGAGTCGAATTCCAGGTGCTTGTTCAACAAGCCTTATAAATTTTGCTCACAAGTTCGTAAAATTTCGTACAATGTTTTTCAATTGTGTACAACCTTGAACAGTTTTGTACAATTTCAATTTTGTACAATCTTGTACAGTTTTGTATAAATTTGTACGATTACATATAATTTCGTTCAATTTTGTACAATTCTGAGAGCAATTTCGAACAATTTCGTACATTTTTGTACATATTAGCACAAGTTTATATAATTCTGTACAATTTGGTACAGTTACAATTTTGTACTATTTTGTACTTTTTTGTACAATTCATATTTCATACCTACAATTTTGTATAATTTTTCACAATTTTATACAATTTTTATACATTTGTGTAAAATTTTGTATAATTATAATTTTGTACAATCCTGTACAATTTTGTACATTTTTATATGCACCATTTTGTGAAGTTTTGTACAATTTCACACAATTTTGTCCAATTCTAATTCCATTCTATTTCGTCCAATTTTGTACAATTTCAATTTCGTACAATTTTGATCGAGTCAACTATTGAGGTAAGTATTTTTGGACGGTTGCTGACTTTAATACCATACTAGATTTTCGATCTGGTCAACACTCTGGCACTAAACATCAAATTTCTCACCTGAAATGTAGAAAATGACTATCAAACTATTGGTTTTCTGGATGTCTGATTAGGATGTTACCAGATTCTCAATTTGGCTTCAGCTGAACTTACATTGGTCATTTGAATCCCTAACTTAAGGTTTATGTGTACTATTTCAAGTTCGCTGATATTAGGTCTTGTCAATTCAGGTACATTTGAAAAACTCTATTCAGAAGATCTTTACCAGTGGAAAAATATAATATGAAAGATTCAGACATAATGTTGAATCTTTCCTATCGCAAAATTATATGACTGTAGAGAAACTTTGCAAGAAGGAGAGGTTTTCATGAAAATACCAATCACTGAAGTTGAACGTGAATTCCGTGAACAAATGACATCTTATTTTACGCGTATTTTCACACTAAACCCAGAAGATGTCAAACAGTGTTACGATTCTTTCGCACATATTGACATCACAAACCATAAAGATTGCCACAAAAAATTAAAACACGTTAAAAGCACATTAGGTAAACTGTTTTGTGGGATGAAAAAAAGAAAAATCAACGAAGCATGGCTGGAATTTTGTCTGTTCCGTATTTCCATAGAAAATTTTAATATCCAGTACAAAAGGAAATTCTAGAAACGGCGAAGAAAAAATGTTTACGAACCGCAAAGGTACTGGATTTATTTGTCCAAACAGACTATAAGAGTTTCATTTTCGAAGACCGTCTTACAGAGTCCTCAGCAGACGCTTTGAAAAAATTATGAAGAAATCAATTTTTACCATTTTTGTTTTGAAATTTATACAAGCAGTAATTCAAAACATTTTAAAGATAAGAAATACATTGAGGTTCTTGAATATACTGCTTATAAGTGGCAATGCCATTAAGCGAGATTCTAATAAGCGAAATTTACTGTATAATGTACTGATAAAGAATTTATAATAAAAGTGTAATGTATGATTTTCTGTGTGATTTTTTCGCGGATTATAATTGTCAACGTTGTGAGGACTCAAGTCCTCAGTGCGCAGCGCATTACATTCTAGAAACTAACAGATTGAAAAATACACAGTATAATAGTGTGTGTTTGTGTGGACGATTTCTTGAGGGAGATAATGATGAACACAGTGAGGACTCAAGCCCTCTCCAAACGTGATTACAGTTGTCGTGTGTCTAAAATTAAGTCCGCTTTTCTCTAGGTTTCATTGGCAAAAAGTTGACAAAGTTTAATTAATGGAATACTGTTAGACAGTTCAAGTACTCCGTCAGTGTTATAGGTGAGTGTTGAAGTGGTAACACTGACCCCGGAAAAATTTTTTCTATAAGTCTTGGAATTGTTACACTGAACTCGTGCAATTCTAAATAATATAGTTTAAGAAATTAAACATTTCTGGAAAATTATTTACAGAATTAATAACACAAATTAACATCGAAACAAGTGTTTTTTGTCGCTAATTTCGATTATGTGTTCGTTTCATAAATCAAATTGGAAACATAAGGCGTGAGTTTGGTTTTAAAGAACACTGAGCTGGAGTTGAATCAAAAATCGAATGCAATATTCAAAATCACTGACCAAACATCTTAAATTACTCGACATGCGTGAAAGATAAATCAGTTCGAAGGAAACATCTCATGATGAAATAAACAAATTTAAACACGTTAGTCAACTTTATCGAGTAAGTACGAGTTTTAGCGTCAGTAGAAACAGTCAGATGAATCTTATTTGAAACTTCCCCAGTAATAAAAACACACGTCATTTTTTCGCATTAAATATGCATAAATGTTGGTATAATAATCAATGATGAGTTGATGAGTAGGGCAGAAGAGGTATAAAATTTACATCATCGGTTGACAATCAATAATGATAAGAAATTCGGCAATAATTTACTGACTTTTCATTAGAATTCTGAAAGAAGAAAAAATTACGATGCATTGGAAGAAAGTCGTGATAGTATTGTTGTTCAAAAAAAGAAGCAGGCAACAAATCACTAATTACACTGCGCAACAAATTTTCTTTCTCGATTTGTCCATGGGTTCTCGTTGGTATTTTTGGATAGCTTAGCTCAGAATTTGGTTTTGGCCGAGCTGTTTGCCTGACAAAACACATATACTACCACTGCGTGACCAATTTCAAATTTAAACATAAAAAATTTTTTGCGCACAATATGATGAAAATTAGTTACAAAATGAGGGGAAAATACCCAAATCGAAGTGCATGTACTTTTCATAGACTACAGCAAAGCCGTCGACTCGATCAATCATGAATATCTGTAGAAAACACTCGAAGAACAGGGTATCCATTCGTAAGTGAGAAACATTGCGAAAAAATATACATCAAAATGCGAAAGCCTACATACAACTAGATAGAACTGGACCCGAATTTAACGTCCAGAGAGGTAGAGCAAGGAGATCCACTCTCCCCAAACCTCTTTAACTGTATCTTACAATAGACTTTTAGAAACGTAGAATGGGGAAACTATGGAATAAACGTGGATGGGAAAAGTTTAAGCAACTTCAGATTTGCAGACGATGTGATTCTGTTCGGCGAAAATATAGAAAACTTGCGAGGCATGGCTGAAATCCTGGTAGGAAACAGCAGGATCGCTGGCCTAGAAATAAAAACCATCAAAACTAAATACTCAACGAATCAGGAAACCAGCAGGCTACAAATAAACGAGGTGGAGATAGGAAAAGTCAATGAAAACATATACTTAATGTAGACCATTTCTTTCGAGGATAAACTGGAGAAAGAGCTGGAGCGTTGAAAAGTCCAAGCTTGGAAAAACTTCTAGTCATTAAGAAAGATATACACAAGGGCTAGACAAACAAGGCAAAAAAACGAAAATATGAGAAGTATGCCCTACCAGTGACTACAACAAAAGCGCAAATCTATAAATTGAAGGTAAATGCACAGGACATGCTACGAAAAATTATGAATATTAAAAGAAGGGACTGAATCAGAGGCGTCGCTGGATTATTTTTTCGGGGGGGGGGGGGGGGGTCAATAGTGTTGACCTACATTCATCGGCGTTGGTGGATGTTTTGGGGGAGGGTGTAGTATGTTGTATCAAAGTGTCTACCAGTCATTTAAGTCATTTATTTTCAGTCATGGTCATTTAAAAATTTAAGAATCAGCAAATTATACCGCGGAAGAGAAAACAAAGAATCTAGAATTGGAAAATTCTATTATAATGACCAGGGCTGCAATTTTTATGCGAATGCATATTTTTATCTATGGCGTATAGGTATGTTTCAAAAGATCTTCACGAATCACAGAATTCTGAGTCAAGTGAGCCGCACTTCATCCTGCATATTTCGCATATTTTGGCATTTACCGCATATTTGCACCAATTCTGCTTGTTTGTCAATTCCCCCCCCCCCCAAAAAAAAAAGAAGTTTTTTTAAATTTTTTTAGTTCTGAGAATGACGTCAGACTCCAAAAAAATTGAGAAGACTTAATGATTAATGAATCAGTAGAAAAGTTTTTAGGAAAATATGTTCTTTTGCACGTGAGACAACCTTTCTCATGCCCGCATCACATTCATCATTCATTAAAAAATCTCCTGGGCGCATCTCCTATTAGAAGAAGATTGGACTCTTAAGGAGATACTTTGCAGGATCATTTTAAAATATATGATAAAAATTGTCTCAGTGTATCCAACTTAATTTTTCCTTTGAAATGATATTATACACACATTCTATTTGCATATTTATGCATATTTTACAATTTTGGTGCACATTTCCGCAATATTATTTAGACTTAATTCAGTGCATAAAAATTGGAGCCCTGATAATGACGATAAATCGAAATATCAGTTTGCAAGAGTCTTCGCATGTATGACACGCTCATGTCGTGCGCGTATTAAGGTAGGTGAGCTCAATAAGGCCCTGATTTAAGGTCTTAGCTCTCCAGACTTTCATGTAAGTGATTTCATGTTTTTCCTTTTTTGTGTTATAGTTGTCGACTGACACATTTAAAAATTGGCTAGCTTGAAATTTTTCTATACTGCTGCACGTTCCTCTTCTAATAAAAATACCCCTTTTCTCAAAACTTGATAAGGCCAGCGCACCAAAGAAGACTGAGCCTATAACCTAATAAGACCCAACTTAATAGCTATAATAAGCCTGACCTGAAATTCGGTAAATAAAAAGTTCAGCATGGTTCAAATAGAAATTTATGAGTAAGTTATTACTGAAATGATAATCAATTGATCTTACCAGGTTGGGCCTTATTAGGTTACATAACACTATTTTTCGTGAGTATCGAATACCTCGGTTCCAAACTGCTCAAATTTCACTTTTCCGGCGTCGATCGTTAACCAACTACCACTACAACAACTATCCAATGTTTGATTTCTGGATAAATTCCATTTGACTAACATAATACTCGTAAACAGAGCTGGATCAGGGTATTTCGCGCCGAAAGCAGCTTATTTTTTCGCGCCGTGCCAATACCTTGGTTCAGGGTCGGATACGGGGAGGGGGTCCGGATCCCCACCCCAGAAATATCTAATGCATCTACCAACGCAACTTCTTTATTATCTTTTTTCTATAACATTTTTCTGACATTTTTCATTCGGACCCCCTCCCTCCGAAATTATTTTTTGTATCCGCTACTTTCTAATCATCTTTTTATTTTGTTTCGAAAAAAATGTTTTCAGTAGTAATCACAAAAGAAAGTTTATTCAACATTTACATTTTACCAAAAGTCAAAAAGAATAGTACATCGACTTTTTTAAAATTGTGAATTTTTGATCAGTTTTTCACGGAACGAATTTTGTTATAGATTTTTTCACGGCGCGAATTTTTGGTCAATTCTTTAAAATGTGGTGCAAAAATTTCGCGTCGCGAAATGCCACGAAATTTTTGTCTGCCTAATAGGAAATGCGGCACTGCTCGGAAATCCTCCCAGTTACACAAAAAACATATCGAAGCACTTTTTACGTTATTGGAAAATCATCAACCGGCATCGGCATATCTCGCACCAGTGGACAAATATATCTTGATAAAAACAATTGGACAGTGTTGCCATATTATGAAAGAACAACTTTGCTGTCCGCTTTAATGTAGTCTAAAGCATAGCAGTCAAAATCGGTACATTGGGCCTTATATTGGGGATTCGAGCCTTATTGGGCTCATCTACCTCATGCAATAAAATTAGTTACTCCCCCCATGAAAATGTAGTATTATAGACGAAGTATATTTAGCTTTAGTTAATTATTTTAGCGCATTCATTGCAAAAGGGGGGGGGGGTTCAGATTCCGATTTTGTTAGACACCCTGTGTATGTGTATTGCGAGTCAAGTGTATGGTACGGTATTAGTAATTGCACTGTCACTGACGCGATGCTCGAAAGGGTAGTTCCTGTGGCCGGGGGTGCAGTGTCATAGGGACCACTTTGGCATGCGTGCATCGCCATACGTCCCACCACACCATCACATGGCACTAATTCGTTTACAAATTTTGTATAACTTCAAGTATAAATATAATTATTGGCCTTTGAATGGGGGGTAATTTTGATCATTTCTACCCCCCCCCCCCCTCCAACACAAAAAATTGGGGTAGTACTCCATCCCCTCCAGTGACGTCCATGGATAGAATAAAAAACACTGCTATCAGGGGGGAGGGCAAAAATAGAAGACATTGGATACAGGGTGAAAAAAAAATCAAATTCAAGTTTGCGGGTCACGTGGCGAGAGCGAAGAACGACCGGTGGAGTCAGTGAACCACAACATGGACCCCGTATCAGGCTAAAAAAAAGGAGGAGGGGACCAGGAACAAGATGGAACGACGAAATCATGGGATATGTGGGCACCAGGTGGCAAAGCATAACGGTCAACATAGACGTCTGGAAAAGGATCGAGGAGGCCTAGGTCCAGAAATGGGCCTACTGATGGGACTACCGTATTTATGCATAAATGTAAGTATAAGTTGTATTATTAAAACATTATGTAGTATCATCAGAAATAAAGGCTGATATTATTAAAGTCTTTTCTACTTCAGTTTTGCTTATAGGGTGAATGTTGTCTTAATTTACCAGGTATCTCTTCACATCAGGCCTTGCATCTTTGTAAATGTTTCGATAGAAGACAGTGGCTACCTCTAGTTTGTTTTTGATTTTTGGAATAGTATTTCTGCCTCTGGATAT
This sequence comes from Acanthococcus lagerstroemiae, assembly GCA_031841125.1. Lineage (NCBI taxonomy): Eukaryota > Metazoa > Arthropoda > Insecta > Hemiptera > Eriococcidae > Acanthococcus > Acanthococcus lagerstroemiae. Next base: position 44,169,128 of record CM063110.1, read on the forward strand.
GGCCTGTTTTGTTTCTCAGGTGCAGAGACATACCGAAGAGTTTTTCCTCGGTGAGGTGGGGGGGGGGAAGCAAAAATTGTGAAAGTTCCAACAGACTCAACTCAAAATTCCTAAGCATCAGAGCAACAAAAGAACCGTTGACTTGTTGGATTTTCCTAACTTCTTAACTGAATTCCCAAGAATCAAAGCAAAAAAAAAGTACCCTCTTTGACTTGTTGGATTTTCCCACCTCTGTCTGATTGAAATGGTAAATTTTCTCAATTTTCCAAACTGTTGAGTGAAAAATTCCTACGGTTGCCCCCCCCCCCAATTAATACGTCCCTGGTCTGGTAGACCAGGTACTTTCGATTAAGTTTTTTGCTGTTTCTAATTCAAATTTGTTGATACCTTCGCGAATCTTTTTCTTAATTAGATTTCGAAGGTCTGTTAATTCTATTTGTTCGCACTTAGAAAGTGTTACCTCAATCCTAATCGCTGTTTGCCTCCGGACCAGTTATTTTAGTACTAACGCTTCATTTGTCATCCGTCCTAATGGATTTTCTGTTTATCTTCATCTCGCTGAGGACAGAGTTAATGGCATCCATCAAAGAATTATATTATTCTTGCATATTGTAACATGCTTTCCCAAAATCTTTGAACAGGTCACCTATGTCAGGGGCGCACTTTGACCCGACAGGTTACAAATCCCGAGATTCCCCAAAGCTGACGATTAAAGTAATTCCGTAACCCTACAGATAAGTCGATCTTCAGCGGCCCACCAACCCTTTTCCAGCCCGGCCCGGGTGGATTTGTCCATTCGTCCACTCGCGTCAATCAATCCCTGTCTGGTCCACACACTGACCGCAGCTTCACCGGAGGGGGTTCTACGAAGCATTCACGCTGAATCGCAGGCCTCGACGGCGACCTCTCATTCTAGTTTATTTTGATTATCGCGGCCGCGCGGCCCATTTCCAACCTCCATTGTCATCTTTATCAACAAATTACGCGACTACAATACGCGCTTTACCTATCTACCTCGTTCGCCGTACGTTCGATCACAGTAATCAGTCGTTAGTTATACTATACCTACACTATAACATAGTATATACATACAAGCTTGAAGAAGTGATATTTTAAACTCTAAAGGTCAGTATTGACGTCAATGAAATACCACGTGATCCGTTCACAATAATTCTTTACGGGTATTGAAAACACTCTAGTTAGTTTTTTTTTCTTCTTCTGTTCATTTTATTATTTCTTTCCTCGCAGGCAATGCAGGTACGGTCACGGTTTCAGTTACACTATCAGTGTACCCTGTTTCCCCCTTCTCTTCAATCCGAATGCAGCCGTGTTCGGCCACTGATGCAACTTGCACGCATACCAGATGGGATACACGGTATTCAGAATAACTCGGGGGAGTTGGGGGGGGGGTGGAGTTCACGAGATAAAAAGACGGATGGCGACGATGGATATTTCTCAATGGCGAGCCACTACAACCAACTGGTTGAAACATGTTATCTAGATGACCCAGATGCATTTTACACATTTTTTTCAGAGTACTCTCACACACACACACACACACATATACATACATATATTACGATTAGCGTATATACCAGGCGTCCTACCTACACAACCAGACTTTGAAATGCCCCGAGTGCCGGTCGAGTTCGCACGTCCGAACAGGTCAGCATCGGGTGCACTTTCGGTGCAGTCGCCGCACTCTCGCCAGCGTGCGCCCGGCCGCCGATATCGAGCGCGTTCGCCCGCGAACCGACCGCGGTTCCGACTTCCAGACCCCCCGCCGTCCATCCGGTTTGCGGCTGGACAACGGCCTTATCACAAGTGCGTGTACATACGTAATCGCTTACCGATATAGTACGCGGTTGCGGTTCGCTTACCGCCAACGTTATCACTTCGTCGACTTCCTTTTTCGACTCGCCGGTTATAAAACCCGTTATCTTCGTCATCATCCAAAAACACATATCTTGACGGTCCATTAGTAGACTTCGGAGTGCGTCTCCAACGCTCGCGTCAGCCAGCAGCATTTCGGTACGGCGAACATCGCGAACAAGTACGAAGGATGTACGAACTTGGGGGGGGGCAGCACTCGCGTAAAGGAACAAGAAAAATCGAATGCGAAATCGAAGACCAGATAGCCGCACTGAGGGAATGAAGTCGGCCGGAGGTTGGAGTTCGCGCGCGCGCGGCGATCACTGAAGTTCGCGGATGCCGGCGGATTTCGAGAAATGAGAACGCGAGAACCGGCAGAGGTCGGTCTCTCGACTAGAGCGTCCGCACGGCCGGTACGCGAAAATAATTTCAAAGCCGCGAGTGTGGAACAGTCTCTCTCTCTCTCTCTCTCTCTCTCTCTCTCTCTCTCTCTCTCTCTCTCTCTCACACACACACACACAAAACTAGATCGTGCGAATCGCGATCTGTATCGCAGAAGTGTGATGAAGCGAGTACGCGAAATGAGCCTCTCGAAGTCGGCCGCAATATCCGCAGAAGGTACCGTGTCAGCGCTGAGTAAACGATTTAGAAAGAAAAAAAAAATAATAACAAAACGATTAAAAAAACACACGAGTAACTATATTTACACAGATGCGTTCGAATTGATGCAGAAGAGAAAGAATATATGGCGAAACTCGACTCGATTCAGTTCAGTTCCATTCGATTCAATCTAATTCCACTCGACTAGACTAACGTTCGCCATCGCCCACGCTCGCCTGTCGACGCTATTCAAATAACCAGATACGTGAAAACGCGAGAGACATCATGGGTAACGTGTGCCATGGGTGAAGGAAATAAACAGAGAGGAAAAAAAAAGAATAAATCGCACGCAATATGGTCTATGTAAATGCGTATGAAATTATAGGTACGCGAATTGCGTACGCTAGAAAACACGCGAATTGAGATACACCGCAGCGCCTAGGTAGAAAACTGGTCCAAGCGCGGACAATCTCTGCGAGAGGAATGCTACCAACAAGATGAAACCAATTGGTACATCGTTTTTCGAGAGGAAATGTGATCCGTCACAGAGAAGGGCCCTTAGTGGCTTCAAACTGTTCAAAGAAAAGGGCTCTTGGTAGCATCAAAACTTACGATATATTGATGCCACTATGAGCCCTTTTCTTGGAACATTTCGACGGCACTAAGGGCCCTTTTTTCAGGACAGGTCACAAATACACGCTGTACGCAACATGGGCATGCCGATTCCGAGCAGAAATAGGCGGGTTAAATTTTCATAGAAGTGCTGGTTCCATCTCCATGCAGTCGACGATTTTAATCATAAGCAGGCAGGAGAACGAAGATCATGAGAAAATCAGGTTGACACCAACCACGCCGCGCGTTATATAGGGAAACCGGTTCAAGCTGAATGAATGATAAAACTGACGCGATAACCAAGTACTAGCCGGAAAGCTTCCGAGACATACGATTACGTGAGGCTTGACGACAGGTTGATAACGATGTCCCAATTTTATTTGCAGGGTTAAGAGCAAAGAGTGATTAAATCGAGTTTTCTGAAGTGACGGATAATGCGAACTAAGGTATGCCGAATGTGGTTCACATACCCCGCCACTGACTAGACACTCCGTTAATTGATGGCGAAAAGTGGTCGAGTTTCCCCGAAGACAAGCGAATCAAGATATACCGAATGTGGTCTATATTTCTACATAGTACATCCATGTAGTCTGCTACTGACTTGATACTCCGTTAATTAATAGCGGGAAGTGGTACAATTGAGTTTTCTGAGATGACAGACAAGCGAACCAAGATATGTCAAAACATGCTCCAATACAACCCACTGACAATAGATAAACTCACCTCCTTCAAAAACTCGGCAAAATAATACACATGGTTTTTTTTGATCCAACAACTTAGAAATGCGCAGAAGGCTTTCAAATAAAGCTAGACTCTAGACATTTCATATTGGAAGGATGATTTATAAAATCAGTTTGTACAGATTTTTGTCTAAGTTCAGCATAACTCTTAATCTGAAGGGGCAATACATATTTATCTATTTCTCAGCTTACAAAAGACAAAGGCGAAAACTGAACGACCAAAAAAGAAGATAGGGAAGGATAATTTGAGAAATATAACTCCACTAAAATGCCTACTCGTCACAGGAGTGAGCTGGTATTTGCATACTTTGAAATTTGAAAAGGCAAAAAATAGGAATCTATTTTTCACTTGCAAAACCTTGACGGCGAAAGTTGAACAAGGGAAAAGAAACATAACGGATAACTAGTGAAGAAAATATCTCTAATACTTTACGCAATGCATGAATGAGCTATACTGTAGAGTAAACGGCATCGGGGCTCTACTTTTTTGTCCACAAAGTTGGCAACCTTGATTCTAGCTTTCCGGTATTCGGTACAGGTAACATGCACTCGCGATTTTATAAGATGTACGCATATACAGTAGACTCTGGGTTATCCGACCTAATTAAGGCTGAAGGTTGGTCGGATACCAAAAAGGGTCGGATACCAAAAAAGGTCGGATAATCTGAAATAAATATTTTCAACGTAGAAATAACGTGCCCAAAATTGAAAAAGAAATTGTTCATTCAGAAACTCGAACTTCGGCTTTAAAAAGGAATAAAAAGTGAAAAAACAATACTTATGTAATAAAAAATCACAAATTATAATTTTTTTAAATAGTCGATGACCAAAGTTTTTATTTTATTTTGATTCTTCTTTTGGGCATGTGATTTCGCAACCCCGCGCTCTTACACTGGTCGAACAATGTATGTAATGTATCTACATACATTCCAAAATCAAAAATTAGGTATTTAATGTAGAAATTCGGATCAACTGACCTTAGTAGGTCAGATAAGTTGGAGGGTAGGGTCGGATAAATTTGAGTTGGATAACCCAAAAGTCGGATAATTTGGATTTGGATAATCCGGAGTCTACTGTAATTAAAATAACGCTCATTATTCAACACAATTCATTTGAACAGCGTTTTTCTGTTTCATGTAAAATGTCATCGATGATTAAACACTGGCAGTTCCACCAAAATTCACCCCCCCCCCCCGACTACTATTTGTGTCAGCTTGTGTCTGTAAGCATAGAAGCTACAAAATAAAGAAAAAGAGAAACATAATATAAGAAATTTCATTTGCGATGGAAAAAAGATGATTTTTCTCTTCAAAAAATGGCAACACTGTTTCGAATTGTTGAGTGAACAAGCTCTTAAGCGAGAATCAGTAGCTAAGTATGACTATTTATAAGCGCGTCTGAGAGGTAACGCGTACTATCTTTGTGACGGCGCGCACTGCATCATAAAACCTCACTCAGGTCAATATGACCCATATGTACTGTTTAAAGTTGATGGCGAGATATAGCCGAGTTTCCTCGAAGTGATGGACAAGCAAACCAAGATATACCAAATGTGGTCTACATAGTACATCTATGTAGTCTGCTACTGACTTGATACTCTGTTAATTAATAGCGGGAAGTGGTACAATTGAGTTTTCAGAGATGACAGACAAGCAAACCAAGATATGTCAAAACATGCTCCAAAACAACCTACTGACAATAGATAAATTCACCTCCTTCCTCCACGACACAGACCTCTTTCCACTAATTTAACCATCTCCAACAGCCGAGCCGCATAGCCCTTGGTGCAGCTAGTAGCTCGTAAATAAACAAAAAAATAAAACGAAATACATTTATGGTTAACATAGGTCACCTCATTAATTCAGAGAGCAGGAAGAGATGATGACAGTAGCAAATGAGAAAGGTTGAAGGAGAAAGGAGAAACTAAGTGGCACCTTGACACCTGTGAGCGTCCCCTCCCGTCACGAGGAGCATCACTGGTAGAGGAACCTGGAACCTAATACGTGCCTCACCTACTCCAATCACTTCGAGGAAGCGACAAAGAACTTGAAGCAGAAGTCTTGTGGTAACCGGCTCACTATGGAGGCGGCTCCCTCTACTTAAAGCGACCATAGGCGCCGACTTATGGGAAATATTGGGGGGGGGGCAGAATCAGTCGGAGCCCGATTTTTCTTTGATTATTTCATTGAGACATATTCAGTATTATCGATTTTTTCTTATTTGTTTTCGCTTTTTTTTTCTTTTTTGTTGAATTTAAACATTGATGGTAAATTTTTTTGTACTTTTTCCATTTTTGAGTTGAAAGTATTGGGTGGGCGTCGCCCCTCCCAAAAAGTGCCAAGTCGGCGCCTATGGAAGCGACCCTCCTGTCTTGGGTGTGTTGCCAAAATGGCGGACGAGGAAGGAAAACGGAAGCCGAAGGCGACATAAGACAACCTGAAGCAGACTTAGACCCTGACTGACTCAGGACAGACAAGAGTAGTTTGAGTGTAGCTTTAAGGTTATATGATTATGTGATTTAAAAATGTGAGCTCTCCTTCCAGGCCCGCGCTAAACCTACTCGAATGTATGTAAGGCAGTGGAGGGAAGACACACAAATTATTATTTTTATGTACTTCGAAATGATACATGGAGATACCCGAGGGAATTGAAGAGTGGCCACTGGGTGGGGCCTTGGCTTCTCGTGGGAAGAAAAAAGTTAACCCAGAAAGAGAAAGAGAGAAGTGATCGAGTTTCCGGAAGTGACAGGCTAGAGAACTAAGATATGCGGAATGTGTTTGTTTAACATAGTCTGCCACTGACTCAACACTCTGTTAATTAATAGGGAGAAGTAATCAAGTCGAGTTTCCTCAAGTAACAACCAAGATATAGCGTACGTGATTAACATACTCTGCTACTGACTTCACACTTCCTTAATTAATAGGTAGAAGTGATCAAACCGAGTTTCCTGAAGTGATAGACAATGCGAACCAAGCCATGCCAGACGTGATTAACATTATCTACCCGATGCGCAATTAGTTACTCTAGTTACCTAGTTACCCGCGACGGAAAAGTTACCCATTTGTTATCCTCGGTTACCCTCAGACTACCCTTGGTCCCCTTTAGTTACCGGGGTAAAACTGGCGGGATACTACGCCATTAGGTATCCTCTAGTTACCCGCGACGGAAAAGTTACTCATTTGTTACCCTCGGGTTACCCTCAGATTACTCATGCTCCCCTTTAGTTACCCGGGTAACTGGTGGGGTTTTGCGCATCGGGTAGTCTGTCACTGGAGACATTCCATTAATTGATAGAAAGTGGTGGTCAAGACGAGTTTCTTGAAATGACAAATTAAGCGAATGTGATCAATTCCACCACTGACTTGACAGTCCCTTAATTGATGGCGAGAAGTGGTCTGGTTTCCTGAAATGATAGACTCGAGAACCAAGATATGCCGAATATGGTCAATATAAATGACGTCTGCCACAGACTTGACACTGTTAAATTAATAGCGAGAAGTAGTCCAGTCGAGTTTCCTGAAATTACAGACAATGCGAATCAAGATACATCAAATATGGTTAACATAGTCCCTTACTGAGTTGATACCCCCCGTTGATTCACAGAGAGAAGTATGTAGTCGAGTTTCCTGAAGTGACGGGCTAGCGAGCCAAAATAAGCCAAATGTGGTTAACATAGTCCGCTATTAACTTGACACTCCATTAATTGATAGCGAGATATGGTTGAGTTTCGTGAAAAGACAAACTAGCGAATCAAGATATGTTAATTGCAGATGAAATAGTCTGGAATGTGTGAGCTGAATTCACGGCAAAAACGGTGCAAAAGCTCTAGGAGATGGAGAATGCATTGTTCCTAGCGGCAACTACACCAACCCATGGACAGTGGGAATCAGCGTGGACTTAAACTTTGCTGTCCAAACATCTGCAATGGGAATCAAGGAGAACCTGACCCGTTGTTGGCTCATCAAACTTGAACCTGAGTGGTGGGAATCAGGGAATTGCGGTAGCTACCAGTCGAAGAGACCAGAAGAGGGTGCCACCCAACTGACAAAGAGCCTGGAACAGGGCGGGTCATTTACTTGCATCCCTACTGGAGCTGCAGAAGCAGATACCAAAGACTGACATGAGTAGGTGAGTAAGGTTAAAGGAGATGTGAGAAACCTTGTGGCACCTCGCCTCCTATCCCAGAGGGCAGAACCTGTCACCTGATACGAGGAGATGGGGAAGGAGGTTTGAAGCTGTAAGGGAACCGTTCTAGAACTGAAATAGTTGGTAATGTTAAGGTCGTACTACAAGTATTGATATTGTATTATTTTATTAATATTCTATTTACCGAAATTTACATACTTTAAAAGTGTGAGCTCCCTTTTCTGCCCTGTGCTAAACCTACTGAAAGGTATGTAAGGCAGGGGAGAGAGGACACCCGAACTTTCATTTGTATGCAATTAATTCAATAAACGGAGCCAACCGAGTAAGTTCAGGACTGGTCACCAAGTTGGGCCTTTACCCCTCGTGATGTTAGAAAAAAAAACAAAAAAAAAACATAGTCTGCCACTGACTCGACACTCTGTTAATTAATAAAGAGAAGCAGTCAAGTCAAGTTTCCTGCAGTGGTAACCAAGATATGCAGAATGTGGTTAACATAGTCTGCCACTGACTTGACACTCTGTTAATTAATAAAGAGAAGGAGTCGTGTTTCCTGAAGTGACAATTAAGATATTACGAACGTAGTTAATATAGTCTGCCACTGGTTAATCCTTCGTTAGTCGCGAATAGTGAACAAATTTATTGCACTTCCACCAAAAGTGCTGATGCGATACTCGAAAGGGTAGTTTTCGTGGCCAAGGATGCGGCGTCTGGTGAGCCACTTTGGCATGCGTGCATCGCCCTACGCTCCACTAAATGCGAATACATTTGGAGGGCAATGAGGTTCTTGCCCAGCCAGAGACAGAAATTTCAGGTAATGAAAATGTTTCAAAAATTGTTAATCAACGGAAGAGTATTACAAAATTCGGAGTAAGAAAGAAGACTGTAGGCGTTCTAAAGAGTTACAGGTAATCTTGAATACATAAATGGACAAAGTTTTGAAAGTCATAATGTCATAGACATTTCTAGCAGATAGTTGTATATGTGTAGCCTTGAAATAGTCTAGGAAAGTATCGAGCAATTTTTGGAAAGTTTCAAGTTTCAAGAAGTTCTAAAAAATCTTGATGACGCCTTCCAAAGTCTACTCAAGTCTGGGAGAATCTTAAAGAGCCTCGAGAAAATTTGCACGAGTCTTAAAATGACCTAAAGGAGTCCTGAACAGCCTTAGCCATTCCTAAACTAGTTTAGAAGTGAGTATGCTAGTTCCATAGGTAGACTTCTCCGAATTTAGGGAAATTGAGTTAAGTATCGTTTCGGTTACTGTACAACACTGCCTACAACATGACGTCATCGATTTTTAAAAAACAACAACAGAAGCGCTCCAGTATGCAAACGAAAATTGGTTTAGAATCATAGGTAGACTTATCCTATGGAGAAGTCTGGGTCTGACACGATTATTGTTTTGTTTACAAAACTGTGTTTTTGATAATGAATTATTGTCATCGTGTACTAATGTAAAACAATTAGTAGTCTTTTCTTTTCAATTATTGCTCAATTTTGTATAACTATATAGCAAAAACTGAATCATGTTGCGTTTTCATTTTTTGTGTATTGATAATAAAAATGTCTCATTTTGAAAGGTGATAACAACTGATAATAAATTTCCATGTTATTCCTCTTTTGCAGCCTTTTATAGCAATAATAAACAAAAATTGATAAGCAATTTCAAAACATCGTGTCAAACCCAGACTTCTCCATCTTTGAACGCCTTTTGAACACGAATCGGAGTACTTGAAAAAATTTTCGACCTATATCTTCAATGTGAGCACAAAAAGTGATCCATCGCACCTATATCCAACCATTAAGCCCGAACATTAGCTGAGAAACAGTTTTTTGCGTTTTCTGGAAAACTAGGTTTTTGGAGAAGTCTACCTATGGAACTAGCATACTCAAGTACTTCTTGATAGGTAATGGGGACGATTTTGCCGCACAGTCAGAACTTCTATCCAACATGTTTTTATATCTTGAGAAAATTTTCTTTCTAATGTACTTTTATGGACAGGATGAACTATCTAGCGAACAACTTTAGAACGCTAGAAAGGAAATTAGGATCTTCTAACTGTACCGAGAAAATGGAAAAGAAGTCAAAGAAGAACAATCATTTGGCAAAGACTGAAAAACGGAAAAATGTCTGGAAGAATGTTTTTGGTTAACATGGCAGTAATAGGGGATTCTTTTCTAACTTAGCTCTCAACCAGAGCCCTGGAATCCGCCCTTTCAAGCATTACCTCAGAGACGTCGGAGAGGCTGTTAGAACTCTCTTAGCCCTTTTCTTTTCTGGCCGAAAAACCGGCCTAGATCGAAATGTAGCGAGTTGCTACGTGGGCTCGAACCCGGGACCTCCGGATTTCGAGACCAGCGCGCTATCCACTCGGCCAACCAAACTCCTAGTAATAGGGGATAGTCGACGAGTTGTGCGCACCTAAACTTTTTGCATCTGATAAGTCCACCATGGTCGACATTAGAAATATGTATTTTCCAAGCACATGATACCTACGTCTATTTATTTACTCTTCATATGTATTTCTTTTTCGGAAACAGTATGCTTAACAAGTTTCAACGTATTAAGAAATTTGATGATCCATGTCACCGGGCATTAGATATCACTCCATTCCATATACTTAAATGTGAACAATTCGGAATTCAGGAACATCTTCGGTAGCGTCGAAATGAAAACGGGAACAAATTTGCAAATGGGAAGTTCTCCTGGAAGACGAAATGTAAAAAATGCTGTGGGTAGAATTAGTGACGGGTCCACCAGATTTCGCCCACACTTTGACAAATGTTGACAGAAAAAGAAAGGCTTAGGTCGCATATTTATCCAAATTTTGTCTCGATAACGAAACAATCTTGGGTTTATAATTTTTTAACTAAGCTGGACTCGACAAGCAACAAATAACAAAAAAGAAAATTTTTTGGGTCTATAATGTCATTTTGCCCTCATCTATATTTTAACGAGAGAAAGAAAACGATAGGTAGGCAATTTTTCATTAGAGTTTTGATTCGCCAAACAAATAAAATGAAATCTTCGGCCTCACATTAATCTGATGCAAATCAAGAAGGAAAAAAAGTCCCAAGTCAACAATTTTTTGCAAAAGTTCCCGAATTTAGATTCGACAAGCAAAATAAATGAAGTCGTCTGTCTCAATCAGAAAACTGTCCACAATTTTGTTTGAATTTTGACTCGAAAACAAAACAAAGCGAGAAAAAAAGAGCCTTGATGTACAGTTTTTCCCAAGATACTAATCTGAATCTAAGATTTTCTGCCCAGGTTTTCACTTAACTAACAAGACAGAAAAGAAAAATGAGATTTTAGTCCCAAATGTTGACAAACTGTGAAATTTTACTTTCCTCCCCAAGCTCGGGGCGGATACAAAAGGGATACATCCCAATCACCCTTTACTTACGCCAGTGGAAAGGTTACACAGGTACATTGTACTTCACCCACTCATATCGTCAAAAAATGCATTATTACGGAAAAAACTGACCTACCCTTGCCACCTCAAAATGCCATCTTTTCCGAAGCGAGAAAAAATCGACAGATCCTTGACGTCTTTCGTAAGCAATACAATTCTGCCCCTGCCACCGTCCCACACCACACCACCAAGGAGTCGTATGGCGTCATTGGGTATCCTACAATTAATTTAAAAAATATATTCAACAGCATTGTTTTGCAAAAAGGCCGCAAACTACAAACTGAACCAGGCGTACACATGTATTTCAAAACCTCTGGTTTTGATAAAACTTGAACCTTCGTTTATTTCTATTTGAAACATGTTTCAATGAATCTAATCGGTCACACACAGAGTAGCAAACGTTCAGTTACCTTCATGATTAGAGGTGCTTTGGGCTCAACACCTTTCGCAGACTCCGGCGATTTCAACACCATAAGCCAAAATCCTGGCTATTATCCTGCCACCGTAAATATAAACTGCAGCACCACAGCCACCATTATTGCCGTACAGAATCACGAATTTACAAAATACACAAACAAAGCAACGAAGCAACTCGAAAACAGAAGCTAAAAAATGTATCGCGTTACATAAACTGAGCTTTCCAAACGCACCCGACATACCTTGAGGCACAACGCAAACATGAGGAATATTTTCGATTTTCGACACAACGTAGTCTCGTTAGACCAGGGCGAGCGCAGGACCCTCATAGGCACCTTTTTAAGTCTACACTTCGATGTAAAAATCAACATTTCTTCAAAAAATTCACACCGTTTTCCGACGTAGCCACACACATGGCACGCAGACCAACCCGAATTCAATATTCTCGAGAGCTACCGAGGCATTATTTTCATTCACGCTAAAGCCTGAAAATTTGACCGGTTTAATGCACTCCGGCAGTCATTTCAGATGGCGCCTAACTGTTATGTGATGAATGCTGAGCCCCCGTTCGGAACCGGTTCGACCAAAAACTTGGCGTAAGAGAAGCAATTTTAAAATTAATAACGCTCGTTTTCGTATTTTTTTCACTCGCATGATTAAATACAATGGTCCATAACTCCAAAATATTAATTGACGGTAACTCGATTCAAGGGCCCTTTTTTAGTCAATCTCTACTTTCAGATGCGTAGAAAGCACAGTTTTTGTATACAAACATTGACAGCGTAATATCATGTCCTCGAGACAGATTTCTGGACCGGCGGCGAGCCGTTTGATTATTTGAATTTCTATAACCGTTACAATATTAAAAAATTGGCCCAGCGGCAAGACTTTCAGAGTCGATAATCAGAAAAGAAAAATATGATTTTTAATTTTGCCAATATGGCATTAGAACAGCCATTTATTTCACTGTCAAGAAAAGTTCTTCCTTTTGGAATGTCCCCGATAAATTTGCGATATGAAGAAACGACTTCAGTGGAAGTCTGGAAAATCCTACCACCCAATAGGCAAAAACACAAATTTTCGCAAAATTTTTTTGCATATTTTTGCATTTTATTGTGTTTTTCATACAAATTATACCAGAACTTTGTTGTAGTGTGTATGATAACACGTGTGAGTTGATAAATTTTGTATAAAAATTATTATTTTTGAACTTATTTTGCGGAAATTTCTGTTGAAACCTGGCAAAGTCTCATTGTATAAAATTGTGTCGATTTGCCCATCGGGCAAGTTCCTAAGAACGCTCACCGGCTGGACGTTATAAGCTAAATATGTTGAGCATAGGAAAATAGCAAATTACTTACATTCATCGAATGATACAAATGACATTAGAATTCAGTCGAACTCACCTGAAACATAAGCAAAAACACGAGAACTGTTAAAACCACTTCGAAATAACATTCTGAAAGTTTTACTTACACGTGAACAAATGATAAAATGAAACATCAACATTGTCCAATTTCACCGTTTTAGAAGTCGAGGGGGTTTATCTACAGGTATCCATAAGTAAAGTGCGAGTGTGAGCACCAAACAGATAATTCGTATCTTTTTTCGAACGCGAAGTTGGATCGAAGACGCAGGACAGTCGAGAATTTTCAGTCCATTTCTTGTTTGCGAATGAAATTTACCTTCGCCAAAAGGAAAGTGAGGAATCATAACTAGACAGGTATGGAACAACCTAACAAACTGAGGGTTTCTCGGATTCTAGGCTCGCTGATACCGAATATCCACGGCTGTCTAGTGTCTACAACTAAAAGGCCAAACTCCGTAACATGGAAACATTGCGTGAAAAGACGGACTTTAACACAGTATCTTATGGAACTTTCACGTTTTTCTATTGATTATCTACTGGAGAATTACGCAGTTTTAGGAAAAAGACGTAAAAATGAAAACTGAAGATCACACACACAAGTCTCGTTCTAATGAGTGCACGTTCAAAGAAAGAGAACAGAAATAACACAAGTTATATCACTCTAATGTATAATCAGATCTTATGACACGTTCACGTTTCTTTATCAATTACTCGAAAAACACGCACTTTTAGGAAAAAGAAGTTAGAATTAAAACTGAAGGAGTGAAGGTCATACAATTCTCGTTATAACTAGCGTTCCTACAAGTTATGAGTACGTAGCTAGATTAGGTATACTACTGGTGTCTGATACCGCAGTTAATTTTACTAATAATGATACTAGCGCTCCTACAACAATTCATGAGTGGACGATATTACCCCATTGTTGGAAGAACGCAAAAATCATCGTTTTTGGTCCCATTTGTTCTTCTCTTAACTGCATGGTATTCATTTATGTTCTTTGTTCTCCTTATCTTAAAATTACCAACGTTCTCGTTCTCATTTCCCGTTCTTGTTTTCATTCCCCTCATGTCCTCGTTCTCATTGTCATTCTTGTTCTGAGAACGAGAACAAGAACATGCCGCTTTTCTTCTCGTTCTCAATCGTTCTTTCAACACTGGATCAGTAAGTACTGTGAGCTGACAGGAAGAAAGGGACCTCAGCGCAAAAATGTAAATTTTACAGGAGAGCAGATAAAAAAATTGATAACGTTTTCGCGTTACAGTTACAGAGACACCCAACTTTGAAGACTTACAGCCGTTTGGGAAAATTTTTTAGAATTTTTTCGACAACACCACGCGGGCAGTTCAGTTAATTTTTTCATTATAAATGTATACCTATAATTGGTTTTAGGCTTTCAGAATTTTACTTTTGCGCCACAGGCCTGTAGCCACTAGCCAGCCATCTGCGATAAGGGGTACTGACTGTTTACCAGGAGGATAGGCTTGAGGTACACATAGTATATTATGTGAAGATTTCTACAAGGCAGTGGTATAGCCGAAGGGAGCGAAGGGAGCGAATTACCCCCCCCCTCTCCAAGGCACCTGAAACTGAATTGAAAATACACAAATATGAGAAATTTTTGGGATTTAAAACAGTTTTCCGAACAATTTTCGCTCGAGCAGTAATTTTACCATCATTTTCATAAAATAGTCCTCTATTGGTGATTTTTAAAAAATATCTAAATTTTCGATTTTTTCTCCCTTGAAAATATTACCTCCCCCCTCACCGTGGAAAAATTCAGGCTACCAAACTGGTTCAGGCTCGAATTTGAAGAAGTTGGAGTCGAATATTTACTGTCACATTTTTTGGATATCACTGTGAATTTTATCAGCCACTTATCCGTTATGCTGAAAATATACATAAACCAAACATTCTGGAAGAAAAATAGCAAATTTACAGCGTTACAATACAAACACTGAATTTGGTCTCAAAATTCAGAATCAAAACTGGTGATCCAACTCACCGACAACGCATTGAAAAAAATTGAATTTATCGCGCGACAAAGGACTAACACTTTTACAACGATCAAATGGACGCTATTTAGCAAGAGGGAGCCAACTAACGTTTGTAAAATGTGTTATTAGTATCGTTGGAAAGAGCATAAAAAGTAAAATTTTTCAAAATTGGGCCCCCAAATCAAAAATAAGTACTCACGTTGAAAAAAGCTTATCAGTAAACATTGTGTCATACAGTTTCTACATGGTTCTTGAACTTCGAATCACGTGTTCTCGAATTTTGCTAGTTGGTTTCCTCTTGCTGAATAGCGTTCAAATTTTCGAACTTCTGGAAGTAAAAAATTCTATTTCTGTGACCTTATCAAGTTATTAGTTTTCAGCCATTCAGGCGTTTAGCCATCGATATTCAATGTAACCTGTATTGCGAGCCTACCACTGTGTTTGTGAATTATAAAGAACAACAAATCCACAATTCGTCCAGCTTTCAAAGCAAAATAAGTGTTGCCAAGTTTATAAACATTAAAATGTAGTGGAAAGAAAAGTTTTGAATAAAACTAGCGAGAGAAGTATAAGGAATTCGTTATTTTTATTCGCGAAATTTTGCCAAGGGGGGGGGGGAGCTCCGGCAAACGATAGACTCCTCTAGCTACGGGCCTGTTGCGCCAGCGGCAAATGTGTTGAAAGAACGCAAAAATAATCTTGTTCCCGTTCTTAATCCCAACATGTTCGTGTTCTCATTCTCGTTCTGAGAAGGAGAACGAGAATACGCCGTTTTTCTTCTCGTTCTTGTTTGTTCTTCAAACACTGATTACCACCAGTGTCTGATATTACCCTAGTTGACGGTACTTTAGTTGGTGAATCAGTGTTTTCAAATCCTGAATTGGATTCAAAATACCATCACTTATAACGTGAACTTTAATTTTCTTTGAATACAGTTTATTCTTACCATATACTGCGACCATTTTAATTCTACTCAAAGAAGAAAAACATGTAAGGTACTTTAAATGCTATTCTGAGACATTTCTATTTAAAAGGCATATTTAACAAGTAATTCACAGAAAATGCCGCGAATTACAATAATCTCCATATTAGTCCATATTAATCACCACATTTTCAGACATTGTAAATAATATCTTCCCTGTTCTGGCCTGTTAGTTGTAGACCGCCGTGGAATATCTCAACTGATTTTTCATTTGATCTCCATTTCAGCTTCCAGGCAAAATTAATTTAATTCAAATTTTTGGTTTATTTCTTTTTTGTGAATCAAATTTATCTTCACTAAAAAGAAAGCGAGGAATCATAAACAAAGAGGTATGGAATGACCTATCGAAATAAGGGTTTCTAGGATTTTCAGCTCGCTGATACCGAATATCTGATCCTTGATTTGGCCTCCATTTCAGCTCCTGAAGTTGAAGTTTCACAATTACATAAATGGGGCAACATTAATTTGATTCAGACAGTCGAACAACGTATTGAATTAGGTGGAGGGTTTTCAAGACGTTTATTTTGAAAACTGCAACGCATTTTGCCACCTACCCCATTCCACTCCTGAAGTCCCCGTTTTACACTCGAATTTTGGATTTCGGAGTCCACATCAGAGCATAGGTGGCGAACTCTCAAAATTTCATGCGTCTCGAAAATTTCCAGAGGGTAGAGCAACAGTACCCAGGAACTTATTTAACGATCAAGTGAGTAGCAACTGACATCTGGCGGATTTTTCGGTACAAAAAGACCAAGACAACAATTAATAAATCAGAATTTTCCGTTTCGCATTTTCTGAGAGAGGGGTGGAGGCTCAGAATTTGCTCTAGACGCTTTGTTTTGTAGCCTTGTTATTAGCAAGTACCCTGGCCCGGATTTCTATGCACTAAAAACTCAAAAGAAGGCCGTATTAAAAGTCTCTAGCAAGACCTAAACAGTCTATAAAAAGTCATCCCTATAAAAGTGAAATATATACGTAGTCTCACAAAAGTAATAGTTCCAGAAAGACGTATAAAATCATGGCTTCATGGGTATCAAATTAAAGGTCTTGGAAAACTGAATGTAATTTTTATATTTCTATTCCTCCCAAACTAAGCACAACGTAACAATTTTGAATCAAAATAATTAATTGCAAAAAATAATAAGGTTGTCACGATTTTTCAATTTTTTTTTTCTCAAGTGAAATAGATTTTCAATTTTCGAGAAATTGAAAATTGACAAAACAGTCTCCAAAATTGAATTTCTACCCGAAATGGCCTCAAAAAGTCTCTAAAAATACCTATCAATTTTACGCTAAAATGTCATTTTTAAGGGAAATGAGTCCAAAAAAGACCGTATTAAAGTCAACTTATTGGTTTCAGAATTTCCTGATTCGTCCAGAAAACCTCAATAGACCGAATAGGCTAGGCTAAAAAAAAAAAAAAAAGTTTTTGCCTAAAAACCCGGGTCCTAATCAAAGTACATTTTTCAAAAATTTTCATGTGTCGCGCTAGTGACGCTGCGGCACCCATTTCAACGCCAATGCAGCACACCCGGATCAGAAATTTGATATGATATCTGAAATCAATAACCATAAGACCCCTATTTTTATACTTCGTTCAGTTGTCCAAGTTTAAACCCAGTTCTATCTACGTCAAACTTTCAAGTAAGTAATTTGGATTTTGTGGACCCTAGGTGGGGCCCGATCATCAGCGACTCAGCCTATGCTCCGATAGCTTATTTGAAATCTTATCTCAAATTTGAAGCCTGATGATACATCTTAACTGCCTCGGCCTTCACTTCTGAGGAGGAGAGGGAGGGGGCAAATTTCAAAAGGAAAGATATCGAGAGCTACTTATCGATGTGTGTGTTTCTCGGATTCTAGGGTCGCTGATTTCGAATATCATCAGATTTTTAATACGGCTTCAATTAGAACCTGCAAACTCGAAGTTTCACACTTGAAAATAGACAAAATTAACGTGATTCAAGCAATCGAACAGCCCATCGAATAAAGTAAGGGCTTTTCGGGTCGCATATTTTAAAAATTTAATCACATTACGCTTCCGATCCAATCTGAATTTTAACATCCAAATTTTACACACGAATTTTAGATTTCGGAGGCCACAGCAGAGGAGTGGGTCACAAGTCTGATATGGTACTTGAAATTAGCAACCATAAAACCTCTATCCTCATATTTAGTTCAGCTATCTATGTCTCAAATCAGTTTTGCTGATTTCATCTTTTGAATTAATAACACTACCCAACAGCCAAAAAACCGCAAGAACGAGAGTAGCCGATTCTAGAAGTATTTTTCACGCTGAATTCAATGCCGCTTTTTGTTTTTCTTAATTAGCTCTCCTTTTCTCGTAAATTCATTCTGAATTATTTCCCGTAATTTCCCTCTCGTGTTAGAAATATTAGTGAATGTGGCCACACTGCATGTATCACAAAACAAACTCGCCAACACAGTGACGCGTGTGAACGTGTTTTGACGTTTTGATATCAGAACGATCTGAACAGTTTCAACTGATTCTAAGATTTTATCATTAACGATGAAGTGATGGAACAACAATTTTGAGGAAGGCGATCTCTTCAGTGAAAATATAACGCCTTTTCATTCCGGTATTACAGTTTATTGTTTCTTTTACGAAATGTAAGTGAACTAGATAAATATGTTCCGACAATAAATTTGATGAATATGTGTTCAATGCCCGAATATTCATGATAATCACAACGCTCGTTGTTGAATTGGAATAATACTTACGGAACACAAAGGAACAGAGAACAACACGGAACGGAAGTCTTCTTATTCAGTACCGTCGTAGACGAAGCTTATCGGTAATATCAGTTTAATACAACATCAGTGTCGCCACATAAAATAGAACAATTTCTCATAATACACTATTAAATTTCCCAGCAAACGTAAAAATTGATTAGCTAACTCAGCATTTTTAATATCATATTTGAATTCAGCGTGAGAAATACATTAAGAATCATCTATTTTCCTTCATGCGGTTTCCAAAAAATCTCAGTTTGTTGTGTAGTGTAATTTGGATTTTGGGGGCCTAAGGGAGGCCGAAGCAGATATATGATATTAGCAATTCAAAAACCCCATATTCCAATAGGATTCTCGAGACCGTCTCATTTCAAATTCGAAAGCTGACTCTGTTTGCACTGTTGGCTGATTCACATGATATGCAAATGCCCAGAATTAGCTGGGGGAGGGCGCGAAGCATCGTCAGGACTGAAGTACCCAGCACTCAATGAAATCAAAGGGATAAGACAAAGTAACATTTTCACTTTGGCTGTAAAAGTGAGGCTACAAAGCTGATACTTAACAGCAACATGAGGAAACGTGCAACGGACCACAAGGTCTGAGCATTCGGTGCATACAGCAGCGCCATTTCACACACATACAAAAGACTCAATGAAGTGTCAAGTCCCAATGAATGAAAACTTTTGACTCCACGTTTCCGGAAAAACCGCCTCGCAGAAGTACAAGAAATACAAACGAACGAAAACTTCGTTTTTCCATTTTCTGAAGACTCTCGTTTTTGGACTCTGATCTCTGACTTTTCCCCAACGGTTGTGAGGACACAGGACGACCAAAATCAGTCATTTATTTTCGCTTTGCAACAGCATTTTCGATCGTATTTAACGTGAACTTTGATATTGAGAGGGGAACTGTGATCCTTACTAGCCCTCCTCCACTTGATATTTGGAAACAGATTCCTTAAAAGATAACCAATATTAAGTTTGTTACTATGCTATTTCAAATTCTAACTTCAGAGTTTTTCAAAGGAATGAGTATTCGATCAACCTCGGTTCACTACACAGGCTCACTTCGCTCCAAAACCGCGTCAACGTTCCGTTTTTGCGAGGCAACCTTGGTAAATCCTATTTCCCAGTAAAACAAAAAACCTATAATTTTTTGTTGCAAACTCAGCATTATCCGAACTCGGCCGAACAGGAAACATTAATTTTAATTTATTGATAAAAATAATCGAGGCAAATAATTTTCAAGAATTACTCGCATCGAGACATTTCAGTAAAACGTAATTTCGTTTTTACACATTACAGTTTACCAAATGTGCGTAAATCGTCGTATATAATTACAGGAAGAAGAACACGTCCACTTTAAAAAAATTTTTTCGAAATTCGTTCATCCGTTTGAAGGAACCGCTAATCGCGAGTAGGTACACAGTTACGTCAATCAATACTTCAGGTCGAAAATGACCTCAACAGTAAGAAAGGTTGGTAAGCGAATTATTGACCGTACTTGATACCGGAAGCACTAGCACTACATGAAATATAAATTCGAAGAGTGTCCGTACTGCGTTTCTGAATAATGAATTATCAACTTCGAAGCCGAATAAGAACAATAGACAACATATTAGCCGTTCTTTCAAAAATTATCAACGGTTGATAATTACAGGGCTTCCCGAGTTTGGCCAATTGCATCCACACGCCCCAGATTCACTGAGGTAGATGATGCCCCCTCCTTTGTGTGCCACATTAGCGTGGTAAGGGGGCCTAAACTAAACAAGGGGTCCCCCTGAGGGTAATTTATTCTGAGTCTAAGGCACAAATCAAGCTAGAAAAAGGTGAAGAGGAATTTGAGATTCGAAGGGGTGTCAAACAGGGTGATCCTCTGCCGCCAAATATTTTCAATGCAGTCTTAGAGGAAGTATTCCGCAAATTGGACTAGAGAGGAAAGGGGTAGAAATTAGAGGGGAAAACTTCAAATTTCGAGAAAGTAGATACTCGTACCAAAAGAACCAAACATTTGCAAACGATATTGTAATCATTGCAAAAAAACAGGAAGGAACTCAGTGCGATGCCGGAAGACTTGAGGAGAGAAAGCGAAAAAGCAGGGCTGCCTATTAACTACTATAAAACCAAACTCATGACCAACATCAGTCACTTCAAGGAAACAATAACTGGGAATAACAAAACTGAAATCGTTTTGGAATACAAATACTTAGGCCAAACCACGACACTAGAAAACAGAACAAAAAATGAATTAAAAATTAGGAGTGCAAATGCGTGGAAAGCCTTTTGGGCACAGTCAAAAATCCTGAAAGGTAAAATGAATCTTAAATCAAAATTAAAGATTTTGGAGAGCACTGTGAACTCCGTTTTGACCTGTGGGGTACAAATACGGGCCTGCACTGCTAAACCGATCCAGAAAGTGGGTATAACTCAACATGCTATGCTGAGAAATATCATGGGAATTAAACTGAAGGACAAAATAAAAGCATAGCTCGGAAATATACAAAAAAAAAAACTAGAAGTTAGGTAAGATTCATAAAAAAAACTAAACCTAAAATATGCTGAGCATATCACAAGGGAACCTAATTACAATAGGATAAAAATGAACCATTTTCTGGACTCCTCACAATCGTAAGAGAGAAAAGGTAGACCATCAGTGAGGTGGGCAGACGAGGTGGTTGGGATGGCTTGCCCAATTTGGGCATCTCTAGCGCGCGGCAGACAAAACTGGAATGACCTGACAAAGGCTTATACTCCGAAATTGGGTGAACTGAGTGAGGAGTAAGGTGAGGATACCAATTTAGTAATCCTAAAAAGCGTAACCTCACTGAGTATAATAGTATATTACACACCAAGAGTCAAAAGTGAGTGTTTACATGGCGAGGGAAAGTTTGCAAACAAGCGTAGCGAATGAGCAATTCCCGAGTCATGTAAACTCACTTTTGGCTCTTGTGGAAGATATTTTTTATACTACTTGATCACAAGCGGCAATGGTTTTTGCTGATATGGTCTGTATTATTTATTTATTTATTTATTTAAATTATAGACAGGTGATTTTTGTGTGCGTAATTAATTCAAAAATTTAATTTGCTCAGTTAATTACTACAAAGTACAGTATCACAGTCTTGTCTTCAGCTTGTTCACGTGCACAAACAGCATACACAGGTAGCGGCCAGCAAAAACGTAACAACGGTTAACAACAAACGGTAACAGCTGTACTATGTTGTGAATATTTAAATGCGTTCTTAAGTCACTATTTTGTAATTCGCTCTGTGGCCGAGTGGTTAGAGACAATCGCTACCTTTTAGTCGAATATTTGAATTGACGTGGGTTCCATTCCCCGATATGAAATTACTGGCCAGCAATTTTTTCAAAAAACGCTTTACATTGAGGGTACTTTACATGCAGGTTTCGTTAGCACTCGATGCATGAATGATAGGCGCTTCTTGTCGTCTGTAAAACACCAACGTAAACATTGCCTTTCTGATCAAGTAGTATAAAAAAGCATGTAATAAATTTAAAAAAAAAAATTGTATGGGAGACCTGGACAATAGGAGCACAAGAAAAAAAAGATATAGCTTTGAAATGTGGTGTTATTGGAGAATGTTGAAAATCAAATGGACAGAAAAATCCAGAATGGGAAAGTATTGAGGCGAATAGGAAGAAAAAGAGAAATTTGGAATATAATTGTAAAGAGAAGAGTTAAAATGATAGAGCATAATATCGGGTGCGGCGAAAGTCAGTGAATCTCGACAGCGAGAATTGACTTTTGCCACACCCTGTATAAGACATCCAGGAATATTGTTATTACTGCTAGAGCAAATGGTTAAAGAAAAAAAAACTGCAAGAAAGGCAAAGATGGTCCAGGAAAATTAGACATAAAAATGTCAGGAAATGGATATCAATGATATCAAAGATTTTTTTTTTTGAAATGTCTCTGGAATGACTCCTTAAGTAACATACTAAAAGTCCACAGCGATCCTGGAGGAGCTAAGCTTCCAGGGGGCTTCAAAGACCCCGAAATTCACTTTTTCAGAAATATCTCGCGTAGAAAACGTTTTATGGAAATAGGTTTCAAACAAAAGTTGTTCCTTGTTAAAATTTACATAAAATACCTCCCTTTTCTCCGAAAAGTCGGTAAAAGGTCTCTTGTAACATTTTCGTAGAGTTGAAAACAACGCCGTCAGCGCGCGCTGAAGTTCGCACATTTTGTGCATCATACTCATGCCATACACTGTACTAGGTGACCCGCTTCGCGGTTCATCTAGATCGTGAGCTGAAGTGAACAGGCTAACGAGAGTTGGCTTACGTGAGTTTGAGGGGGGAGGGGGTGCTAAGAAAAAAAAACTACTTGACGAAGTTGCAAAGGGGTCCAGACCTCCTGGACACTTGCTCTTCAAGTCATATTGCGTTTATTCGGAGGGTCCTGATTCATTTGCAATTTATCGCTTTATGTTTGTGTTTTTAGAGTTCTTAAAAATACAATTGGATAATTAGAATATAAATGCTGAGTATGGTTTCCAAAAACTGAAATCTTTGGGATAGCAATTAATGTCAGCCTTTTATTTGTGTAGTTCTCCAGTTTGATAAATACATACAATAGAAGATATACACTTCATACACCGAATTACTCAGACCCTTTGGGTACAGGCCTCTCCAGTTTTTTTCATCTTTTTCAGTCTTGGGCTAATCTTTCCCACATTATTCCCGTAATTTTTGTTATATCATCACGCCATTTTGTTCCTGGGCTTTCTCTCCTTCTTTTCTTGTTGTAAGATTCCCACTAATTGATAATTTTGTTCTATCGTGCCCTTCTTAAAGTGCGATATGTCCAGCGTAATCCCATTTTAATTTCTTCATCTTCAACTTACCTCTTTCATACTCGTTTCCTCTAAATCAATTCCAAAAAGTTCCACTTGAAAAAAAGTTAGGGTACCGACAAGGGAGAAAATTTTGTGACTCCCCACTGTGGCGTGGAAACACGCGAATACATGTCAAAATTTAACCACACGGAGCTCCGCAGGAATTAGTACGAGTATGTCCTCTCCTCTTTCCGTTACCGCAAACTGCTTTCTCATCTTCCCTCTCCGTCCTTCCAACGATTCCCTGTGATCTACATCCATGATCTTTTCCTGCCTGAAAACGCTTGCAGTTTTCCTCCCTCTACCCTTCCCGCTAAGCTGGCATCGGCTGCTAATGAGACTGATAAGCTGGTGGTCACTTCACTTTCCTCTTTTTTTTTTAAATGCCTTATGGACTCCACTTTTTGCTTACGCTCCTTATAACACTGATACTACATAACAAAGAAATTGCACTGGTAGATATTTAGATATTTCGGGAGGGAGACAGTTACAGCCACCAAACTTCGACATAATGTGATGAAATTCAATGTAAATTAATTCCGAAAAATCCAAGTAAAAAAATTAGGGGATCTAGAGGTGGCAAAAATCTGTGCCCCCTTCTAATAAGAGTACCGATTTTTTTTAGTCTAAAACTTGGTCAGAGTTCATACAAACACATCCTTAAATTTCAAACCCCTCAATTAAGCGGATACAGAAAATAGTTCCGGAGAGGATTGTGTGAGAAAATGAGGTTATCGATAAACCCGGACAAAACTGAGATCACTCTTTCCACCCGCAAAAGGAAAGGCAAGGAGTTGATCAAGGTGCAATACAAGGAAAGACAATCAGCCCTCACAGGAAAGGTGAAATACTTAAGGGTATATCTTGATGAAAAACTCTCCCGGAGAGATTACGTCTCGGATAAAATAAAAAAAGGGATTGAGGCTCTTTGGGCTAGCCGCACCTTGGTCGGCAGGACCTGGGGATTCTCTCCCAAAATGATGCATTGGATATATACCGGTGTCATACGTCCCAGAATCACATATGCGACTATTGTGCGGTGGGGCCGGGTCCACCTGGCCAAAGTCAAAGAGGAACTAGACCACCAGCAAAGGCTCGCGTGCGTGATGACAACGGGGGCAATGAGTACGGTGTCGGCTAAGGCACTGGAAAGGCTCCTAAAATTTCCACCACTTCACACTGCTATAGAAGCAGCTGCGATAATGGAGGCTTATCGTCTGGGTCAACCAAACCATCAGGCCCAAAAAACAGGCCACAGAAGGATATGGGAGACGGCGGGGACGATGGACAAATGCTTTCGGATGCCAAAGGATAGAATCGCGATGGAACACTTATTTGACAAGCCGTACCGTACGCGAATACCCACACAAAGAGGTGGCCAAGCATCCTAGGAAAAGAGGTGAATGAATGTGTGGTTTGCAGATGCCTCTAAAAATGACCAAGGTGTAGGAATCGGAATCATGAATGCAAAAGACGCTGACAACTATTCAGTGGCATTGGGCGAGGGCGTCACTATCCTCCAAGCAGAGGTAATGATCACGGTGGTTATTGACTGAAGCCAGCAGAAGGGCCTTGTTAATAAGCAGATCTATAGCTGTACAGACAATCAATCGGCTATTAAGGCACTATTGTCACACCAAACTACATCGCTGGTGGTGGCCGAGTGTGTTAACAAAGTATACACCCTTGCTCAGGAGAACCGTGTCACCATACTATGGACATCGGGACACTGCGGCATAAAAGGGAACATGATCGCTGGCAAACTAGCAAAGGATGACATAAAAATGGAGCTGGCAACACCCAGGCCGTGTTTTCCTGTAACAGACAACGTCATAAAATCCAAAGTAAAGGCTTGGATAAGTAAGCTTACTGAAGTGCACTGGCGGTTGGCCAGTGGCACGTAGCGGACGCCCCCAGTAAGTATGCCAAGTTCCTATTAGGGCTTGACAGGAAACATGCAAGGCTCATGGTCGGACTACTAACTGGTCATGGGGCTAAAAAACACATGTGGTTCAAAATAGGAGTGGTGAAAAGCGGCTCCTGTAGATACTGCGGTAAGATGAGGAAACCTCGATCCATATCATATGTTAATGCCCAGCAATAGCCGGGACAAGACGCGAAGAATTGGGACTACAGTATACATACAGCACCCAGTGAAGTCAAAGGGATAGAGCTCAGTAAAATTCTCACTTTGCTATAAAAGTAAGGCTACTAAGCTGATCCTTAACAGCAACTTGAGGAATAGTGCAATGGACTGCAAAGTCTGAGCAATTGGCGCATATAGCGCTACCTCACACACAAGTGAATGGATGAATATTTGAAGAACTACGGCATCGAAACCTGATCAAAGTTTTTCAATCTCCCGAGACAAATTCAAGTCTGCCGTCAAAATTGAGGCAGAGTAATTGTTTGAGAAATTTTATCAACATATACTCCAATTTTCGAGCCTATCTAGGCAAAGGAGCATCACCACCAAATTTGGTCTACGAATTTGAAATCAGCCTGAGGTTATCTGTTTGTTCTGTCTTCAAACAATAGTTGTATTTGTCCCATTATTATTATTATCAATATTAAAACACTGTCAACGCAGATGTTTGCGTGTTAGTCTAGTACACAGGGTGAGCATGAATGAATTGTGTGAACTTCAGCGCGCGCTGACGGCGCTGTTTTCAACTCTACGAAAATTTTATAAGAAGCCCTTTATATGTAAATTTTAATAAGGAACAACTTTGGTTTGAAACATTTTCCTCTAAAATGTTGTCTACGTGAGATAATTCTGAAAATGTGAATTTCGGAGTCCTTGAAGCCCCCTGGGGGGCCTAGCTCCACCGGGATTGCTGTGGACTTTTAGTACGTTAATTACAGGGGCGAAACTGTAGGAGTGTGGGGGGTTGAAACACCCCCTCAATAATTTGGCAGTCAGCAAATTTTGAAACAGTTCATTTAAATTTTCCATTTTTTATGAATGTTTGTTTATTATTATTATTATTATTATTATTATTATTTTTTTTTTTCTTTTTCATTAAAAACTATTTCGATTAAAAATCAGCAAATTTTTAATTTTTAAAAGACTTTGTCGGCGATTTTTTAATTTTCAAAACATATCAGCCGACAAATTTTTCCTCTTCACCTCCCCAAACTGAAAGCCAAATTTCGTTTCTGGTTAATTAGAGAGTCATTCCGAAGATATTCCAAAAAAAAAATCTTTGATATCATTTATATCCATCTAAAGCCCAATTTTCCTGGACTAAGAATGAATTATGAAGGGCAGAAAATGAAAGATACTAAATGTCAATCCTTCTCAGAAAAAAAGGGGAGAGACGCAACCTCCTAAACGAGAGACTAACGTCTATAACAAAAACAACAAATCATGTTTGGGTGTCACAGTATTGCGAACAGGTACACGGATGCGTATTCATTTTGCTTAAGTTTACATGTCTCAACGCAATCATTTTAGGAAATAGTTTTTATGCAAGATTAAAATTGACGATGAGCACCTGGAAAGCCCAACCGAGAAAACTGCATAAGAGCTGACACGCTGCACCAAATATTTCGATCTGGCCGCATTATCCATCTTCCCTTCGATACTCACGAAAACCACGGAACTCCGGTTGATATTTTCAATTTAACCAACAATATTCATGTAATGAACTCGGTTTCAGATTCTTCAATTTTAATATACGAACTGATGGACGTCATTCGAACATTTTCGAGATTAATAGGACCTGCAGACACATCAGCCAGGTCAGCTGGTTATTCAAACACCTAATCATTTACAACCTGGAAATCGAGTTTAACTCTACGAATATCAGGCATCTGATTCATTTCGCATCTTAGGAATTACCCAGCACGACTACATATGCTTCTACAACAAAATTCCGAGACTATAAGACAGCGAAAACGAGAACATCCTGCATCGGTAATCTGTAATGTCAATATTGCAGTTCATACAGGTAACTGTTCTATTTCAGTTTCAAGACTTTATCGGCGACCGCATGACTCGCGTATCGTACGATCAGTGCCGTCATTCGACCACTAATTATCTTTGTAATCGATATGAATACTTGAAATATCGCCATTGAATAGAAAATTTATTCAGAAAAATTAAAATAATAAAAAAGTATTACGTCAAAGAAAGCGAGAAAAAAAAAGATGAAAAAATACGCTAAAAAACGTAAATATTTAAAACGAGTTTCCCATTTTCAAATAAAATAAATTCGTTGTAAGTCCCCATTATGGCTTTAAATGTGTAAATTGGCGAACAGACGCCAGCAGCCGGCAACTCCAATATGTTAACGATTATGAACGAAATTCGGTTTTCGAATCAAAGGAAATCGAGTGGGTACTTGGCAATATTATTGAGAAATTCAAGGAAAAGGTAAGGCGAGAAGTGTTCGGTATTTTATATTTAATACAGAACAGAAAAATGTTTCCAAAGGGCAAGCTTTTTGATCTGACCTCAATTTGGGCTTCTAAATCCAAGTTTTACCCCTCAAAATGGGAAAAATTGATTCGATTTGAAAAGCGAGCGACGTATTAGAATACACGTATTTTGGATCGCTGATCTCGAAAATTTGATTGGATTTGCGATCAGACTCCAATTTGCGCCCCAAATTCGAATTTTCTCCCTTCAAAAGGGTCTATCTGGCTTAGTCGCGAAAACAGAAGAAACTTGGGGACTCCACCCTCAGACCGCTGCACTCCCTAACTCCAGGTAAGAGAGTATAAAAATACGGTAAGACATACACAGTGCGCACTCAACAAGTCCCAGGACTAATTTTGTATAAAATGTACAACTGGCGCTATCTGTTAGCCGACGCCGGAACTATACAATATCATCCCTTAGCTACCCAAAATTGAAATGTCGGTGCTGTAACTTCATGTAGGGACTGATCGTGTTTCTTTGAAGTGACGTGTTTTCGTTACGTGTGCGCACACAAATTTTGTTTCAAAATTGGAAAAAGTGGTTCGGAAACATTCGAATTGTTAGAAACCGCGTATGGGAATGATATTAAAGCCGAGGCAAGGTTTTCCAGCGATATGCGCTCGCTGGAAAATGATCTGCCAGAGAGGCGCCCTTCCACTTTCTTCTTTCGATTGTCCACAGTAAATTTGTGCTCCCAGGCCAAAAAGTACATGCAGCATCCTATAAAGATGCCATGGAACGACTTTTGCAGTAGATTCGAGGCAAGAGACCTGAACTGTACCGCACCGATGATTTTTTTTCGGTTTTCAAGGAACACAAGACAATGCGTCAGCCCATTCCTCAACACTCGTCGCTCAATTTCTGGCTCAAAAGTCGGCCACGACGATTTACAATCCGCCCTACTCACCAGATCTGGCTCGGTTAAGCTTTTTTATATTTCCTAAATTATAAATGACGATGAAGAGAGAGCGTTTTGAAGATGTTGAGGCGATTCAAAGGAATGTGACCCAGGGCTCTACAAGCCATCCCAGAAGAAGCGTTCTCCAGATCGTTCCAGCGACTGTACGAGCACAGTAAAATTTGTATAGAACGAGAATGGGATTACATTGAAAACTAAATAAAAACTTATTTCCGAACTCTTTTTTTCTTTCGTGAAAAAATTAGTGTCGGAACTTTTTGAATACACTGTGTAATAGTTAATTATGTCGTTACGTCTCATCAGCTGGAATATTTTCCGAGGGAGAGAGGGGGAAGGGGTGGGAAGAAGTGAGATGAGGAAAGAAAAGGCAGGAGGGAAGAAGAGGAAGAGGGACAGGGATTGGGAAGGAGGGGAGGGGGCTTAAATTTTTAAAACATAAGAGAGAACAGAGATACATGTAAATTTATCTAATACACCGTTATGATTAGATAACCCAGTTCTGTGGCTCTGGTAGGATAGCGCAAATCCGAAAAGGAATTATTATTCTCAATTCTGTGGAGAAAATTGCGTATTTTTCCAAAAAAACGATTATCTACAAAAAAAAAAAAAAAAAAAAGGCCACAATGTGCCATACGATCCTGATGTGCCACAAAATGAGCCACCAAAATAGTAATGTGCCGATCTGGCTCAAATGTACCACCACCGGCAATCCTGAAAAGGGTAGTTTCTGGGGCCAGGGGCGCGGTGCCTAAAAAGCCAATTTAACAAGTGTGCATCGCCATATGCTCCACCAAGATGGGTTTTTGAATAACGTTTTTTGTTTCATTTCAGGTCTTTTTTCACACGCCTATGAATAAGTTTGTTCCGATTAATTAGTTATTTTTTACAATTTTTCGTCCCTGAATGATAACCTTCATTTCTTTTCTGTTGTTACACATTTTCAAAGGTACTCATTTCCTACTTTTTATTGCTATTTTGATTTGATCGTTTTGCTTTTCTACTATATCCCCGCAGCTAGTGCAAGGATTGTTATGTGCTTTTTACCGTGTTTGTTATTGGACATTATTATAACGTTATTTTTTCCATATCACTGAAATTTTCCACCCCTACCCACCCTTTCTGTTTAGATCTCCAATATTTATTGTTATTACTTCTTTTTAATTTATACCTTTTATTATTGTTACATTCTAACATTATTGTCACCACCTTCAGGCAAATTTATGCAGCAAATTAATTCCCTACCACCACTTACTGCTTACATTATTTTTTAAACTGTAAAACTGAATTTAATAGTCTTCTCACAACATAATAATCCGCCGACTGTTGTCTCCAAATGGCGCATAAGGCGGCGTATATGATATTACAAATTTTTTATTCCGTTGTACGTAAACTGAAAAAGGTTGAACTGAAAATGAAATTTCGAGTTCTTATCCGTTAAGATTGAGATTAGTTTTTGTCAAAGATCGAAGGGACAAAAATCAAAATAAATTGAGGTCAGTAGATAGTTTTTTGTACTTCCTGAACGTTCAAGAAATATGAAAAAATCAACATACTTCGTTTTGGAAAGACACTCCTCATGTGTTATCTGTTGATCCAAACTAAGGGTGCCTATAACTGAGTGAGGGATAAATCGAATAACATTTTTTCATTGGAGCCATGCCATGAAGAGCTGAGGGAGCTTAGAATCGATAAATGAGGTATTCAGAAACAATTCTGAACTACAACGATGTAAGATTCCTTTTTTCCGTCATTTTCTGTTTATTCGTTAGTGGTTCTTTAACCCTTTTCTATTGTTTACAAATTATTTTTCTTCCTTTTTTGTAATATTTTTCAATTTTTTATTTTAATTTCTTTTTCTTACTGTTTTTTCCTTATTTTTTGATTCTTTTTCTCTCTTTCTGCCTCCCATTTCCGGACTATTCCTTCACAAACTCTAGTTAAACTCAGTCAGACTAGTGTCCAGACACATTGGGACTCTAATAAGTCATTCAGAATTGTTCTGCGTTCATTCAATGTCTTCGTCAGCATGTCATAGGAATTTTCAGCAGTTTGTTTTTTCTTTTTCTGTAACTGTGCATCCCTTTTCTCCTTTTTCTTTTCGGCCTCACTGTATACGTTTCCATTTCTGTGTCATTCCTCCGCGTTCCCTTTTCGACTGTATTTCCCTTTCCTTTTCTTTGTTGTTTTTTCCTTTCTGTTTTAGTCTTGGTCTTTTTTCTTCAACCATCTTTCAATTTTTCATGTCATTTTTACTGATTTCATCGTTATCAATCTTGTCCAATTCTATTTTTTCAGTATTTTCCCCTATTTTTTTCCTTTTGGATCATTTCATTCTTCATTTGTCCTGTTTCTTATTTTTTTTCCGGTTTCATTTGTGTTAATTTTTGTAATTTCTGTCTGATGAAGATGGAAAGAAATCAATTTTTACAAGCTAAGGACTTTAAAGTTCAAACAACCGACATAAACCTTCGTGTCCAGTCAAATAATTTGTGCATCTTCTCTATGACTGGGCATATGGTGGGTATTAAGTTTTTACTTCCAAATTTTATCAAATTTCTCTCCGACATAAATTTGGGTTCCCACATTCAAATATGTTGGCCGATTGACCCGAAAATGGGTGCAATCGTGGCCTGATTTAGGCACTTGCGGGCCCGGGGCCCAAATTTTGTGTGGGCCCCCAAAAAAATTTTTTAGCAACATTGATCATCATTTTCATTATTATTATTAATATCGTCATCCGTCTTCATCGTCATTATTATTAGTTTTTTTTTTTTTTTTTTTTTTGTTTTTTTTTTAAAGAGCTATTCAATAACATCCATCATCAGCTCTACGGAATTAGTTATAGGATGTGCGGGCATCCCCTAAATCTGGCCCTGTTTGTGCTTTCAATATTCTCATTTGTACTCAACCCCCTCCTCCGCTATCAACAGAAATATTGGTATCCGGCCAGATGAAAGTGAGATGTTCCGCTAATGAATGCAAGAATTCGTGCTTTGTTTGTGCGCCTTCGTACTTCCTATAGTCTCATTTGTGATCAACCCCCTCCTTCATTAGTATACAAGGCGGTACTGGAAGCAATGCCCCCGCCCACAGTGCTCGAATTTTGAGCTGAAAACACATGTATTCGTTTATGCCACATTTGTGCTCATTTGTACATCCAAAATTTTCATTGGTCCTCAAACCCTTTTTCTGCAAAGCACAAACGAAGCACAAACGATTGCACCCACTTTCGAGTCAATCGGCTAATGTGGGAGCTACGTATCCCCAGCCCCCCATTGACCTACCTTCAGTTTTTCTGATTTATCTCCGTAAGGAATAAAGCATAAACAACGGGATTCAATGCACAAACGATTACACCCACTTTCGAGTCAATCGGCCAACATGGGAGGGGGGCTACGTGTCCGCAGCCCCCTTGATCTACGTTCAGTTTTTCTGATTTATTTCCGCAATGAGTGCATGAAGCACAAACAACGGGATGTAAAGCACAAACATGCATAAACCAAGTACAAACGAATGCATGTTGTTTCGATACAAAATTTCTTTTCTATGTTTCTTTTCTTTCTATACTTTCTTTTCTTATCACATTTTCGGGTTAGGATGGGGTGCATTTCCTCAGTTCTGCTGAAGAGGAGAGGGATGCAACCGCAACCGTTGCACCGTCTATTCAGCCGCCGGTGAAAGGAAGCATACATGTGCTCAAACGAAGCACAAGTGAAGCATAAACGAATAATACATGTGTTTTCAGCTCAGAGTTCGAGCACTGGGGGCGGGAGCGTTGCTTCGGGTATCTCCTCGTATGCTAACGAATGAGGGGGTTGATCATAAATGAGACTACAGGAAGTACGAAGATGCACACACGAAGCATAACTTTTTGCATTCACTGGCGGAACATCTCGCTTCCATCTGGCCAGTCGCCAATATTTCTGTTGATAGCAGGGGTGGGGGTTTGAGCACAAACAAAAATATTAGAAGCACAAGTGTGCATAAACGAAGCACAAACGATTTTGCACCCACTTCCGAGTCAATCGGCCAACATGGGGGCTACATATCCCCCCCCCCACTGACCTACTTTCAGTTTTTCTGATTTATCTCCGCAAGGAATAAAGCACAAACAACGGGATTTAATGCACAAACGATTGCACCCCCTTTCGATCGGCCAACATGGGGGATACGTGTCTCCAGCCCCCCACTGACCCACTTTTAGTTTTTCTGATTTATATCCGCAAGGAATGAAGCACAAACGACGGGATTTGAAGCACAAACATGCACAAACGAAGCACAAACGAATGCACGTGGTTTCGATACACGGACCTAGTAAAATTGTGAATTAGGAGGTAGAAATCCGGGCCGATTCAAAACCCTAACGCGATAATTCAAATTCTGATTGGATTTTCAAAATTGGTTATCCAAGAAACTCCTGTTCCGAAACTTTGTTAGATTTTTCAAATCAAGTCCATTTGGCCCATTGGAAGAGGTTAAATTTAAGCCTAAATTAAGGGTCGGATCAGAAATCTAACTGACTTTTCAAAATCAGCAAGTTGAAAAACCTACCCCGCTAGGTATTTAATAGAAGAATCAAAATCATCAACACCCTTTCTCTAATAAATAAATAAAAAAATTTCAATTTCGTTTGATATTGTTCATTTGAAAATCCAATGTTAATAGTCCGTTGAAGCCCCCTTCAAAAGAAAGAACTTTTTTTGGTGAGACGAAGTTAGACTCAGCCACTTGAAGATTCGTTCGGAACATAAAATCGGAGGATCATTTGGCGACTTCTCCGGCACCGCGCAATAAGAACATTCTGGGTGAACGAGGACTTGAGTTATTATAAGGAATTACCAATAGGGGAGAAGGAGTCACGGGTATACTGTGCAACAGCCGAAGTCGACGACCTGACGACGTATTTTGAAAGGTTCTATAGGCCCCATCCTCATATTCTTTATAGAAAGAAAAGGGAAGGGGAATTTCATGAAAAATTTGCCACTATCTGTCACTTCCTAACCTTTCTAAGTCGTTGGCCCACACAGGAGTCGACAGCTTGCCCCAGTGGTATAGCCAAGGAGGGCCTGGACTCCCTTGCGACGTGGTCAAATGGTGGTTTTTCCCTAGTACTCCTCCCTTTTGGTTAAGCCCAGATCCCCTCCCACGTCGAACACACTAGGCTGGCTACTCCACTGGCTTGCCCTAACTTTTATTTTGGTTTCTCAACCAAAATTTGGTCGCCAATATCAAAATGCAAACTGTAGTACTTGAAGAATAGAATCGCTATCTTCGTTTGCTTCAACTTCCCATCACTCTCTGGCGCGACCTGAAGCTTCTAATTACTAACAACTAGGGCCAAAAACTGATAATTTCACATCAAGGGCACTGGCCTTAGAATAGATTACGGGACGGCGTAATCGAGGTAATAATGAGTTCCAGCCTGGCGGAGGTTTGTTTCGCGATCTGCCAACTGTTAATGTACTTTAAACGTAAATTGCGGTCAGACTAACGTCAAATGGTCAAAGACATCGAACCTAGAAGTTAAGCAGCAAGAGTGGACACCAGCCAATTTTGTTAATAACGGGTTACACTTGGATTGGAATAAAAATCCGGCGAATTCTTTGGCTACCTGAACGATTTTGGAGATTGCAGGTGGACCCTCCAAGTTGTAGGATTAGTCCGGCATCCGGCATAGTTTTTTTTCCCCTTTCTTTCTTTTAAACAGAACCAGCAGAGAACTCACTAATCAAAATGGCATTCTGAGAACCGAACCGTCTCGTAAAATTCTGCCTACTGACATCTACCGCTAGGTGTTTAACGTATATTCGAATACGAAATGATACGTGGTTACTGGAAGGATAACCAGATTAGCTGGAAACGAATGATGAGGTTCCCTGTAGGACTGAATGCCACTACTGTCGTTAGAGAGTCTTGTGCGAACAGCTGGATAAAGTAACTGAAAAAATTCAGTCAAAACGGAAGCACCTACTCCGAGCGAAGATACACACGGCGAGTCACCTGATTTTAATTTTATATAACGATCGACAATAAATTTCAAAGGAAGTCGTTCGCTGAGCAGTATTGAATGTAATTACACAATCTAGTTCGAGAATTTTCCGACGTGGGTTTCTGAATTGGAAATGACGTATTTCCGTGGTTTATCGTAGTCGGACATTGACGAGGTCCGAAACATTCTTAATTTTCGAAGAACAGTCCTAGTGTCGAAGAATGTAGAAAACAGCATCATGCTGAATTTCTCATTAGACGCCTTCAAGCAGTCACGTAGAACTAATTAGCCAGTCGTAGGATATTTCCGCACTTTGGACGTCGGACAGGGAAAACTTCCCATCATAAAGGCAACAACGAATTTACGCAAAATAGGGCCATTCCAATCACCCAAAGTATATTTTACCTTTACATTTCCGAGTAGGAGTATGCGTAACCTGTCCTGATTTTAGATTAGGCAGGAACGGAGTTACTAGAAACAAATTCAAGAAAATTTGACCGAAACAAGACTCCTGATTTTCAAATTTTACCCCCTCCCTCGCAGAAGATGCGATAATTTCCAACTTAGTACAGCTTAAAATCCGGGCATTTCATTTTCATTGCGGGTTGTGAGCAAGGGTAGCATGACAAAAATTCAGGGAAGGGTGCCCTAGCACAACTTCTGGACTCAACCAGTAATGAAATTAGTACACAACACAATTCCACTTTTTTGATGCTAGTACAAACCATGTTAGGATGTGTAATGAATGCGCTGGACATCTTCTTGACTTTCAGTCAATTTATGACGAGCCTTTCCCCAAGGGTTAAATCTAATTTTGTACGATTTCGCAAGCTTCAACTTCCTTCCTTCATTTGATACTTTGATGGAATTTTCTGCGACATTAATAGGAATAAAATTTAAAGAGACTGAAAAGAGAATAATGCGGGGGTGGTAGGTTCTTTCTTAACATATTCCTGCGTTGGCAAATCCAGTAGAATCAACCCTCAGAATTTCAAAAAAAGAAAAAGATTTGATTTTTATTTCTGCTAGTTGAATTAAAAAATATTAGTGAAATCCAATAAATAGTTGGCCAAATTTCAAGTGTTCACTTTTTTTTTGCTTGTTAGTTTTAAAAATGTTCGGCGACCGGGAAATAGTATTTTCAGCAGGCAAACTGAAGTCCCCTCCTACAAACAGAAAATTTCTTCGCAATACGAGTATCTCCCATAACAGTAATGTGTACACACAGGCAAAGATTGAATATCCGAAATGATCCCAATACATCTCGAAAAAAGATCCTCGACTTTGTGAGCCAGTCATTTTTGGAACGGCAAAGTATTTTGGATTTTCATTTTGGGATAACATACATGAGAGTTTGGATCAACCATTTCCAGAATAGGCACAGAAAATAACTGGCATCTTCGCTATTATTGACTAAGGGCCAATATTATATAAATTGGTTAAATATAATCGACGGCTAACCGGTGGTTATCTTTAACCAAGTTTTACAATACTGGCCGTGTCCAAATTCAGGGATTCTTTTCTAACAGGTTGGCCACTTTTTTTTAGAATTATTTTCCCTGACTTTTCCTGGTTTTCCAAATTTGCCCACGTATTTTTTCAGCTAGTAATGTACACAGCTTTGAGAATATGTACTTTGTAAAAGAAATAAGTAAATTACCCTTTACGCTGATAGTGTATATTCTTTAATTCTTATTCTTCTCAAAAAGTTGCCTCATTTTGATCAAAATTATAGCAATTCCCTAAGTTTTCCAGACTGACAAAATTGCCTGACTTTCCCCGGTTTTCCAGAAAGAGGCTACCCTGTCTAAGAATGAATTTAGGAGACTCTGGAAAACTTAAAATTCCCGTGCAGTTGCATTTTTTTGCGTCGATTAGATGATTTTTAATTATGCTTCAGTGGTTTTCGAATTTTTATGGAAGGCATTGAAAAAACAGGGGGTCAACCAGAAAGCAATCAACATAATTAGGAATATATATGAGGGTGCAACAGCGTATGTCAATACGGATGTAAAAGGGGAAACCTTCAAAATAGGGAGAGGGGTTAGACAAGAGGACCCGCTGTCGCCTAACTTGTTCAACTGCGCCTTGGAAGAAGAGACGCGAAAATTAGACTGGGAGGGGCGGGGGTAAGGTTCGCGGGGAAACAATCTGAGGATTGTGGACGATGTAGTTTTGGTAGCAAACGATCTAAAGGAGTTAGTTAGAAATGCGGAAGAATTGACTGATGCATGTAAGGAAGCAGGGCTGGAGGTAAATACAAGTAAAACGAAGCTCCTCTCAAATGGAAAGAACGAGCTAGCAAAAATCGGGGGGGGGAGGGCGAAAAAATAGAATGGGAAAGGGAAGTAAAATACTTGGGCAAACGATATCTTTCGAAGGTTCAAGGGAGAAAGTAATTGCAAGCAGAATCAGAAGCGGGTGGAACTCCTTCTGGAGACTAAAAAATATTTTTAAAAGTAAGATGTCAGCAAGAACCAAGGCGGAAATTTGGAAGAGTTGCGTGCAACCAACGATGACGTATGGGGCTCAGACATGGGTCTTGACAAAAACAAATACCAACAGACTTCGAACCACCCAACGGGCAATGGAGAGAAGCATATTAAGGATTAAATTAAAAGGTAAGTCGAAAATGCGGAAATTAGGGGTAAAACTGAACTAAACGACAAAATTTTAAAGTGGAACTACACGGGTCATATCATGAGGCAGGAAGAGAACAGATGGGAGAGAAGGGTGGAAGGGTGGACCCCGTATGACAAAATGAGAAGCAAAGGTAGACCTACAACTCGCTGGAAAGACGAAATACAAAAGACATTAGGACCCATGTGGAGGAAATATACCCTAGACAACTAGACAAAAGAAAATGGAGGGAAGAAGGGGAGGCTTATGCCCAGAAATGGGTGGGTGGAGAAAAGGAAATGAAGATGGAGGGGATTGTGTCCCAGGGCCGCGACGTGGTGGGTCACAAGACCCAACCAAATGTTAAATGTTAAAACATGAACATCACCCAATAAAGCTGTTATCTATACGTATTCAGTGGTTTTTGATAATGTCAGCTTTCATTTGGTTTTTTTTTTGGGGGGGGGGTAGAGGCGTCACTTCTTTTGGTTACATTAGTATTGTCCCTTTTATTATTTTTAGCTGGCTGGTAATTTTTTCTCTTTTCTTCTTCTCAAAGCCAGCTTCAGCGTTTTTCCACGTGTGAAATGAGGGAGGTATACTTTTCCGTACGTTTCATGAAAAAAGACTAACTGAATTCCAGCAAAATCGCCTGGTACGGAGAGTGGGGTGGGGTCAAAGTTTTAAATGGGCCTTATCTTTCGTACGATGCGGCTAACAGGAAGATGGCTAGAACTTTTTTTACTACAATTCATGATAATTAGTTTTCATGGGTAAGACACCAGAGTGCAGATACGGAAGTTCAAAGTATTACATTAGAAATGTCCAGTATAAAAGACCCTATGTTCAGGGGTTTTACGTCCCTACTCGTACCTTACGGTAACTACACTGAAGTAAAATATTTCAAATTAATAACATATTATATTCTATTCAAAAGCGACATAAGATGGGGAGGCGGTTATTTAAGTCATCAGAAGCACCCAATTAATCAAAAGTAATCCATTAATGAAACGCATTTAATTAATGTAAGTATCAAATGACCAAAAATAATCGATTAGTTAAAAATAATCGATCGATGAAAAACTATTGATTAATTGATAAGTATATTGATTCATTTCAAAAAGTTAAAAAATTCTAAAGCGCATTATTCCGATAATTTTTTCACGTACAGTATCGTCTTGGTCTGTTTTAGTCATGTTTATTCATGTTTCGGCTTCATTTCTTCATTTTTTCGTCATTAATTTTTGGCTTTAACTTTACATTTCAATCTCTTTCATCAGGTACGATCTTCATTTGGTACTTTTTGGTAAATTTAAATTTACTCCGGTTGTAACTATTTTTTTCGTTTTCTTTTCTTTAAATTTATTTGTGGCACTAGGATCGTTTTTCATACAAAAGCTTTATATGTGACGTCTCAAAAGTTTCAGGGGTAGATCCTGTCGTTCCCAAGTTGACAATCTTAATTTTTGAAAATTTTCGCTAAAACACAAAGAACAGTCACCTGAAGATAACGCGATCTTTTATGGAAATATTTGGCAGGGTATATTGACAACACTGTCATAAATACTTTTGCAACTAGAAGCTGGAAATTTTTTATAACTTAAGAATGTTAACTTCAATTCACTAATACTGAGACTCTTAATTTGCTGGAAAATTCAGCTAGACGGGTGTTATTTGCTGAGCGATATCAACTTAGAAAATGACCAGAAATTTCCATCAGATATGTTGGTAGAACCATTGGCAACACGCTTTCAACACAGATAGCACTTGAAAAGCACCACAAGCCGGCAATTTTAAATTTGAAAACCAAAATCGGGAATAGTGGAAAACACTAGTGGATATGGTCTGGTTTGTTAGAAAATCGTCGATGTTAAAATTTCATCGTTTTGAGCGGAAACGATGGCGTAATTCGTCTTGATCTCATTTACACAAATTATATATTCAACATTTTGGAAGTCGCTAGGCCTCAGACGAAAGACTTATACGTCACTGTCTTATCAAGCCTTACAAAATTTCAACAGAAACTTAAGTACTTATCCTTAGAAATACCACTAACAGAATTCTAACGAGTTTCAATTTTTAATAAGCCGTAACTAGTGTTACAAGGTCTTAAGAGTTTTAAAATATTCCAACCAAGTCTGAACGAGTTGTGACTAATCTGGTTCGCGAATCTTGACCCGTTCTACAGAGTTTTGATAAAGTATAAACGTTGACAGAGTCTTAATTACATTTTCATCAGCGCACCCGAGCTATAAAGTATTAACTGAATCTTCATGAGTCATGGAACGTTCTCAAAGAATCTCAACTAATTTAACAAACCTCATAGAGTCTTGATATAGTCCTAACCAGTTTTTGACGAAGTCTAAGAATTATACTAATGAGTCCTGGTTGGCCAAATTTCGACCGAGGCCGGTTTTTCGGCCAGAAGGGAAGAGGGCTAGGACAGTCCTATCAGCCTCCTTGATGTCTCTGAAGTAATGCTCGAAAGGGCGGATTCCAGTGCTCGGGTTGAGAGCAAATTAGAAAAGACCATGGATAACAAAGTCTGTTTTTATATCAGTCCGAACACGTTTTTTAGTCCAGGAGAATTAGCTAAAAAATAGGTGTTTGATGGAATTAACTGCAGCACAGCTAAAACTTGGTATAATTGTTTAGTATCCTCTTCGGAAAAGCCCCGTGATTCCCCCCTCCCCCGGTGTGAGCATCATCCCCCCAGAGTCCAAAAAGTGCCCCCGGAGACAGTTTTTGGCTTGTATCTAGCTTAAAATTGAGTTATAAGTAAAAAGATTCCTTAACAAAATTAAAGTGCGTAAAATTCTCTAAAAAAATGATATCGGTTTTTTTTTTTCGTGAATCCCATTCCAACCAAGATAATCGGCGTTCAAGATCACACGAGCATGTAAATATGGAGTAACCTACAATGTACGCAGTATACAAACGCTGATATAATCGCGAAAACACATGACTGGATGCATAGAATGTTACATGATATAATTTTAATTTATTATCTTTATTATTATAAGAATTCATCCTCATCCAAATCTACATGATGTATACAATTTTCTGTGTTAAACAACCTCCTCTACAAACGCGTGGCTACAAGAGATACCCATTTTACGGCAACCACAAGCTCGTGATCCCGATGCGGAAAACTTAAGTTCGTGTAAACTCGCTCTAGACCCTTGGAAAATCGACCCTCGTTAGCCCTGTCTCAACCCAGTATGTTTCCCCTCCAGCAGCCAATCAGAGCGCGTAGCCCTCTCACTACCCGAGCTATACATAGACGTTGAGACGCACCCTTTATGTATGCTTCTAAATATCCTCTTTGTAAACTGTCGTATAGCCCCTCTGTATACCCTTTATGTATGTCCTTTGTAGACTCGTCGTATAGCCCCTCTGTTTCCCCTTGCATGGATCCCCTTTGTAGACCCGTCGTATAGCCCTTCCATATCCCCTTCATGAATCCCCTCCGTAAACCCGGGTAGATCCCCGCTTGTAATTAAGAGTGACCAGTTCGGCGTTTGTATACCGCGTAGCTTGTAGGTTACTCCATATATTTACATGCTTATGTGATCTTGAACGCCAATTGTCTTGGTTGGTATGGGATTCATGAAAAAAAAACAACATAGATATCATTTTGTAGAGAATTTTACGCTCTTTAATTTTGGTAAGGAATATTTTTACCTATAACTCAATTTTAAGCTAGATACGAGCCAAAGACTATTTCCGGGGGCACTTTTTGGACTCTGGGGGGGCGATGCTCACACCGGGGGAGGGGGGATTACGGGGATTTTCCGAAGAGGGTACTAAACAATCGTACTAAGTTTCAGCTGTGCTGCAATTAATTCTATCAAAAATGCTAATTCCCCTGGACTATTTGTGGAACACGAATCGATTGATAAGTCGTTTCAAATAAGTTCTAATCAGTTGCATCAAGTCTTGAAAAGTCCTCTAGGAGTCTCAATCAGTCTTCTCGAGCCTTAAAAAAGAACTAAAAGAAACTAAAACCAAACCTTAACGATTCTGTATGGAGGCGAATTAGGAACTTCAGTAAAGGGGACAGCTGGGGGGCAAGAACAAAATTCTTCGTACAAGCACAATAAAATTTACGAGTAGATTTTACTTTGTTTTTTTGGTAAAGTGTTTTGTGTTAAGATGAAGGAAACCTCTTATGAAACTTTTATGACAGGTAAAGTTGTACAATTCGTGGTTTTCGAAGTCTACTTAAAGAGGGCCCAAACTCAACCTATCTATGCATTTGCTAGGTACTGGATTTCGACACGGCCTTGAAGTGTCTTGAGTCTTTCCGATGTCTCATCATCCGAAACATATATAAGAAGGAAGGTGCCCTCTGGGAGAGAGAATAAGTAAAAACATTATAGGTAAAATAGTGAAGAATCTACAGAATTCTGCAAGCATTTTGACTTGACAAGCAAAAAGTCTCGTGTCAAAATTAGGCCCAAATTTTAAATCTTGACTTCATAGGCAAGCATCCAAACAAATAAAAATAATAAACAGTTAGGTCTAACGTTAGAGACACTGACTGATAAATTCTAACATTTTACTTTTTCTTCTGGGAGTGATTATATCGCCAGATCCCCCGTATTTAAACCACTGCTCGTCACCTTCTTTCGCCTACTTCCCTATCGCTACATAGTTATATACGATCAATTCCTCCTTGATTGTTTTTCTTTCAAGCAAGGATGTAGATGATTCCGTTATAAGACAGGAAGGGGTTCAACTAGTTTTGTATGTGTCCTGCCTGACCCTTTACACTCTCCTCCCATGATTCGCCTCACATAACTCCTGAAAAACACCTATTTTCTTTACCAAGCGGAGGAGATCCAAACCCCAGGACCTCCCTTATCTACGCCTTTGCCTTCAAGTCATTCCAGTGACTTTCACCGAACCGGAACTGCTATGTCATCAGTTATCAGGAGATTTCCTCGTGGACTGTAGCGATTCATAAGAACTGGACTGGAACCTTTATGAATTCCGGGCAGGTGAAGGAAGGTGATAGTAAGGGAAACATGATGAAACGACAAGGAAAAGTTGTTCAGTTCTCGGC
Source organism: Acanthococcus lagerstroemiae (assembly GCA_031841125.1). Classification (NCBI taxonomy): domain Eukaryota; kingdom Metazoa; phylum Arthropoda; class Insecta; order Hemiptera; family Eriococcidae; genus Acanthococcus; species Acanthococcus lagerstroemiae. Next base: position 44,211,906 of record CM063110.1, read on the forward strand.
AGATTTCTGGAACTTAATCCCCCCCTATATTCTCGTATTTTGTGTGCTTACGTTTCAGCAAATTTAATATAGTCTTAAAATATAACGCGGTATTTGAAATTTATCAATGGGATGAAAACAGTTCGGGAGCACTGATCGGGTCAGGGTTACATTCGCATTTCCAGCTGCTACCAGGGAGTCTGCATTTCATTGTCTCGCCTTATCTTCCTTAGTTGACGTCACTCACTGATTGCACTTTTCAGACACATCCGATTAGGTATACAATAATTCAAGATTCAAGATACAAAAGTTTTCAATTTCATAGCGTCTGTTTTGTTTGTCCGGTTTGCCATTAGTGTGAATGTGTTTGTGCGCACCGCCGGGATTCTTCAATGAATAAACAGTAACTCTTTGCGTCTTCGATTTTATCAGTCACGTGTAAGTTCTACTCAGTATAAATATAAACTCGAATTTTAACATCCAATTTTCCCAAGGATACTCACGCACAGTACATTTGCATTGTTTTATTGTCTCGTTTCAGTTATGCCGTATTCGGTATTTACCAAACTCATCTTCGTGTTTTGTTTGCCAGATTATTGACTTCTTTAGTTTTTCTAATTTTTTTCGAAACTGACAGAACTCGAGTTTCCGGCACCGTTACGAACTCGGTGTCCCGGACAAGTGAAGAATTTTCAAGAGCGCATTGTTCAAAACCAATAATGACAACAAGCACCGACAGAAACGACAAATCAAAGATGCAAATTGTCGAGGTGGCCGTCGAGCCACGATCGCGAAAGAGCCAGAGACAAAAAATGAATGGGCTAATGGACTTGCCCACGAGCTTGTACAAATAAGCGATCAATTCGTTCGTGACTGACGCACGCAGAAAACGCCGTTAATTAACGCTCGTGAATAATTAAAATGCAACGCGATTAACGAGCGGCACTTAGATAATTTTTCAGACAGATTATGAAAAATATTGCACGGACTTGAGCCCCGGCGCTCCGGGTCGCAAATACCGCATACTGCGCTGCGCAAAATGGTTTCGAGGAAATTTAAATATCTATACAATGTATTATAGTTTTAGCAGAAAAAGAATAAACATTAAAAAAAAAAAAAAGGATTTATACTTTTCAAAAATACAAAAAAATGTCGGTCAGAGTTGTCTGATCCATTATCGGATCGGCGCTATATCACTTTCGTTTTACAATTGACCATTTGAACGCCACATTTCCTGTTTGCACATTCATTCCTGGAAGCTAATGTCCACGAACAAGCGGTTGTATATAACTGATTAATTGTACACGTGTAAGCGATCTTTACTTATGCAGTGCTCTCCACCGCAATTGACTTTCTAACGTTAATGACCTTTTCTTAAGACCCAGTTTTTGTTGTATATATGTTATAAATATTAACGTTCTGCCTGGCTACTTCCTGAGCAGCCTCGATGCGAGCGTCTCAGAAATGTCTTTTGTATCCTGCATTCCTGCACATCCGGTACGTGAACTCTTCAAAATCATGTTCTTTTTTTATTCTCATGACTCACTCTTCTTTTTTCTCCTTCAATCGGTCAGGCAGGACATCAGCTGAGTTACCGATTAGTTACAGTTAGAGTTTAGCGGTAGTCAGTTACAATTTATGTTTTAAACTCTTGGTAAGATCTATGTATCATACACTATCAATCGATCAATATACATGCTTTCTCTGCACGCTCTCGTTTCTTTTGATTTCCTACGCCTCCATTCCAGTTCGGGCTAGATACTTTTCTCTCGCAAAACTCCATAAACGCACACTAGTACACAGTACTATTAACGTTAATTTTGGAAGACTGAGTACTATCTGTGCACTTATACTATAAAAGAGATAAAAGAGCTTCGCCTTTGCCCGCTACACGGCTTGACCTCATTACCAAATTGGGCCGGCTCCCTACTACTGTCTCTGACTAACTCACAGATTGTTCGTCGGTCACTTCGGTCGATTAGCAGAAGCTTTCTTGGAGGAAATCGAGATGCAGAGAAACAAGCTATTTGAAAGGCTTCTACTCAAGCGACTACATCTTGAAGCAAAGCTCATTCCACACAAGCAACATGAATTTTGAGAGCAGAAGCATATTAAGGAAAAAAGCTGCTCTAGGCAATATACAATCTGCCGCCTAATTTGATTAGAAATACCATGTAGGAGCACATTGATCCAGGAAATTTCACGCCCTTTAAGGACTCGTGCGTAAGTGTGCCCAATTTATAATGGCCAGGTGACTGTGAATTAGGCTGCTAAAGTGCTAATACCCTTTAAACCAAATTGTGGACTTAAATTCACTTCGTTGTCAAAAAAAAACCCTTAGTTTAAACTAAAAATTTTGTACGCTTTGATAATTCGGAGGATGGCTATAGTAATGGATCAAGAATGCCGCTGCAGTAGAAATTTTCTCAACAAGTTGACTAGGAAATTTTGGCGAAGCATTTTTCAATAGGAACGGACTTTTCGGTCACCTCGTTTATGACAGAAATCTTTCAAATTGCGTAGTTCTTCTATTTTATTCCTTCTCTATTTCCCACTTTTCTCATTCCTTTCTTCATTCATGTTTTTTTGTTTTTTTCTAGTCTGAAAATTCAAAATTTTGCTACCCTAGGCAGCTGTCTAGGTTGCCTAACAGTAAAGACGCCTCTGTTTGAGAGCGGTAAAGAAAATACAACTGATGAAATATTCCCGGCATATACCCTAGAGGCACTTACTGAAAGCACCAGAGAAAGAATAGAAACACGATCGAAAAATACAAATTTAGTTCAACAACTATATAATATGTATATCATAGAAATGATAATTAGAAAAGATATCGAAGAATACGGAGTTACAAAACGAAAAGAAATTACTGACGCTAAACTGAAAGGCAAAACCAAAAAACTAATTGAAAAAAAAAAAAATCTGCAAAAGAAGTCCCTTTTGCCAAAAGAAAAAATAAAATTAGTCCAAATATGCAAACTAGTCCGACAATAGGTAAGAAGAGATACTCGAGCTCCACTAGTAGAAAGGTTGACGAGATCCTGAAGGACAATGGATCAATAAAAAGAGCCTAAGAAGAAACAAGCACAGTGTTAAAAATGAGGGACAAAAAGAGGTCAGGAAAACATACGACAGGGAAAAAAATGTGGAAATAGCTACAGAATTCTACAAGAAACTAGGGTAAAGTCACTAATAGTTGACACTTTACATTTAACCCTTAAATACCACACGAAGGTTTCTTTCCGATATTACCACACATGTGACAATTGTCACAGTATTTAAAAATTAATCAGTTTTATTATTAACCTACCAAATTTGATGGTGCTATACGCATTTTTTTATGCTAAATTCCAATTTGAGGTTCAAATTTGATTTTAATATGAAAAAATGGGTACAAATTTGAAATTTCCCCCACCACTTCATGTTAATAGCTCACAACCGATTTTTTTTATTTTAAATTTATAAGATTACTTTTGTCCTACGAATGCATTGAATACGGACACTTCTTGAAACTTGGTACAAGTTGCTTGTTACTATTTTCCCCCCAATTTTGTTTATTTTAGTATAAGTTTTACTTTGCCTACTCACATTTTCGGAATTATTTTCACTTAATCAAGAATTCTGTAATTGTAAATGAGAGACAATGAGTTATGCATTCATCGATAATTATTTTTCATTAGAAAGAAAAATAATTGGTTGCAGTACAGTAAAAAGTATTTTGCTGAGGAACAAGAAAAAACAACACGCATGATAATTTATTTCGCGGCTTTCACAAAATGTCTCAAACTGGACCTTCCTCTCGACACCGTATTCCTCGGGTCCACCTCGAAATATTTTCTCACACTGGGCTACATCAAAAAACGAACTCGAATGCATAAATTAAACCACCAATATGATAAATTTTGGTCCAAACTGATTAAAAACAGAATTCAATTCAACCTATTAACCTCAAAATTGTACATAGTGTTCTGTAAGAGTGAAAATAGGTCGGTGTGACAATTGTCACATCAGTGGTATCGACGATATTTAACCGAAAATCAGTTTTTAAAAATGCATGCCCCTTTGACAGTTCGAGTAGGCAACCAAAACACACGCGAGAATGAAGGTAAATCATGTGCGCACACGCACTGGGAGTTACGCGGCTGAGTCTCCCTTCTGACTCGCGCCGCTGCTGCGAGTTTTATACCACTGTGACAATTGTACCATGTGTGGTATTGAAGGGTTAAATTTACATGAAAAAACAATTGCAGTTTTTCCTACTTTTTTTTTTTTGAAAAAGATTGGTGTAACATTTAAAGATTTAGACTCTTTGGGCGCATTTTGGCACATATTTTCCTTTCATAAGTCAATTAGATGATTTAAAAAAATAGAATTAGGTTTAAAATTCCCCAGTGACTGATAGTCGAATCCAGTAGTTGACACCCCCAATATTTGACACTCTAGAAAGTAGCTAAAATATGAAGGTCATAAATGTGACCATCGTTCTTTAGGTTTGCACTTATAGCATTCAGATAAACTACAAAATACTTGAAAGTTACTGTCTCCTTTTTTCCCCCGGGAAAACCTTGTGCAGGCGGTTGCAGGTCCTGTCACGGCCTGTCCTGCCCCAATGCTGGGTCACGTTATTCACAGTTAGATGACGTAGACAAGTCTGATGATAATGATGAATCATTACACATACATGTAGTATTTATAAAACAATAAACTTTTCTAAGCCTGTAACTTTTCAAGTATGACTTGTGAGTAAATTCTTATAATAGGCCGTTTTGTAGAAAATTTTACAAGAAACATTTTTTTACTGAGGTATTTTCTTTTTAGAATGTTATGATTTTGAGAAAAATCAAGAAAACCGTTTAAAATTAATTTTTCCTGAGCCTTCTTCGTCAATAATGGTAGAAGCTCCAAGTGTTAGTGGCGGTGGATTTTCATCACTTATTATAGACACCTTTTCCAACATTTTTCAGCAGTCAAACTATTTGTGCGAATTTTTTCCAATTAAAATAAGTTATTCGCTTGGGCTACGTGACTAATATAATCAATTAATCATTTATCAATCAAATATGAATACGTAATTTTGGACGCGAAAAAATTGTAGTATCAACATGCCTTTGCTGCGAAAAAAATCCCTGTCACTGCCTCTCTTCTGGGAAGCGACCTTTCAGTCCACGATTTCCTGGAGCGCCCTAAAAAGCCAGTCCGTATGGGTGATTGCAGCCGTATTATACGGCTTCGGCTTAGGCTGACGACCTTAAAAAATACGACTTCGGCTTTTAGCTGCTCCAATCTTTAATTAAAAATAAAGCTGGCTTTCGGCTGCTATTCGGCTGTTTGTCGAGTTTGGTATCGTCTAGAAAGTATTTTGGGTCGTAGAATATAATTCGTTGGGTTAGTGGGAAAAGGTGTTAGCTGCAATTTTTTCACAAAATGACTTTTGGTATTTTTGGATGGGGAATTTTATTATCCACTAGATACCATTCAGTAAATGATAAAACATTGCCTCAGTTCAACAGAAAACTCGAAAAACAAAATGGGTTAAATACACTATTAACAAAGTTCATCAATATGAAAAGGTTCTATCTGCTGAATATTACAGGAAGAGAAGGTGATATACCTATGTTCGATAGTACTTCTATATATGTGTAATGTGCTTTAACAAATTTTTGAATAAAATCATCAAAAATATAAAATAAGAAGTTAAAAAGTGAGATTTAATAATTTTCTATTGGATTTGTCATTTACAGTGTTGCCAGTTCTCTTTCATGAAAATTTTTGAGATTTCACGAAAAAAATATGTGAGACCATAGGCATTTTTCGTGGACTCGTATAACATTATAAAATAAAATAAATGTTTAATGACATTCGGTTGTGTCAGAGGAATAAATACATCGGAGTTTGCACTCATTTATGTGTCAGTTTCGATCACTTCAAATACCTGAAAGAAGGTTCAATTTTCAGAAGATTTAATTTCAATCAGTTTTTTGTTGTTTTTTTTCAACCTAATTCTTCAGTGAAAGCATTAACTATTGAATACTTGCACGTAAAACTCAAAAAATCTACTTTTCCACCGCAACGACTGTAATTATATTTTTAGCTTCAGTCTGCACTGGATTTTACTGAAGTTCAAAGTGAAAATCATTTTTCGACATTTTTACCCAATTAATATCATTAAAAATTAGCTTGTTCATTATTTATCAGTAAAAGTGAACAATTATTTTCGACTTTTGCATGCAGCGATAACACACAGAAACACAATAATACAAGCATTAGGTACATATAACGCATCATGAAAGAAAAAAATAGAAAATTTGCTACTTTCAGACCATTTCTAAAAAAATTAGGGTTTTTCGAGACTATTTAAATAGAATTACCAACGTAAGATAGGTGAAGGTATAAGAAAAATTCGTGAGTTCGTATAGAAAATTCTGGGATTTTTCAAAAATTCCTGAGATCCTACGGAATTTCGTGAGAGATGGCAACACTTATCACAGCTTCGGGAATTCAAATTTCACGGTATTATTCAGGTGTGAAATTGTGAGTACCCATGGGCGTCGCTGGGGGCGGGGTAGACTGGTAATACTTTTTTCCCCAAAAAATATTAATTAATTAATATTTAGTTGTACATCTTATGTTCTGAGGCGGGATTGGCAAGTCTTGGCCCAGTCCCTCATACTTAATCTCTTATCTGACATAATCTAGTTTACTTTTATCTCAGTATAAATTACACTACGGGTAATACTTACCCCCAATTATTATCATTATTATTATTATTATTATTATTATTATTTTTTTTTGGGGGGGGGTGTAGAAGCCAATATGTAGTTATAAAAAGTTTGTAAATGAATTAGTAATGCCATGTGATGGTGTGGTGAGACGTATGGCGATGCACGAATGCCTAAGTGGCCCCTATGACACCGCACCCCCGGCACCGGAAACTACCCTTTCGGGCATCGCATCATGCCGAGGGAAGTGCCATGTGATACCGCAATTAGTAGTACTGCACCATACATGTAACTCGCAATACACATACACAGGGTGTCTAACACAATCGAAATCTGAAAATAAATGACCTCTCCCTCCCGCCATTGGCGACGACTGCGCTAAAATAATAAACTGAAGCTAAATATACTTCTTCGTCTATAATACTACATTTTCATGGGGAAAAGGCTAATTTTATTGCATACGGTAGATGAGCCCAATAAGGCCCAGATCCCCAATATAAGGCCCAATGTACCGATCTTGACTGCTGTGCTTTAGACTGCATTAAAACGTACAGCGAAGTTGTTCCTTCATGATATGGCAGCACTGTCCCATTGTTTTTATCAAGATATTAGTCCACCGGTGTGAGATATGCCAGTTGATGATTTTCCAATAACGTAAAAAGTGTTTCGATATGTCTTTTGTGTAACTTGGAGGATTTACGAGCATTATGTTAGTCAAATGGAATTTATCCAGAAATCAAACATCGGATAGTTGTTGTAGTGGTAGTTGGTTAACGATCGACGCCAGAAAAGTGAAATTTGAGCACTTTGGACCCGAGGTATGCGATACTCACGAAAAATAGTGTTATGTATAACCCAATAAGGCCCAACCTGGTAAGATCAACTGATTATCATTTCGGTTATAACTTACTCATAAATTTCTATTTCAATCACGCTTAACTTTTTATTTACCGAATTTCAGATCAGGCTTATTAGGTATTAGGTTGGTTCCTACTAGGTTATAGGCCCAGCCTTCTCTGGTGCGCTGCCTTGATCAAGTTTTGAAAAAGGGGTATTTTATTAGAAGATCTGAGGAACGTGGAGCAGTATAGAAAAATTTCAAGCTCGCCAATTTTTAAATATATAAGAAAGGAACAACATGAAATCACTTACATGAAGGTCTGGAGAGTCAAGACCTTAAATTAGGACCTTATTGAGCTCACCTATCTTAATACGCACATGGTGATCACGTCTCACACGACCCACATAAGCATGTCATACATGCGAAGACTCTTGTAAGCTGATATTTCGATTTATCGTCATTATCAGGGTTGCAATTTTATGCACAAAAAGTGGCAAAATATGCGTATATTTTCTACACTGAATTCAGTCTAAATAATATGCCGAAAATATGCGCCAAAATTGTAAAATATGCATAAATATGCAAATACAATATGGGTACATCATTTCAAAAGAAAAATTAAGTTGGATACACTGAGACAACTTTTATCATATTTTAAAATGATCCTGCAAAGTATCTCCTTAAGAGTCCAATCTTCTTCTCACAGGTGATACACCCAGGAGATAATGCACCTATTCGTACTTTTTTGACGATTCATAAATGTGATGCGGGCAAGAGAAAAAGGTTATCTCATCACGTGCAAAAGAACATATTTTTCTAAAAACTTTCCTACTGATTCCTTAACCATCAAGTCTTCTCAATTTTTTTGGAGTAAGCAAATTGGTGCAAAATATGCGGTAATGCCAAAATATGCGAAATATGCAGGATGAAGTGCGGCTCACTTGACTCAGAATTCTGTGATTCGTGAAGATCTTTTGAAACTTAATACCTATACGCCATAGATAAAAATATGCATTCGCATAAAAATTGCAGGCCTTTTTATTATAATAGAATTTTCCACTTCTAAATTCTTTGTTTTCTCTTTCAAGGTATAATTTGCTAATTCTTAAATTTTTAAATGACCATGACTGAAAATAAATGACTTCAGTGACTGGTAGACACTTTGATACAACATACTACACACCTCCCCAAAAGAAATCCACCAACGCCGATGAATGGAATGTAGGTTAACACTACTGAAAAAATTACCCCCCCCCCCAAAAAAAAAAAAAAAAAAATTTCCAGCGACACCTCTGTGAGTACCTACCAGTGCTAAATACAATCAATTTTGAAAAAAGGACCTCTACTTCTCTTTCATTTAACAGATTTCACGATGAATAATTTAAATGTAGTTATGATGAGGGTTGGCTGGAAGAGGAAGTTTCTTGAAGAAGATTATAATGATCAGAAAGCAATATAACGATGCAGGAACGATTTTTTTTTTAAACTTTGAATTGAATGTTATTCTGACATAATTTAGTTACCTGACTTTCTTAAAACTTCGAATTTTAATTTATTAAAAAGCAAAAACTAAAGTTTTGTATTTTCGTTTTCCGTTTTTTCAGTATTGACTTATCACTACAGGGCAAAGAGTGTAGCCAGGGGAGCGTCGCCCCCTACCCTCCCCCTGGTTACGGGCCTGCTATCATATCGAGTACACGTTATCACTTGTCACGAATCATTTTTCGAAAATAATCAACAGTTAGACATGCTGTGCTCCTGCCTACGCTCTAATTTTTTTTTAACTTTTTCTTTTTCCCAGAAGAATTTAGAAGGAATTAATGATTTTTGGGGAAAAGCAAATCAGAGTTGAAATCGTCATTTTCATGATTTTCATGACCACTGATTTCAGTTCATGATCTTTTCATGACTTTCATGCCCGGTAGACACCCTGATCGAAAGATCGAAACCGTGAATTTCGAAACTGGTTAACGGATATTCCGGATAAATTAAGCAACATAGTTCGCGGTTATGTAATGGGTGGATTCCACTGTATAGTCTAATAATAAAGAACCTTGGTAAATCAGCTGACAGTATCGAACTCGGGAGCAAAGGTTTCCTCTTCACTGACACTGATCAAATTACGGGCTCACTGATGCTTAACCTATTTCGTAATGTGAATCGAAGACTTTCTAGTGAAAAGTAACACTAACTGGTAAGGGATCCGTACAACTCAGCTTTTGAGCACGACTATGGCTCGTGATCATGTTGATTGCGGAATGAGAAACGGAGTCTTTGAACGACCGCACGTGCGGAAATTATCGTTATAGCCGATGTTTATTCGCCGATCACGAGTCTGAAAATAACGAGTGATGCTTGTTTTCTCTCGGTCAAGACTCGTTCGCAGCTTCTCATCTGAGGGGGCGCAGCGTCTTACATGTACCCGATATTCAACTCGAATCTCTGAATACTCGCGGTATCGCCGATCACGGATTTGGCGTGACTGCCATCGTTAATAATACGTCGGACGACGTCGTACTTTTATTTCACTTTTTTTTTTTTTTTTTTTTTTTTTTTAAAGTTTCTTTGCATAGAAATCCTGCATTAAAGTCTACAAACCAGGTTTTTCCTAGAATTTTATTTTCCGAAATTTTTACACAATTTTGTAGCAGTAACGTCGCACACAATTTGTTACACAGCAACCATGCGGTTTAAATATCATTCTGCCGAATCCTTGAATCTCAAATCCGCCACAAGACGTCCATGAAATAGATACAAAACACAACTGAACCGACTAATAAAGTGTTGAAGATAAGGGGAAAGTATAAGGCGCCGCACGTTTTTCTTTTCCCATAAATTCTTTCTTTTCAATAATTCGGAAATTGGAACAGGAACCGGAACGTTTAACTCTTTTATTATTATTTTTTTTTAATAACTCGGGAACGAGTTCTTAAAAGTAAATGTATAGATGTATTACAGAATTATGAAGTTATACGAGATAAGTGTACATAGTTCGTATACTATATACTCGAGATTAACACGTTCACGGCCCTAGTGCAAATCATTCAACGGCTGTTTCATTGTTTGATGGGAATTCCTAATAGCTGTAATTCAGTATAGTAAATTACAAAGGTGATTACTGATAACGGATCGGCACATATAAAATGAATAATATCGTTGGAGTGTAATTTACGCCGCTATCTCGATTATATTTTTCGTACGCTTAAAGGACCCTATTAGGAAACTGTCAGTCTGAAGAAAAGAGTGAGAAATAAACCAGAACCGATAAGTCAGTACACATAGTTTTCGTAGGAATGTACGAAAGGATGCTTCAAACTCAGAGACCTCCGAAATCTAAGAAACGATATCTGCTATATCGTTCCAGTTGACTTCTTCAATTTTCATATCCTCCCCTCCCCCAAGGTACCACAATTTTAACAACACAATTAAATGCACACCAGACATGATCTTAGAAACCTGTGAGACCTAAGAAATGATAAATACCCATATTGTGCTAACGTGCTGATATTTTTAGCCCACCCCCCCCCACCCCTATAGATGCCAGAATTTTGAAAACATGATTGACAACAGAAATGACCTCGGATATCTGCTATCAACAACAAAACTTGAGAAATTATATCGATATTGTGCTAGTTGACCTTTTTCAATTTTCAGCCCTCCTTTCAGTGACATATTTTTGATAATCTGGTCAAATGTATACAACAATACAATACAATAACCTTTTATTTGAAGTACATTCGTATTACTCATTTATTAATTTTTTCGGGTTTCCAGAATATTATTCAAGAGTTTAGTAAGTTTTTTAACCAAAAATTTCCGTTAGACTGGAAGCACTCCGATATCATCCTAATATGCAAAAAAGGTAATAGGCATAAAATAAGTAATTACAGACCTATCAGTTTAAGTCCAGTAATGGCAAAAATATTTTTCAAAGTAACAGAACAGAGAGTGAGGAATCTCCTGACCTCACAACAACCTAAAGAATAGGCCGGTTTCCGAAAACAGTACTCAACGATAGGTAGACCATTTGCAGGTCATAAACCAGTTAATCGAAAAGTGCAACGAATACCAACTGGAACTTTACCTTTTACTAATAGACTATACTAAAGTCTTCGATTCGATTACAGGCGTGGATTCATGGGGGTGGGGGTGGAGAACCCCCTGCCCAAAAACGGCGGAGGAAGGGGATCTAAGAGAGAGGGGGAGCAAAGATTTCCTTCTGCCATTTCCCTTCTCAAAATTATCGTCTGGATCCGCGCCTGGATTAACCAAAATTTCTTGCTACACGCCCCAAGAAACCACGGAGTCCCAGAATGCCTGGTTAAGATAATAGATGACTCCTTTATTCCGTTCTAAAAGCACGAATACAAGCTGATATCACACGCCCCTACTTTAACATAGAACAGGGAGTCAGACAGAGGGACCCCCTTTTCCCCATTCTCTTCATCTGTCTGTTAGAAGAAGTCTTCAAAACAGTGAGATGGGGATAAAGATCCAAGCAGAATATCTCAGCAATCTTGAATTCGCCGATGATGAAATGGCAAAAGAGCTCCTTCTCAAGGGAAAAACAGCAGGACTGGAAGTAAATACAGGAAAAACGAATCTTCTTTCAATCAGTTAGCAAATGCTTTGCAAATTGATGGAAAGTCGATCAAAAAAGTTGATGAGGGCGATATATCTGGGTCAAATCGTAAGTATGAAGGAAAGGACTGCAAAATAAATTAACAGGAGAATTTCAGCTGTATGGAATAAATACTGGAGTCTAAAATACATCTGTAAGGGACAATTCAACAACACAATAAAAAGTAACATACTTCACTCTAGATTAGTAACCTCACTAACGTACGGCTCTCAGATGTGGTCAATAACTAAAAAGAAAGAAAATCAACTAACAACACAAAATAGTATGGAGAGATCTAAACTTACAACGGAAAGACAAAATACCTATTAAAACTCCACGCGAAAAGCTACCATTTAATAATAACTTCATTACCTCATACAGAAGACAAAAATGGAACTGGTCGGGTCACGTTGCGAGGCTGAAGGACGACCGTTAGACCTGCAGGGTCACCTCTTGGCAACCAACAAATAAAAGAAGACCCGGCAGACAAAAACTAAAGTGGAAAGACAATTTTGATTATTTTCTGAAAAAACAAATTATTTCATAGAATAGCCTGGGAAAGGGAGGAATGGGATAGATTGAAGGAAGCCTTTGCCCACAGGCATGGTATGACGCGACATGGGCTTATAAAGCCCATAAAAATATTGTAAAAATTTATAATTTTTACTAATTGCCACTGTTGTGTAAAAATAAAGGCAACCTATAGCCCTTTCACAACGAAATTCCAGATCAACCGGCGCCTCTCCTCCCATTAAAGGCTACGGGGGTGTGATTTATCGGCACATTAAAAAGAATATTAACACAGTAACCGCGGAATATTAGAAGAGCATAACGGGGCAGTAAAGAAAATCAGAAGTGCACATTAACCTCGAACTGATAATTTAAATTGTATGAACAGTAAATGAAGAATATTATACACAACGAGTCCAATGTGTCAAAATTCACCAGAAAAATGAGAACTAATAGAGTGATAATCGAGTGACGAAATCCACCAGATAGATGAGTACCAATAGAGTGACAACCAAGTGACTAAATCCACCAGGAAATTTAGTACCAATAGAGTGACAACAGAGTGTCAAAATCCACCAGAAAAATGAGAATTAATAAAGTGATAACCGAGTGAGAAAATCCACCCGAAAGATGAGTACCAATAGAGTGACAACCGAGTGACAAAATCCACCAGGAAATTTAGTCCCAATAGAGTGACAACAGGGTGTCAACGTCCACCAGAAAAATAAGTACCAATAGAGTGACAACCGAGTGACAAAATCCACCAGGAAATTGAGTACCAATAGAGTGACAACAGAGAGTCAAAATCCAATCAAAAATGAGTACCAACAGAGTGATAACCGAGTGACAAAATCCATTGAAAGATGAGTATCAATAGAGTGACAACCGAGTGACGAAGGAGCAGTAGAAAACCCATTTCTAATAGGGTGATAATCGCGTGTCAAGGGACAATCAAGTGACAACTGCATCCTTCCAGAGCTTCTTGAGAAGATTCGCGGGAGGTGACAACAGTGTGAAAACCGTGTGGTTTTCCCCTGAATGACAACAGAGTGACAAAATTCTTCAATGGGTAGGCATGCGGATACACTGCAGCTCCTTGAAATGGCACGAGTGGCAAAATAAATCCCGTAGGGACAAAAATGGAAACGAGGTCATCCCGCAAAAGCCAAAAGAGCACTTTTGACTCAATAAATGTTCCTTTATTCACGTTTTTGATGTTACTTTTTCATTTTCTATTTCCGCGTTTATATTTTTCTTTTCCAGTCCACCTAAATTATACATCGTCAATTTCAATTATTGTCTCTTCAATTATTTAATTTTCGCGTCCATATTTTACAATAGAGTGCAGCACTTTCAATTCGCTGGAAGTGGTATATTTTTCGCGTGATTATCTATTTCTCTTCGCGTGTCGATAAATGCATGCCATGTACTATTGGCTTGGGATTAATAATCATACCTATAAATTTTGACAACCAAATATCTACAATGTTATGAAAAATGCAATGATCTTCGTTCAACTCGACGGAACTTTTAATTTCAGGGTGTGCAGGCTGATATTTAAAATTAGACCCAGTATTCGAAGTCTTCGAAGGGATGGATTTCATGGCGCTGACCCTTGAACGTGATACTCGTAAAACCCTGAATCAATAAATTAAGTAAAATATTTATTTCAATGTTTTGGAAAAATTCTATGAAAAATTAAATTCTGAACGGCCATGGGAATTATCCCCCCCTCCCCAACCGATTATATTTTTATTCCTCATCTCCAAATTTCATATTTTCTAATTTGTAATACGAATTTATACAATGCGCCACAGGCTTGGGAATAATTAATTACAAATTCTGACCACCTGATGCTCACATTTTGACAAACGTATAGCGGTCTTTCTTCATCGAACTTCGCAGAATTTACAAATTCAGGTAGCCGATAATTCATTCGATCCGACATCTTCAAATTTCACATTTTCAAAATTCTAATTGAAATTCAAACAATTCGCTACAAGTTCGAGAATATTACTCATAAATTTCGACCACCAGTTACCGACATTCTGAAAAACGCTGAAATATTTCCTTATTCGGTTCAGTCGACCAAGACAATCCGGATCCAGGGCGGTCGGCAGAGAAGCTGATCTCACCCTCGGACATTTTCGATGACTGAAGCGGACGCGCAAACCTTGAAATCGTACACTTCAAATTTTTGAACGGAAACGGCGAATTTCCGCTTCCGCCTCACTTCTTACGTCAACGCGGCAAATAATTTTACCGAGAAATTTCCCGCATCTGTTGTCTGACTTCGATTGCCCGGATTTCGCTGGGCGCATCAGTGACACAACCGGATGTAGAAATACCCCGAAAGACGCAAGAAACGAAAAATTAATCGCGGTTACACCGCAATTGTGGGTTTTGCGCGGCCAATGAATGGAGTGAAAACTACGAGTAATTACTCGAAAGTTGGTGCTTCTCCTTAAAAAAGAAAATAAAAAAGGAAATGCGCATTTGTTGCAAAAAACCGACATACGCTAGAAAAAAAGAAGCGCAACCATTTGCAACGCATCCCAGCTTCGTGATTATTAGGAATGCTTTTAAAACAGTGAGAGGATAATTGCGTACAATTAAAACTCATAAATATTTTATATGAAACTTGTTAGCCGCTTCCGAGTTTTGTGGCTGCGTAAATTGGGGCAAAACGTGTCCGTACTTTTGGGTTTCTAATGACGGCTAACTTATTGCTGTATCATCGCCGAGTTCGCTTTCTTCATCAGATGATGAGATTTCTCTTGACACAAATACGGAGAGGAAAATTTCGCGTAATTGATATCTATAAGTAAATTATTATTTTTCTACATTTACGTATACCTGCACGGACAGTTTATTCCGAGGAAGTAAATAAATGTCGGGCAATTTTATAAATAGCGAAATTTTCCGTTAATCCTAAACCGAGGCGAACTCACGAGCACATCACGTGGTCCAAATGATCAGATTGCTAATTCTATGAAGACCAACGTAAACAATACAAAAGTACGCAAATAGTATAACTCTAGATACGTCATATCATCGATCCTTTGCAAAATGGTCACGTGAATAAAACGTTTTCTGCAGATGCAAACACGTTCCTAATCTTTATCGAATATATTTATCGTGTGCGAGCGAGTGCTCTTAATTTAAAAAAAAAAAAAAAAGGTCGAACAGAAATCAATGTAATCTAAGAGTTAAGAGCTTTCAGCTTTTCAAGGGGAGGGGATGCCCACGCGCGTTCAGGAATCGCGGCGTACATCACAGCCTTGGTATCCATATTTCTGGGTTCGGTGTCCTCTAAATTCTCTCGAGTACAAATTAAGGGGCTACAATGGAAAGTTTTGGCCGCTGGCAGATTTCTATGAATCGCGAAGAGAGATGATCGTGTGATGACGTCGCACCATGTCAATTTTTCATTCAGAATTCAAATGCCAAATACAGCGGAAATAAGTCCAATATCTGAATGAAACGTTTCACTAAAAGTCCGTTGCTCACTGAACATACACGCCAAATTTCCTGAATCTACGGATTACTAATTAGACAAGAGTTGGCAAGACACAGCTGTTAGAAATTGGCTTTGTTTGTCAGAAAAGGGTCCCTTGAAAATCACGACGTTGAATTAATTCCTTTTCCTCTTCCTTTTTCGAAGGATATTTTAACTGTTTCAGATACATAGTTTCGTTCCTTTTAGCATTTTCATGTCTTTAATTTGGCACATAGACGAAAAAAATTCAAAACGTTACTTTTGAGCGTTACTGGAGCGTTACTTTGGAACGTCACGAAGAACATAATATTTCCATGGAAATTTATATTAACAACACGACTGCAGACTGCAGAATGTAGTCGCAACGGGTGTATTCCCAAAAAGCATAAAGGATACATCATTTTTCAACGGTGCAGTACCGCAACCATCGCGAGGTCCAAGACAGGCTGCTTCGGTTGCCTCTCCCTCTACACTGGTCTTAACCTCCTACTGCCTCCCTTTTTGAGGGATATCAACTGTCCCATTATATATCTTCGTTTTCTATCTCTCTTCTGTCCTCCCCGCGCTTTCTATGAAGTCTTCTTTTTTAGAATTTGCCAACATTTTTGTTTTTTCAAAGTTTATTGACATCCCGCTTCCTCTCCAACTTTTTTCAATTCTAGAATCATTTTATGTAATTCCATTTTATTTCTACCATTAGTACCACACCCCAGGGGACTCCAAAAATCAGGGGGGAAAGACAAAAATGGGTAAAAACAGATCGAATCTCCCAAAACGGGTGGCAGGCACCGTGGGACATGAAATCTGCACAAATTCATCGCCAATAGGGAACATAAATAAACTTTGGCCAAAAGTTAAATAAGGGGAAGTGGGAGGGAGGAAGGTTAGCCCATCCCTCAAAATTCTATATTATAACTGTCAAGGGCTAGCAGGAGAAGCAAGACTACATGAGTTGGAGAAAGCCTCAGAAATAATTAAATGGGATATAGTAGGAATTTCCGAAGTAAGAAAAGAAGGGGAAAAATTACGTAAAAGACAAAACGGGAATCTTTTGTACTATTTTGGACAAACAAAAAGGTACAGAGGCGTAGCTTTTATATCAACAAAAAATGGGAAAATAAGGTAGTATGGCTCAAAGCGATATCAGAAAGAACAGGGGTTTTAAAGCTAGCGATTGACAAGAGCAAAATATTATCAGTAATCCAAGTGTAAGCACCCACCAATGTAGCAGCTGAAGAAGAGGCAGACAAATTTGATAACAGGATAGAAGAGATGATAGAAAGGGAAGGGGGTATCACACAACCGTCATGGGGCACTGGAACCCAAGAATAGGAGAGGATGCGCCCCAGTCTCAAAACCTAGGTAAATATAACAGGGAAGAAACTAACGAAAATGTGGAACGACGACTGAATCTGGCTTTGGGGCAAAATCAAAAAATAGCAAACACGTTAATGGACTAACCACAAAAAAGAAGACAGACGTGGCGCTCTCCAGACAATAGAATAGTGGGGGAAATGGACCATTTCCTTATAAACGACGTAAGGGTTGTTAAAAAACATAAGGTATCAAGTAAATTTAGCTTCTCTTCAGATCATCGAATAGCAAGAGCTCTAGTGGACATTGCTCTCAACTCCAGAAATAGAAAATATGGGGAAAGAGGTACATGAAGGAATGTGATCATGCCAGTGTATAGGCGGACGGAGGCGAAAGAAATTTTGAAGAAGAAATTGGGGAAAATCAGGGCAGAAAATTTCCCCAGTTTGCAAGAGGAATATGAGAGGATGGGGAACTGCATCAGGGAGGTGGCAGCACAAATTGGAAAAAGAAAAGCCAGGCCTTCAACAAATGACAAAATCAGTGAGGAAACCAAAAGCTCATAAATAAACGAACGGAGATCAGAAGCAAGGATAGGTTGGACCAGTGGGACCAGTTAGAACTATATGAATTGAGGAAACTGATTAGGAAGGGAATAAGGAACGATGTACGAATAGACGATCAGGAGGCAATAAGGGATATAATCGAGGAGACTGGCTCTACCAGTGAAGTACGTAAAGCACTTGCTCAAGGGCCAAACCTATTCCCAGCTATAAAAACGAAGAAATCTAAAGAAAAACTTTTTGAAAGGGAGAAAATAGTAAGAGAGGCAACGGAATTTTATAAGGAGCTATATAACGAAAACGGGAAGGTGAAGGGGATTAGGCTAGGAAGGGGTGCGGATGAGAAAGGGACAGAAGAACCAACAGAACAGAGGGAAGAAAACAAGGAAGAAATTACACCTGAAATTTCAAACGGAGAAGTTTGGAGAATATCAGTAATGTTGAAGAAAGGGAAGGCAACTGGGCCAGACGAGGTGAAGAACGAACTAATAGAAATTTTAACGGATGCACTTACTCCTCACATGAGTAAATTATTCAACAAATTTGTGCAAACAGGATTCACACCCAAACAATGGCATCAATCAGAAACAATTCTGCTGTATAAAAAAGAAGACAGGAACGACCTGAATAATTATAGACTTATTAGCCGATTTTCAAATATCAGTAAAATTTTTGAAAAATTACTAAAAAAAACAGAATACACAAAACTTTGGATTGGAACCAACCAGAGGAACAAGCCGGGTTTAGAGCAGGTTACTCAACCGTGACCATATCTATACGCTCAATCAAATTTTGGAAAAAACAAGGGAGTATAATATGCCACTATGTTTATTGTTTATTAATTTCAATGAAGCATTCGACTCGGTGGAACACTGGGCAGTATGGGATGCTGTAGAAAAGCAGGGGGTGGAAAGAGATATAGTGAGTGCACTGAGGGAAATGTATGGAAAAACAACAGCATACGTAAGGTTGGACAGAGTGTAAGAAGAATCTGAAATATAGAAAGGAGTCAAGCAGAGGGACCCTCTGTCTCCGAACCTATTCGCTGTACTGGAGGGGATATTTCGGAGATTAAACTCGGAGAAAAAAGGGATAAGAATAAATGGTCGATGACTGAATAACCTACGATACACAGATGATATTGTGTTGCTAAGTAATGAAATAGAGGAGAGTTACAGATGGCAGAAGAACTCAATATCGAAAGTAGAAGCGTGGGACTGTCAATGAACTAGACAAAAACCAAGCTGATGTCAAGTACTAAGGAGGAAAAATTAAGGGGGGGGGGTACCAAAATCGATAAAGTGGAGGAATATAATTATTTAGAGCAAACGGTAGCTTTTGAAAATAAAGGGAAACTGGAGCTGAGGGCAAGAACCGTGAAATCTTGGAAAAGTTTCGGGGCCCACAGAGCGATGCCAAAGGGTAATTTACCACTAAGGGAAAAACTAAAAATACTGGACCAATGTGTGATATCCACCCTCACCTACGGAGCACAAACCTGGTCTATGATTATGGCACAATACGAGAACTTGAGGGTAACACACTTGAGGATGCTCCCTAGTACTATGGAAATAAGCATCAAAGATAGAATAAGTCAAAAAGAAATACTTGAAAGAAAGGGCTCGAAAGATATTGGAGAGAGAATAAAAAAGGCAAAATTAGTATTCGCAGAGCATTTGGTGAGGGGTATAGACAAATGGGGAAAGGTGGTAGACGAATGGTCAAAGAAAAAAGGGTAGACCACCTACAAGGTGGAGGGGCGAGATTACTAAGAAATTTGGGATACTGTGGGGAAAAGTGGTAAGGGACAGGCTATGGTGGGAAAAGGCGATGGATACCAGTGCCTGAAAATGGGAGCATTCGACGTCACAACGCCCCCTCCCCCCACACTCCAGGGCCTAATGTTACGACAAATGAACGACTGCGACAAAAAAAAATAGCGCCACATGATCATTAAAATGTAGATTTTTCTTCAAAACGTTATGACTTGACAGTTTCAGAAGAAGTGAGGGCTGAAAAGGGAGTTCAAAATTGTAAAACTCATTCTTTTCAATGTGAGATTTGATTTGTAGGGTCTCCCGACTGTTGAATCAATTCTTAAAGTTAACTTTTAGTTTCAACCCTTGCGATGTCTCTGCAGGAGACTAAACCTCATTCGGGTCACTTATTTAAAATAAAATTTAAGACTTTGGCGCTTCTCCTCCAGCTCCAGGAAAACATGTTCGACTGACTCCAGCTCCAACAAAGGTGTTTGTCTAGCTCCAGCTCGCTGTACGAAGAGTGAAGGGGTACTCGAGATGGTTCATAGACGGAGAGTTGAAAGGAAAGGATGCGGAAGGAAGATTAAGATCCGTAACCAGCATTAAAACCAGAATGGCTTCAGCTCTCTCCAATTTCGGATTCGACTCCCATTTCACATAAATTTGAAACTTAGCACTCTGCTTCAGTTCCAGAAAAAATGTTCACCTGACTGTGCTCAAAAGTGTTTGTCTGGCTTCGGTTGCCTGTGTGGGTTGGTGGAGAGTTACCGGAAAGGACCGTTAAATACAGAGGGCGGCGGACAAGGTTATACAGAAAATCATAAAGAAATTGAAAAGATCGCGACATAAAATCGTTGGAAAATCATTTGATTCGTCATCTAAACGATCGTAATCAAGATAGAAAAGATCATAGATCATAATAATTGTTTCCATGACCTAGATCTTTTTCCCTCAAAATTATATTTTCGATTTAAATCTGCTATTTTTCCCCCTATTTTTTAAGTAATTGGCAGATTATGATCTCAGATCACTGGATTCATGGTCTGGTCCATCCATTTGGGCGCACAGAAGGGAAATGAAGACCCGGGAATCGGAATCAAAACCAGAAAGTGGTTTCTGCCTCCAGAAGATTTTGCTCTTTTGTCCTGTGTAGATGAAAAATTGAACAGCTGAAGCAGCAACATTTTTATCTGCTTCTGTCCCTAAGAAAATGGTGGCTCAGCGGATCTTAGATTTGGCTGCCTCAGATTAACTCAAACAATACTAGATATTGAAAGTTGTCTAAATAATTCTTGGTATTATTTTAAGCATATTTTGAAAATAGAGGGAATTAGCCTAAAAAAAAAATTGAAACAGGGATATGGTACACTAAAAAAATCTAGGAATTCCATTTTAGCAGCGGGCATGATCTGGTTTCATAGTAACCTGAAAATGGAGGCATTTGGAGTGAGGAAAAGACTAAAGAAGTCAACCAAATCAATCCTCTTAATAGACAGACCAAGATCTAACGGTGTGGTGGGACGTGTATAGCGATGCACGCATGCCAAAATGGCCCCTATGACACCGCACCCCGGTCCCGGAAACTACTATTTTGAGTATCGTATCAGTGGCCGGAGGGACGCTTTGAGGCCGGCCCGAGGCCCAATTTCGCCATGCAGCTTGTGATGTGCGCGTCCTGCCAGAGCCACCATGTGGATCCCTACTGATCGAGGTTCGCGCTCCCCGAGCACTAGCCTGGAATTCAGGTCCCCGACAGCTGGACGCGCTTCCTCTTCACTCACCTAAAATCTCTGGAATCCGCCCTTTCGAGCATTACCTCGGAGACGTGGAGGAGACTGTTAGAGCTGTCTTAACCCTCTTCTCTTCTTGCCGAAGAACCGGCCTAGATCGAAGTGTAGCGAGTTGCTACGTAGGCTCGAACCCGAGACTTCCGGATTCCGAGACCAGCGCTGTATCTACTCAGCCAATCAGATCCCTGACCAAGATCTGATACATACCGTTTTCCCATTAGCTTTTGTACCTACAAATGCATGGAATCTCATTTCTAGAACAATTATTACATCCTCCTATGTTGCACAAATTCAGAATTCTTTCAGCACTGATCTGATGGGCAGGAAAGTATCAAATCACTTTCTCTTATAAGAGGGCGTGGGCTTTCGATTTTTCAAATTTCAGTTTTGTCAAATAAAAAAATTTTAAATCAAATAAAAAATCTCAGATTCTGCAACTGAGGATTCAATATTGTTAATTCACGATGCCATCCAACCAACAGACCAGAAACGTGCAGATACAAACTTCTGAGAGATTTTATTAACCGACGAAATCGTGTTTGCTGGAGCGTGCGATGGAGCAATTATTGCTTTTGGTAATCATAAATTCAAAGGAAATTGAGACCTTTTTAATATTATAGAAAAAAATAATCAATTTCATTGTATTAAATCCTACGTATCTGTGTGGGTATGCGAGGGGAGGAGCACCTTACCCTTCTCGGTGGGTATGTATCTGTCAATATCGTTGCAATCATCAACTGGTCATGTAATGAATTCTTATAAGTACACTCTGATACAGGTTGTACTATACTGAGGAGGAGCAGACAAAAAATTTACTCCAAAAAGTAAACCAAGATAACATACACTATGGAAAAGTTTGCAATTTTCCCGATTCCGATGATCATGAATGAATACCTCTAAATAGTAAATAGAGATCGCCCACGGTGCAAGTCGCAGATTCTCAACACGTGCGTGAAATACTGCCATTATGTAATATCATCTTCTTCTTCGCGTGAAATTTAGAAACGGGTTTCATAAACCTGCCTTATTTTTCTCTTATTTTCTCGGGGGAAGGAATTTAACAACAGCTACAAGATAACAGGATGTCTACTGAAACTAAAAACAGAAAAAGGTTGCAATTTGGTTGTCCTGCGTCAAAAATTTTCAGTGTGAATTCTTTCACCCATGCGAGCGAAGATGGACGCCTCTAACGCCCCTCAAATGATTTGTTTTTCCAACAGTTTAGTGCATTGTTCTTTTTCTATAATATAACATATCATCAAATGATAGAGCTCCCCCCCCCCCAGGATTCTATATTTTATAATACCAAATTCAGCCACAGACGACTTGTGCACGACTAAATTTGACTAAAATAGTTCAAATATGACCTGAAAAGAATATGACCTAAGATGACAAAATCAGTTAAATATATTTCTAAATGATCAAATCTAGCCAAAATTGACCAGGCAATCAGAAATAACCTGCATCACATACAGAGCTGGATCGGACCAATAATTGAGAAAGCGCCCTTCCCCCCGTAAAAAATGTTCAATCAGATTTTCTTCCAGGGGGGGGGGGCAATCCGACTGTATTATTCTTTATTTCCTTTTCTTCGTTCTTTTTATTTAATTTTTCCCCTACAAAAATCGGCTATCAACTGTGACCGACCTGTGTGAGTAGAAAGTGGGGTGACTAATTTTCTACTTTTTTTTTTTAATGTTATTTATTATTTTAAATACGTATTACTAATTATTACAATTACGTTCTCTTTATTTTTCATGTATGAGGCAGTAGAGTGGAGATAAAGAAGTTCCAAGCTTTGCAGAAGAAATGCCAAGCACAAAAGACCCTAAGGTCGGACATTTTATGTCTCTTTTCGTAGACTGCAGTAACTGCCAGGAACTATGGTGGAATAAGGTATTCAGGATTATAATGATGTGTTCTGTTTAGAAAAGTAATCCATTACAGGGTGTCTACTGAAACTGAAAACAGAAAAAGGTTGCTATTTGGTTGCCTTACTCCAGAAAATTGCCCGTGTAAAGTTTTTCACCCATGCAAGAGAACATTGATGTTTCTGGTGCCCCCTACGCGATTATATGTATAACTACTCAGCATTTGTTTTTTCAGTAGTATACTGTAGGGTTCTTTTTTTGTGAGACTATGACATACCAACAAATGATAGTTTTTATTATTATTTTTTCTTTCATTTCTTGTTCTTCTTTAGTATTCTATATTCTATGGTCAGTCTTTCAAGAGATACCCTAAACGTACGAGCAGAAGACTTTTATAAAACTAATTTTTAACAAGTTATCAGACGAAAATCTTTTGCATAGAGATACAAAACAGATATAATTCAAAAACAAAAAGTACAAAATTATAAAGTGAAATGGAGAATTTCTGGACAAAGAAAAATTTGAGATTGAAGACCTGACATAGAAAGTAGTCTAAGTGCCACGAAAATGGAAACCAATACTTCGATTAAAACCAGCCCTTCGAACAGAAAGTAGTCTAAGTTACGATTAAAAAATTCCGAACTTACAGCATCGTCCGAAAGATAGCGTTACTGTATGTACTCCCCTTATGGCACAAGAAACTAGTCGAACTCCCAATTCCCAAAAATGTTGTTGACTACTACTCTTATCAGCAGTTGGCAACCCTGTCGAGAGGGAGGGGGAAAAAGGGGGAAATACCCCGGGCTCGGACTTTCAGGAGGGCCCGATATTTTTAAATGACCTGAATTTCAACGCTTACGACTACATCATACTATACATCAAATCAGCAATCACTCCTTACACCATGAAAGAAACCTCTTACCCAGTAGCTTATAATTTTCCAATGAACTGGAAGGAGGGGGCCCGTGACAATTCCCCCGGGCCCCCTTTTTCTCTCTACGGGGCTAGCAGTCTACACTATTTCTTCTTATGATTCATTCTTTTTACAAATCTATCCTTGAGTAATGAATAATACCCATAAAAAACATGGTATATACATATATAAGGTTTTTCCAGTATTTTATTATGATTAAATTTTCGTCAAAGATATGAAATTTTTCGTTTTTTATTTATTTTCTAACAGTAAGTCTTTGTCTCCTCTGTTAAATAGGCTACCTCAGAACAATCTACCTAATGCGAGTCAAAAAATAATTAGAATAAATGCTCTTCTGAAAATTTTGAAAAAATGGACTCCGACTACTATGTTAGGTCTTGATTGCCTTTTTCTAAATACCGAAGTACAAAACATTTTAAAAGAAACCATTTTACGTAAAAAAAATTATTTCGATGCCCAAGTTGCCTTTGATTTCATACATGATCTGATATCTTATATTTACAAAAGGTAAAAAAAAAAATACAAAAAAATACAAAAAAAAATACAAAAAAGGATTCTAAAAGTTCGTACATAATAGTAAAGTTCTTTTAATAAAACTTGAAATAGGTATCTAATTTGAAAAACTGATGTCACGACCAGGTTAGAGAAGATTAGTGGTACGAAATGAACGATAACAGCGATTACTCTTCTTAACAATGAAGTTTTCTTTTTTCATAATCAGTTTTTTGCAATTTCTCGTAATTATATTACTGTATTCATGAAATTTTCAAATTTTTAGCTGCTCTGCCCAGAAGGACCTATTTACATGCTCGGTTGCCAATTCAGTCAGATGCTTGCTATTTACTTGTCTTGTTTGTCTCTCCGGCCACTGATGCGATACTCGAAAGGGTAGTTTCCGGGGCCGGGGGTGCGGTGTCTCAGAGGACACTTTGGCATGCGTGCATCGCCATACGTTCCACCACACCTACTTTTCCTGGTTGTTTTACTAGCCAGCAGACACTCAGGATAATTTCGATAAGCCATACTACTGTGGTAAAAGTAAGGAACACGGGGGGGGGGGTGAGATTTTTCATCAACAAGAACCTGACAAGTAGAATAATAGAAATTAAAGCAATTTCGAAAAGGATAGCTATAATCAAAGTGGAAATAGGCAACGACGTTGGTTTCACAATAATGCAGGTATATGCCCCACATCCATAGCGGACGAAGCAGAATTGTTAAGATTTTTATGAGATGATTGACAAAACTTATAAAGAAGAAAATTTACAGGATACCATTTTCATGGGAGATTAGAATGCTAAAATTGGAGCTGACGAAACAAATAACAATAACATAGGCCTATTCTGCAGTGGTGAAATCAATGAAAACGGGTCAAGACTTCTGGAAGTAATTTTTAAAAATAATTTAATATCGGAAGATCCTTTTTTAAAAAGAAACTCAAACTTAAATGGACTAGGAAGTCACGCGATGGCAATATTCTAAAAACGAAATTAATCATATGCTCATAATGACTTCATTATATTAAAGGACGTTCGCATTACTCCCTCATTTAGCTTTTCCTCAGACCACAGATTATGTAGAAGTAAAATTTGTATACCAGTAAAAGCTATAAGAAAGGATAAATCAAAAAGGAAACACCCTATGCAGCTTCTAGTATCAGTCCACAGAATAGAGGAAATGAATTCTATTTTGGAAGTCAAATTAGTGGATTAAGAATTCGACAAAGCTGATTCAGCACAGAGTTGTTACAACATCACTGAGGAGGCTATTAACCAAACACTGAAAGCTGCTGGCAGCCATAAGCAACGACTTAATACAGATGACAAATTGACTTTGAAAACTCAAAATTTGATTAGAAGAAGAGTGGAACTTAATAATAAACCAAACAAAACACTGCAAGATAAAACTGAGCGAGCTAAGGTAAACTGATTAAAAGCAATAGAAGAGATATACTACACGATTTTGAAGAAGAATCCGGCGAAAATATGAGGAAAGGTAATCTACTACAAACAAAACAAAAAAAAAAAAAGCTCTGAGTAGAACTACCAGCATCTTAAACCTCATTAGCCAAAAATAATTTAAAGGCTACAAATAAAAGAAGTGAGTAGATTGATTTAGCAACCGGTTCTACTCTGAACTCTATACGGACTCTATGGTCCAAACAGGGGATTTACAAACTGTCGCGGGGGTACAATGATGATAATGAGAAAGTGGTATCCATTCAGGAGTAAAAAGTAGAATATATTCTCAAAAATCTAAAAAGAAAATAAAGATTCAGGATCTCATATGGTAGAAAACGAATACTTGAAAAATGCTCCAGCCTTCTGGCTAATCCCCTCACTAAATTATTTGATTACATTTTAGAATTTGAAATTAAGTATACCCACTCAGTGGGATGTGGCACAAATCACACAACAACGGTGACACAAAAAATACAAATCATTACCGCCCAATCAGCTTGACTCCAAACTGTGCCGAAGTATTTTTCAAAATTACTAAAGACAGAATCTACCCCATTTTTGACTTCAATCAACCTGAAGGAGCAAGCTGGCTTCAGAAAGAAAAGATCTACTATAGAACAAATACACACATACTGAACCAAATTTTAGCAAAGACGAGGGAATCAGCTTGGATCTTCATTTCCTCTTCATTGATTGTAATACAGCTTTCGACACGATTTACTACGACAAACTTCTGGAAGGCCTACAGGTCTAGGGAGTTCCTTACAAAATTACAACCGCCCTCAAAAAATGTATCGTCGCCTCGGTTTAAATATCACGGAAGTCCACATTTATGAAAAACTGGTTCTATGTGGTTTCTAATGTTTAAAAAAAAAAATTTTTAATCCTCGTAAGTCGAATGTGCACTTTACTACTCCTAACGGCGAAATTAAAAACTTCGGAAGTCATTCATCTAAATTTTCTATTATTTTTTGTGTTATTCTGACGTTTATGCATTTTTGGACTTAGTGGTATTTAAATCGAGGCGACAATGTAAAAAGAAACACTGCTGGTTACTTTTTCGCTGTTGTTCTGACAACCCGATTTTACGAGAACGTCGATATTATTATCTGTTGACTTCATCACAATAAGCTCTAAGATTCAAATCGACCATAAAATTCGATTTACTTCTATGTATGTATACATCTTTACTTTTATCGCCGTTATCATCTCAATTTATGGGAAATATACTTCTACCTTACATGAACAACAAGAAGGTATTTACCCATTCGACACCGGAAGGGACAGGTTTCCAATAAAACGAAGGGTGAGGCAAGGGGATCCCTTATCACCTCACATATTTAATGCTGTTTTGGGAGAGGTACTCAAAAACATGAACTGGGAAGGGAAAGGGGTCAAAATTAACCGGAAGTGGCTAAATAACCTTCGATTCTCCGATGGCATTGTTTTGGTGTTTCGGTTAATAATGCCATTACAGAATTACAAAAAATAGCAACCACATTATATACTGAAAGTAAGAAAATTGGTTTGGATATGAACTGGCAAGAAACAAAAGTTATGTCAAATAGAGGAGACACACCAGTTGGAGAGGTTCCAAAGACCGGGATCGGAGTTGACGCAGAACGGGCTCGTAAGGGAACCCAAAACACAATAGAGGACTTTGGATATGAGGAGCCCAGAAAACTCAGAAAGTCCCAACGAAATGGACACAGAGGTCACGACGGTGTATGGAGGAAATCCAAGAAGTTCCAGGAACTTTCAAACACGCCGCACTCGCTGAGGGCACAGGGGTCGCAGAGAAATCAGAGTACATTGGATCAGTATGCAAACTGGGTGCCTTTACATCAGTCGCAGACTTTTAACAGCCCGACATACTGAGCTCCGGAACTACTTTCCCAAGACGGAGTCAGTCATCGCGGAGAAGTAAGGCTGAAAACCCCCAAAGGGTACGCACGTTTTTTGCGTAACCAAAACTTAGAAATTCTGGCGGGAGATAACGAAATGGGCGAAAAGAGATTTTTGAACTTGAAAATCTTAATTTATCAGGGGTCTGGAAAATGAACACCTTAAAGGTTTTTGGTCTCTGAAAACGATTGCAAAAGAAAAATGGAAATTCGAATAGAAATCGAAATCTTAGAAAGTTGTGTGTACCCAATTTTATTGTACGGAACTCAAACACGGGCCTTAACCAAAAAACAGCTAGAAAAAGTTCACAAAGTAGTTCGCTCCACTGTTATGAAAAAGGGGCGGATACTAGAGGTACAGCCTACTGGGTCAAAAAATTAAAATTTGTATACGCTGGGCATTTAGTGAGAATACTAGATGAGAATGGAGCAAACGGGGCGATGAGTGGGAGCCGCAAAACTACACAAAGAAAAAGGATAGACCTCCATGAGATGGAATGAAGACATGACCAAGTATACTGGCATTCTACGGACAGTCCACACAAAATAGAAACGCCTGGAAAAGGTTGCTTGAGATCTATACCCAAAAAGGCGGGTCTCAATAACTACTTTTTCCGAATAAAGCCAATTATTATTAGCAAGCGATCACTGCGATTGCAGGGCTGTTACATCTCACAGCCCTTTCATCTCAAGACGAAAAAAGCAGTCAAACCTACATAAGTTCATTCGCTCCTACTCCTGTAATGTGACCCGCCGAGACGGCGAGCTACTCGTAATGCGCTTTCACAAAAAGCGTCGAAAACTTGAAAACTTGCATAATGGGTCGCAAGTTGTACCCATATGTATACGTTGTAAGCACACCGATCATGCAGACTACAACGTCGGGGCCCCATTGGTTAAATGATTTCAATTAATCTCCAACGTACACGTAGATTGGT
This sequence comes from Acanthococcus lagerstroemiae, assembly GCA_031841125.1. Lineage (NCBI taxonomy): Eukaryota > Metazoa > Arthropoda > Insecta > Hemiptera > Eriococcidae > Acanthococcus > Acanthococcus lagerstroemiae. The sequence continues at coordinate 44,241,110 of CM063110.1, forward strand.
ATCGAGGTTAATGTCGTGTTGTTGTCAAACTACAGGAAGCGAGCTAAGCTGGCTGCACACTGTACAGATTGTAACTAGAAGTCACGTGCGAACTTCCAACTAACGTATTATTCAGAGAACTTGTGCACAGAGGTCTAGTTTGCCTTCGCCCTCTTCCCCAACCAATGTCTGTAAACAACTGCACACGCCCTGAAATATGCAAGTACCCTGGTGATTCTGCAGTTCACTAGATTCAAGTAGAACCACGCACGACTCTCTATTCGTGCTGGCAAGACTCATACTGCACTGATCTGAACCTACTGAGTGAGAATAGAACAAGTCACAGATCGTGAGGGTAGTTTGCGATCTGGTCATCCGAGAAGCAATCACATTCCCACCTCCCCACGAAACTGAAACGAGAGCGTATCGATCGAGGGGAGCTTGCATCAATCAAGTTGGTTAGTTAGGAAAAGTGGGGAAAATCCGATTCCAAGAGCGCGAAAAAGACCAACTGAGTTGAATGACAAAACGCAATAAGTGATTTTTTAAAAGTCTCCCGTTAGCAACACTACCAGTGTGGAATGGTATGTAGTTATTGTGTTTTGACTCAAAACGGGTGCTTTAAATCGTTATTTAGGAACGAAGATGAAATATTTTGCTTTCGCCGATAACTGCACCGGATTGCCCGTTGAATTTCCACACAGGTAGTGTTGCTAACTCGAAACTTAAAAAAAAAAATCACTTATTGCGTTTTGTCATCCATTCCTCAATTTTCGCCTGGATTTACTATTTACTGAAATAATCAAGAAAACATCAACACTTTTTTACTCGCTCTACTCGCAAAATGTAGGACCCTTCAATTAGGATATTTGTTGACCTTCTCCTCCTGATGCGATAAGTTTCGCTAAGCTCCTGTGCGTAGAACTGCGTTCAAAACATTTAAGTACATTCAAAATTCAACAAATATTATGCAGATGATTGTCTGACCACTACACTCAGGTTCAAACCATGACCCCGAGCATCAGACAGTGCGTATTTTTATCGCTAAAGGTAGAACGAGGTCGAGTTTCTCAATGAAAATTATCAATATTTACTTCATTATGATTCCAAAACCAGAAAAACCGACGAATTCTGACGATCAATACGATTACTTATTACTCTTCGGATACCTAACAAACCTTGGGGTATTTTTTCGAGATAACGAAGCGCCTGTTGGAACCGACAATGTAACCTTACCACTCAAAAGGTTGATAACTGAGTACGACTGCTTTTGCTGATGCAGTCAAAGAATACAATTTCATGAAAGGTTTCATAACATAGACGCCCATAAGTTGATATTCCAGAATTTATGAAGGGTAGAAGCAAGTAGTTCTGAATTCAGAACCACACATTCTTCATGTAGAGGACTTATATCAGCTTTTTGAGGGAATGCATATTTAGATAGCGCAACTGGGGTGCATCATACAAACTCATTAGTCACCACGACATGAATCAACGTTAACATCGAAATTTCACTTCCTGTAGAAGATAACATATGCAACTTGTTCAACGTGCTCTCAGAACCGGCTGCATATTTCAACATTTTCAAGGTATTCAATTATACACAATCCTACCTGAATGAATATTCTTCCATTCTCTTCAGAAACCAGGATTCCTTTCTCCTTCAGGTACTGAAACACAAAACGCACTGAGATTTAATACATTTACAAAACTAACTAAATTTGCAGTACAAATGACTGGTGTTTTTTTTTGTTGGAAACTTATTATAAGTTATAATATAACTTAATTCGAGGACATAAATATTTGAAGAGTTTCTTTCATTTTTTATTTATTTATTTATTGATGGAGAATGGCCCACATCAGAAATGCTATTAAATATATATAGGGTTCCCCGTACACTTTAAGAATATCTTATGAGTTGAAGGGAGAAGAAACAAAAAAAGATATAAGAAGTGACATGGAGCGACAAGGTCCAGAGGAAGGAGAAGAGGGGATGGGCACCCCATGAGGAAATGAGGTAGCCCATCGAGAGGGGAGGCCAAAGTTCGGGGTACACGAACATCAGGCATAATAACAACTTTTACTGAAGATAAACGGGATTTTACTATCAGTTTTCTCTCTTAATTTAGTATTTGGCCCAAAGTGAGCAAAAGTCCCTTGCAACCTTTCCCATTTTAGCCAGTTTTCCGCAATTCTTCTGAAATTTCCCGAAAAATGCTTTTAATTCGTCCTCCCATCTTGCTAGTTGGCCCCCTTTCTTTTTCTTGTGGTGGGATAGGAACCAAAAGGTTATTTTGTAAGTCCATCTGTCGTCTGTTAGCCCCGCTACATGGTCCGCCCATTGCGATTTCTGTCTTTCACGGTAATGTGTTATGTTCCTGTTGTGTTTTACTTTCTGTTTTAGAAATGTTGTTTCGATGTGGTCTCTCATTTTTACGTTCAGTAATTTGACCGTTCTAAGGAAGAAATTAGAGAAAATCAAAGCAGAAAATGTCCCCAGTTTGCAAAAGAAATATGATTGGACGGAGAACTGCATCAAGGAGGTGGCAGCACAAATTGGGGAAAGAAAAGCCATGCCTTCAATGAATAAAAAAATCAGTGAGGAAACCAAAAGCTCATAAATAAACGAACGGAGATCAGAAGCGAGGATAGGTCAGACCAGCGAGACCAGTTAGAACTATGTAAATTAAGGAAACTGATTAGGAAGGGGATAAGGAAAGATGTATCAACATACGATCAGGAGGCAATAAAGGAAATAAGAGTACGTAAAGCACTTGCTCAAGGGCCAAACCTATTCCCAGCCATAAAAACGAAGAAATCTAAAGAAAAACTTTTTAAAAGGGAGAAAATAGTAAGAGAGGCAACGGAATTTTATAAGGAGCTACATACGGAAAACGGGAAGGTGAAGGGGATTAGGCTAGGAAGGGGTACGGATGAGAAAGGGACAGAAGAAACAACATACGAGAGGGAAGAAAACAAGGAAGAAATTACACCTGAAATTTCAAACGGAGAAGTTTGGAGGATATCTGTAATGTTGAAGAAAGGGAAGGCAACTGGGCCAGACGAGGTGAAGAACGAACTAATAGAAATTTTAACGGATGCACTTACTCCTCACATGAGTAAATTATTCAACAAATTTGTGCAAACAGGATTCACACCCAAACAATGGCATCAATCAGAAACAATTCTGCTGTATAAAAAAGAAGACAGGAACGACCTGAATAATTATAGACTTATTAGCCGATTTTCAAATATCAGTAAAATTTTTGAAAAATTACTAAAAAAACAGAATACACAAAACTTTGGATTGGAACCAACCAGAGGAACAAGCCGGGTTTAGAGCAGGTTACTCAACCGTGACCATATCTATACGCTCAATCAAATTTTGGAAAAAACAAGGGAGTATAATATGCCAATATGTTTATTGTTTATTAATTTCAATGAAGCATTCGACTCGGTGGAACACTGGGCAGTATGGGATGCTGTAGAAAAGCAGGGGGTGGAAAGAGATATAGTGAGTGCACTGAGGGAAATGTATGGAAAAACAACAGCATACGTAAGGTTGGACAGAGTGTAAGAAGAATCTGAAATATAGAAAGGAGTCAAGCAGAGGGACCCGCTGTCTCCCAACCTATTCGCTGTACTGGAGGGGATATTTCGGAGATTAAACTCGGAGAAAAAAGGGATAAGAATAAATGGTCGATGACTGAATAACCTACGATATACAGATGATATTGTGTTGCTAAGTAATGAAATAGAGGAGAGTTACAAGAGATGGCAGAAGAACTCAATATCGAAAGTAGAAGGGTGGGACTGTCAATGAACTAGACAAAAACCAAGCTGATGTCAAGTACTAAGGAGGAAAAATTAAGGGGGGGGGTACCAAAATCGATAAAATGGAGGAATATAATTATTTAGAGCAAACGGTAGCTTTTGAAAATAAAGGGAAACTGGAGCTGAGGGCAAGAACCGTGAAATCTTGGAAAAGTTTCGGGGCCCACAGAGCGATGCCAAAGGGTAATTTACCACTAAGGGAAAAACTAAAAATACTGGACCAATGTGTGATACCCACCCTCACCTACGGAGCCCAAACCCGGTCTTTGACTAAGGCACAATACGAGAGCTTGAGGGTTACATACTAGGATGTTTCGTAGTACTATGAGATTCCCTCGGCACTGATGCGATGCCCGAAAGGGTAGTTTCCGGTACTGGGGAGGCAGTGTCTTAGGGGCCACTTTGGCATGCGTGCATCGCCATACGTCCCACCACACCTGTACTATGGGAATACGCATCAAAGATAGAATAAGTCTGAAAGAAATACTTAAAAGGACGGGCTCCAAAGATATTGGAGAGAGATTAAACACAGCACCCCTGCCTCTAATGTGGGGTCTAGTTGGCCGAGTGGATGGCGCGCTGGTTTCCGAGTCCGGAGGTCCCGGGTTCGAGTCCACGTATAGCAGCTCGCTACATATCAACCTAGGCCGGTTTTTCGGCGAAAAGAGAGGAGGGCTAAGACAGCCCGAACAGCCTCCCCACGTCTCTGAGGTAATACTCGAAAGGGCGGATTCCTGTGCTCAAGTTGAGAGCAAAATTAGAAGAAATGACTGACTGACTGGACTGACTGAGCCTTCGAGTACTACGCTCCGCTAGTGCATCAGTTTGCAAACGCGTCTGCAACCACAGGAGAGCATTTTCATGTCTTTCCGCTCCTTGGATTCCGCCATGAGAATATCGACTATTAATGACCGTACTGCCGAAAAAACAACGAAACGCCCGTCGACATTCTCATGTTGGCGGAATCCGAGGAGCGGAAATACATGAAATGCTCTCCCGTGGTTGCAGACGCGTCTAAAAACTGGTGAAGTACTCGAAGGCTCAGTCAGTCCAGTCAGCAGTCAGTAAGTCCAGTCCAGTTCAGTCCAGTCCGATCCAGTCAGTCCAGTTTTGTCACGCTTTAGTAACCCTTTTTCCTATTGTGTGCCAAAGTAGAGATGTTAGTCTTTGCTTCGCAGACTGCGCCGACATGAGAATGTCAACGTGTCAGTCAGTCAGTTAGTAGTTAAGTTAGTTAGTCAGTCAGAAAGTCAGTTAGTCAGCCAGTCACTTAGTTAGTCCGTCACTCAGTCAGTTAGTTAGTCCGTTAGTCAGTCAGTCAGTCAGTCCGGATGACTTTTACTAGTGGGCTATCGCGAGGTGAATATGTGAGGTGAGTGGTGTTCCAACTCAGAAGTGCTGTCTTGTATCAATCTTTGCATCGAGTAATATCATTTGAGAGATAAAAGAGTTGAAGGTCAAGGTTGAGCTTGTACCCTTCTTTCACATGTTTAAGTTCAGTAGATACCCATTTCTGCTGAGGAAAGCCTATTAGAACGAACAACTTTGCGCACATCCTGTTGTCGAGGGCAAAATGTTCTTTGTTTTGTTTTTTTCTTGGCTGTTGTTGTTGTTATTTTTTGCTAAAATGGTACCCGTGATATGTACTTCAATTATCTATTCCAGCAATAGTGACACTGCTTAATTCATCAGTTAAGAATAGGGTCATGATTTTGCTGTTTTGACTTTTGAGCTAGTAACGTTATCACTTGAGTAGCATGTGTATCAAAAGCGAATGCACGAGTTGGTTACATTGGCCACAAACGTTCATGGGGAAGTCGTGAAGATCCCTGATTGGTTTTGCAGAACTTTGAGGCTGTTTGCCCCTCCGTAAGAACATTAGCTGAGTTGTGCTCACCAAATGCACCATAAATACCACTACTTATTGGGGGACTCAGTGTCAAGGACTGTTTAATACTAAATGTACCACTAGTAATGGGAGATGGGAACTTAGAGGCGGACTCAATGTCAAGGATTGTTCGAACATCAAGTGCACTACTAGTAATGTTAATTTATTACATGCCATGGTATTGTTGGCCGACACAAGGAGTCGGCGAATATACTGCAGGATTCGTTATAGTTAGCATTTATAGTTGGCTTTTGCATAACTTATTATAGAGCCTATCAACGTATTGCCACTTGGGGCCAGTGAGCGGGTGAGTGCTAGTGAGAGAGAAAGAGAGAGCGAGATCAACTTCAGAAATATTGGTGGTTAATCTAACGGTTATCTGACCTGAGAATCTTCACAATTCTGTTTGGAGCGGCGTCAACACAAACACGAGCACAAATTCACTTTCACAGTAAGTTACAAGACGAACGAGAACGCAAGAAAAACTCACATCTAAACCATATGAAGATCTGAACAGAAATGAGACTGAGGTCTCCTTCTCTCCTACTGGCTACCAGGTACTGCAGTGACTGGTATAAACATGATCATGACTCATTGGTTTGACGTTAGTTTTAGGTTAACAGGCTCAAGCGATTGGCATTGTTAAAGTATCAGAGGCTGTCCGGTACGAGGGATTACAATAGGGGACTGGACCTTTTTCATCTTATCTATGTACTATATCGTTTCAGCTATTTTAACAATAGCGGAACACCATTTGCCGAAGTCGAATTTTAGGGTTACAGGCTTAAGTGCTTTGCTTTGTGAAAGCACCCGGGGCGGTCATTTCCGATAATTTAATTGATTCGACTATTTATTATAGTGGGATACTAATAATTATAATGTCGAAGTCGAATTTTTCGACACCATTCAACAACTGATCATTTATTTACGATTAACCAACTGATTGAAAAATGCAACGAATATAACTGAAATTTAAACATATTATTTATTACCTTTGAAAAGGCATTTGACCCTGTCAACTTGTCCTACCTTTGGAAGGCATTAATGCGTCAGGGGATTTCACAAAAATTCACAAACATTATAATAGAAATGTACAATTGGGCAAATGCAGACATCAAGCTGGATAAACTCTTGGACGAAAATTCAAAATTGAAAGGGTAGAAAAGCAGGCGATCCCCTTTCCCCAAACCTATTCAACTGCATTATCGAAGAAGTATTTTAGGGAATGGGATTGTTAAACAGGGGTGTCAAAATTAACGGAAAATTTCTATTAACCTAGGATTAGCACATGATGTGGCACTTTCTCTCCTCTCCTCATCCATTCAAGTTCAGTTCAGTTCAGTGGCGTGTCATTTCAAATGTGTTGTGAGCTGATCTGAGTCACAGTTCAGTTCAGTGGCGCTTTAATCTCGAGAAATTAATTAGTTGAAAAAAATTAAAAGAATTATAAGCAACAATTTTGATTTTATTATGGTCGGCAATGAGTCATTTGCAATAACTTTTTTCTCCTCTTCGTTTTTTTTTTTCTTATTCAGTAATGCTCACTGATCTTGATCTTACTGCGGTTCTACTTCTACGTGTTCTACATAATACGTTATCAATCCACATTCTACGACGCTAAGGTTTATTGTTTTTCTAATCGTCCAGCATTTTAGGTAACTATTTTGTAATTTGTGTGCTTTTTTGAATATTACTTTTCGGATTCTTCTATACGAATTCTACGATTCTATGTTTTACGATTCCAGCTTAGATCTAGATCAAATGAAACATGTTCGTTGCGATTCCCGTAACTTATCTATTTCTGCAGTACTCTCGCCCTTATCAGTAAACTTTCGAAGGAACAATGGCATATGAATCATGTTTTCTAAACATAGTCAAGTATTATGGTAGTTTTGATATTCTGTTTGAGGTGGCAAGGGATGAAGCCTTCTTGTAACTGTTTGAAACTGTCTGCTCGTTAACATGTCTTGATAGCATTCGTGATGGCTATGCGTATTCAAATTATTATAAAATTCATTTCAATAAAAATGTGCCCTTTGTCTGTAGCGCAGGAAGAATAATATTCAGATTTTCGGAAATGTCACATCACCTGAATTAAACGACTTAAAGAACTATAAAAACCAGTTTTTCGAAAACACGTAATTAAAAGTTCAAGAGCCCCATAGTAGAAACTATATGCCATAGCGTTTACTGACAAGCTTTTTTCAACGTGGATACGCAGTTTTGTATTGAGAACCCCAATTTTTAAAAAATCCACTTTTACTCTCTTTCCAAGGATACTAATAACTCATTTTGTCGACAAATGTCACTTGGTCATTTTTTGTTTATTAGCGTCCAATTGTACAGAGTACCAGCCGAGAGCCGACCCTCTTCGAGCAGCAGAGCTGCTTGTTTTATTATCTACTAATAATTTTATTTTTTTTTAGTGATAAGCCTCAATTTTTGAAGTGATATTTGTTGTTAGTTTTGTTCGATGTTATTTTTATTGTAGTATCTACTAAAAACAAACTGGGTTTTTTATTTTAATTTTTTTCTTTAGTTTTGTAAATACTAAAAGAAATGTTACTTTCATTGTGGTACTAACACCAAACCCGGTCCTAGTTTTTAATGTAGGTTTTCCTCACTTTTTCCATTTTTTTGTTCGCTTTTTTACTTTTATTTTGGTAGGTATTGAAACTATAATTTGGTTATATAGTTAGTTACGTATAAGTATATTTATAGTTTCTAGATTTTAATTTTATTTTGGTGCTTTCATTATGGTACTGAATTACTAAAATCAAATTTGGTTAAATGAGTAACTCACTTCTTTTTGTTCTGAAAAAATATTGAAACAATATTACTTTCAATACAGTACTGTAGTTATTACTTGTTTCTATTGTATCTAGTGTAATTGATTAAAATTTAGATAAACACTCTTGTCATGATGTCAATATTGAAATTGAACAGTACTTTTATCACTAAAAATTGGTTTAATTCGAGGGGGGGGGGGCAAGAAAAATCAATAAAGATCATTATGTATGTAGGGAAATATGACACAAGGAAGATGGTTAGTTAAAATTATTAATGCCGCCCAGTGAAAATTCCTTAAAATATGCTATGAGTCTGTCTGTCTACGTCTCTATCTATCTACTCGTTTGTCTGCTACTCAACTGGAAAAATAGTAACACATGGTCGAACTCGCGAACGAAGATATTTCAAAATGTCACCCGCAATTTATCCAGCTCAAGTCCCGCAGAATTACGAGTATAATAATTTATTCAGAAATTTCGGAAACCGCGAATATCGAGTAAATTATTACATCCTGCAAAATACACATAAATATTTAAAACGAACGCTGGTGAACTAATTAACTAGTATATACTGAACTGACACCCGGCATTTCGCGCAAAATTAAAGAAAAAATAAAAATAAAATAAAATTGTTGTTATTTCGAAACAATGATTAATAAATTCGACGCTTCATCGGTATAATTTGTTAACGGAAGTTTCCGAATTTGCTGCTCGGTTCCGTTCCCCGCGCTGATTTATGAAAATCTTGTTCACATTAATTTCGATGAAAAAAAAATCGAAAACCGTCGATGATTTATGCGAGAATCGACAACGACGGCAGCGACCAAGAATTAAAGACTAATAAAACGTGTGCCGATTAACAATTGGCTTGAAACGATTCGTGTTGCATTATTCACTGTTGCAGATATCAGCTTGCAAACTATTGAGCAAACACAATTGCTAGTACACACCATTAATTACAATTCGTGTTAGTGCTTTTATTCAAAGGCCCAAGACACCGACAGAGAACTGTGTAGGAGCTGACTGCAAGGGGTCGACGCAACAAGTTGATGGTAAGAGGTCACATGGTGGAGCATATGGCGATGCACGCATGCCAAATTGGCTCTCCAGACACCGTACCCTTGGCTCCGGAAGCTATCCTTTCGAGTATCGCATCCATGACAATAGAAAGGTGGGAGAGGGGTTAGATACAGCAGTGCCACTTCATTTGTCATCTCTCACAGGAAAATGATGATAATGAGCTCGCTAAACAATACTCAGGTTAATGTGAAAGACGCGGGTAGAACGAGGGGGATATAAAAGATCTAAATCCAATCAAAATTGCAATGATCGAGTTCAAGTTTATGCCTCATTTTTCAACAGAGTTTACCAACTGAATTCCAAACTACGACTGATTTGTGGCACTCACATTTTTTGGTCAGTATCACGGATAAGCAGTGGCGTAGCCAAGGGGGACTAGGGGGATGAATCCATCCCTTGAGATGAGAATTTTTTATATGTTGGCAGTATCACAGTAAATGCGCGAAATGAAATTTAAATTCAGATACATAATCAGGCCCGCAGCCAGCCATCTGCAGTAGGGAGTGATGACTGTTTACCAAGGGGTGCTTGAGGATACACATAGTATATGTGACCTGGAATCAAGAAATGTGCCTCTCGGGCGAAAACAGGGTTTCGATATGAACGAATGTAAAGATGGGATGGTAGCGATGCGCACAGATGTACAGTGTACACCGATCTGTGGTGGTGCGTTCACGCATTGCTACAGCATTGCCAATCTATGAATTGATAAAACACTTGTTCAGGTGGAGAAAAAAATCACTTTTCACTGATTTTTATAAAAATTATACGCGTAATGTATAGTGTGACCTACACAGTTTACGTATTATACAGAGATTTTTGATTATCCAGAGGTACGAGTATCTCTAGTCAGAAAAAGAGAAGCAATTATTGAAGAAAAAAAAGAGTGTATTTGCCAATTTTGAAAAAAATAGGGCATTTTTCTGGTGATCTGAAGTACTACTTCCCTCTAAAAAGAGTACAATCTGTTCTGCCTGTACGTCGATTTTTTTCCAATCAATCTTCGATTGAATTGCTCGTCAAAAGCCATTTTTTTTCAAATTTTAGTATCCAGATTATAATTGATCGAGTTCTTTTAAATAATTTCTTTGCGTACTTTCCATTCCTTCCTGACAAGTCACACATTCTTTAAAATACATGTAGGTACCTCTCTTTCTAATTTGCTCTCAACCCGAGCCCTGGAATCCGCCCTTTCGAGCAGTACTTCAGAGACGTCGAGGAGGCTATTAGGGTTGTCTTAGCCTTCTTCCCTTCTGGCCGAAAAACCGGCCTTGGTCGAAATCTGGCGAGTTGCTACGTGGGCTCGAACCTGGGACCTCCAGACTACGAGACCAACGTGCTATCCACACGACCAACCAGACCCGATTCTTTAAAATACATGGGAGCTTTAGTGGTATCTACACTCTGATTTTACAAACATTTTTTTCCTATCAAAAATTCTAAAATAAATGATTCCGATCTACAATCTAAGGAAAGGCATCCAAGTGATATGTGTGTAGTGGCCTTTAATATGTCTCAGTTTTCTATTTATATATGTATTAATGTATACATGAAAGTCGACAGAAATTGAATTATTATATTATTATTTACTATTATTAATAATATTTATTGTGAATTTAATTTTTAATAGGAACGGGAGTATTGGGAATACTGCTGATCATGGCACAACCAGTGCCCCGATGCGCAATCAGTTACCCTTTAGTTACCCAGTTACCCGAGGAAAAGTTACCCGTTTGTTACCCTCAGATTACCCTTGTTCCCATTTAGTTACCCGGGTAACTGTTGGGATTTCGCACATCGGGGCTGAGAGATTTAAAACGCTAAAAATCCGCATTTTCTTCAATAACAATCCACACCCGTTTTATCCAACCTTAAATGTTCATAAAAACCAAGAAAATTGAAACATTGAAGCAGCAACTGCGAAACACACTAAAATCACCAAAACAAGAAAAATCACCAAAAAAATCACTAGAATTTTTAAGATGTGGAAGAAACAGACTTAATCACTAGGGTTGGCAACGCTGCGTTTAGAATTCTCGTTCTCTGTCATTCCCGTAGGCCCGTTTCACACGACGCTATGCGGACGTTTTCAAGCTTTTGACGTAATTTTTAAATGCAATTTGTGGAAAGACTCACGGAGATAGGAAGCTGCGATCTGTTTCATTCGAAAGAGCGTGATTTTTTCTATAAAAATTGTCAAGAAAGTGAAGAATGATTTTTTGACACCAGAGGCACATTTTATGATTCCAGGTCACATATAATGAGAAGATTTTTCTACGAGGCAGTAGCGTAGCCAAGGGGGGGGGGGCAAAAGGGGCGAATGCCTCCACGAGGCACCTGAAACTGAATGTGAAATACGCAAAAATGAGCAACTTCTCGTCTTTAAAACGCGTTTTTTCAACAAATTTTCGCTGGAGCAGTAATTTTACCCGCATTTTTATAAAATAGTCTGCTAATATCGGCGATTTTCAAAAAATACCTCAATTTTCGACTGTTTCTCCCTTGAAAATCTTATCTCCCCCCCCCCCCCCCGGAAGAATCCTGACTCTCGAATTCGAAAAAGTTGGAGTCGAATCGTTATCATCGCAGTTTTTGGATTTTACCGTAAATTTTTTCAGCCACTTTTCCATTATGTTTAAAATATATACACCAAACATTCTGGAAGAAAAATAGCAAATTTACAGTGTTTACAATAAGAACATTGAATATGGTCTGAAAATTCATAGTCAAAACTGGTGACTCAACTTACCGACAACCCATTGAAAAAAAAAATTGAATACTGTATATCGTGTATAAAACGATCAACACTTTTACAACGATCAAATTTTCGAAACTTTTAGAAGTAAAAACTTCTATTTCTGTGGCCTTATCAAGTTATCAGTTCTGAAACAGCCATTCAGGCATTTAGCCATCGATATTCAATGTGAACTGAATCGCGAGTCTACCACTGTGTTTGCGAATTGTAATGTGACACAAGAATAAGGCCTGTGTGTCTGAAACTGCTGGATGAACACTCGGGCCCTTTTCGGATTGGCTATTACTAATGTTTACAAACCGGCCGGAAAGAAATCAACCTTTTTTTGGACGATTTAAGTTCAATCAACTCAGCCGATGCGTGTGAATTCATAGTTCATTTCGCATAGCTTAGCTGTAGTGTAATATGGAAGACTTTTCAAAACAAAATTAGTGTTGCCAAGTTTATAAACATCTAAATGTAGTGGAAAGTAACGTTTCGAGAGAAATATTAGGATTTCGTTATTTTTATTCACAAAATATTGCCAGGGGGGCTCCGGCAAGCGGTAGGAGGTGCTTAGCAGCCCCTAGCATCCCTCTGGCTACGGGCCTCTGTGCATAATTGAAGTTGGAAAGCACAACATGCTGATACGTCAATGTAACAACATATACTTCATATTAGGTGTATCCCCCAAAAATTTTGCTGACCCCCCCACCCGGAAAATTCTGACTATGCCACTACGGATAAGTGAGAGCTCTGAAGGAGTATCAAAAACTGAATTCTCTGAAATACACGACTGACTTCCCGCCCTATTATTGCACGTTCCTCATACGTCAATTTTCGGCCATAAATACTCGCACGAGCGCCGCGGCAACTATTAATTTCATTTACTTTCGAAAAGTTGCCGAGTCAGACAAATAATCATAAGCTGTAAGTAATGTTATCATTTTTGAAAAAGTCAATATTCTTGTTTAAGCGCTAGGCAGCCTATTCACAACGGCAACTTGTTACCCAACTTCGTCATAATCGACCGTTTTGTGACTGAAAAATTAGTTCGATAAATCGGAAACAAATGACTCGGCTCTGCTTCTATAATTCAATCACTAAATTAATAAACAATATTTCTACGTTCGAATCATTTTTGTAAACTTTGTATACGTGGGCGCGAACGAGGGGCTCCCCATTCGCTGAAAGCCTCCGAAAAACCTGGGAATTATATTAGCAAAAGAATCTTCAGCGTTATGACTCCCACTCCAGGTCGGCTATTTACGCTTCCTTAAGAGAGTAGCGAGATGGAACTACGAGTGAGTGGAAGAGATGCTGTTTCTATTTCCTTCGACACATAGAATAAAGTGAACATTTATACGACCAGCTGCCACACTTTCGATCGATGCAGGTACCAACGACCATATATACTCAAATTTTAAGATCAGACATACACATTACTTTAGGTTATCTTTTTATACATTTTAAAAATCTCACTCTCCTCCTCCTTCCTTTCCACTCTCCGAAAAGAAACTCCAAGTGATAAGATAACGACATATTCAGCCGTTATGTCACATTGATGATGATAAAGTTATCAGTCTTACTGCCGGTTTTATGCAGCTCTCCATTTCCTCCTATCTTGTGCAAGGTTTTTCATTTCGGAAAAACACTTACATTGGACATCCTTGATTATAGAACATACTGAAATCTTTGTCGACCCCTACCCAATTCTTTCCTTCTATTCTTCCTTCTAGCAGCAGTGATATTATTCTTGGGTGCCTCAAATTATGTCCTATAGTTTATCTCTCCTTCTTTTCAGACAATTCCAAATATCCATTTTACCTCCTACTCTGTTAAGTACTTCGTCATATCTTACCGTATTCGTCCATGTGCTGTTACGTATCCGACTATAGAACCAAATCTCAAAGCTTCGATCTTTCTCTTCTCTGGTTTGTCTATGGACCATGTTTCACATCCGTACAAGGCTATCCTCCAAACTTAAGTTTTAAAGAATAAATTTTTAATTTCCTGATTTATTTTTAATTTGAAAAGATTACTTTTTCGATAAAATGCTAATTTGGCTTGTGCTATTCTACTACTATAACATCCCTTTTACTCTTTCCATCTTTTGTTATTTTACTCTCTTTCTCTAAATAGCAATATTCGCTTACTTCCTCAATTTTTTTACTGCCCAATATTTATATTTAACCAATCATATTCATATCAATTACATACCATTACTTTAGTTTCATTTTTATTTACTCTCAGACGATATTTTAGGGTACCATTTAATCGCCCGATAAAACAGAGTGTACGAACGATGGGGGAAAATAATGTACCTAACAATTGAGAAGTGAGTTTTCCACAAAAAAAAGTAGAAACGAGCCATAGAAGAAATGGATACACGGTAAAATATTTCTATTTTAGTAGGAAAAAATGTTAGCCCAATTACGAAGTAAGCTGAACAATTAAAAATGTTAAACAGCGATACACATTGCTTGTTGATGTAATTGAAACTCAACTACTAGATGCCTACGAATTGGTGAAACTAACTCATTTCTGGAAACAGTTGAGTGAGACTTGAGTAGGACCACTGGGAACGGGCACTTGGGGAGGGGGGAGGAGTAAATGGTGGACTCGAGGGTAGTAAGAGATCCTCAAATTAAGGGAGTCCAGAAAATTGAAATAACTCGGATCGGGAACATACAAGCGAGATAAGGCGGGCGAGGAAGATTGGGTCATCATTCTGGAGAAGAGTAGAAAGAGGTGGGGGGCACTTTGATGGAGCCAAATTTTTCCTTATACTACACCAGCGACAAGAAAATGAAATTGACTCTGGTCTGAAAAACACTTGAGTGAGACTAGAGGAGAGCTGTTGGAAAAAGACATTTGGGGTAAATTTGAAAAAAATGAGCGGCGAACCTATGATCGGTGAGGGATCTGTGTAGGGTCAAAAGAGTCCACAGTGAAACTGACTCGAATCTGGGTCATACCTGCTTGAGGATGCCAGCGAGGAAAATTGGGCTAGTTGTCTGGGGGAAAAGTAGAAAAGGAATAGGTGCCGTTTCATGGTGATAAATTTTTGCTTTTCCTATACCGGCAAAAAAAAAAAGTAAAATTAACATGGGCCTGAAAAAAAAATTGAGAGAGACTTGAGGACGGCCCACAGAAGAGACTGGGGGAAAATAGAAGTGCAATACATTTTTCAGTTGTTGAACTCATATCAAATTAATGTATTTCATTGTAGAAAAGCGGGCAATGTGTAACGGTAATTGGCATACATTTCCCATTGTTCATACGTGCGATTTTATAGTTATCTTCCTATCATTTATTCACTTTATTTCAACGTGCAATTAAAGTTTCTTCGATATTTTATGCTCAAAATCTCCTCAATTCCATTTAACATGTTTTCCAAATCAATACTCCTTTCAGCTAATAAGACAATATCATCTGCAAACTTGTGCATCTCTCAGGAGCGCTGGAAGAATCATTTTTCATGGGGGGGGGGGCACTAATGAAGAAATTTTCAGGGCAAATAATTACAGTATGTAGGAATAGCGATTAAAATTGTTGAAAAAAAATTACAGAAGGCCTGTGTAATTAATAATGGTCTTTAATACAATTACCTATCCGTAATTTGAGTTTAACTGAGGGGCCAAAATGATACTTTTGCCCCGTGATCAGTTGAGTGGGGGGACGCCTCTCTAGCCACCCGTCTCCGGCATCCATGGCATCTTTACTCGCTCTCCATGTATAGGGACAACTGTTTCAAATTTTTCGTTTATTTCTTTTACAACCCACTCTATGTACAGATTAAATAATACTGGAGATATGGAGCACCCCTGCCTTACACCTTTTTCTATATTAGCCACCCCTTTCTCTCCTACTATTCTTGAAATGGCTTTCTGTCCTTTATATAAGTTTAAAATAACCTGTCTTTCTTTAAATCTTATCTATCTTTCTTAGAATAACAAACTTTTATCCCATTTAACAATGTCAAAAGCTTTTTTAGTATCAACGAATGCCGTATACATATCCTGCCACGTTTTGGGTCTCTCATCTACAAAATTATTCTCAAAACTAACACTGCTTCCCTAGTACCTCTACTTTTTCTAAATCCAAACTGATCATCTCCTAATTCTGCATCTATTCTATTCTTAATTCTTCTACAAATTATTCTAGTTAATATTTTTGGAGTTACATTTATTGGCACGCGAAAGAATAATGAACGCACGCGAAAAAAGAGGGGAAACACAAACATGTAATTTAAATAAACGCAAAAACAAGAAGTTAACGATAAAACAAAAAAATAAACTGGAAAAAAGTTATTAAACGATATTTCTTCGCACGCGAAATGATAACACCAAGTAAAATAAGGTATAAATCAGTAAGGACTTTTTCGCCATCGCTGGTTGACCTCTCTCTTGCGTTTCTGGCCGAGAGGGACAGTCTTTGCAGACGCGGGTACTACTATCTATTTCTGCCATATTATAATGCCCAATGAGTACTTGCATACAATCATATACTGAGTACCTAATAAACACTCGTTCCTCGAACTAAAGCCCTATAGATACGAGTGAAGACATTATGCCATTTTGGTTCACACCGCGCCTGTAGATGTCACATTGACTACTCGGTACGCTCCGCATAGTCGGATTCGGCATCGATGGGCACGGTGTGAACCAAAATGGCGTGTCTTCACTTGTATCTATTAAAGCGCTAGAATACACGAGCGGGGACGTACGTCATTTTGGATCCAAAAGCGCCCGTCAATGCCGAATCCGACTATGCGGAGCGTACCGCCTAGTCAATTGGGCATCGACAGGCACTTTTGGATCCAAAATGGCGTATGACCTTATTTGTATCTATAGCGCTTTAGTATCTATCAGTGATGAAAAGCGATTCAGTAACGCTTCCACTTGTCAATTTTACTTTTGACCTTGAAAAATAAAACTTGCGCCTTCGACTTTCCACTTTTTCAACGTTTATTTTGCTTTTCACTTCCCCATTTTAAAAACTTCTGCCTTAAAAATTTTTGCTTCCCACTTTTCTAAGTCTTCATATACACCAGTCACCACTCACCAATTAAGTAAAAAGCGAACTGAATAAAACTTTTTGCTTTTCGCTTTCCCGTTAACTATTTTGCATTTTTGCTTGCACTTTTCGCTTTCAAAAATTCGAATAATTCAAAGGCTTTTTGCTCAAAACTTTTTGCTTTTTAGTTTCTTTCCATCAGTGGTATTTATAGGGCTCTACTCCTACGTACCCTGTTACTTAGATTTACCCTTCCAGACACGTCAAATTATGGTCGGCTGTTTAGTTTTATCACGTTAGAATATCACATTTCTTGTCGAAACCTACTAAAAAGGTCATGTGTGCGTCATCGCGTGGATCACATAATATAAGAAGTCGTTATCTTCAATGTTTTTCTGTGTGTTCCTTTCGCGTGCTAACATTTTTCTTTTGCGTGCGATTATATATTCCCCATATTTTTCATACATGCGAAAGAAGCTTCATTATTCAATAATTTTCGCACTTATCTGCTCTTTTTTTTTTTTTGGTATAGTTATATAATACTTTCTTTTCATTTGCTCTCACCCGAGCCCTGGAACCACCCTTTCGAGCATTACACCTCAGGGACATCGGGGACCTTTTAGGGCTGTCTTAGCCCTCTTCTCTTCCTACCGGGAATCGGCCTGGGACGACTGCGTTATCTTCCTGTCGAATACCTGTATCACTAGCTCCGTGGTTTATGACGGTGAGTTCAACGAGCATCGGCAGGTAGCGCCTTACCCACTTACAGCTTTCAGATACAGGCGACCCTTTTTTTAAAAGTCCTCTAGCGTTTCTCCTATATCATAAATATAACATAATTCGTAGAAAACAAAAGGGCATATTCTCCTAAGTTCTGTAATAATTCAGCTGGTATCTCATCCACTCCTAGAGCTTTTCCTTTCTTTAAATCTCTCAATGCTTTGTCAAATTAACCTATTAAAATTGAGTCCGCCCCTCGTCTTCTTCCCTATCTTCCTCCCTCTCCATTCTTATCTCTTCATCCTCATTATTACGATACAAGCCTTCTACATATTCTACCCACTTTTTCACTTTTCCTTCAGCGGTGTAAATAGGCTCTCCCTCTTTTGTTATATTACTTGCTTTTTTCTTTCTTTCTCTATACTCCATTTTTACTTTCCTATAGGCCAAGTCTGTTTGTCCTTTATTCATAAACTCTTATATCTTATCACTTTCTTCTTTTATCCATTCCTTCTTTGCCTTTTTACATTCTCTCTGTATTTCATTCCTTAACCTTTGATAAGCTAATCTACCTTCCCTATCGTTTGCATTCTTATATTTTCTTCGTTCATCCATCTTTCTGAGGATCACTTCCTTCATCCATGATTTCTTTTCTTCTCTCTTAGTTTTACCTAGGTTTTCTTCTACTGGATTTAATATTCCCTCCTTTATTTTACCTCATTCTTCCCCTTCACAGTTAATTTCTTATGTTTTTTCAACCTGTAATTCTAATTCAATATGTATCTTCTTAATATTTCTCTATAATATTAATATTTTCCAATTTTTTCAAACTCCATATTTTTACCTCTACTTTTCTACAAGTTTCTTCAATTTAAGCCTATATTTCACTACTACCAATTTATGATCATTGTTAAAATCGGGTCTCGGATAAGTTTAACAGTCTAATATTTGATTCCCAAAACGTTGTTTTATCGTAATATAATCAATTTGATATCTACCTCGTTACCTGGATTCTTCCATGTATACCTTCTATGTATAATGGTTTTTAAATTAAGTATTTCCTATAACTAAGTTATACTTCGCACACAACTGTATAAAACGCTCTCCTCTTTCATTTCTCATTCCTAATCCAAAATCCCCAACTATATTGCCTTCTTTTCCTTCACCAATACTAGCATTCCAATCACCGATAATAAAAAGATCCTCTTCTCCTCTAACATGCTTCATAAGTCCTAATTCTTCATATAGCTCCTCAATCTCCTCGTCCTCGTGAGTATTAGTAGGCATATACACTTGTATTATTATTGTACGTACTGGTTTGGTATTGATTTTTATCAAGATTAACCTTTCACTCTGTTGGTCATAATAGACAACTTTATTACCTATTTGTTTATTCATAACTATTCCGACGCCTGCTTGCCCTTTTATTCCCTTTGTATTTATTATTCTAAAGTCTTCTGACCAAAAATCATTCACCTCTGTCCACCGTACTTCACTTATTTCTCCAACTATATCTAGTGAGCCTCTTCATTTCTCTCTTAAGATTCTTGTATCTTCCAACTCTATTCAAGCTTCTTACATTCCAAGTCCTTACTTTATTTGCGCTTTTCTTTTTAAAACTTTCCGATGATAATGCTCCCCCAAGTAGCTCCCTCCCAGAGACCCGAATGGGGAGCTTTTTACGTCCGGAAAAATTATATATTTGTCGGAAAGCCATCATCAGTAATTACTACTATAAGAAAAGCTACATTTCCTGGAGATACTATTGTAGTTTGTCATTGCTTTCAGCAGGATTTATCTGTCGGAAATTGCCGTCTCCTAGGTACTTTTGGTCGCGATTTTAACAATACATAACCTCATAGAGTATTTTTTTAAATTTTACCAAAGAGGCGGTAAGTCTCACTAGACAGATTACATCACGTCGTCCTGGTCCCATCCACAAACTCCAGTTGATAAGACGACATATTCAATTATTATGTCTCATTAGCTATATTATACTTTTATAATGTCATTCCGTTCTCGTCTACAAACTCCAGCTGATAAGACATAACATAACCTTATGTCCGAATCCTACATCTATACATGGAAGATTCTACAGGGTGTATCACCTAACTCCCCTTCAACTAGATAAGTAGGCAACTTATTCTAACACGACGTAGTTATGTTTGCATACGCTTATATTTGAAGGGGTAAAAGAATAGATGTTTGCAGACATAATGCACAGAATGGAAAATCTTTTCTCAGCATTGCTAACCAACAGACGGGTACGGAAACTATTGAGAGAAAAAAACAACAACTAATGCACATTTAGGTCCTTTTAACTAACGCATCATGCAATGACAAAAATACCCTTTATAAATAAATAAAATAAAAACAGATAAAAAAATATAAATAATCAGATACTTCTTTGATAATCTTATCTTAGATAATAAATCAGATAAATATATCATCATATCTTTTTAAAACTCCGCAATAACTCGCATATGACTGGTTATGAGAAGCTATGTAGCAAGAAGCACAAATTATTTTCTGTGTCTACCGCTGAACTTCCTCCCTGACAGCTCCACCACCTAACCCCCTCACCAACACTTGCTTCCCTAATGCTAGCCCTTACTGGACATGATGCTTCATTTTCCGCCTGCCTAGTTTTTTGATTGGTTGTTTCTACAGTCTTGGTGGTTTTGTTCAATGAAAAGTGGAGGCGGGGGTCCATCCTAGAATAAAACCATATCAGATACAGGATAACGAGTGCCGGAAAGATATTTGGTTCTCAGTTCGTGGATGCTGGCTGTTATTTAACAAAGGGGGGCGGGGTACCAACAGTCTTTCTGTACACCTGCCACATGATGATTAAAAAAGTATTTTTTCGAGATGTCCTGCTTTTACAGGCTAAATTTGTATTAGTTGGTGCAAAACTGCTTTCCCTATCAATGTATTACGATTCAGATTTCTGAGTTGAATGATCATCCAGCCAAGCCCTCTCCCCCAAACAACAACTTCCAGCCCCCCTAACCGTCTACTTCCTAATTTTTTTTTCTTGAAAGGTTTCCTTACCGCTCCCCCTCAACAAGTATGATTGATAGTCTCCTTCTATGCACTACTTCGTAGAAATCATTAGAGCCTTCTCATCGTTGGGGATCCGCATAATTATTCCAAGTTTGCCATAATTGGTGGGATATACCAGTCGGGAGCAGAAGGGTATCTCCCGAAATCATTCTGGTCGGTTGGCAAAGTTGATGAAGCTGAGTAAGACTTGTGTTTTTTCATATTTCTTCTTTACGCCCTATATTTCTCGTCATTTGAAAATTTTTCGTCAATCGAGTTGGTAAACTTTACACTTCCAGCGAAAAAGTCGCTTCAGCACAAATTTCTGCATACCTCTACATTTATTTGAAGAAATATATTCCGTTCCCGCATACAGGCATCCTTCGTCCACATATGCAACTTGACTCGTTATTGGTTGAAATAATGGGACAAATCCAGACATAATGACGGCCATCACGACGAAGGAGGAGGGGGGTACTCCAATGTTGTTTGAATAGTTAGCCCATCAAATTTTAATAGCTCTTAGTTTTTTTTTTTCCCCTTTAAATTTTAATCGAAATTTTTCATATTTCAGTCGGTATTTTTGGTGTCTACATTCCCTTCTTTTAATAAAAATTCGTTATCTACGGTCCGAGGCACAATTTTTGGTAAATTCAACTAATTATACACGCGGAAATTGAAACGTAAACCAACATTCAAAAACAATAAAACACAAGATACACCGAAACGCAATTAATTAGCTGAGAACAAAGTACACAAAAATCTCGGAAACTAGGTTATAATTTTCAGCCGAACAATCTTAATTGCTCTTTTGACAGTGGAATAATATAATTAAAAGAAACAAGATTCGAATATTCGTTCACCAGCATATTTTTGTACAATGTATGCGTACGCCTAGCAGACATAAAGAAGAAAACGAGTATACTGCAATATTAACAATAATTTCAAACTTTAATGGGAACCAAAAAAAAAAAAAATTTAGTGCTGTAAATCACAGCAATTAAGTCAATATAAAGATTAATAGGTTCCGCAATTCTAGCTGAGATCAGAGGTAGTGATCCTGGAATGGTAAAGGGGAAGTTTGGTAAAATCTAAGGGGTAACATGTCCTCTATTAACAAAAAAAAAAAAAGTGGCTGAATAAATTTTCTTTGTATTAGGCCTGAAAAATGTGCAGTAATAAGGTGACAGCATTTTAAATACTTAGAACAAATTTACAAATACTAAACATCAGTGACTCGGAACTGAGATGAGAAAACAGGGGTGAGAGATGCAATATATCATTCGTACCCAAGATTTCTCCACATCTAATATTAGCAACAATGTACTTTTTGCACTCGACGAAAAAATGTCGGGATATCATTAAGAATGCCCCCTCCCCTCCTGGAAAAAACTACTACAGAATGAGATTATTTCCGTCGACGAGAAGAGAAAAAAAAAACAAAAAAAAAACTGAGCACACTTACACAGACAGCAGTAATTCAAGGGTTGGGTCTGTTGGATGTTTAGCAATCATTGCAGAAGCATGTTCTATAGGTTAGGTTTTCATTTTGGTCATTCGATATTTCCGTTGAAAAAAATACATTATTTTGGACCTGCATTTTTATTTTCACTCATCTATCTACAAGACAGTCTCTCTGTTCTCTTTATCTTCTTTTTCCCTCAAAATAAATAAATAGATAAATAAAACCATAAGTCATTTTTCGTACCACCCAGTCATTCATTCACTGTAACTTCAGAAACAAGAATGTTCTCAAAAATATCAGTTCGTGGAGTACAAGGTAAACATCAGCTGATTCCATTCACGGAACCGTGTTTGTACCTGATTTATAGTCATTAGTCATAACTACATATATATTCAGTAACATTCATATTCTGTAAGAAAACCTAGAAAGTATAATCAATCACTTACTAATGGTTTATGGATTAAATTCCCCTTGTTCAATAAATAACGAGTAACCGTTACGTAACATTGTAGAGAATGATGAATTAGACCAGTCTGACATTTATGCAACTAAAACTGAAAATAATTCACCAGCTAGCTGATTTACCAGTATTTCGGAATCACCATACAAAGTAAACCGCCAAAACTTCTGATTGAAACAGACCTTTAACACAATAATTCCATGAACGTTTCTATTCACCGTATCCACGGCTTGAATCCGGTTGATGTAACGTTTCCATTACACAAGACTCTAATACAGGTCTAAAACACATCGCTTATGAATCGATATGAATAACTTATTTTCAATAGTGGGTAACATATTACAAGATTCAACCATCAGTTCTCGACTGGTGTAAGCAGGTCACAATGCAGAAATTTAAATGTTTCACGAGAAGCGGAATGCGAGCGAACTCCCCTTTTCAGGAACCATAATCACTGAGAACCACCTGTACATAACCGCTCAGAATCGTGAGCAATGAAAGCTTCTACTAACACCGTTGTCTTTCAGTAGATCCACTTCTTACAGAATTCCATAATTACAACCCAGCAGATTAGTTCGATACGGATAGTCTACAAAGTAATTCTTCATTTACCTGCTGTATTTCGTCTCTCAGATCGTACGCGGTGCTGTATGTGATGGGAGGAAACGAGCAAAATTCATTCTGGGAGGCCATTCCGTGCACACAAGTTTCGTAGATTAAATAACACTATTACCAAATACGTACATATTTTTTAGCTGGTAAAAAGGACGTTGCTTGGGACAACAAGTGATATCTTTACTACTTTACTACAGATGAACTACAGATTAAGCAAAAAGCAAACTAGCTGTACGACGCACAACAGTAATTTATTATCTCTGGCGGCGTATGTTTGATAATATTATCGTCTCGTGCCCGGGCTCTAATCGTAGAGCTCGAAAGTGGGTCAGTCACTCAGCTTGGCCCTATAAGGGCCTTGTGTGTTGCTTACCGAAATGAGAGAATAATTTACAATTTTCACTTTTCAACCACAAACTACTTGTATGATATACGATGATCATAATTCGATCATTGGATTAGAACTGATAAGATGAATAATGGTTGAAAAAAAAATGATCAACACGATTCAACGTGAACGGTGTTTTGCGTAGTGTACAAGACAACACTGAGCATGGGAGGATCAGTGTAACCACTTATTAAAAATGCTCTTTACGTTTCTATATAGTTTCAATAATTTCAACCCAGCACACCAGCAGATGAAACAAAGAATCGTAAAATTCTAAAATTTGAAGTTCAATGTTCAAAGGTTCAAACCAAGCATTTTCATATTATAAAATTATTTCTTGGCAAATACTACAGTTTAGGACAGTAAATTATCAAAAGTACTATTAAAAAGTTTTCGAAATCACATACAGGGTAACCCTGATCACTTATCAACGCTTGTTCACTGTGTTTATCAGAACGTCCGAAGTTCTCCTTTTACGTAAAATCAAGAAATCAACGTGCGTTGGTTGGAATTCCGCGAAACTTTCAACGATTCATCGCGCGCAGAAGCACTGCGACCAGCTTTATGGAATAAGTAAGTCGTCTCAGTACCATGTCGGCGAACACGATGCCCGAGAACTACCAAGTGATCACTCCAGATTTCGTCGAAGTCACCATCACCACGGATGACAAAGCACCTGTACTAGTGGTTAAAAAATTCCAAAAAGACCTGACCATATGGGATTTGAAACAGCGATTGGAGCTGATCACCGGTAGAAATGCGAACACGATGACTATAACCGCGTTAACTCCGGAAGGTGAGCAAATATGTAAACTTCTGGAGCATAATAAGCTACTCGGCTCGTACCCGCTCAATAATGGGGTGCAGCTGATGGTCGAAGACCCGATGTACGTTCACGTCGAGGAGAACGAAGACGATTTGGACAAACGGTATCAGCTTTCCGAGGAGCAGTACGCGAGTAGGAAAGGTACGCTGAAAGAGTTCCTTTCGCGCAATAAACTGGGTAAATATAATCCCGAGATTTTGAGTCAGAAAGAAAAGGAAGCTAAAAGAGAAGAGGAAGAACGTAAACGTACCGAAGAAAAAGAAAACGAAATAATTAATTCTATCCAAGTAGGCCAAAGATGCGAAGTGACCATTCCAAACCAAGCCCCCAAACGAGGAGTTGTGATGTTTAAAGGACCAGTCAAGTTCACCAGTGGACTGTGGGTCGGCGTCAAATATGACGAGCCCTTTGGAAAGAACGACGGTACTGTGAACGGAGTGAGTTACTTCACAGCACCGCCCAATTACGGAGCTTTCGTGAAACCAATTTACGTTCAAGTCGGTGACTATCCTGAAATAACTTGTGGGCTGGAATACGACGATGAATTCTGATGGTTCCGCACTGTTTCCGAAAACTTATTTATTTAACTGCAATAATAGTTTCGACTTCGGCAAGAAGTGCTACGAATGTTTTATGAGCATTGTAAATTCCCTGTTTACCTTATTTTTTATAATTTTGTAAAAAAGAAAAGTTGTGCATAATATTAATAATAATAGATTATTATACGAAGTCGTGGAAAAACTTTTGATGTTACGAAGCCTGCAGACAAGAATGTAAAGGTTATTGACGGGATCACGGAATACTGCGTAATTATTGGAAGCTATGCATTTATGATTCAATGAACTGGGTTTCCAAGAACTGAGCTATATCTCTGGCGAATCGAAATCCAGGTGCGTCATAATTTGAATAAATACGATCAACGGAACATTATTTATTCATGCTGAAGAGTCCGGAATAATAGACTCGAATATTAGATCAATAAGTTTGACGTCGTTAAATTATGCAGCCGCACACGCTGCACTTCGGGTTTTCGAGAACTGGCTCGATGGAAATTAACAAGTAGCATGTTGTTGATCTATGTACATAAGGAATGAAGGAATTCACATTCATAAACATTCAGTTCTTACTCGTTGATATCGGTCAGTAGGGAAACTTCATTTGCGGCCTTCGAAGCCAGGTTACAAGCCCCCTTTAATGAAATACAGTGCTGTAGATCATGATCTGAATCACGGGATTCATGTTCTTGCCTACCGTTGTACATATAGTTATAGAAATAGAACGTACCTACAGCTCTGAGAAGAGAAAAAGATTTTAGTCTGAAGAAAACCAGTATTTTTTTTATGCGTTGCCCGATCGACCTAGAGTCAGGACATGAAGATCTTTGAATGCAGTGGCGCCAGAGATGGGGGGGGGGGCAAGAGGGGCGTTTGCCCCCCCCCTACACCCACTTAACTGATCACGGGGCAAAAGTATCAAAGTATCATTTCCCCCCCGGGTTAAACTCAAATTACAGATAGGTAACTGAATTAAAGTCCATTATTATTAATTACGCAGGCCTTCGGTAATTTTTTTCCAACAAATACTACATATAATTATTTGCCCTAAAAATTTCTACATTAGGGCCCCCCCCCTCGGAAAATGTTTCTTCCGGCGCCCCTGTTTGAATAGCCGACTTCAAGTATTATTTACAGCGGCATATGTTTCCCTCAAGAGGAGGGGAGGGGCTACACGGCTAGGACATACCATCACCTTTCAAGTGGAAATGGGATACCCATTAATTGGAGGCCACCGAAACCTCAATGATAAGATATATCTGCGCAATTAGGAGCAGATCCCAGATTGGGGTTTGAACTTGCACTAGAGTGCGCTGCAAAATGACCTGTGTGCGGGTGAAAATGAATGAGTGAGCAAAACCTATCTTCAAGAGGGTAGAAAAACGAGTGAAAATTATTCTACCAGCAGAACTGATTATAATTCAATCTTTTGGTGATGATGCAGTTAAATTTAGGACAAATTTTCTTCGAAAGTGAATTTCTAATCGACTTATGATAGTTGAAGTTTACTACTCGCTTACGGTAAATTATAGATCAGTGGTGATCAGTGATCACTCACACATATGGAGGGCTGCAAAAACTTGAAACTTTAAGTTTAAATCCCAATTGTAGCCAGGTCCGTCGCGGTGAAGAGTTGGCACAATGCTAGGTTCTATCGGATAGTTCGGGAACGAAGCTAGCGGATAGATAGCGTGCTATCCGACGAGTGGTGCATACTAGATAGTTCGCTATCTGCTGGCAGCAAATTATCCATTAGAAATCTAGTATCGTGTCAATTTAGCTTAAGGAAACAAATGAGGGTAATGCTCCCTCCTGAACAGGTATGGAAGCCGAACGATACAGCTTCCGCTTCCGGTTTCTAGCCTCCAATTCTCATTCAGCCTTTCGCTTCTAGTTTCCAGCCTCAGTATATGAATACAAACTTCTAAATTTCAACTTTTCTTCGGCTTCCGGCTTCGTTTACTTATTTGTACCATTCACTTTCACTACCTTTTTTTTTCTCTCTCTCTCTTCTACATTTTTAGAGAAAAATACCTTAAAAAACAATAACTTTTCATAAAATTGTAAGAAGCCGATTGGAGGAGCTGAAAAACTTTCAGCTTCCGCTTCCGGCTTTGAACTCATGCAGCTTCCAACTTCTGGCTTCTCAAAATTATCTTAATTCCTAAAACTGCAAGAACTCCCGGTTTCTGACTTCCAGCTACCGCGGCTTCTCCGCATCCCTGCTTCAGAACCAATTTGGGATATAAACCTGCACGAGAGTACGCTGCAAAATCACCTGTGCGGGTATTAGCGCGGGGGGGGGGGAGACGAAAGTAAAGATGATCATGGGTACATTCAAATAGAAACACTACTATCTTCAGGAGGGGAACAAACGAGTAGAAATTACTCTACCACCTACCAGTAGAACTGATTATAATTCAATTTCTTAGTGATGATGCAGTTAAAATTTAGGCCACATTTTCTTCAAAAGTAAATTTCTAATCGACTTAATCACTTAGTGATAGTTGAAGTTTACTACACGCTTACTGATAAATCTCCATGATCAGATGATCACCCATTCATACTATCGACAAGACGCAATCTTGCCAACATTTTCAACTCTAATTAGCTGACAAGACGCAATCTTGCCAACATTTTCAACTCTAATTAGCTATCTCAATTGACTACTCTCGGTATTATCTAAGAATCCTTTGACGATCACGAAACAAGTAAAATAACACTACACAACAGAATACAAAAAACAATGGGATGAGATTATACGATTTTAGTTACATTTTGAATGCTAAATACGATGGCGTTAGCCATTTTTCTCAAAAACCTCTCGTTTTCCATAATATTCAAAATTAGAATTTCTCAATTTTTCACTTATTCCTTTTTGCCGTCCACGAATAGCTACACTGATACTGATAATAATACTGAACGCGCATGATTGTTTCATCACTGGATCATCTTGATATTAAATTTTGCATTTAAGATAGGAAATAAGAAAAAAATGAACCAGAATCAAAAAATTAACATCGGCATTAAATTCCTCGTTAAAAATAATAAAATACATTTTGTTCCATGAAAGTGAGCAGTGACGTCATCAAGTTGTAATGATAGTTTCGTTGTTCGCGAAAAAAGAGGACTGCTTCGACGTCACTGCACTTTCCTGGAACAGACTACAGAATCGTATATTCTCATGTCGTCATTGTTTTTTCAAAAAATGAAAAACTACCGAGTTAATCTCCAATCTGTCAAAAAACTGACTTACAAACCTCACGTTATCTCTTCTGGAAAAGTAACCACGGTAGGCCCCTCGGAGTACCATGTCATCAGTACTGTACAAGCGCGATCGAGGGTTCTGACTTCTTTCGAACGACCACAATTACATCCTATAGAAAATAAAATCCCACTGGATATTATACATGAAACTAACGAGTTATTTATTCAACAATAGCAATCATAAAGTAGTATTACAAAGATGAATAATTCATTCCAAATAAATGTTTTAATAATACCGAATACATACCTAAATATAAATATAGTTACTGCCATACCGACAAATTACAGAAAAAAATCAACTAATAATATGAGCGTACAATTTCCGTGAAATAATCTATACGGAGGTCTATGTTAGAAAAGCACCGAGCGGCTTCTATCTATGCTCGGGGAACAGTAACCGTTATTTATTCCGATACAAAATTCAGCTATAGCAAGATGATACTGACCTCAACCAAAGCCTACGTAAACTCGTCTACATCGTTTTCCAAGATCACTATCACATGAAATAACGTGCACGTACTCTGGAATCAGTCCAAAACGCGAGTACAAGTTGATGAACGCGATCTAGCCCAAGAATAAAGACCGAACTGAATCAAAAATTCTACTCTTACGCAATTTTACCGAATACACTGGACCTGGACTACCAATACTGAGAACTCGACATTATCTCTTTCTTTTCGCCAGAAGATGATTTCTATTGAAGAGTTTAAACCTCACCTAGGTAGCGCTACTGTATTGTTCTCAGTTTGGGGTGATCATTCTATTCCCATCTATTCACCCCAATGTGATAAGAATACAATGAACATATTGACAGTGCTGCCAACACAAACAACTTAGGTTCTAGTCCCAATTGATTAAAAATGGCAGCTCCGAAATATTGCTCTTCAGATTTGATGACGGTTGATGGTTGACGTTTGAATTTGGAAAGTTGAAGTTAATTCGGTATTAAAAAAAAAAGTTGTACATTTATGAATTCAGTGCGTATTTTATTCGCCGAACTAGACAGAGCGAAAACACACACAATGAATGGAACGCATTTAGTACCAAATCCTATCACCAGGATTTTCATAACATCCGAGTTTCCAGTATTGGTAGTCCAGCGTACGATTTGATTTTACTACATCTCGAGTACTTCCACATAATCTGAAGTAGTGTGTCTTTGAGGCTTCCCCCATCCCTTCGATAAAGAACAGTCGATTCAATGACTGTGGATTCCTGCCACAGCTAGAGACTATGTACGCAAGAGCGTAACATTTAACTAATGAAAGACCGACGTGACAAGGGCAGTATTGAACGAACGAGTACAATCAAACGAGCGAGAGTTTCATTTTCGGTTCAAATGTCACCGAACAAACCGGTGGTCGCCTGTCTAACATATACCGAAAATGCTCAGAGGAAACGTCAATGCCGAAATACGATCGATCGTTTACAGTTATCATAATTACAGTAGAAATACGGTAAAGTAGAAACGAATATATAAAATTACTTAATTCTTCGAATAATGCAACAGATCGTTTGCGGTTACAAGACTAAATTATACACAAAAAATGAACACAACATTGTATTTCTTACAGCGACGGAGTAGTATTCGAAGATTTACGAATAAATTCACGAAAATTATACATGCGATAGAAAGCGAAAATACGAACGAGTGAGACGATCATGATCACTTTTTTTCCGAAAAGTGAAAAATAATGAACACCTTATACGTTGGTTTTGAGAGTCAAATTGTATGCGACGGAGTTCCAGTGTTGAAAGACGCGCATCATCTGGTCCTGCCCAAAGACCAAGCATCCAGAGATGAAATGCACACTAACACACTGATGATCTCAAGACTCGTCGGATATCGAACTTTATCCAGGGACAAAGAATATACTGTCACATTAATGAGCCTAAAACTCTTTAGCTTTTATTTAACCCAGCATTTCTCAAACTATAGTACGCGTATCACTGATGGTACGCAAACGCCTTCCACGTGGTATACGAAGTATTACCCAAAAATTAGTAAAATTAGTTGGAAAACACAGCGAAAAGAGAAAATACCAGTAACTGCTTTTACGCTGTTACGTTAGGTTAAAATGCAGATATGCACATCGAAATCGAATCTACTTGAGTTAAATTTCCACCTCAGCTGAGTTCAGTAGAAAACGACAAAGCACTCCTACTAAATATGCAAAACCACCCGGCGCATTAGTGTGTCCGTAACGTTACACATATTTTTCAAGTAAATGTTAATTTGTTTCAATTTTTCAAGTCATCGTAAAAGAAAGCAAGGTCACACCTGGTCTATTAGTCAATCCTACCTGGAAATGAAGTGCCCACTGTCAAGTCGGCGATCTCAAAGACTATCCGGGTTTTACCTCACCCAACTTGCATGGAGATGAAGTACTGTCAGTCTGTCACATGTGATATCTCGACTCTTCGAAGTTCCGCCAAACCCTATCCCGGGATAACGTACAGTAGAACCTGATCACGAGAGACCTGAGTAAATAAGTCGGTGAGTCCCTTGAATTTTGCCCTATCTTTCCCAAGTAAATTCCACCTTTGAACAAAAGGAATCAATTCTTGTGAAAAATTCCTCTATAACTGGCATTTTCAAGCTATCAGCATCCACAAGTGGAAAGTTGAGTGTGTACGAGTGATTTAATACGCTGCATGTTTTGGAAATTCCTGCTTCGCTATCCGAATTATGTTCGAACGGTGTTCTTCATTCTTTTAGAAATCCTCGTTTACAACTGCACGCGCGTGCACGTAGCAAAGAAAGTAAAATTGGTTACCGGAGCTCGTGAACGAAAGTTGAATACGTTAATATGCAGGGTAAGTTGAAACTGCTTGAATTTGTCGAAGCGGATCAGACATGAAGCCGGAAGGACGTGGCAACCGAGAAAAAATGCAGGTACATACACAAAGTGTTTTCCAAGCGAAATAAAAACTCTGGAACTGGAATTTTTTCCATTTTCCAACCTGTATCTGATGGTCCTATGACTCTTTTTAAATCCCATCTTATCCAGGAACAAAGCAGAACCTGTCACACTGATGATCTCAGGACCTTTCGGGTTTTATCTAACCTCAGAAACAACATAATGAGAAATACTTTTCCAAAATGCAGATAGGTCACACTTCTACATTGTTCAGAGAGTACCAAAACCTGTTTTAAAATTTCAATTCGATTTTCCCTCGAGTTGGGGGTTTCAGCACTTCATTCTGAAACAGTAGGGTTTTTGTACAGTTCCAAAATGCTACACATTAACACGTAAAGGTTGTAAAATTGAATAGAAGAAGAAAAAAAAGTCAATTGAAACATCAAAAATGGACAAAGGGCAAAATAAAAACTGAAAAAATTCGAAGATTAGAACACAGAATAGTAAGAACAAGGAACTTTGAATCATATTAACAGCTGGATCTTTTTCCAAGACCGAAAATCTAACGTAAAAAATTAATACAACAGCGCGCTCATTAGTTGAATAAATATAAAACTCTTCAACCACAAAAATAAGAAGAAAATAATAAAGAGGATTGACAGTAAACTGTAAATAATAACGCATTTGCCTCGTTAAAAACTTGAAAGTCGAAATTAAAACGTCCGACTTCGAAGTGACATCAGAAAACAAGAAGACTGAGTACACACTGGATAATAGACTAATGAAAGTAGAAATTGAAAGCTAAAAGATTCAATTATTTGACAGTTCGACTATTCAAACAAACTCTGCATACAAAAGTGGTCTGAAGATAATCTTCATAATGACTTCAGAGGGAGCAAACGAGAAAAAAGATACCTCAATAGCAATGTACCATAGATTTCACACAATTCGAAAACTACTGAATAAGACGCTGAGAACCAAAAGCCGAACCCATGAAAAAATGTTGGGAAAAAAAAGAAGAATTTAGTACAATTACAAAGAGCTCAAAACTTTTTTCAACATTTTTTCGCTTCGATTTGGTTATTAACGTCTAAATGGAGCTGCTAACGAAAAAAATTGAAAATAAAGAACACTTCATTGACGAACGTTAAATCCTTTCTGTGATTCATTCATATCTTTCATTGCTCTGAAAATGCTAAGAATCAATAAAAACATATTCGGGGGGGGGGGGGGGGAAGGAACGTAAACGTTATAGGTTGTTAACTTCGCAAAATCCCTAAAACTGGTCCTTCAATAACCTAACGTACACACAAGGTCCACTTCCTTTTACCTCATATATTACACGATATTATGATCACACGTTCGACCGCCCGTAAGGACATAAGGGTAAGCTGACAGAAAAATATGAACTCACTGCGTTTCGGAAAAGCATCTCATATACTGTCACACTAACGATCTCAAGACTCTTCGAATTTCACCTTACCCTACCTAGAGACAAGCACGCTATATCATGTTTCATGACTCTTCGGGTTTCATTTAACCTTACCCAGAGATGAAATACACCACACACTGATGATTTCAAGACTCTTCGACTTTCGTAAGGCCCTCACGTATTCGAAACTGCATCTAAGTTTCACAACTACATTCACTCATGCGACGTTGTGTGATCGGAGTCACACATTAGAGCTACGCTATGTTCGTAAAGCGACGTCGCATATTCGGAGCACACATTTAAGCTACATTGCAGTGGTAAGTGCGAAGGCGGCGGCTACGTTCCGAAATTTCTCCGAGGAGGACAACTACTAACGATATCGCTTAGTTTCAATTTTTCAACCTCACGCTCAATAATATCAGTCAATGTTAATATAAAAAGTCGCATGTAGCTTCGCTCTAATACGTGACGAGCCTTACCCACAGATGAAGTACACTCTCATCATACCTTTGATCTAGAGACTGTTCCACTATGGCCCCTACTACGTTTGTAACTGTTACACCATGAGCACGTAAAAAATGGTCAGTCTACCCGTTCTCGAGACTACTTTTACCGTCACCGTCGTCATCACGTTCCCCGTCGAGTTACACCCAAGTACCCGGTAACTACGTCTACAAACTGTTCGGTAATTTCGACCTGAGGTGCGTCCGGCTCACTTCTTTTTCGAGCCAACCTGCACAGCAGCCGTCGTCCGCATCTCTCGCCAGTCCCCAAACCGCTTCATACGGATTGGCGACCCGGGCAAGATGCCGGACGCATTTACCGAACAGCGTACAACAACAATGTTAACAAACATACATAGAAAACAGGTAACGAGAAACCGTATTACATTCGCGAATGCACGACCACATTCGCGTAGATGATTTAGAAAAAAAAAAAAAGTTACGTTGGATCAGTATTGAAATTTCACGGTACTACACCGTCATACAACGGATCGATGATTGAAATAAAATAAGAATTAAAAAAACTCGATACGGTCGTCAGTTACAAAACAGAGAAAAATAGAGAGAGAGAGTGAGAGTGAGAGAGAGAGAGAGAGAGAGAGAGTGAGAGAGAGAGGAAAAATGGCGCTTGTTGCCAAAAGAAACACTTCTGAACGGCATGATTTCGGAATCCCATCTTCGTGGAATGTATTCGCAAAAACAGTTCATATTCGTAACTGACATCCGGCAGAGGATTAATAATCATAAAAAAGAAACAATTCGAATGAAAAAAACACCCTCCCCCCTAAAAAAAAACAAAAAATATTCAATACGGTAACTTATTCCAATTAAAAATAATGTATCTGGAGAACATACTGTACTACTCGCCACGAAGTATACAGAACATTTATCTATGGAATCTGTAAACAAATGATTAAAAATGGTACACTGAAACTGAATGACACAGAATATTTCAATCATTAACATCGACCTCAGCAAAAATCACGGTTTCATTTTTGTCATTTTTTTCAATCGAATTGCAATTAATTATTTCATCTTACCGATAATAATAAACGTATTGAAATACCAAACGATAAATTTCGTATCTATAATAAACGTAAATCATAAACATCGTCATAATTCCCCGTATAAGAAGGGAAAACAGGGAAGAAGAAAAAACCTAACAAGTAAATAAACGATGATAATCACAGGTCTGACAAAAGAAACTTGCAACTAAAAAAAATCAAGGGAAAAACCTTTGCCTTCCAGCATTTTCCATTATCATCGTTAGCTTATCAATTACCATATGTAACTGCGAAATCGCTAAACTAGAAAAATTCAAGAATGAGGGGAGAAAAAAATTGAAAAAAAAATCTGCGCGCGGATAAGCCAACAAAAAATTTTCTAAAATGCTTTCCTTTGCTCATTACTATCCGATACGAACTATATTATACAGATAATATTTTTAAACCTTAATAGTATAGACGAATCCGGAAAAAAGTTGGGAGTACCGAACACGATGGTACAGACACTGTACTCAAAAAAATCGTTGTTTCAATCGTTTCAGGCCAACGAGCATCGCAACGTGCAGAAGAAAACTATCACCAACCGACGACGGTGCCGCAGTTGGCGGACGCTATAAATGGATATCCTCATTGCTAGCTACGTTGCAGTTATTCTCGAAGGCAGTCGTGATTTCCATATTCATGTCTTGGTCGACCTCGTGGTGGTACCTGTTGAACGGTGTGCGGAAACCGGGCGATAAGTATTGGGCTTCGGCCGCCAGCTCGGACATCGACGAGCAGTAGCTACTCTTGCGCGGGGATCTGGCCCGGCTGATGCGAGACGAACTCAACTTGAACATTTCGTCCAAACACGAGGGTGCAACGTACGTGAATCCCTGCACGTTGAATAAACAGTGTCATTGGTACAATTATTCAGAACGACCTACAATGGTACGGTTAGCTGACGAACTAATCTCGAGAGCTGGCTTCTCGATCTTACGACAGATAGTAAGAGGAGGCAACGGACGGTTTCGAATTGAGTTCTATGTTTCTATTTTGCCCCAACTGAGTCCGTAAGTGTCGCAAAAAATTGCCGGATTGAGTCCCATGGTAGCGGCGGTTGAAATTGATTTGGAATGGGTAAAATAAATCTTAAGAATAACTCGTTTATAGGCTAAAACACGAGGAAGAAGGATTGGTGGCGTCGTATCCAGATGGCTTCTTTAACCGACAAGTGTAAAGACGTCGAAAGCGAAGAAGGGCAAATTTTTAAAACTTTTTTTCGGGTCTACCATTCCTACACCTTGCTAACGTTGAAGATTGTTTCGTGAAAGACCTTTTATGCCACTGCTCCCAAACGATGAAAATATGCACAAATTTACCGACAACATACTGGAGAATTACTTAACTTCTGAGAGCCAGTTCCCTCCAACTATGTGAGCCGAATACTCATCAACCATCACTCGCGCAACAAATGCCCTTAATGAGAAAGGAAATGAGAATCAGACGTAAATACAGACTCCACTCGAAAAGATGAAGCAGTCGCGAACCAGGGACCTCGATTCGGATATAGGCTTCCGACGCTATGGCACTCAATTCGGATAGTAAAAACAAGTAGCCCCGCGCTTGGGACTCAATTCGGTGACGCCCGAGGCACTAAAGCACCAGGCGCGGAAGAAGTGACAGCCGAAATGATAAAGGTGAAAGGCGAAAGTAGCCGCACTACTCCAAGGCGAAAGTAGCCGTACTACTCCAGATTTGCAATGACATCTGGGAGAAAGGGATTTGGTCCCAAGACGTCCTGGACAATCTTCGTACCGATTCATGAGAAAGGAAGCAACAAAACCTGTGGAAACTACTGTACAATCTCGCTCATAACGCACGCCAATAACGTCACGCTCAACATCCTACATGAATGGTACGGCACTTCCTTGATCGGCAGATACCCGAGGAGCAGGCGGGCTTCGTTAGGGAAGAGGCACTCGAGAGCAAATTCTAAATTTATGCCAGATAACTGAAAACAGCCCCGATTACAAATGTGCCACTAGTCCTATAGCGCAGTTTACACGACGCTAGTGACTAGCGGCTAGTAAGATAGTACGCTAGTCGCTAGTAAACTAGCGTTGTGTAAGCAGCCAACTAGCGGCTAGTTAGGTCACTCGCTGCTAGCAAACCAGTAACTTTTCAGCTAGGTTGCCAGCCTGTAGTTGGTGCGCTAGTGTACCAACATAAAACCAATGAAACTAGCATCATGTAGATGGGAATGCTAATGACTGAAGCTAATAAAAAAGAATAAAATAAAGGAAAACTAGATAAAAGTTGCAAATCTCTTCTTTGTTGTTTAGAAAGTTTCGTTTTTTGATAGAAGTTATATTTTGTTTTCACTTGATGCCATTACGGCTCGGTGGAATTCAAATTAAATGATCAAGTTCATAGAGCTTTATGAGCAATACCCTGAACCCGTTTTCACTGGCAGTGTCCGAATAAAAAATTAATGAAAAATATTCTGCTAGCTTGCGTTTTACCAGTGTTGTGTAAACGGAACAGACCAAGTTAGTTTACTAGTCGCTCGTGCCCCACCAAGAAACTAGCTCACTAGCCGCTAGGAAGTAGTGTCGTGTAAACTACGCTTATGCTTTCTGGATCATAACAAAGCGTCCGACTGTGTTCAATGGGACAAACTGCGGCAAATATTGGCGGGAACGGGCGTACCAGAGCATTAAATAACACTTATCCGGAACCTGTACGCTGACAGGGAGGCAGTTATACGGCTTCAAGACAGAATCTCATCGAGTTTTCAGCCTGGGTGTGAGACAGGGCTGTATTTTAGCGCCAATCCTGTTCCAATATATACGGGGAGCACATCATAAGTAACAGCCTCGATGGATGGGATGGCGGTGTGCGAATAGGAGGACGCACGATAAGCAACTTGAAATTCGCTAATGACACCACGCTATGCGCCGAAATGCAAGATGAAATGAATACGCTACTTAAAATCGAAGCAAAACGAAGATAATGGTCGTGGACAGGGCCGGAAAATTGGAGTCATTCGACGCGCTTCGCCAATACGAACCAATCAAGTGTTTAGTATATCTTGGCTCAATGGTCGACGAAGTGTTGAGAATTCTAGTTCAATCTTCTGACATGGTTCAATCGTTCACCTTCAAGCGAATGAAGTACTCCGTAAAGTAGTTCATTTGAACGAGCATTGAAGCCACTGAAGCAGAAACTCGTGTGAAAGGTCGGCGAGAGCAAGTTCGGAATAGATATAGCACTTCCTTCGAAGTTTCCAATTCGTTTAAGAAATAACCAATTCACTAATTTACGTGAGAATAATTATTAATTATTCAATCAGAAATGTTTATCAATGAAAACAAAAAATAGCCGCTACGCGATAGAAATAAACACAGTCAGTAATGAGACATTGAGCCCTTTTTCTTGCGACACGTTACTAACGAAAGAAGTGTGTAGTGTGCGCTGTGCCGCTGTACGAATGAAGAAGGAAAGGAACGAAATGAAATTAACGAACGAAGAACGACCAACGGTTCTGTAATGTGCGAATGAAGGAAGAATTGCAGAGAACGAAGAAGGACATCATGATTATGGATTCAGAAGCGATGTTTAAATCTTGACTGAACTACCTCATTCGCAGTCGGTGAAGTAGTTCATTCATTCATTGAAATGAAGTACTTCACTGAAGTACTTCGCAAATGAACGACCCAACTCTAGTCGACGCCACTGGCAGTAGTTCTGCAGAGAACAGGAGAAGAATCGCCCTAGCCCGCGAAGCAGCCTGGACTATCAAGGCTATAATCGAAGGAGGATTAACGCACTCGTAATGTGGGTACCCTGCCGGATGTTACGGATACCATGGACTGCAAAGAAAACGAACGCTTCCATCCTCGAAAAGCTCGCAGTCCAGAAACGACTGTCATCCACACGTAACAGCAAGATCATGCAATTCTTCGGACATACAGCGACAAGCACTGGCGATAATCTAACGAAACTGGTAGTTCAAGAGAAGATCGAGAGAAACAAGTCACGAGGATGGTCACCAAAACCGTAGAGTGATCAGCTTGAAAAGGCAACAGATACGCCGATTCCTCAGCTCATGCGACTGGCGGACGATCGGGAGGCCGGGAGAGACATAGTGGACGTTAGGGTGGATCGTCAGATTTTTTTCAAAATTTCAAACGTAACCAGGTAAAAAGTAGCCTTTGGTTAAAAAACATTTTTTTTTAAATTTGTAAATTTCCCTTGAAGGATTTGTCTTTGAAGTTATATACAATAGGGCTAAAAATTGAACGTCACGCAGCGCCTTAAAAATGCCGGTTATGCAAAATGTTTACCTGACCATTTTAATATTATTCATCGCGAACTTTAAATTAGTTCATACACGGAGTTTGCCTATTGGTGAAATTGAAGGCGCTAAAACACTTACAATAGGAACTTTCAAACGGAGTGGGCGAAATCTGGTGGGGCTGTTTTGTGAACCGCACGTTATCATCAATATTGAAAAATAACAACAACAGTGAAGAAGGATACTTTGTCAATTTTACATTACCATTTCACATTTTCCCCCCAGAGTTTATTACGTGATGATTTTTTATTCGTAATTAATTAATTATTTATGATGATTCGTGCTGTGGACGTATTAAAACGCTTTGACTGTCTTGAAGATGCTACAAGAAAAGAGGAAGAACAAAAATCTTACTGTACTCTGTGCAAACTAAATGCAACCGATAAATCTGATCCTGCTTCACTGGTAACAACGATACTAGCGCGCCACCACCTTGGAAAGTTCCTATAATTTGTGTCGTTTTATAGCATCTTTCAGATTGCAGATAGGCAAAACTTGTACATAACTCATTTTGTAGATCTCAATCATTACTACTGTTAGGTTTATACGTGAATTTTGCCTATCTCGCAACAAAGTATTGTAAGCGCTTGAGCGCCTTCAATTTCACAGATAGGCAAAATTAGTATATGAACTAATTTAAAGTTCGCGATCAATACTATTAAAAAGGGCATGCAAAAATTTCGCATAACCTTAAGGCGCTACGTAACATTCAATTTTCAGTCCTATAGTACATAACTTCAAGAATAAATCCCTTAGGAAAAATTTACAAATTAAAAAAAAAATTGAAACAAATTTTTTCCACCGAAGGCAACTTTTTGACGAGGTCGCACTCGAAAATTCGATT
Organism: Acanthococcus lagerstroemiae; assembly: GCA_031841125.1. Classification (NCBI taxonomy): domain Eukaryota; kingdom Metazoa; phylum Arthropoda; class Insecta; order Hemiptera; family Eriococcidae; genus Acanthococcus; species Acanthococcus lagerstroemiae. The sequence continues at coordinate 44,280,756 of CM063110.1, forward strand.
TTTTTTAGCCTATGTATGACGATTCACCTTAGTGGACACTGTCGGAGTTCGGCAACCAAACACCGTCATGAGCAACGGACATATGCTGATGAGAAAGGGTGGGTAAGTGTAGCACCCTCATTCTAGAGATTCGATCGGTAACGAGCAGAAAGACAGAATAAAAAATTAAAAGAGTCTAAAATGAAGGGACCTGATATAAAACGCTCGGCGGATCACCGACCAACACAAAAAGATAGAGATACATACAAACATATTTATAAACCGTTCCCGCCCAGTTTCCCAATTGCCGTTTTCCCGAAAAATTTTTCCCCGAAAGCCAATTTCCCGAAACCCATTTTCCTGAAGTTGAGTTGAATAAAAATACTGAGTTTTTTAAAAGACTTAGAAAAATTTTCTATCGGGAACATAAGAATCGGGAAATTGGCTTCCGGGGAAGTGGATTCGGGGGAAATTTTTCAAGAAAACGGCATTCGGGAATATGGCTTCGGGAATTTGACCGGTAATCTTATAAACCTTCTTCATCTAACATACAGAAATCAAACTAACAGGGCCGGAGAAATACTAGTTCTTGAATTCCAAATCTCGGTTCTGTTCTCTCAGCGGGGAGGGAGAGAGAGAAGTGCTTGTTAGCCAGTCAACCACTTAGACTATGGCCCCAGTAGGAGTAATGATGGCAGGAACCCTAACCTGAGGTTACACTACTTTAGAATCTCACAAAACATCCTGCGAAAAATTTTTCATCTACGTCTTTCGAGAAATTCCATCAGCTAACCGTAATCTTTCTTTGAAGAATCGAAGAATACCTGGAAAATTAGGTTTGCACTTTCACTGAGCACGCTATCTTCGGGCGAATCGACCGGTGTCTGTCTGGTAAACTTCGTGTCGAACTGCGATACGTCGTCTTCAGAACTCTATAAGCAATCACAAAACAATATAAAATGTATTATTTCCTAACGATCAGTTTGCTTAGGGGAATAATTTACGTCAGTGTACGTAGTACAGATCTTCAAATTGTCACCAGAATTTTCGGGTGTGTTGACGGGTATCATCAGGTTTTATAAGTACTCAAAGCTTCGATTACACACGTTCTTTAATAAAGGAAAACAATGGAATGAAACGACAAAAATTTCCTTTCTTGTATATAATCTGTTAGCTAACACAGGAGGGCCACTCAATTTTTTCTTTCAAAAAAGTTGAAAAAGTGACTAAAATTACCAAAAAAATGACCATCATCAGATCAACATGCTACTTTTTTCAAAGACTTTTTAAAAATAGTTTACAGTAGTAGGCACATCTATGGAAAAAAGTGATGCAAAGAGTTTCTGTAGGTTTCTTCTTCTCTCACCTAAATCGATTCTTCATATTTTTTTCTAACTTGAGAAAACATATAATCAGTTCTGTAATTCTAACTCAAATGTGTAATTGTGATTATTTGAATTTAACAATTTCGAATAACTGTTTCTGTTTTAAATTTAAGAAATTCGAAAAAATGGGTTTGTTTTTGAATTTTATAATTCAGATTTTTTTTTTTTTAAATAAAAGTTTACATTTTTCACGAATCTTCTTGAATCATCAATTTGCCAGGTTTACTGCAAATTTCCTTTAAAATGATGCCCATATTGTGTGGGAATATTTTTGCATAATTTGATTTCTTAGGGAATTTCTTGGCATTCTTTCAGCAGAATAAGCTCACAAAATATGCGCATATTTTCCGTTTTTAGGGTCGGCGCAGCCAATGAAAAAATAGTTCTACGCAACGCGTGACGTCAGCGGTTTGTGTTTGTCTTTCATTGGCTCTTTTTCTCCTCAATCGATGTTCGAGATACACGAGAATGAATCGCGTTTGCTTTCAACAGTGGCACTTGTGGTTTTAAACGTAAAAGTGAACGTAATCGTGTGTAAAAGAAACAAATAGGAAGATGGTTTTACATCGTGCTTACAGTCTCAGCAAAAGTGACTTGAGGTATTAACATATGGAATCGACGAAAGGAGTTCATTTTGTGAGGTTTGTAATATTGTGTATGATTCTTGCTGAAATTAGGGTCGGCGTGAACCAACTGACATTTTTGTAAACAAAATGAGGTATTAGTATCGCTGGAAAGAGTGTAAAAAGTAGAATTTTTCAAAATTGGGCCCCCGATTCAAAAATGTGTACTCACGTTGATCAAAGCTTATCAGTAAACGCTACATCATATAGTTTCTACATGGCTCTTGAACTTTGAATCACGTGTTCTCAAAAAACAGATTTTGCTGGTTGGTTTCCTTACTCTTAACAGCGGCCAAGTGCGATTGTACGTTTTGTTCAACGTTGATTAGTGGAATAGCCGCCCAGACTTCAGCTGAAAGGCCGATCCTATTACTGGGTCGCAAAGCGACCTGGCTCGTTTAGAGAATATACTTCGGAGCCCTAGAGGTTAGTGCAGTACATACTGCGCTACTGCCCTACTACTAATCAGTAGGTAGATAGTTTTTGATAGAGAGCGCTACTAAGTTACTCAGTACTATTTTGATTCTAGTTTATTTTATAGTCTTTCAAAAATGTTCAACACGTTGGCTTCAAATTGGTTTCATTTTTAGAATTCTTTCGAAGAATGTTAAAGAAAAAAGGTGACCTCTTTCATAAAACGTGACCAAGTGGCCACCCTGCCAACGAGATCGGGATATATCATCAGTTTTTTACATCGACCTTATATTACCTATAAGGTCTATGATTTCCAGCATAGATGTAAAATAGTATTATAACCCACAATTGGCAGCTTTAGGAGCTACAACAGGTAGTTTTATTGTTTTTGAGTAGTTTTGTAGGGGTAATTGACAGTTCTAAAATTGAGTTTAAATAACGGTAAATTGTAATGGTAATTCTATGCAGCAATTCTGTGGCGTTTCAGTACACATATAACATGGAAACTGGCAAGTTTCAAGAAAAATTCAGACAGATGTAAATTCTACTATGCTTCTAAAGGTGGAATAAAAAGAAAAAATTTGTGCATTTTGATATTGAACCTTCAAGGAAAGTTGAATTTACATAAGTAATGTTGGGTAACTACATCGAAAAATTTAGGTTTCGTGTTCGGTAAGATTTGAATGCTGTTCAAGACTTTACCAGATTTGATTAAAAACCGTTAAAGATTCTTCCCAAGTTGTGTATAACTTGAAAAAGCTAAGCCAAGACTACCCAGCATGTTTAGATACTTCAAGACTATTCTAGATATATCTAAAATCTAAGATACTTCAAAACTTCTCGAATCGTTCATGACTATTCTGAAAAGACTTTCCTAGTCCTGAAGCTTTTCCAGATTCTTCTAGACTTGTTCAAGATTCTGTAAGGTTCTTCAAGACGTGAACACTTTAGAAGACACTTTAAACCATCGTCAAGGCTTGCTAAAATTCTTCTAAGACTTTTTCATACCTGTTTAAAGACACTTTTGGAGTAGACCTAGACTATCTCAGACTCATTCAGACGAGGCAAGATTCTTCAGAGCGCCTCTCAGAACTAAACTATGTGAAAGTAGTAACTTCTTTTCCCAGCAAACATTTATGATTTTGTTTTAGACTTCTTCAAAACTCATCTTAATGCATCGAAGACTAAAACTTCTTGAGACACGTTAACACATTTCACAAATTCTTCAACACACGCTCAGACTACTCGATAACTTTTACAAACTTGTTGAAGACACAAGACACTTTCGGGTACTCTAGACAAGTCCACAAATCCGGAAAAGATTTAAGGTAGTCTTTAGCTAAACAAATTTAAGAGTCGTGAAGTATTTTAATTAGTCTGGATGGGTCTTGAAGAGTCTTCAATGGATCTACAGGAGACCTAAATAGATCTGAAATAGTCTTCGAAGTCCAACGAGTCGTATTCAGGTCTGGAATAGTATTAAATGAGTCCGGTAGAGTGTTAAAGGAATCTGAAGACATTTGAAGCAAGTCTGGAAGAATGAACTCGTTTTTATTCGGTCTGACATCTCAATACCCCCTCCCTCCTGAACAATATCTTACGTCGCTGATACGTCCTATAAATATATCTCAGTTTCGGTACTTCTAAAAATAGCTTCGAATCATCACTAGGTAGCTCAAATGAAGGTCATAAGCAAATATAAGATACAAACTTGACAGAGTTTTCTTTTTCTTTTTCAATCTTGCTATCAGACAATGTACTGAATTATTGGTACGGTCCACTAGCACGAGTTTCGAGCACACGTTTTACATAACTTTGAACGTTTTCTTACCGACCAAGCCCACACACTTAACAATCATACACTAAGCCATATTATGACCTAATCTCCCGTCAACTCGCTAACCACTCTGTGACGCAGTTTCCACAAATACGCCAAACGAAGTATCAAGTTCAGAAAGATTATCACCAGCCCGTGATTAGCGCACCATTAACGGGCACTCACCAAAATTGGCTTAAACGGAGGTTCTAGTTTCCTGTTCATCACATCCGGCCAACAGATATGTTTGAAAAATAGATGCCTTCTAATCGCGTCGCCGTCCTCCGGGCCCGAACCAAGTCGCTGATTAACTTGCCTCTGTAAAATATCGAAAATAAAAATTCCGTATTAGTAAGATTCATACGGCACACTCGGCGGCCAACAAACCTAGACTCTGGACTTCCAACCGGCATCCACTTGCTGTTCGAGACGATACTGTTGACTTTCGCCACCAACCAGTCGTATCGAGGGGTAGGGGTGACTGGCGAATATATCTTGACGGTGTAGCGTGAATGGCAATCCTAAACCGCCGAAAGCTTGAATTTTGTACGCTATCAAACACTGTCGTTCAAAATATTTACGATGGGCAAACAATACGTCCCCGTCAAATGAATGCGAATTTATTTTCCGTACGATAAATTCAGAGTGGTTGGGGGGAGGGCAAAATAAATACAGTAGTCCGCAAACACAGTAAGCAGATTAACGGTGATCTATACAGCTTATGCTCAAGTCAACCGTTTGGTAGTAATTGGCAGGAACATAAAACACCGATTTCGATGGCCTATGAATAGCTTTACCAGCTGTGTCAGTATCTGGCCATTTTATTTTCTACCAATCGAAAATCCGCTGTACATATTACAGTTTTTCATTTTAGGTTGTAACTCCAATTAAACAGTAAACATGATTTATAATAATCGTTTGTTCGAAAACGGTATTCCACTTCAAGCGTTCGGATACGGCAATATTTTCTCAAAGTGAGCATCTTAGCTGAGCTCCTCACGCCAACGACTCTCACGTGGTTACGAGCAGGGAGCGGACTTATATGCGTTAAAAATAGCGGAAATATGCACATACATACATACACGAAAATATGCGGTAACAATATGGGGCTCATTTTAAAGAGTGCAAAGAGTTGATTATGTGATGATAATTATGGCCATGATACAATGAATCCAAATGGAGTGGTGCCTTGCGCATTAAATTTAGCGAAATTAGTAGCGGAGAATTGCGATTGGAGAGCTATATAAGGAAAACGTGATTTTTTCATTTTTTTCTCAACGCAAAAGTAAAAAATCCAAAAAAGTGATTTTTTTTTAAATTTTTAAGACGGAAATAGCAAAAATTGTGGAAATATGAGCTAAAAATGAAAAAAATTAGGAAATATGCTCTGAAATAGTTGAATAATGCGCTAAAAAGCGGCCAAAATATGCAAAAATATGTTTTTATAGGTAAAATATGCGGAAACAAATATGACTCATTTCGCTCAGAAAGATTTGAAACGTAAAAGTATCTTATGTATACTGCGTCTTACTCGAGACAGACAAATACGTGATTTCATATAAATCCGCTCCCTGGTTATGAGACATTCTAGGGTCTGTCTGAAGAGAAACAGAGAAGGGGGTATCGAGCACCAAGTCGTGGATATGAAACAGGAACATCTAGAATTGACTTAAGATACGGAACAGAAACATGTATAGGTAGTAGGTTTGAAAAAAACAATGGGAAGGGGAAGGGCGTATCGGGCATTAAGTCACAATCTTCTTTTCGACCGGCTGACACCCACCTTAGTGGCGCGAACATCTTGTAGTAATTGTCTGAATACGAAATCGAATCTTTTAAAAAACAGTCCAGTTTTTTCTGGACAAAGTTCTTTTCTTTTCAAAAGGGGACAAGAACCACCAACTTCAGAATTTCAAAAGCGATGCGTCTTCACGCAGATCACTTGGCAGGTGTGTCACCATTACGATTTCAAATCCGTACAATGGATTGATATTCTTTCATTGCACAGCGGGTCGAATGATTTAGGTATTCACACCAACAAGATGGCACGTTTTTCGAAAATTCGAAACAAGTATCAAGCTAGACAGATTTCTCGGTCACTGATAGATGGCATTATACTTTCCATCAGAACCCATTTGGTGCTTTAAAATGTATATTCTACAGCAAAAAAGAAAGAAAAAAAGAGTTTTCTATTTCGTTATTGGAAGTAATTTTACATGCTTTTTAAAAGGGCAGCATTCAACCAATTTGAGATATCTATGAGTGAAGATCAAAACAGTGCGTTTTAAAGTCATATTAGAGCTCTTATAGTTGGCCTTGAGAAATGAAAGATCTGAAAATTTTCTCGCGTAATCGTAACTTGAGGTCAACTTTCAGCAAACGATGCCGGTGGTGATTTACGGATCATTTTTCAAATAATCATAGATCACAAAATACAGCATTTAGAGATCCAGAAAAATCCTAACATTTGGATTCTGGTTCTTGACTCTCGATTTGGGGCTGTGTACTGTCATAGAAATAAAGTCTTCGACTGGATACAGAACATCGAGAGCGGAAAAAATTTTGGCGTATGAACCCTTTTCGGCTCTATTTCTTTCCGACGGTTGATAGGTCTTCCCGGGACCGTAATGAAGCAAATTCATTGATGGGGCAAGAATCAAAAATGTTTCAACTGTTGAAGCGAAAAAATCAAAAATTATACAACATTTGAGCAGAAGAAAGGAAAAAAGTTTCAAGATGTTTGAATTTGTCATTTGTCTGGTCAATTATTGGCTTACTGGTACGTCCGCCAGGATTAGCTGACTGACGATTTCTCTGTCTTCAGGACCGGCTAACTCACAGGCTTTCTCCTTCACGCTGGATCGTGATATAACAGATCTGCCGCAGTCATTTTCTTAAATTGATTGGCTTACTATTCGGAGGTATCTGCTTTCGGAAGAGGGTGAAGGTCAATTTCAGTACATAAGCTATAAGTTAGCCAGGACTCGAGGATCAGTCTGGGAATTCTACTTCAATACGTTTCAACTGTACTTTAGTCGAAAACTGAAATTGATTTACTGTGATATCCACTTCAGAGGGAGGGTGAAGGTCAAGTTTATAAGTCAGATTGGACTTGAAAGATCAGTCTGGGAATTCTACTTCAGTACGTTCCAACTGTGCTTCGGTTGAAAACTGAAATTTATTCACTGTTATATCCGCATTACGAGGAGAGTGAAGGTCAAGTTTTTAGTACGTGAAATATGTCAGATCATTTCAAAGATCAATCTAGGAATTCTAGTTCAATACGTTCCAACTGTACTTTAGTTTGGAACTGAAATTCATCCAAACAGTTCTCATCGAACTATTCTGAAAATTTTCCAAATGAATCCAACCAATAGTGCCCACCTTGAAATAAATTCCTGGTAGATGCTGGGAACTTATGGGTGAGTGATAGAGCGAGTGCATAGTTTATAACGCCCCGGAAAAATTACAAAAAAACATGAAAGCTCAAAAAAAATTTCCGGAAGAAGAGGAATAATATAGGGTGGGTGGGTCTTTCTGGAAGATTTCTGCCAGGTAATTTTGAAAACAAGAATACGCCACTGGATTCGACTTTACACGAACCACTGTAATACAACTGTGCAATTAGGTTGGGCTGAAATTGGCGACTAAGAAAACCTATTTTGATATTTTACCCGAATTTTTAAATAATTTAAAGTTACTTATGCGAATAGGTCATCTGATTCACCATGCAAAGGAGAAGAGAAATTTCGAACTTTCTCACGAATTTTAAATATAGTTGACATCGGTGGTCCCAATAGTCCACATAAGTTAGCCCAAATAAGAGTACAAAAAGAATAAAAATCATAGAATGCTGAAACTTGGTACAATGGTCTAATAACCTAAGTATCTTGAACAATATAATAAAAGTCCCACCCTAAAATTTGAGTTCAGAAAAAAATGTTCTCACAAATGGGACAGAGAATTTAAAAATACATAAAACATGTTCTTACACATTTTTCCGTAGAGTGAGGATTTGTTGAATAAATAAATATCAAACGTTGAGAATGCAACTTATTGTAATCGATGCAATGTAGACTCGCGCACGCGTGAATACTTTAATTTCTATTTACTTTGTCAAACAATTTATACGTTTGAGGTCGACGGATCTGTGGTTAGGAAAAAAGAAAGAAAGGGGGAAAAAATAAGAAAAAAATGAATTGGACCTCATACTTTGATTCCCGAAAGAAACGCCCGAGTTTGCTTTATATTGATAGACCATTCCGATTAAAAATCGACTTTTCGATGCGATCATGATTTTCTGATCATTTCTGATCGATCTTTCAAATACCTCATAATCGATTTTTGATCTTTAATCAATCATCTTCGACTAAATCGGAATTTAAAAATCAATTTTTTGATCCGATCATGATTTTTTTTAAAATTATTTTAATCCATTTTCCTGTTTTAAGCGAATTAATTAATCAAAAGATCGGCGATAAGTGATCAATTAATCGAAATATTAATTTATTTCCCCCGATTTTTTGATCGATTCGATGTTTGAAGTGATCTATTTCCGATTTAAATCGATCATGAAATTTTTGATGATCGGAATGGTTACTTATAGGTCTCCAAAAAGGTATACGGAAGAAGAAATTTAACTTATGTTCGATTTCCCGAACCACTGCGGCTGCGGGTCAACATTTCCTGCGAGCGTATAGCCAATTGAAAATTTGGCTTTGTCTGAGATTAAATCCATAGGAGTGGGGCTGGAAAAACGGAAAATAACCTAACACCTATTCCAACTACCGCAACTGCAGCGCCCGAAAATATTTTAAAAATCATTTTTTGTTCATGTAAGAAGAGCACTTGCGGCAAGAAGTGCGGTTGCCGAAAAATGGACCTGACCTGCTCTGGGGCCTGCCTCTGTTCAGATTGTTCTAAGTATGAACTGGAACTGAATTTTGAAGAGCCTGAATAATTAAACTTTACATTTACTTACATAATTTCTGTATAATATGTAATTAGAAAAGACTACACTTGAGGACAAAATGCCTCCCCCGATATTATAGCCTCCGTGACATCATGTAGGTGGGTGTATCTATAGTACGTACCATCCCCACCATTAAATGGCCAGGATGATTCCAGCTCCCTAGCCGCCATTTTCGCCATGAGAGAGAGAGAGAGAGAGAGAGAGAGAGAGAGAGAGAGAGAGTGTGTGTGTGTTTGTTTCATATGCTCGATTTAGTATCTAAAATGCTTGATTTAGCATTAAAATGCTCGATTTACTGTTTGAAATGCGCGTTGTATATTCAAAATGCGGGATTTTATACTTGGAATGCGCAATTTATATTTTGTATGCTCGACTATCTCCTTCTGTTTTCTTTATCATTTTCAATTAAATGGGTAGTATTAATTATGTAATCAAGTTTTTTTTTTCTTTTTCTAAATCTGACTTGTTACACAACCGTTTGTTACAAAGCTATATAGTATAGACCAGATTTTATACAATTCTTCGAAGTATAGACTACTAGGACTATCACAAATTAAATAAGATTATGGTTCACTGAGACCGTTCGGGAAAATGTTTATTTGGGATTCTCGATTTTTGATTTTGGTTGCACGTTTTATATTCGAAATACTCAAAATAGGAGCCCCGGCTCTTGACAGTCTGTCTGTCTGCCTAAGGGGGAGAATATTGTTATCTATCCAGACACCTTTTGATTGATTTTTTCGCGTTTATTAATACCAGCTATTTAGTTGAAAATGATTTAAAAAAAAAAAAAAAAAAAAAAAAAAAAAGAGAGAGATAGTCGAGCATATAAAATATAAATCGCGCATTCCAAGTATAAAATCCCGCATTTTGAATATAAAATGCGTATTTTAAACAGTAAATCGAGCATTTTTAATACTAAATCAACCATTTTAGATACTAAATCAAGCATATGAAACACACACACACTCTCTCTCTCTCTCTTTCTAGGCAAAAATGGCGGCTAGGGGCTGGAACCATCCTGGCCATTTAATGGTGGGGACGATACGTACTATAGATACATCCACATAATGTTACCGAGGCTATAATATTGGGGCAGGCATTTTGTACTCAAGTGTAGTCCTTTCTACTTATGTACATACAATGTTATATGTATTTTTTTCAGTTTAGTTCTGATTAATGTACGGAGTGGGCGTAATTTGACGTTTCAGACGGGGCGGAGGGGGGGGGGGGGTGTATTCTCTTCATTCCATCACTGGTGCGAGTATTTGGAATGAATTTTCTCGTATGCGTACAAGTCTACGTCGCATCGATTACAGTAAGTTGTATTAAATGTGTACATAGAGGAAATATCTCCACGTTTGATGTTAATTTATTCGACAAATACGCACTCTGCGGGAAAATGCGTTAGACAATTCTTTGAGTATTTTTTCATTCTCTATCACATTTGTTTGAGCATTTCTTCTCTAAACTCAAATTATAGCGAGATATAAGCAAAAAACTGTTTTACGCCTCCATTTTTGCCCCCTAGAGGACGACGCTGGCACCGGATTCGTTGGAACGTTTAGTACGTTGTATGGGCAGGGGCAATGGAGACCCGAGATGTGAACAAGGCACAACAGCATGAGACGGAGTATAATCAAGCGAGTGTGTGTGTGTGTGTGTGTGTGCGCGCGCGCGCGAGTGGTATGAGTGGTGTGCGGCAGGCCACAGAATTTCCTTTTTATTTTATTTACTTATTTCTTTTCAATTTCTTTCTTTATTATCACTATTATTATTTTTCTTTTTTAATTATTACTGCGTTTTATTTTCCTTACCTCTTTTATGTTTTATTTCATTTCTTTCCAAATAAGTTAATTGTTCTTTATTATTTTTATTTTTTCAAGTTTCTTTGCTTTCATTATTATTATTTTTCCTTAATTTCATGTATAATTTCTTCAAGATATTAATCTCCCCTTCCCTGTAACTGGCCGACCTGGCTGTTGGAAAGGGAAATAAAATATATACATAATTATTATTATTATCATCATCATTATAATTATGTCGTGCACGACACTTAATTATACCAATGTACCAAGTTCCATCTTTCTATGATATTTTTTTCCTAGTTAGAACCTAATTTATGTGGACTACACAAAAGGTACGCATAAAAATACTTCTTCCTATTCAAAATTCTCAAGTTGGTGGGACTTTCAGGTCCTCTTTTCAAGGAGGAAAAGTTTCTCCATCAAACACGAACTAGACCCAGTCAATCAAAGATTCAAGTCAGTCCAATTTCGCGTTCGTCATACCGCATCTGCATAGTGTTTTCATTAACTTTCACAACCCCAGAAAATTTTCGAACAGTATATTCTGTTTCTGTTCTTGAGAGGACAACACCTTTGTTTCCTCGCTTCCTTGTGGAAGTATCGTAGTCCTGATTCCGTAAACAAGATCGCAAACGATCATTTTTCCAAACCCTATGCATCCTCCTTCCTCGAACAGCCGGTGAACTTCCAGAGAACCACTTTCGTTTTCTTTCAGAACGAATAGTTATCAATAATGCACTCGCATTCGTTTCTTTCATTCATTCTAACGGCAAGGTTGAGTAAATTTTAAGCAATACACCAGCCAAAGTAAGGCTTCCGCTCACACAGAGGCCACTTGGAACTTGCGAATGTAGTAGCACTCCCCCATTCACAATTTAGACGGTGTTTCTTTCACGGCTCGATACTCGAGGACAACACACGTTACTCTGAATTCGCAACGAATTGAACAGCACCACTTTCGTTGATTACCCGTCTTCGAACACCCTATCGCCAAGGACGACCCTGACCTCCTTTTTCCTTCCACTCGCCCGAATGAAAACGTGCCGCCGTTCCGACCGATTTCCGTATCGAATTTCACTTCCGTTCGTTTATTACGCGGCACGCCGAGCGATAGGTATGCAAATGAAATCGAAGTGCTTTCTCACGATCCGAAATGCATCGCCGAATACGTGTGCATTCCGTCAATTCGCTGACTTACGTAAACCGCGTGTATACTATCATTTCTGTGGCCTCCGGTACTCGTCGTCTACACGTGCAACACTCTTTGGCTTCTCAGAACCTGAAGACGCCGACAAACGAAAGCCACATCACGTGAATCTCACCTTCAATAATTTCCTGATCAGGTCTCTGGCGTCCGGTGTCAGGTACGGCGGCAACAGCACTCGTCCCTTCAGTATTTTCTCGATCGTTTTCTTTCGGTTGTCGGCGGTGAAGGGTGGCTGGGTACCAAAACAAAAAACGCGCGCTATTAGTAAGCACTTTCGTCGATACTGGGTACCTGTCCCTGACACTAAGCCAATGCGAGCAACTTACAGCGCCGGTCAACATGTCGTACATCAACGCTCCCAACGACCACCAATCGACAGCTTTACCGTGACCGCTTCTAGTCAATATCTCAGGGGCCCTGCGAACGCAATCCGAGCTCGTTAGTCAAGTCACGACCGACTTCGACGGAACACGATACCGAATGGAACTTATTTCGTGTTATATTAGCAGAGTGCGAATCGAACTTCTACAAAGGTATCTCGAACGAAATGTCCGTTCCGTAGGTCGCCGGGAGCAACAACATTTCCACGGGGATGAGAATGCGTGTCGCGTACCCAGATCCACCACGGAGAAGGGGAAGGAGATTCGAACCTCATAGAACCGAATGGAATCTCAAGTCGAAATCGCTCTCCACAAACACGTCATTCGTTCGATTCAGCTCTTCCGTTGTATTTCGGATATAATACTATGTAATAACAAATAAGTGTAAAAAATCCACCACTGAAGCTGCGATAGAAAATAAAGATCGATATGTTAATTAGTACACAATTTATCATTATCATTATTGTCACCATTTTATTACACCTCGAAGGACAAAAGATATAGACACTAGTGACGGGAACATGACAAATGCATTTTGGTTTACCCTACAGGATTAGTAGGGACGTACCAATAAGGGATCAAGAGAGTAACTCTCCCACTCCCCCGTAGGAATGTTTCACTTAGCAGTTAGGAAAATTCATCATTTCAGTCAGGCTAGTTGGGAAAATCGAACAAAGTCAAGGTTTTTTTTTTGCTCTGCTTTGATACTTGAGAATTGAGATGAGAAATTGGGAAAACTCAACAAGTCCCAAAGGTTTTCCTTCGTTCCTTCTTTTGCTTTAATACTTGGTTATTTTGAGTTGAGTCAGCTGGAAAAATCCAACAGGTAGGTCAAAAGTTTTTTTTTTATTTGCCTTGATACTTGGGAATTCTGAGTTGAGTCGGTTGGGACTTCCACAATCTCCTCCCCCCCCCCCCGGACAGGAAAAACTCTTCGGTACGTCTCTGAGGATTAGTGTTCAACTACCAGCACCGCTTCTAACTTTGAAATGTACCGAGTTAGAAATGCTCGTCAGAACTTGGCGAACCAGACAGTCGCCGATTACTTCCTACAACGTAATTAGTGCGTCAAGGGCGAACCCGGAAGAGTTTGGTAATGAGATGAAGAAAAAAAATTCGCGTGTAGTCAGCGATGCGTTCGAAACGACTAAATAAGGAACGTACTGAATATGAGATAATACGTAAGCGGTGTTAAAACGAGACTGTCAAAAATATGACGAGTAGTATCCATTCATGTTCGAGGTTATCTTTTCCGACGGGAACTGCAGTAGCGAAGTTTGAGCTTGGGGGGGGGGGGCAGTACTATATGAGTATGACTGGGAGTATAAAATGTGATGCGATTTGCGAAACCCTCTTCCACTTATCGCATCTCTATCAGGTAGTCTCTGCCTTCAACTTTTCTCTCACCCTCTCTACAGCACTATCTGCTGGCTGAGAAATGAACTCGATACAAATTCACTGCCTTCGATAAGACTGAATTGTTACAATACGACCGGATTCAGCCACAACTGGTCTACCCTCTCATAAGCCTGAGTCACACTGAGCATCTTTACTAGCTTCCACTTTGCCACTTTTATTTGCAGCAACTTTAGGTGCACTAGTAGAGATGCATATACAGGGGGAGTCGGTTTTCCTTCCACCATAGGACAACTAGTTTTTCGCGAAACCAGGTGAACGCTGTTCCGCCTGGCGAGCGGTCCTCTTCGACAAGAATTTCATGGGAAATATTCGAGGAAAACTCCGATGACTTTTGAAAAATTTTATCAAGAATCTTCAGGAAAAATTTTCTAATTCTCCGACGAATTTCATCGAAAATCTTCGGGAAAATATTCCGATAATTTTTAAAGAATTGCATCGGAAATTTTCGGAAAAAAACTCCGATAACTTCCGAAGAATGTCATCGAAAAATTTTTAGAAAAAATGTCCATGTTTCCAAGAAAGTTCATCAGCATTCTTCGAGAAAATTTCCTGACAATTTTCGAAGAATTTCATAGGAAATATTCGGAGAAGAACTTCGATAGTTTCTGACGAATTTCATCGAAGATCTTGTAGAAAAATGTTCGATAATCTCCGAAGAATTTCATCGTAAATCCTCGGATGATTTTTGAGCAATTTCATTGTAACTTTTCGTAAAAAATTTCCAATAGTTTCGGAAATCTCTGAAAAAAATCTCCAGTTTTCCAAAAAATAAACATTTTTCGAGAAAATTTCCTGAGAATGTTTGGAAAATTTTATCGGAAGCACTTGGGGAATAACACCAAGAGTTTTGAAGAATTGTACCAAAACTCATAAGAGAAAACCTTTGATTATTTCCAAGGAATTTCATGAGAATATTCGGGACGATTTCTTTGATTTTCGAAGAGAACTGCCGGAGAACATTATCGAAAATATTAAGCGTAAATTTTCGAACATTTTCAATGCATTTTATCGGACATCATAGGAAAACATTATCCGATGATTTCCGGAGAAATTTTTGGGAAATTTTAGGAAAACGCTGCAATTATTTCCAAGGATTCAGAAAGAACTTTCGTGGAAAACATAGGAAATTTCTTCTAAAAATGTTTATTTATTTATTTAAAAGATGGTATTTATAGTGCCGCCCGACAGCCCACCGGCCAATTAGGGGACGACACTTTAATAATAATAATAATAATAATAATAATAATAATAACAACAATAATAAAATTTTATATCCAGCCGTGAGTGACCACACCCCCGCCTCCCCCACTCTACCCCCCCCCCCCCGCCCATGCAAAAATGTTAGGTTTCGGCAAGGGACCACTAAAAACCTCTATTGTCCTTTCTGTACATTTCTGTTAACGCATTTACTGTTCTTTCTTTGTATTTTTCTTTACTTTCAAAAAAAAATGTCGATTTCTGAATCTATATTAGTCAGTGTGTTATAGAGTTTCATGGATTTATTCAGCGGCAATAAACTGCGATGGACTGTACGGCATTGCTCTACCTGAAAGAGAGATCGCGTTCGACAGGTTCTACTTGGAGCGTATAAATTTATTCTTTCCAGAAGAAAGGGGGAGTCAAGCTTTGCACATAATATATCTCTAAGAATATCATTAGGGCTAAGTCCCTCCTTATTCTCAATGTTGTTATTTCGTATCCAAGAACCAGTTCTGTGTATGATATGGAATAATCGTAGTAACCAAAATCTCTATAGTACAGGTATTTTAAAAAGCGTTTTTGTATACGTTCTAGCGTTTTTATTTGTTCCTCCGCCGCCGGATGCCATACTACTACACTAGCGAAATCCAAATGCGACCTTACTAGGGTGAAGAACAAGACCTTAAGGGTAGAAGAGATTCTTCGGAAATTATCGGAGTTGACTTATTATTTAGAAAGCAATAAGAAGAAAGGGAAAAATATTTTAAAATATTATTTTTAAATTTTAGGTTGTCGACGGTCAAATAAATTCGGATAAGATTTCCGATGCAATTCTTTAGAAATTATCGGAAAATTTTCCCGATGATTTTTGAGGAAATCCTATGAAAAACAATGGACTTTTTTCTGAATATTTCCGATGAAATTCTCCATAAATCATTACATTTTTTCTTCAAGATTTCTGATTAATTCCTCAGAAATCATTGGGGATTTTCCCGAACGTGTCTGGCCAAAATTTCTAAGAAGCATCAACATTTTTTCTCAGGATATCCTTCCAAAATCATCAGAGATGCTTCTCGATGATTCTTGATAAAATTGTTTGGAATCATTGGAGATTTTCCCCAAAATTTCTGGCAAAATCCATTGAAAATGATAGGAAATTTACCCTTAATACTTTCGATAAAGTTCGTCGGAAATAATCTTTGAAAATCAAAGGAATCGTCTCGAATATTTTTCATGAAATTCCTTGGAAATAATCGAAAACTTTTGATGAAGATTTTCGGTACCATTCTTCAAAACTCTTGGTGTTATCCCCCGAGTGCTTTCGATAAAATTCTTCAAAAATTAACAGGAAATTTTCTCGAACAATTTTCATGGAATTCTTTGGAAAACAATGGAGATTTTTCCTAAAGATTTCCGAAAATTTACAATGAATTTGCTTAAAAATCATCGGAGATTCTTTCCGAAGATTTACGATAATTTTTCCAGAAGATTTTCGATGAAAGTCATCAGAAACCATCGGAGTTTTCCTCCGAATATTTCCTATGAAATTCTTCAAAAATTGCCAGGAAATTTTCTCGATGAATGCTGATGAACTTTTTTTGGAAAATATTGGAAATTAACGGAGTTGTTTTCCGAAAATTTCCGATGCAATTCTTTAAAAATTATAGGAGAATTTTCCCAAATACTTCCGATGAAATTCTCTGGAAATCAGCACATTTTTTTCTCCAAAATGTCTGACTAATTCCTTAGAAACCATTGAAGATTTCCACCGAACATTTTTGACGAAAATCTCTAAAAAGCATCAAAATTTTTTCTAAGGATATTCTTCCAAAATCATCAGAGATACTTCTCGATGATTTTTGATAAAATTGTTTGGAATCATTGGAGAATTTTCCTAAAATTTCTGACAAAATTCCCCTTAAATCATTGGAGATATTTCTCAATGATGTCCGATGAAACTCTTCGAAAATTATCGCAAATTTTTCCTGAATAGGAGATTTTTCTCGAAGATTTCCGATGAAATCCTTCGGAGATTCATTTTTCCGAAGATTCTTGATAAAATTCGTCAAAAGCCATCGGAATTTCCCCCGAATATTTCTCCTGAAATTCTTTTCGAACAAACCGAGCGCCTGGCGAAACAACGTGCACCTGGTTTTGCGAAAAACTAGTTTTTCTATGGCAAAAGGAAAACCGACTGACCTTGTATATGGTCACATGTACTTATACGAGTAGCCAGTAGCCAGGAGGAGTTCACCTGATGAAAATATCGATTAATTATCGATAATATCGATAGTTGGCGGAAAATATCGATAATTACCGATAGAACAAACTTATTAAACAGAACATCTTTCTGTACTATCTAGTAGCTCAACCTCTGTATCTCCGTCAAACTGGAATATTTCACTTGAGGACACAAAGCACTCTAACTAGTAGCTGAAAATCTTGAGCAGGATCGAAGTCGCGCAACTACCTCGCCAGTAAAGTTTACTAGCAGCAAGTAACTAGTCACACTACGTATTTTTCATAGCCGCTACTAAAGTGGCGAAGTGGAAGGCTGGGAGCTAGTACAGATGCTCTGTGTGACTCAGGCTCAGGACCGGCAACTTTTTATACAGCGCGTGTAGCGAATGCTACACATGGCAACATCGGGGAAATTACTGGTACAATGATACGATAATAAAACGTTATTATGTAAAATTATCTAGTGTTTTTTTTACCCGCTACACACGGGATTATGAAAAGTTGCCGGCCCTGCTGAGGCTATACATCGGCATATATCGATAGAATCGGCCAAAAGCGCGGCGCAGATAAACTGCATGTAGAACTGTACAGCATAATCCGAGGTGATCCTTACATGTATTCGATGGTGCCACAAAACGTGTGCGTCACGATCCCCTCTTGAATGTGCTCCTTGCAAAGTCCGAAATCAGTTAACTTGACATGACCCTGTGCATCCAACAATATATTCTCCGGCTTCAAATCTCTGCGCAGAAACGATACAACACTTGTCAGATAACATGAGACAGATAATTCTGCGATATACGGCTATCATCGGGCAATATGCATAAAACGAGATAACGGCATTGATTACAATTGTAATACAAAGATGAAGAACCAAAATAGAAAATTGTTTCTGATCACTCATTTTACCTGTAAATTATTCCCAATCTGTGTAAGTGCTGAAGTGCCAGAATGATCTCTGCCAGATAAAAACTGAAAAAGAAAAAGCGTTGTAATTAGTATCGCATGCTTCTTTTGATCACTGATCGAGATTCGAAAGCTGGAATGGCTATCATAAATCAAAATTCCTCCTTCTCATGGAACTGGCCTCAATTGTCTAAGGGCTCAAGCATCGGACAAGAAACTTTGAAGCAGATTCAATATCCAGGAACCAACTTCCAAGTAACTGAAGTTCTATTTCAGATCCATACAAACTATAATAATAGATTCCAGAAGGCTTCAAGAAACTAAATGAGAAAGGAACCTGGGCTAAATTGTGAGGACTTGACCAGCATTTCCGCAGTCACAACGTCACAAGGCATACATTCGGTGAGTCAGAAATACGCAAATAAACGCTCCACACTGCACAATGGACTTCCGTTCAAACCGATAACTTTTCAACTTCCTATGCGCAAGATATCAATGAACATCAAGTAGTTTGATTTCTATTTTCCAGGAAATAATCGTAGCTCGTGTTTACAAAAGATGAGTTCAATATATAGAGTGCTTATCTGAACTGGAAAATGAAATTTCGTTGACGTTTTCGCGACTCAAATTTACCTTCTTTTGGGACTTTTAAAAAACATCAGTGGCTACATTAGGTATATTATGAACATAGTGTATGAGGTGGAACTGGAGGTTTCTTGTTGTCATTGGGGGGGGGTGTCAAATCCGTTTTCCCTTAAAACTTACTGAAACCTTGCCTTCCCAGCAAATTACATTTCCTTTCAACTTCAGTCACTAACGGAATAACAAGAATTCTTAGGCTCAAGTTTCTCCATTCAGAAATATCACTTCATCAGCACCTCTAATTTTGTCTTTTGTTGGACTATTTGATATAAATTCGGGTCCCTTTTTTGTATCCGAGACAATTTTGTGACAGTTCGTTACTTTTCTGGAGTTTCGTACTCTTATACAAATGGAGTACTAGAAAACATCCGCGTATGACATGCGACATTTTCTGTCGCCTGGTACCCGACGATCTACAATACGATACGCGAAACGTTCCGCGTAGTAAATTATGAATCGTCGGGCATCAAGTGACGCAAAATGGCGGATGTCAATACTAAGGTGTTTCCAGATGCTCTAATACAAGGTGTCGCAGTTTTGGACAAGCCGGAAGGATGCCAGAGTAATCGTCGAAAGAAAGAACAACTAATGACATTTTTTTAAACGTGAGAGGCTACAAGGCTCTGAAGTCAGAAGAAAAATCAACGTTCCAAGTTCTCATTCAAAAAGCTTTTCAATGACGGCAATAGCCAAAATAGTGGCAATACATAACAAGTAACTGACCACCCTTAACATAAAAGAGGCTATACGAGTTTGTAAATTTAAGCGGATATTCAAGTCATATAAATTTAGACTTCGATAACCTCCCTCCAGACTCAACGATAAAAAATCGCAGTGTTCAACGTTTTCTGTTCCACTTTCGTGTTCTCTTCATGGTCAACCTTGAAAAATGAAGTACATACATTTAGCTACATGAAATTTCACTTTGAAATTTTAGAATTTTCACAATATTTAGTTGATATTTTACACTTTCAAAATCGAATTTTTTTCACATCATTTTCTCAACGAGCGCAGCAGACACAATACTTCGAAAATGGGACAAAAGGTTAGAACACAAAACAAGCAGTTCTGCTGCTCAAAGAGGGTCGGCTCTCGGCAGGTACTCTGTACAATTGGACGCTAATAAACAAAAAGCGAGCAAGCGACATTTGTTGACAGAATGAGTTATTAGTATCCTTGAAAAGAGAGTAAGAAGTGGAATTCTTATTAATTGGGGTTCCCAATACAAAAATGCGTATGCACGTTGGAAAAAGCTCATCAGTAAACGCTATGGCTACAGTTTTTATGAGGCTCTTGAACTTTTTGAATCACATGTTTTCGAAAAACAGATTCTTCTAGTTCTTCAAGTCGTTTAATTCAGGTGGCATGGTATTTCCGAAAATCTTAATATCTTCCTGCGCTACAAAGGGCGAATTTTCATTGAAATGAAGTTTATAATTTGAATACGCATAGCCATCACGAATGCTATCAAGACATGTTAACGAGCAGGCAGTTTCAAACAGCTACAAGAAGGCTTCATCCCTCTAAACCTCAAACAGAATATCAAAACTACCATAATATGTACGTGACTATGTTTAGGAAACATGATTCATATGCCATTCATCCTTTGAAAATTTTACTGATCAGGGCGAGAGTAGGTACTGCAGAAATAGATACGTTACGGGAATCGCAACGAACATGTTTCATTTGATGTGAACCTAAGCTGGAATCGTAAAATTTGTATAGCAGAATCCGAAACTTAATATTCAAAAACGCACACAAATTACAAAATAGTTACCTAAAATGCTGTAAACTTAGGAAAACGATAAACCTTAGCGTCGTAGAATGTGGGTTGATAACGTATCATGTAGAAGGTAGAAGTAGAACCGCAGTAAGATGAAGATCAATTAGCACTACTGAAGAAGAAAAAAAAGTTATTGCAAGTCACTCATAGGCACTAAAACTTGGGAGTTCCCAAAGTTGGTAGCCCTGCGTACTGAAAAGGTGACCGTGTACAATTTTTCATAAGATCACAGCAAACTTAAAATAGATGACTTTAGATGACTTACATGACCGGTAGACACCCTGAAAGACTATTTTTTGCCTATTTTCAATCTTAGAAGAGTTCTAATAGCCTGAATTCATATGACTAAAATTTTGCTTAAATGTTACGAATCGATACCACAAACTTGTGTAGCTTCTTTATTACAGACAACTGGCCTAACTAGTTACGTAAGTTTAAGGTGTATTTTCGCTATATCATCCGAAGCTGCCTTAGAAAATTTTCTCAAGATTTCACGAACCAATTCTCAAAGTCAATTTTTTCTAACTTCAGAGACTTGTACCCCCATCAATTCTGAGAATATGCCATATTGTACTGTAGGGTTTTTTAATCTTCTCGACATGAACCCAGCATCCTTTTAGCTAGATATCTAGAACTAGCACGCATGTTTTCAGCTGCCCCTTTAGATCTAGCACACATTCAGTAGAAAATCTGCGACTCAACATTCGCGATTTTCGTGACCAGCAGACCTTTTGCAATACCTTAAGTGAATGGAAATTCTGCAGAACATTATCTCTACAGGAACTACGACTAGGAAGTAGAGGATTTCGGGGATTTCAGATTGCAAAAAAGTTGATAAAAAACTGCTCATGAGAAAATTTTACAAAATAAAAGTCATTTTTGCCCCGTGGGGAGAAAGTCTGACCTGGAGCCCTGCACAAACATTCGTTTGAAACTCGAGATCCACGCGAGCAAATAATGTCAATACAAGCACTCGCTAAAAATCG
This sequence comes from Acanthococcus lagerstroemiae, assembly GCA_031841125.1. Classification (NCBI taxonomy): domain Eukaryota; kingdom Metazoa; phylum Arthropoda; class Insecta; order Hemiptera; family Eriococcidae; genus Acanthococcus; species Acanthococcus lagerstroemiae. The sequence continues at coordinate 44,302,517 of CM063110.1, forward strand.
CAATTTACTCATCGCGAATAACCAGAGCTGGTTCTTGATATTTAGAATGGGGATATCGGGAAGCGAGGATTCTCATTATTGGATATCAAGTATATTCTAAGAGACGAAAAGAATCATAATTTCGAAATATTGAAGGTTCTGGAAATATGGTAAATTTTTGAACTGACTTCCTGCAATCGCAATGGCGGTTCGATAGTATCCACAAGCAAACATGAGCATGTTTAGTTCGCGAATTCATTCCGTATTTTGATGAACTTGAACTGAATGATGGAAAATAGAAAGTGACCTTAAACCGAACTTGAGCCGAACCTGAACGTCTCTTCTTCGAACTTGAACCGTTCCGTTCATCCGGCAATAGTGGCAAAGCGTAGCAACATGTACTAGCAGTTCCATACATCAACAGGAAAATAAAATTTGACTGAACTGAACTTGAAGACCGGATGAGCTTGAACTGAATCCAAACGGATTTTCAGTGAACTTGAAACTGAACTTAACCGAGTTCTTTTTGATGAGCTTGAATTTGCACTTTTTCACGTTTGTGAGGATACTACATGTGTACGTGCCCTAGAAAAAGGTCCTACTTTGTCGGTATGAGTTATTGGTATGGGGGGCGGGGGAGGGGGGCTAAACGACCACGCTTCAGAATAAGACCTAGATGAGTCTTTTAGCACGAAAATTGGCTGAGGTACGCCCTCTTAAGGTGGATTATTACAAAAAGCAATTTTGAGAAAATCAACTTGACTGAAGAAATACAGAAAAACTGAAATTGAGAGATTCGTAACTGCTAATCAAGTATGTAAATCAGTATACACATTCTGAAAGTAGAGGCGATTTGCTACCAAATAAGACCTCCACGAGGTATCTAGCATGAAAATTGGCTGAGGTATACTATGATGAAGATGGAATACAAAAAGAAACCCGATTTTGAAAGAATTTATTTTGTATGTAAAGAAATATGGAAAAAAAATAGAAGGGACCTTTTCTCGGGCACGTACACGTATAGAGCTCTGAATACGTTGATCGTGTCAGACATTCATCTAGACGCAGGGTGTCCACAGAAATTGAAAAGTAAAAATTAAGTACTTTTTCAGGGCTCTTTGCAGGACTGTAACCGGCATATTTTTCTCGAGTATGCAAATTTTTTTTTGGTTTCCAATTGTTTTATACGCTTCACCCCTTCCTCATTTTTGCCCCCCCCCTCCTTGAGAATACGGATCCTGCGCGACCCTTTTTAATGACCAATCATAGGAATCGCGAAACATTTATTTTTAAGTACTTCTAACAAAAATGAAGGACTTTTCAATTTTTTCTAATTTTAGCACTTTTCAGGACTTTTAGGACCTACTTTTGAAATTCAGGACTTTTAGGACCTACTTTTGAAATTCAGGACTTTTAGGACCTACTTTCAAAATTCAGGACTTTTCAGCGCCTACAGACATCCTGAGATGTTTATTCGAGCCGAATATCTAAAATAACTCGAGTGAACTGAAAATACTCGAGAATGACAAATCGTACAGGACTCTGGTTTAAACCCCTGACTTCCTCTCCTACATCTACGGCCCTGACACTGGCATTCTATCTAAAAAATTATACCTAACCATCAACGATGATAGTGTGTTTCGAGGTAAGCGTGACGTAAGTCCAAACGAAATGGAATATCACTCGCACAGAATTCTCATTAAACCGTACATACTACAGGACGTGATAACATTTCCGGCAGTGTTTTATCAAAATAAAACTTTCCGTAAGCATTCCGGCCAGCCAATTTGAAAAAACCTCCGCACAAGGATGCAGAGGATATTTCTGGCGTACGACCAGGATGGCAATGTATTTTAGTCGCACACCGAGAAAAACCTCCGCATGTCTAAAATTGAATACATTCAACTTTTCTGCTCCTCGAGCATATCCTAGAAGACTATGTAGGTGTTTAATGATAACCAAGAAGATCCGTATTTTGTAACAAAGAATTTCGAACAATTCAAAAGGCAAATCGTGGGAGGTACAGCGAAAATTGTGTCAAGTGTATTATAATCCTCGTGATTAGGATGTGTCTCTAGAAAAAAAATTGACTTCTCAAACAGCGCACCCTCGGAATTAGTTCTCTATGATAAAAGAAAAAGAAGATATTTTCAAGGATTTTGAAAGAACATTTTAAAGCCGGTTCAAGGGCTCCAAAGTCTCTTATGGAGAAATGCACGTAAAATTCATAATTTCTGTCACATTAAGTCTCATGATGCATAAAAAGTAACCTTAGCTATTGAGTTTGATTCCTATTTCATACGATACAGAAGATGTGTTACAGGAATTAGAGAGCCAACCTCCGGGATAACTAAACTACTCCTCCCTCCTTCAGGGATACTTCAAAAAATGCGTATTTACAGAAAACACTCGAAGACACTATTTCTCCACCTTGAAATAAGTCTTGCTACTTTCCATATGTGTGGTACCCCTTTACCCCCTCTTGCACTCCCTTCCCACAAATTTCTTTTAGAATTTTCATACTGGTCCAAAATGCTTGATACGTCCTGAAAGTACCTTCTATCTTTCTTCTTTTCATTCTAATCAGAGACGAAATCAGACATTCAGTTTGAGGGGGGTCGAGAGGGAAAATTCGCCGACAAATATTTTTTGAAAACTAAAAATTCGCGAACCAAAATGTTTTTAAATTTTGAAAATTTGCCGATTCTTTAATCAAAATATCTTTAATTTAAAAAAAAAATAATAAATAAATAAACAAACAAACAAACGTATTTAGAAAATGAAAAATTCGAATGAACAGTTTCAAAATTTACCGAATGTCAAATTATTGGGCGTTTCACCCCTCTCCCTCCCCCATAGTTTCGTCCCTGCAAATTCAGACGGGAACCTTATCCCCCAAGCATTCACATTTGCGCACATGAGCACACCCTAGTTTGGGAGGGTAAGCTGGAAGGATGCTAGGAATACTTGAGAGGAACACACAACTTCCTTTACACATTAACGTGCTCGTTATTCACTCTTGGTCATTTTTCCCCCTGAATTTCCGCTGATCCATCTCCTAAATTAGTTCCAATAAAATTAATCACAAAAAAAAAAAAAACACCTACAAAGTTTCAGGTCGATCAGATTCGGGAAATCCGTGCCACGAGCTCCCTTCTGTTCTTATGGGAAAAACACATCGAGTTTTGACTTCTGTTCCAGGCTAAATGTCTCTCTTACATTCACCCGGACCAAAGCCCGTAAATTAATCAACAGAACATTTGCTATCGGATTCAGCTTGTGACATTGAAAAATAAGTCTTGTGATTTCAACTTTTAGATTTCAATAAAATGTTCAACTTCCTCAAGTCTCAAGGTCAAACAGAGAGAATCGAGTAAAAACAGAATTGTAATTGAAATTCGAAATTCAACGTTTGCTACCGACTTTCAGATTTTCGAACAGATAACGTTCGATACTCGACTAGAAACCTTCGGCTTTTGACTGACTAGTCTCTAACAGGAGTCCAGGGTACTCCATTTTCAGAAACGAAATTTGAATTTCAGTTTGGGAAGGTGGAGAAAAAAGATTTGCCGACAAATATTTTTTGAAAACTAAAAACTCGCCGACACAACTTATAATTCTAATGAACAGTTTCAAAACGTGCAGACTGCCAAATTTTTGACAGGGAAGGGGGGCGGTCAACCCCCACATCCCCCTATAGTTTCGCCCTTAATTCTAACCCTCTTGTCTATCAGATTCGATACAAAAGATGTGCCACATAAATCAGAACCGGTCAGCAGGGACGAACCGAAGAGTTTTTCTGTGTGTGTGTGTGGGGGGGGGGGGGGAGAAGAGGTAAAAATTGTGAAATTATCAACTGACTCAACTCAAAATTCCCAAGTATCAAAGCAAAAGAAGAAAAACCGTTTTTGTCTTGTTCGGTTTTCCCAACTTCTCAACTCAATTCCCAAGTATCAAAGCAAGAAAAAAATCCTATTGACCTGTTGTTGGATTTTTTTAACTGACTCAACTCAAAATTCTGAAGTATCAAAACCAAAAGAAGAAAACCCGTTTTTGCCTTGTTCGGTTTTCCTAACTTCTCAACTCAATTCCCAAGTATCAAAGCAAGAAGAAAAAAATCCTTTTGACCTGTAGGATTTTCCCAACTCGCTTGACTGCAATGGTAAATTTTCCCAACTGCTGAGTAAAAAATTCCTACAGGGGGGTTGATCGTCCCCCCTATCGGTAGGTCTCTGCTGGTCAGGGGAGTACATGAATACCAGTATTCTGCTCCTCCAAGGGTGCCTCAAAAATGCAGATCTACAAAAAACTTAAGGACACGATATTTTTTTTCCACTTTGCATCTTGAAATAGGTCTTGGTACCTCTTGGACGTGCCGTCCCCCCATCCTCATACCACTTCCCTACGACTCCCTCCGCAGAAATTTCTTTTTGAATACATAATTTATAATCGGCAAACCGTCGCCACCATCTGAAAGTACTTTACCTTTTCTTCTTTCCATTATCCCTCTACCACCCCGTCTCCTTTCTTTCAACCCTTCTCCCATGAGTTTTTGAAAAACAAACACCTTCTTACAAGGAGAAAAATGTTCCTTGTTCTGGTGATTGATCTTGCCCTCTCCAGTAAAATATCTTTCCCCCTCCCTATTCCACACCTCTATTATTAAGCAATTTGAGATCTTGGAATGTAAGTATGCGTACTTACAGGGGGAAAAAACCCGTGAAAACATGATTTTTTCTTGTAACAACACTCAAGAAGAGGCTAAAGGGTAATTTGAGGCAACCGCGGACTGGCTGGGGTGAATGGGGGAATCCCCAGCCGGGCCCCGTGGACTGCGGGCTCACCCAAATATGACTTGTTCCAGGAATGCGGGCCCCAACTAGTATTCCCCCTGTTACAATTCTCTTGCCAGTCCGCGGGTGATTTGAGGTAGTCTCGCTGCGAATATGCTCAACTTATCATCCTGGAAAACACATTATGTACTTATTCGACTAGGACAGTAACGTCATTCAGAAGCCTGTACAAAAATTACACGACACAACAATTTGAGATAAAAAAAAAACACAATGACATGAGAATATATAATTCTCTACGTATTTTCAACGAAGAATTTAATGCCAATGTTAATTTTTTGATTATAGTTCATTTTTTCTCCTATTTCCTATCTAACGCGAATGTTATGATACCACTCATCAAACAACTAAGGGTGTTCGATGTTGTAATCATTATATCAGTGTAGCTATTCGTGGACGACAAAAGGGAACAAAAAGTGAGAATTTTGATCAAATTTTAATTTTGAATATGGAAAATGAGAGTTTCTTGAGAAAAATGGTTAACGCCGTCGTATTCAACGATTAAAATATAGCTAAAATCATATATGTAATCTCATCCCACTATCTTTATGCTGTTGTGTAGTGTTATTAGTTCCACGACACTAAAAGCATTGCACTCGATACACGTTCAGCTTATTTCCATAATTCACTTTATACCATTCGCAGTTCTAACCACACGGTTCAAGAGGAGAGCTAAACTGACAATTCGACTGAAATTATTTCTTCGAAATGGCGACCTAAGCTTACACAGGATGAAAGAGTTCTATTGCAGCTATCTAAAGGGTTGCTTCGCGAGTCAGCTATACCCATGCAAATTTTTTCAGACAGAATTCAACAATTATACCACTGTGAAAGAATATTTACCAAGCAGTATCTTCCAAGAATATGCCTTCGCGTTCTAAATGCATGAACAACTCTCCGCCACTCAAGTACTCCAAAATGAGGTATAATTTTCCATCCGTTTGAAAGGCGTACGACAGACCAACGATAAATGGATGCTGAAATCGGAAAAACAAAAATAATTCGTTATCGAGGTTCATCGTTCGGTAAACTCAACTTCAGGTTGAAACGAAACCGTTACAGAAACATATCTACGTATCTACATTAAAAATCAAATACACTCGGTTGACTGCAGCTCATGATAAAACCAGAAATTTCAAGTACACTACTGTAATAATAAAAAAATAAAATAAAATAAAATAAAATAAAATAAAAAAGAAAAAAAAAGCGCATGGCATAAGATAGGCCCTCAATTGGCTCCTACACAATAATACAACAGAAATTGTTTGCAGGGAACTGAAAATAAAGTTATCGTTTTGATGATGATTATATAAGTAAGGTAACCTAACAGAAAAATTTAAACAACACAAATTTGCAAAACTACTAAAAATAAAAGATACATAAAATTCAAGCATTTTATTTGCAAAAATTCCTGGGGCATACCTAAATGAAAGGCGTATTCTACATACACAAGAGATTATTAAATTCGATATTTCAATAGTTGGGACCATGACCTGATGGTCAATCGAAACAAATCAAAAATGTCAAGAAAAAAGTTCGGCATCCCTGTAAAAACGTTAATGAAATTTTTGAGAACAAAAAACCGAATGTGAGGTCCAAATTTCACAATTTCACTTTTTGAAGTAAAGTGTATTCTGTCGCTAGAAGAATGAACTCGTTTCTTCTCAACAAATTATTAATTACTGCTTGAAATCGGTAACATTAATTTTGGCTGACAAGAACGTAGAATTATTACTTTTACAAATTCAACTAAATTCTCAATCGTTGAATGGTACAGATTACAACTGAAAAGTAATTCCCCCCCTCCCCAAAAAAAAAGCGGTTGTGTTAAAAATTTGAAAATCTGAGTTATTATATCACTGAATACATCAGACAGGTCTTGATAATTCTATGAAACTGCCATGCAACTATTAGGCAGAGCCACTGAAATATTTGAATTCAAGAATTCAACCCCACCTCCTCGTTTATAAGGAACACGTATTTTCTCAGCAGTTTTCGCATTTTCTCAAGATTTTTTGGACATAATCAATTTTGGAAAAACTACTCTCTAATCCTACTGAATCATTCAGTTCAACTTTCGCAATACCATAGAGGAAAGAGGTTGAAGTTCGAATTTTTGTTCAAATAAATTTTGTTTTAAAATTTGAGAATTTACAACAATTGCACTCTGCGTTGCTTATATGCCTTTCGCAGGAGTGGAAACAAAGCTAAGCGACAGTCGAAGCCAGTGAATTGTACGAATATGCATGTGGGAAAAAAATAGATATTTATGACGTAAATTATTTTTATGTGATTTTCTCAAGAACAGATTACCAACGAAGTTGAACCTTTAGTTACACCTTGCCTCATACACTCGTATTTGCATCAATTTCCCATCGATTGTGTACTCGGAACCACCGTAAATCATACGACTTGACATTTCTAATGGTTCGGTGCATGATCGAGTTTGAGGCACAGACTGCGCTCACGGATTTCTCGACACAATTATTTTGAATACCCGAGATGCACTATACGCAGTGCCGAGCTTTAGATTTAAACGAAACATCCTAATCCGCCTTCGGCTGGCCTACGGACAAAGGTGGGTTCCCCCGAGAAGGTTATAAGAGGGCATCATCAACTTCTATCAGAAGTTTTGAAATGAAGTCATCACTTTTCTTCAGTGCCGTTTTTACCATATGTGCGGACTGTGCGGCCGCACAGAGCGGCAAATTTTTAGGGGCGGCAAATTTTGAGAAAAAAAAACGAACAAAGAAAAACAGAGAAAAAAAATTGAAAAAAAAAGTAAAATCGTCGAATTATGCAAAATGTACATACGTTTTTTTTTTTGGGGGGGGGGCATGGGGCGGCAAAAATTTTTTCGCACAGAGCGACGGCGAACCTAAAACCGGCACTGCCTTTCTTCATTCACTTAAAAAATGGATTCTCCCCAAACGTAAGTAAAGTTCCTGTCTTCTTCACGTTTATGTAAAGTGAGGCGCTCGATGAAGAGGTAACATACGTCGGAAAAGTAAATTCTGCCCTACAGCATAAAATGTGTTTTCAAGTCGTAAATTCCGTTTTTCGGATTTCACCGGAAACTGCTTCCAGACACACCTGGCCACAGTGTACAGTAGAAAGTAGTCACCAGGACGTGATATTTCAAGTTTAAAAACGAATTACAATCTACAGATTGTGATCGGAAAAGGTACCATAAGTCACATCGATCTTCTTTACATTTGTGCGCGCGTCATCACTACAGCTGCGCATAACAATTATTATCATCGCGTTATCGATGAGCCCATTCGCCCATTGTTGTCAAAAGTATGATTTTGCAGAACTTTGTTTTCGGATTTATCATTTTTCAAAACAAACCCATCACTTGTTCTTGGTACGGACTGATATCTTCGACATTGTACTTCCTCTATGTACATGCATCGCCTGCCTGTGAACCATGCAGGATGTTTTGGTACATGTTCGTAGATGGGTTGGCGCAGCAAACGCCGAGACATCGATTTTTTTCGTGTATTTTTTTGTTTTTCAACTTCAAACGCATTTTCTCAAAATTGAGATTTCACGTTCTCAAACTTCAGTTTCTTTAATTTTAGTCTGTATTGAAGCTGGAGACTTAATTTTTTGGGAGAAATGCAGATACGAGTACATTTATGCTCTGTTAGATTTTGCCAAAACCTAACAAGTTTCCCGACATATGGTACCTTTTCATAGAGCGCCTCACAAATATCTTACAAATTCTGAAGTATTTCGGCAGATCGTACTTTCTGATGACTCACTGTGATGATTCTCGTTCAAGAGCGCAACCAAGAAGGGGGCTAAAAGACTATAGCCCCTTCCAAAATTCGAAATTTTTTCAAAATCATTTCGTGAAAATAGGTAGCAACAAATCAAGTTTTCACCCCTGCTCAAGTTTTTTTTCTCAATTCTAGCCCCCACCAAAGAAAAGTTCTAGTTGCGCCTCTGTTCTCGTTTATCATAGGGGTATCGTACTTGGTATCATTCTGTAGAGAATTGTAAAAAGAATCTTCTCAGTAAGATGGATGTGTCCCTTATCTCGCATAATTTTCCACTTATTTGATAAGAAGAAAACAGAAATGAAAAACATCTAGTTTTTGAGTAACACTCTGTTCACTCCACTTTGAGCTGAAGGCATCTCATTCGGTGTCATTTTGCAGGAAATTTTGAAAAATGGGTTTTAGATCCTCTAAACCATTCTAATATCTCGGGTACATTTCGAGTATTTGGAAAAAACTAAGGGGGCACATTTACCACCGAGGTGGAAGACGCTCACAGATTGGCGGATGGGTTTTATGTGGGTCATTCGGTGAACCAGTCCACACAATAATCCGCAAATGAGCATTTGATCGCAATTTTTTCAGTCACATAGAGGAGATGATCCGACTATGGGATAGGATACAGGCTAAAAATGAGATAGTGATATTTTTCCGAATGTTAGGTGTGGCATTCCACAGTCGACACCAAAAGTCGTGTTTAGGTGCCGCGTGCGCTATCCAATTGTAATTGCGAACGCTTCTGAATTCACGTTTTGTCAGGGTGTCTACTAGAATTAAAGAGTAAGAAAAATATGACTTTAGATGACCTTTATTCAATTTTCTAGTAGCCTCTAAACATTTTTTTGCTCGCTCCGATCGCTTACTTTTCTATTGCTTTCCAACTCATCTTTTTTCCAGAATGATTTTCCATAACTTTTCTAGGTCTTCCAGGTCTATTTTTCTATTTTTCCATGACTTTTTTTTCGAGTGGAAAAGGAGCTGAGGATTTTGTTGGCAAGACTTTTCTTTCCTCTCATGATCCTGATCATAATATCAAAGGAAAAAGTACATACATGACTCTGATATTTCTCAAAGGGGAAACTTTTTTTTTTTTAAGCGTGATTATTCACTGACAATAGATGTTGATACAGTAGAATATAAGCCATAAACCTGGTTTGTCACTCAAAGAATCAAAATTCCATAATTCGGACGAAAATTCCATGACTTTTCCCTGACCATCTAAATTCCATGACTTTTCCAGGTTTTCAAGGTTTTCCAGGAAGTGATAACCCTGCTACTTTATGTTACATTTAAAACATCACTCCTACTCTATCTTTCTATTTCATTCATACTCGCTGATTATTTACTCATTTGCTGATGTCTGTACCATAAACTTACGTTACTTTAAACTTTTTTCTTCTTCTTTTTCATCTATTTAATAGGATAAAATTTCTTAGATAACCTACAGCGATAAAAGATGAATTCAGATGACTTGGATAACCTTTTTTCAAAGTAGATGACTTTAGATAGCACATAGATGACCGATAGACAGCCTGTTCATCACCAATTGTTGATTTTTGGAATTGTTGATGCTTTTTCATCATCATTAAGAAAATAGAAAATTTTACAAAGAGAATGCAGTGAAAAATTCAGAGTAGTACTTCTTTAGTACTTCAAGGTACGTATTTTAAGATTGGTGTTCGCAATTACTTCTGATATTTCGGCATAAATCACGATTATGACTTCGCACCTAGAAAAATGCGTGGTTGTCCGAATATGAAACACCTGATAAAAATAAAAAAATAAAAATTTTCAAGGCTAATTTCGATTATTTTGGTACTTTTTTACAGACTGGAAAGAACACTATTCAATCCAAAACGCACATCCGATCGACATGGTTACGATGATGAGAAAATGGTTTTCGCCATTCGCGAAGAATCTAAAAAAAAATACTTTATAATATGCAGATTTTGTTCTTAATTCCGTTCTTAGTTATTCAAAAAAAAAAAAAAAAAAGTTTGAAATTGTCAAAATGTTTGTTTATTAAGCTTATTTAACGAAAAAATAAATAAGTTTTCTTAATGGTTTGAACGTTTCTAAATAATTCATTTTAGGTGTCTCATATTGGAATTTAAAAAAATCTCCAAAATTCTCATTTAGTCTACCTAAATTTTATTGTTGGTTATTACGACCCCAGATTCTGAAAACAGACTGTACTAAGCACCTCCTAACTGAATTCCCATCTCGTTTGATCTATTCCATAGAGATCTATGAGAGATCGAAAAATGGTATCTCATAATCGGACCATCTCTACTAATTTGACAGCGTATTTTCGATCCGACAAACAGTTTCAGGCATACTTTTCGAGTTATTAGAGGAGTGGGGGGGGACTAAGGGGGCACATTTACCATTGTGGTGGGTTAAAACGCACACGGGTTGGCGGAATGGTTTTATGTGAGTCATTCAGAGGGCCAGTCTACACAATAACTCCCAAAGGAAGGTTTGGTCGCATTTTCTCCAATTCAAATGCCAATTTGATTGGACTGCACACACGATCCACTGAAGTACGGCAGGGCAATATGACGTGGTGGGTAATATGCTGCAGTTGTCTGTTTTCTATGTTGGCAGATCTGAACAACAAAAGTGACGTAGTAGATTTGTAGCACTTCAATACCAGACTTTACGTACAAATTCTCATAGTCGCAGACCTGTTCGTTCTTTTTCTACAATTTTTTCCGTAATTTTTAAATTACAAGAAAAAGTGCTTGAAAATATTTGGTCGTTTTGAAGTAATTTTGAGAAATCGTGATTAATTTTTGACAATTTCTGATATATTATGGGTTAGATGTACAATATTTTTCCTTCTCTTTCAGAATATTTCATCAGTTTTACCGGTACATCGAACGATTATACTTTTTTGTGTCCTCAAAATTACGTAGTACAGCAATTTCTAAGGGTGGGTAAAATGGCCACAGTGTGAGCAGGGCAAGATGCCGCACTATAATGAATGATAAATTTCGAATATTAATGATCTAACGAAAATTTCTCAACTTGTTTCAGATTGTGAAGTCGAATTACGTCAGAAAGACAACTAGAGGGTCTTGGACAGAAACGCAGCTAAAAACACGATGGAATATGTGTGTGTGGGGGGGGGGGGCATTGCGTACGTGAAGCCAGTCGGTTGTTAAAAATTCCAGAAGAAACTCCTACTTACTTGAAATTTACATTTAATAGGTTTTGAATTTTTAAAAAATCGTATGAGTTTACATATTTGCATTACAAAACTTTTTAATGCAGCGGAACCCCAGTTATCCGAACTAACTGGGGAATTGGATGCTTCGGATAATCAAAAATTCGGATAAAATACGGACTTTTCTTCTAATATAAAAAAAACTGACTCATAGTAGGTAATGAATATGACAAACGTCATCCATTATCTAGAAATTTACTTCATTAGCTTTATATCTCTGTAACATCTTCATTTCTTCTTCTAATTTTTGTTTTTTGGCTTTTAGAAGAGATAACTCCTGGCTTAGTTTCTTTTTCTCATCTACTTCACTTTATTTCTCTATTTGTTTTCTTTCAACAAACTTTCATTTCTATTGCTTGAGGCATTTTGAGCATACTGAATCATTGATGCTGAGACGTCCAGAGTTTTCAGATCAACATTTTTCTCTTCCTTAAGTGAATCATAAACAATGTCTTGTGCAACAAGGGACTCCTTAGTTAAATTCTCCACCAAGTATTCCTCATTTACGGAAAAGCTTTTTTCAACAGCTGAATTACTTGGAAAAAGAATAAATATACTTTTCATAAAACTGGTGAATTTCTTTGATAGAGGATGGAACTGGTCAGTTCTTAACAAATATTCATCCAGCTTGTATGATGAATTAAATTTTTTCAGATAGTCAATAATTGTATTATTTTCACAAAGATTCAAATACTCTATTTTAATACGATCGACTAGTGATGCTTCACTTCACAAAGTGAACCAGTGGAAACAAAACTTGATAGAAGTTTAGTAATGCAACGCTGTCTCCTCTCAAGACTCCCACTCATCACATCTGGATTCAATGCTGATGCTCCTTGGATAACTTCATTTGTCAGAGGACGTTGCTCAAAACCAATGTCAACGTGGTTCAAATCTTTCAAATTGTCATTTGAAATATCACTTTCCACAACAAGTTCTTTCATGAACTTTTCACCAATTATTCTGACGAAGTTATATTTCATTTGTCAGAGGACGTTGCTCAAAACCAATGTCAACGTGGTTCAAATCTTTCAAATTGTCATTTGAAATATCACTTTCCACAACAAGTTCTTTCATGAACTTTTCACCAATTATTCTGACGAAGTTATATTACATTTGTCAGAGGACGTTGCTCAAAACCAATGTCAACGTGGTTCAAATCTTTCAAATTGTCATTTGAAATATCACTTTCCACAACAAGTTCTTTCATGAACTTTTCACCAATTATTCTGACTAAGTTATATACGAGTATATGTCACCATATAAAAATGGGATGAGTGCATTTGACTAGAATTTCAAAATAAATGGGTAACACTCTTCGGAAATTGTTAGTAAAAAGTGCATCTTTGCTTTTAGAAAATCATCTAGTAAGTTTTTACTGAATGATAAGTATTACTATCAAGTGGATTCTTCTCAACACCTTTTATATACGCTCTCATTGGATCTAGAATCTTGAGCCCCTGTTTTAACACAGGAACATTTCCGAGCCATCGAATGGCGCACAATTTCAAAGGGAAACTTTTTGTTTTTCCTAAACGCGACTGTATGCAGCTTGCCTTGTTGGAAAATGTTTCAAAAGAAAATAACAGGATCTCAGAAATTCATTCACAGTTCTTCAGACTTCCTTGTGGGCTTTTTTGTAACTGTTGTGAACAATATGAATGGAACATGTCCCCACATTCAATATTTTGCAAGCAACAAGTTCAGGAGCTGTGTTCATAGGACCGATACACACTGATATGAGCGCAGCTCGATGAACACCATAGAGCATAGATGAACACAGAGCACAGAAGATTACTGAATAATGTGCGCACTTTATATTCGATTCACATAATCACATAATCGTCGCTGACGTGCTCATACCTCGTAGGTCCAATTTTCACAGAAAATTACTTTTCTGAGGTTTCTTATGGAGAAAAAATTGAGAAATCGAATGGTACAAAAACCTTAGAAGTCGGAAAAATCAATTAGCTCTCCGACAGGATGATATCAAAATCTTTTAAGCTTACTGATAATGAATTTTCAATACGATTTTTGTTTCTCCTGTAAAATTTTGCTTTTTGTACTTACGAAATATTAGTACGTCAGCGACGATTATGCAACTTGCAAGCATAGCTATAAACGAGGAGTTATATGTCAAATAAAAGGGCGTCCGTTCCACAAGAAATACATTGAACGGACGCCCTTCTGACATATAACTCATTAACACTGAGAATTCTTATTTTTTGAGTTTTTTTGAAGATTAATTGCCTGGCCAGTGGCAGTACTTAGAGACTTACACATAAACATTTGGGGGAAAAAATTCTTGCACTGTCCTTCAAAAACTTGCCATTTCCAACTTTCTTGCCCTCATGCAAGATTTCTTGCTATTTTCTTGCTTTTCTCGCCCAGTAGATACCATGTCAATACTTTGGCTATAAAAAAAAAAAAATTAAAAATTGAAAAAATTCATTTTTTTCTAAAAATGGTTTAGTGATTTTTGTGCACCATTTCTAACTCGTTTTCTGGTTGCACTGTCTCTCTCTTTATTTTCTCAACATCATGACGTCTGCAAACGAGGTTCGGATAACACGGTAAATGTTAGGATAATCGGGGTTCCATGGTACGTGATTCCTATAAGCCATCTTACTCACCCCATCGGGCAAGATGGCCAAAAAAGGGGGGTCTGGGAAAATGATTATACATCTGCTGGGTGAGAGTAAAACCAAAAAACATCTGAATAAAAGTTGCAGATAAAGGATCAGAGTATCTGTAGCTAAAATTACAGCCCCATCGGATATTTCGTCGAGAAGCTACGACCATTCTTCAAAATGTGCGTCATATTGCCCTACCTTACCGTATATCGTGATGTAGCATCGATCATGCAGTCCTACTTTGCCTTTCAGTCATCACTCTCAAATTGACTAGACACATACATGCAGGCGAGAAGTACCTACTCTTCTGAATGAATCGCATTATAGTAGATACATTATGGCGCACTTACAGCAATAATTACGCTCGAGCATGTGTAACAAAAATGGCGGACCAACTTTCATTCGCATTCTCCGATGTATGTCGTGCACATGCATCGCTTCCAGAGCCGACATACACACACAATATTTGATAACGAGTGCGAATTACTATACACTCGTTAGAATTAATGCATCTATGTACTACAATAAACTCGATGATGAAGTATACGCGAGTACACAATCGCGGTCTGACGGTATGACGTCTGTAGTGGAATTCCGCGAGCCAGAGCACCGCACAGACGGCGAAATAACCGAGACTACGAGAGATTTTAAAAATAGGAATTTTGGGCCGTCTCATTCCTCTTCCGGAAGAAAGCAATATACGTACTCATCACGGTCAAGGGCGCAGTCGAATTCGCGAGCCGCAGACAAAGCAAAGGAAGAAGAAAAAAAGTCTCAACCTTTTTTCCATTTTGCTGACGCGAATAACTCCTTGACCCGGTCCCGGTGACAAGCCATCGGAAAATATTCCTACTTCTGGCCTAGATAATGATGACGACCGATGTGGGTCAGAAAGCCAGTTAATAGGTAAGTGGGTAAAACAGGGTCCGTATAATTTTTTTCTTCCTTCCTTCCCTGTTCGTTCATTTCGTGTACGTTTCATTAGTATTAAAAAAAAAAAAAAGTACACACTAGCCGAAATTCAAATTACTTCGTCTTGTGCCCAATACACTCATGGTCGGTTTGAGGCCTTTCTTACTCGGCGCTCTCGTTGTCTGTCGCTACTTGTCCTACTTCCGAGTGCTCTTACGCAAGCTTCACGCTCGCATTCCTGTTTTAAATCGTTTTCATCGAAAACGCACTCGTACGGAGATATACGTGTACACGCAGTGTATATACGATATCTACATACATGGAAATCTGCAATAATAACCGCAATGGCGGTACGATATCAGGATATGCATTTTAATGTACATTATTGTATTATATACTCACTTTGACCGCCTCCAATATATTCCTTTCGGCTTTCGTGTGCGCCGTGTCTTTCTGGTTTCTGATGATGGCGGCCTTGTGCAGCACCTTCATGGCGAAAACCGTTCCAGCATCCTTGCCGGTGCATTTGCGCACCTGGAACACCTTGCCGTAGCCGCCCTTGCCCAGCACTCTCCGCAATTCGAAATCATTCGGACCGGTCTTTCTGCGGGCGCAGTGCGTATTGTGCTCCTGTATGGTCACCGTTTCCGTGTCTTCGCACCTGAAATCGCATAAATACACACGTAACAGAAATTAGCGATTACGTGACCCGACTCCATGGTGCCGGTTCTATGTAGTTTCCACAGATACAATACGGCGCAACGTTATAGACTTAATAAGCCAACCCGGTTTTTCATTTATCAGCCGAACGAGTTTTTCGGCGACAAGTAAATTTTCGGTGTAAATTCAAGAGCGCGATCCAATTTCCAGGATATTCATACCGGTTCGACGTTCATTTCTACGCAGGCTTGGAAATTGGCAACTCACGGCGGACTCGCACGTCTCGCGAATATGGGCGAGTCAGCAAGTACAGAGTACAACAGACAGCGTGTATCATGCATTTAGTGAGGCTGGTACACACCAAAAAAAGAAGTAAGTCGACTATTGCGAATTTTGACACGGGATGCCGCTCGGCACGGTGGTAGTATTAGCGCACGGAGTATTTTTGGTCCAAAGGGGCCAGCGGTGGTAGATCCTAGAGTCGACAGGGTCACCCATGCCCGCTAACAATGCTAAAGCTCAGTTCCACAGCCTTCATGCGGCGACCCTGTTAAGCATAGCGACACAGTCGGGTGGCGACCGATGGGGACAGACACAGGAGGAGGAAAATCCCGACGACCAAACCCGACCAAAGGCGTAACAGAAAAGGTTCTTACTTTCCCTCGTTTGCAAGTGCAAGTACCTATCAGGTAAAACAGTTGAGGAGTAGGTTGCACCGCTGCCTTATGGTTTAAGGATGGCGACTCCCAAAGGCGAAGGGAGTACACACTAACAGAAAATCCTCACAGAAAGCAACGGGTATCCTCCCACGGAAATCCGTCATGGCTTCGTTCAAGTTCCGGAGGGTTAGATAGCTTTCCGGGGAGAGCGACTGCGAATGAAGCAGTGGTGTCAATTCGAAACAAAATACACAATATAGCTTTGTGGAACGTTCGGGGCTTAAGATATGTTGGAAAGCTCCGAATAACTGAAAGAGAGATGAATAAGACCGAATGGTAGAGACGCATTGGAAAGATAGCGGTCACATCAGAACTTCCGACGGAAACGTGCTATACACACCCAGCAATGATTCGTAATCTTGGAATGGCGTTAATTCTTGTCTCCGGACTGTGGTCAGATTCAGTCACTGAGTACTGCCCGATAAGCGACAGAATAATGGCACTTAGATTTAATACCAGGCCATGCAAATTTAACATCATCCAGGTGTATGCTCCAACTTCAGCGGCATCTAAGGAAAAATCCGATGCCTTCTATAAGACACTGCAGCAGGAGGTTCGGAGCCTACGAAATAAAGACCTCACCATCATACAGGAAAGTTGGCAAGGAGGAATTTGCATACAGTATCTTCGGCTATTTTGGCACGGGAGAGGGAAATGAGAACGGGGATCGGCTAGGGAAATTTTGCCAAGAAAAGAAGCTAGCCATTCTCAATGATGATGAGGTAATCAGTCAGACGACCGGTTTTGATGAAACTCTCTATTTCTCCCTCCTCCTCTTGGGCAGTACCTTGCCACGGTGAGCAGAGGCGGAACTTGACTTTCAGTTGGGGGTCAGTTGGGGAGGGGTGGGGGGTTGAGAAGGAAAATTTGCCGAAAAATATTTTCTTTCAACTAAAAATTTGCCGACAAAATTTTCTAAAAATTTGAAAACTCCAAAATATTTTAAAATTGAAACAAAAATAGTAATAATAAACAAACAAACGTTCTTAGAAAATGAAAAATTCAAATAAACCGTTTCAAAATTTGCTGACTGCCTAATTATTGGAGGTGTTTCATACCCCCCCCCCCCCCGGTAGTTTCGTCCCCGCAAATGCAGATGGAACCTTATCCCCCAAGCACTCACATTTGCGCACATGAGCATACCCTATTCGGGGAGGATAGGTGGAAGGATGTTAGGAATACTTGAGAGGAACACACAACTTCCTTTACACATTGAGGTGGTCGTTGTTTACTTTTGGTGATATTTTTTTCTGAACTTTCCCTGCTTCTTCTTCTAAATTGATTCCAATAAAAACAAATCAAATCAATTCAATAAATAAATGAATACAAAAAAAACTACAAAGTTTTCTGTTGATTGGACTAGGGGAATCCATGCAAGAAGTTCCCTTTCGTTCTTACGGGAAAAATACATAGAGTTTTGACTTTTGTTCCTGACTAAATTTCCCTTCTATCGAGCCGTACAGCGCTAGTATCGTCTACTCTTATCAGCGACCAAAAGGTGAGGTTTTCGACGCATGTAGCAAAATTTTGGAATCTCGGATGTACGCCCCGAATATTCACCAGGCCCAAAGACCGTAAATTAAACAAGAGAACATTTGCTATCGGATTCAGCTTGAGACATTGGAAGATAAGTCTTTTGATTTTCAACTTTTAGCTTTTAATAAAATGTTCAACTTTCTCAAATTTCAGGCTCTAGGTCAAACAGAGAATCTAGTAACAACAGATTTCGGGCTGCTCAAAGCGGTGGCGCGCTGTAGACGTTTACGAATGATTGAGTGAGTGATGAAGTGAGGAAGTGATTGAATAACTGAATTAGAGAATGCATGAATGAATGAGTGAGTGAATGAATCACTGAGTGAGTGACTGAGTAACTGAGTGAATAACTCAATGAATAAGCGAGTGACTGAGTGAATCACTGAGTCACTGAGTAACTGTGTGAATAACTGAATAAGTAAGCGAGTGACTGAGTGAAACACTAAATAAGCAAGCGATTGACTGAATGAGTGAATGAATCACTGACTCATTGGGCGACTGACAGAGGGAGGAAGTGAATGAATAACTGAATTAGAGAATGAATGAATAACTGAGTAAGTGAGTGAATCACTAAATAAATAAGCGAAAGACGAGTGAATCGCTGACTTATGGAGTGAGTGATGGACCGAGTGAATTACTGAGTCACTGAATAAGTGAGTGAGCAACTAGGTGAATCACTAAATAAATAAGCAAATGGCTGGGTGAGAGAGTGAACCACTAACTTATTGAGTGAGTGACAGAGTGAGGAAATGAATAAATAACTAAGTGAGTGAGTGAATCACTGAGTAAGTAAGTAACTTAGTGAATCACTAAATGAGTAAGCGAGTGACTGAGTGCGGCACTGAGTCACTAGGTAAGTTTTTGAGTGAGTGAGTAAATCACTGACTCATTGAGTGAGTGATGGAGTAACTGAGTGAATAACTCAAAAATAAGCGAGTGACTGAGTGAATCACAGAGTCATTGAGTAACTGTGTGAATAACTGAATAAGTAAGCGAGTGACTTAGTGAATCACTAAATAAGTAAGCGAATGACTAAGTGAGTCAGTGAATCACTGACTCAGTGAGTGACGGCGTGAACAGATTTCGAGTTTACCTTGTAACCCTGATCGAGGGGAACATTTCATTTACAGACATGCGAAGAAATCTCAAAAGATTATGAAAACGAAAGCGTTTATCGAAAAACTGATTAGGACAAAATTAATAGTATATAAAATTTTCCTTCCATTGAGACCATTTTCATTTCAATCTGATGAATTTTTCTAAAATATGTAGGGTTTCAATAGTTCCTTTTTTTCACGGGCCTAAAATTGTAGAGGGCGACTCTTTCGCGCTAGCAGTCCGAATAGTCATTGAAATTTGAAATTCAACGTTTGCTAGCGACTTTCAGATTTTCGAAATGTCTTCCACATTTCAGCTTTGTTTCAACCTTTCAAATAACGTTCGATACTCAGCTTGAAACCTTTTGCTTTCGACTGACTAGTCTCCAACAGGGGTCCAGGGTACTCCATTTACAGAAACGAAATTTGACTTTCAGTTTGGAAAGGTGGAGAAGAAAAATTTGCCGACAAATATTTTTTTGAAAACTAAAAACTCGCCGACAAAATGTTTAGACTATTAAAAATTTGCCACCAATTTTTTAATCGAAATATTTCTTAATTGAAAAAGAAAATAAATAAACAAACAAACATGCATAAAAAAATGAAAATTCAAATGAATAGTTTCAAAATTTCTAACACTGCTTCTCTAAATCCAAACTGATTATCTCCTAGTTTTGCATCTATTCTATTCTCAATTCTTTTATAAACTATCCTAGTTAACATTCTCAACGCATACAAAAGAAGACTAATTGTTCGATAATTTTCATACTTATCTGCTCCAGCTTCTTTTTTTTTTTTTTTTTTTTTTTGTATAGGCTACAATAGCACTCTTTTTAAAATCCTCTGGCGTTTCCCCTTCATCATAAATATAGCACACTAATTAGTATAATTTATCAAGTACATATTCTCCCAAGTTCCGTGATAATTCAGCTGCTAATCTCATCCACTCCTGAAGCTTTCCCTTTCTTTACATCTCTAAATGTTTCGTCAAATTCACCTCTTTAAATTAAGTCTCCTCTTTCATTTTCTTCCACAGTTTCAACTTAATTTTTACTTTCTAAATGTTAAGTCTATTTGTCCTTTATTCATAAGTTCTTCTATCTTATCACTTTCTTCTTTAATCCATTCCTCCTGTGCCTTTTTACACTTTCTATTTATTTCATTCCTTAACTTTTATTATAAGCTAATCTACCTTCTCCATCTTTAGCATTCTTATAAGCTAATCTACCTTCTCCATCTTTAGCATTCTTATATTTTCTTCGTTTATCCATCTTCCTGAGTATTTCCACATTCAACCTAGGTTTCTTTTCTTTTCTTTTCTTTGTTTTATCTAGATTTTCTTCTGCTAATTTCAATATTCCAAGCTTTATTTTATCCCATTCTTCCACCACGCTTTTACTTTTCTGCGTTTTTTAGTCTCAAATCCTGAAATACATACAATATCCTTTTGGTATTCCCCTCTAATATTTATATGTATTTTCCATCTTTTCACCTCTTCTTTTTTACCAAGTCTCTTCACTCTACGCCTGTATTTCATTACCACCAAGTTATGATCACTGTCAATACGAGCTCACAGATAAGTTTTACAGTCTAATATTTGATTCCTAAAACGTTGTTTATTATAATAAATAATCAATTCGATATCTACCTTTGTTACCTGAACTCTTTCATGTATACCTTCCATAATGATGCTTGAATTGAATATTTCCTACAACTGAGTTATACTTTGCACAAAACTTTCAAACGCTCTTCTCTTTTATATACATATTCCTCACTCCTAATCCAAATCCCCAACTATATTACCCTGTTTTCCTCCACCAACTCTATCTAGCATTCCAATCACCTGTAATAACGAAATTCTCGTCGCCTCTAATATGCTTCGTAAGTTCTTCTAATTACTCATATACCTCCTCAATATCTCCGTCCTCGTGAGTATTAGCAGGCACATACACTTATATTATTGCGATAAGTACTGGTTTAGTATTGATTTTTATCAAGGTGTAATGGAAAGCTGAACTCTCAAGCATAGGACTGGTCCACCAATAACTACGAGGAATGCTGACAAACTGAACATCCTCGAACATCGATATCGACGCATGTAAGAAGCGGTTATCCTAAGCACTTGCAGTTTTATTAGAGAATTCCTAGGCGAATGATGAGGAATCTCTCGTTACTTGGTAGTACCAATCGAGCGCACCAACCGTAATGAAAAGAGCGATCGAAAAACGAGAAAATAATAATTAGTAATTTCAACTTTATCTAACACAGAATATTTAGTGGTACCTTCACAATATGCCCAATAGTTCCTCTTTTCTGCACAATCAAACGGACTATCAAACGCTATTTCAACTCCTGAAGGTACCAAAACATACATATTTTCTCGCTCTCATTGGACATAATATGCAATCATAACCAAACAGTTTTGCATTCTTCCATAGCAATCGCAATTACACAGTCAACACGTTATCAAATAACTATGCCGCGGGATTACGCTATCAATGCTACATAAAAAATTGGTGTTACATTTTGATCAACTTTTTATGGTAGTTTAAAATTTTATAATTAAAAAATCGTAATCGTAACATCGAATACAAACTGCTGGGAAGATGGCACGACCTTGTGATGTGGATTCGAGGCATTTACGATCCGATTCCATTACTGCAAGCCTACATTAAAATCGAATTCAGAAAAACACAAGACAAACATGAAAGAGGGAAGTTTTAGACTTGACATACCGTCAAAGGCATCAGATGCCATACTAAAAATTACCAGAAGAAATTCCAACTGGTCGAGCCACTGCATTATAAAAATAAGTCGCCTGGACAGAAAGACAAATGGGTATTCACGTACGAAGTAAAACGTGGAGGGTAACAGGGAGCTTTCCAAGAAGGCATTTTCATTACAAGGGAGAGGACTTCCATTCACAATCACAGAAGTGAAATGAAATCGCAAGAAATAACGAAAAAGAATGATTTAAGGACGACAAATTATTGAGGAAGATGAGCGACGGTTGAAAATTGAGCTGGGGATTCAAGTGGCCACGAACTCTTCAATAAAGTAGAATAAATGCTTGATCTATCAGCCATTTTTTTTACTTTTTAGGGTCGGCTACTAGTAGCCGAGCCTACTGCAATTGCTTTTTTGTTTTCGTTTCCAGTATGCTCATGACGTTACTGAGATGAAAGATTTCCAGTTTAGTTCAGTTCAGTTCAGTTCAATAGTGCATCATTTCAGATGTGTTGACCTGAGCGGATCTAAGTCACAGTTCAGTTCAGTGGCGCTTTATTTCCGAGAAATCAATAAGTTAAAAATAATAAAAATAATTATAAGTAACAATTTCGATGTTATTAGGATCGGCAAGGAGCCTCTTGCAATTACTTGTTTCCCCCTGTTCGTTTTGATCTTGACCTTCATTACTGTGCGAGCGTCATTTTCACTTTTCAATGTGCAGAGCCAAGGAGATGATATAATGACAAGTGATAACTGATGAGCAACAATGTCGATTTTATTCTTATTCCTCAATTATTGCGTTCTTATTGTTGACTACTGAGTACTGTGCCGTTGAAAAAGATTTTGAAAATTGAAAGATACCCTTCAATTGATTTAGAAGAGGTGAGTAAGCTGTTTGCTCACGTATAAAATGGGTTCTTAGTTTGATAAATGTACAACTCCTCTGAATCTAGTCACGCAGAATATGCCCAGAAGAAAATTCGTCTCATTAACAAGGAATTCTTAATGCAGAGGTCTGGTTGGCTGAGTAGATAGTGCGCTGGTCTTGGAATCCGGAGGTTCCAGATACGAGCCCACGTAGCAACTCGCTACATTTCGACCTAGGCCGGTTCTCCGACAAAATGAGAAGAGGGCTAAGACAGACCCAACAGCCTTCCCGACGTCTCTACGCGACCTATCGTCAGGAGCCATAACTATCATTTTCACACACAAATTTATCAACAGAAATAATGTATACTATTTTAGGTATACTGATGTAAAATAAGATCACACTTATCCAGACAGAGTACTCCATAGATCCAGTCACGGCCTTCAACCACCTCCCGCTATAAACTTACACAGAGGAGGGCACTTCAGAACTTAGTGTCAATTTAATGAACATGTTCATAACTTCTTTCATGGAAACACGTTCGTCTGTCGACAACCCGCTTCATTCGTCCATCACGGAGCCAGAAAACCGTGCTTCAACAGTCTTCCTGAAATGTGATCATTTTAATGAACCGAGATATACACCTCTGAAAACTTACCCTTCTGGAATGCGATTATTCAGGTCTGGAATCGAGTCAAAGCAGTCCTGAAACATACCAAAATATTACATTAGTTACTTAGAATAACGAAATTACAGCGTCCATCGGAAAGAGTTTGCCTCCTGAACTAGTGAGCAAATCGAGCGAATTCCCGTTTTCTTTGAGAAAAGAAGCTTTATGACAACAGTATGGAAAGATGAAGATTTGAGAACTGAGACAGTAACAGCCACAGCGACAAAACCTTCAATCTCTTGAATTGATATTCAGCTGCTTCGAGAGGTTCATTGGACTCTTTTTGGGCTTTCTACATGCGCAAAAATTGAGTTTACAAGACACGTAGTGATCGAAGTTGAGTTTTCGACAACACTACATTATTATTCCTCATTTTTCAATTTTTTATTGGACTTGCGCAAAAATTGAGTTTGCAAGACACATAGTGATCGAAGTTGAGTATTCGACAACACTACATTATTATTATTCTTCATTTTTCAATGTTTTATTGGACTTACTGGCCCGGTAGACACCCTGTATACCTCTCGAAACATGTGTACTATAGTACAAATGTTATTTTTTAGGAAAGATAAAGAATTAATGCTTCATGAAACCATTAAAACATAAACTCTCTAACATGTTCAAGATACGTGCTGGTAACTAAAATATGCCATACAGATTACCGAACATCATTATTTTACTCCTTTTAAAAAGACAATTGCGAAATAATTAAGAACAACCAAACTCAGGCGATACTCTGAACTTTCGCAGCCGGAATCTTACAAGTGTTCAATTTGCGTTGCACCACCCAGAAACACATTTTTCGAAGGAAGCTTTAATGTTTGGCGGTATAGCTAGAGAGCTCCTCAAGGTTTTATTTTGTCAGAAATTCGATCTAGTTTATGTCGCTTACTCATAAGTCCATATCGGCAAAGTGGGACCTTATTCCCTGCACTGCCACAGAGAATAACTCGGTAAATTTTGCACTTAGAAGGCTCCGCGAGATCTCAGTCGATCGGAAATTCCATTTAATATTACTCGGTGGTCGCTCAATACCTCAGAAGTGGGACCTTATTAGGAAAACGGACACATTATGATGGTTGAAAATTTAAAAAATGGCTGCACAAAACTTTATTGCTTCAACGTGTCAAGTGTAGTCTCCTGTGTGCAGGGAAAAACCCAATTCGTGACAATCCTGTTCTTCCCCAGATATGGGAGAGAAACTCCGCATTACAGTTTCTTGCATTAATGTGGGTAGCTTTTTTGAAAGGAACTGATTCGATACGGGGAAAGTGAATGGCATTTCCTGTCCAGGCCGAATTCACAGGAGGAAGGAAGATCAGCGGTGAAGAGCCAGCAATCACCGCAAGTTCTACTATACGTACGAATTACTAAATTAGGAATATTTCCAGCACATAAGAAACACTTTATACTGGCCTACCATCTTGCTGGCGTTCTACAGAGAAGATGCAATGAAATGAAATGAAATAGCCTTTATTGATTTAGATGATTGTGCGTTGGTCTCGGAATCCGGATATCCCGGGTTCGAGCCCACGTAGCAACTCGCCAGATTTCGACTTAGGCCGGCTTTTCAGCCAGAAGGGAAGAGGGCTAAGACAGCCCTAACAGCCTCCCTGACGTCTCTGAGGTGATAGCCCTAACAGCCTCTCTGACGTCTCTGAGGTGATACTCGAAAGGGCGGATTCCAGGGCTCGGGTTGAGAGCAAATTAGAAGAAGAATCAATTATGAAGAATAGTTATAATGTAGATCAATCATGGACAGTGGACCAGCCATAGGCCTCCCCCAACCTTTACCATTGTGGCCACATATCAGCCATTTGATGCCATAATTTGTTGTTCAAAAAATACGCAAAGTCTTTTTTCCCTTTTTTACTTAGGCTCCTCTTGTTAATTTTCTCGTATTTTTAATACAAAAATATAATTTCGTGAAACCATCTCTCATCCTTTAATCTTGATACATATCTCCCTCCCAGTCCCACTTGTTCCCTTTAATTATTTTCATGGTATTTCTATTAGCATTCATCTTGTTTTTAATTTCTGAGATTTTTCTTTTATCCTTCAGTTTAATTCCTAATATCGACCTCTCCCTAAAAAAATGCTATTGTCAGGAATAAAAAGCTTGTTCATTTGCAGTAATCATAGAAATGATGCGTGTCTCAAATGCAGGATAAAAAATTCTTGTACCTATTTCATACTTGATAGTAATCAGAGAATGACGTGATATTTTCAACAGAACAGTGCAGTTGTCTTCATGCGTTCTAAAGATTTTCAAAATCTAAGGATTTTTTGAAAATATTTACAATAATTTGAAGAGAATTCGCTCTTTTTTCAAAATAATATTTCGTCAGTTTGAAGATTTTTGGTTCTTAGTACATACTTTCCCACTTTTTCTTTGTTGAAAACTGTACTCTACAAATATTTTATCAATTTTAAGAATTTTAAGTTGTGCTTCTGCAAATTTTTCACAGGGATTTTATTACGGATTATTGATTTGGGTAAAAGGCGATTAAGTAAAGGAATTCCGATTTTGGTGCATCTCTGAATTAAATCTCTCATAGCTATTAAATGAGGACAAAAATTTACATATATTACGTCAATGGGCGGCTCCTCTCCTTCACATTAGTAACACGGTTGTTGACACCCCCCTTGCGTAACACATTTTGAAGATACAGACAAATGGATATCAGAAACGATTTCAGTGACCTGAAAAAGCTAGAACAAATTTTGAATCCTCCCCCACTGCTCCTGCGTACTACAGTGTTTGGGATCAGTCAACTAGATACCAGAAACGAGTTCAGTGACCTGAAGAACTTCAGAAATAATACTAATATTGCATTTCTTAATTTTTTCAAATTTTGGATTCTTTTCTTTACCCCTGGGTACACCACAGTGTTGGAAGATACAGAGAAGTTAATGTCAGAAACGTCTTCAGCGACCTCGAAACGTCCATATTTGTTACCTGTATTACATTTTACGACCTTTATGACTAATCCCCACCCCATAAGCTCCAAAATTTTCATTTTAGGGTGAAACCAATGTCGGAATCAGATTCAGCGACTTTTAATATCCCTGAATCATACCTCGATTTCAACTTGAATTGTAACAGACGCTTTGAAAGTTTCATTAAAGTCTTTTCATAATTAATAAAACACAATATTGAACTGGTAGTATCCGAGGGGTAGGGGGAGGTGGGATGAAAAAATGCACAGGGATAGAAAAGTACAGGCTTGGAAAGGTGAATTCAGGGGGTCATTTGCTCCTTTTTCGTTTTCAGTACTCGGTAAGACTCCTAAAACTACTGAAATTCTGCGTTTCCTCCCTTGAGGCCTGTGTAAATGGACAACAGCAAAAAAGGTAATTTTCAACTCCTCGTTGCGCCGCTCCCATCGTTGTTGGAAAATTATTTCAAAGGACCATTTTTATGGCATTTCTCACGCAGATTCATTCTCCGTTCTCATTTTCTCCTATCTCCCCTCTTTCTCGAGAAACACCGAAAAAACTGAAGATTTTGGGACCCTCTGCACACGCCAGTCTCGGATGAGGAACTCTCTGAGTTCATGAAGGGACCATAACAAACACACTTATAAAAACACATCTTCGCTGGCAATTTTTTTCATTTCCAAGTCTCAGTTCAGTTCAGTGGTTGACATTTTCATGGAAATTTCTACTAACAACATCGCTTGCAATCGCACAGCAACACCAACACGGCTGCAGACAGGACTGGACGCAAATCATTAAAAAATGAATCGAATCACAAATCATTCGTTCTTATTGGCTGTTTACAACTGAGATTCCAAAAAACCTGATTTTGAGAAAAATGTAATTTAAAAAATAGTTTAAAAAAAAAAAGAGAATTACAAATTCAAAGTGGCACATCTCTGTGACAAATATAGCTATAGAGAGTTTCGCGAGGTCTCATTCAGTCAGAAACTTTATAAAGAATTTCGTACACGAAGTGAAATCCTAGAAAATTAATACGAAATGAAAGAGTTTAATTTCCAGTGATAACAAAACCGAGTTGGTGGGTTCACGTTTTCGTCTGTAATGTCACCCTGAAGAGCATATCATACGGACTGGCTTTGTGTCGGGGGGAGCGTAACGGTTTTCGCTCATGTATACCCATGGCTGGAAGAAAAATAAATTTCCATAGAAATGTCAACCACTGAATTGAATTGTCACCATGAAGAGCCTTGATTTCGATTCTCGCCTCAGAAGTAACGTTCAAAAAGAAATACTTTTTTCGATTATGTGCCAATGCTCTCAATCAGCTGTTTTTTTTTTCGTGATGCTCCAAAGTAACGCTCAAGAAGTAACGTTTTTTTCGTTTATGTGCCAAAGCAAAGACATGAATACGTCTCAAAAAAAAAAAAAAAAAAAAAATGAACAGGGGTGAAAGCTTGATTTAGTATCTACCTGTTTTCACAAGCTGTAAATTTGAGCAAGCCTACGACCCAACGTAACCGCATCAGGCCACCAACATCAATATTTTCCGTTTCGAAATTAATATTGAAAAATTTTTGAAGAATTTGGGGGGGGGGGACTATAGCTCCCTAGGCCTCCTTGGTTGCGCCCTTCTTTTCAATCACATGTGTCCTTTCTGGGGGGGGGGAAAGGGACAAACTAAAATGTGAGGTCTTCTCCCCATCATAGCACGGGACGTTACAGGGTCTGCAGAGTTGGTTTTTTCCTGTATTCAGGTTGCCACCCCAAACAATTTCCAGCAATAAAATTTCACGTAGCAATCTTTTCTTTTTCAAAACCCTTACTCACCTGTAATAGTACTTCGAGTCAATGGAGTGAATGCTCGGCTATAGGCTTTATAATGGACCACGTGTACGTCTGTGAACGACGGATGACGGGCTCTTGCCACGCGGACTCAGCGTCCCAGGTGCGTTTGTTCACAATGAGAAATACCTGGCGGGATCACGTACTCGATGGAATGTCTGGCAGGTGAACGAGCCGGACAGAAAGCCGAACCGAAACCACCCTAAACGCGCGCCGCCATATACGCCGGACGAACCGGATTCCACGACACACCTCCCACCAGTTCAGCTCGGTTATTTTTCGAGGGCAATGATGCCACCGGCGCTCCGGTCTTCATTCGGCATTGGTGGTTACTTGGCAGGCATTTCCGAATTCCTTATGACGTCGCCAAGAAACTACATGAAGAATTTTTTTTCTGATACCGAATTTCACCAGACGACACACGCGTCAAACTGCGCGAAAATCACGATGTTCGCCATCGAATTACCCAACTGGTTTTCAATTGAGTTTCCCTACTTTTTTCATTTCTTGCTGCTGCACTTGGCCGTGCTCGTGAGAGTCGAGACCTCGCCTCGTCAGTCGCCACGCAATAATCGGCACGTCAAATTACCGTACAAGTCGTTTGAACTTGAAAACGCTTCAAAATCAGCGTAAGCGTACGTGGATGTTAAGGACTTATTCGTTACTGTCAGTTCAACCGAAGTTTCATATACGATAACTGAACCGTGTACATCGCGATCGAGACACGGAGAGTTCGGTTGAGAAACTAACGAACCAATTATACAGGGGGAAAAAATCGTTGTCGAAGTTGAAGGCTAACTAGGAGTTCAGCTATCATTACATCAATTCCAGAAAATGTGTTTCGGTTTAAAATTCTGCAATTAGACGACCGGACTTCAATTTTCACTCTCACGAAACTGCGAACCGAATACACACGAAGACCTAAATTCTAAAATGTATTTAGGGTTCCAACTTTTTTTCAAAAATGATTTCCCATGACTTTTCCAGGTCTATTTTTCTAATTTTCCATGACTTCTTTCGAGTGGGGAAAGAGTTACCAGGGACGGTAAGTCCGTGGTCACTGACTTAAACTTAGCTGATGGCTTTTAAGCTGCTGGGGCTTATGAGTTGAAGCTAATTTTCCGGCTCCAAATACGGCTTAGTGCTGTTTGGCTTATGGCTGAATCTTTGCACATGAATTGCCCTCAGTCACAAGTTACAAAGCTTGCGATTTCCTACCATTCTGTAACAGGTAAGACAATGGCCATAGGGGGATAAGAAGGATAAATTTGTCTTCTGCTGGTTGACTTGGCTTATGGATTGAAGCTCAATTTCCGGCTTCAAATACGGCTTATGGCTTAATATCTTTGCACATGAGTTGATTTTAGTCACAAGTTACAAAGCTTGCGATTTCCCACCATCTTAAGACAAAGGCCATAGGTTTGATAAGAAGGGTAAATTTGCTCTCTGCGCTGGTGGACTTGGCTTATGGTTTGAAGCCAATTTTCCGGCTTCAAATATGGCTTCATGCTGTTTGGCTTACGGCTTAGTCTTTACAGATGAGTTGATTTCAGTCACAGTTACAAAGCTTGCGATTTCCCACCATTTTGTAACAGGTAAGACAAAGGCCATAGGTAGATAAGAGGGGTAAATTTGTTCTCTGCTGGTGGATTTGGCTTATAGCTTGAAGCTAATTTTCTGGCTCCAAATAGGGCTTTTAATGCTGTTTGGCTGACAGCCTAATCTTTGCACATGAATTGATTTCAGTCACAAGTTACAAAGCTTGCGATTTCCCACAATTTTGATAACAGGTAAGATAAAGGTCATAGGTGAATAAGAATGATCTTGGTTGAATTGGCTTATGGGTTCAAGCTCATTTTCCGGCTTTCAAACACGGCTTATTGCTGTTTGGCTTATGGCTAAATCTTTGCGCATGAGTTGATTGCAGTCACAAGTTACAAAGCTTGCGATTTCCTACCATTTTGATAACTGGTAAGACAAAGGCTATAGGTGGATTTAGAAGGGTAAATTTGCCCCCGAGAGCTATCGAATTGATATTTGGATGGTAGCTGGGTACCACTAAGCAACATCCGTGACAGAAGTTTCGGATCCCTCACCCCGCTAGTTTAAAGAAAAAAACATATTTTTTTCTCGAGCACAAGGTGACCGGTTGTCTTAATTTTTTTAGTATGTTGCAGACATATTATGTGAGAGGCACCGCAGAAAAAATTAACGACTTCCTTCCTTCACATTTCACCCTCCAAATGACACTTTCAAACATAGTTCAGGTTTTTTACAAATGAAAAAATACACGAGCTCAAAAATAAAACTAGCATTATTAGGTGCATTTTAGACTTCTTAAGAACATATATTTTGTTCGAGAAAATGTTTCAAGTAAGCTATAGTCAAAATTGATAAAAATGTAAAATAAGTGTAAATTTTATTAAAAATAGGCCATTAATTACACCATATTTATATTCGACATGCATGCTGTTTATTTCAATACAGGACCATGGACAAAACGTTAAGACTCCTCTGAGCTTTTATATGGCTTTATGTAACACCCCAGCCTCCTAACTTCGAGTAGACAGGAGATAACATAAATTTACACTATACGATCACCATCCCACTCTGATCAGTGTTGAATAGCAGTATGAAAATTTCAGCCGATCTTACAGTTTTGGAATGATAAGGTTCATACGCTCAATAATAAAATATAGCTGCTACTTAAGTGAGTAGAAACCTACAGGATGTAGCCATTTAGCTCATCGAGGGTTTTTTACACACGCTAATACTACTATTGTCATTCATCATTTTGGTCAAATATTAAATAGCCTCCTTTTATTGATAAAGACACACTGAATAGAATTTTCCAGTTAATAATCTTCAGACATTAGCCGTTCAAAAAGAAAAGTTTTTCTTCTCAATCCCATAAGGCCCACTTCAGAAGCCTGAGTATTCTTTTCATCTTATTTCGTTAACATACTCTGTATTATTTTTTGTGACAAGCCAGTATCACAAGCCGACTTATCAGTCAAAAATCCAAAATAAAGGAAATTAATAATACTGTAAAACAGAAAAGCGTTCCTATTTGATTGAGCATACAATTAATAATGGCAGACATGTATAGTTTCTTATTCTAATAAAGTGTACTTAAATATTAAAAAGTTTAGTAGAAAGCAAAACTAGTCCAAGATACTTTCTTTCATTTTTCAAAATTGAAGCCAAAAATAGAGGAAAAATCATTAGACTGTTGCAACTCACTCAAGCCTCTTAAAAGGAAAATCCTAAGACTCAGGCCATGGATAAATTAATTACAAAAGCATAGCGAGTAAAAAGTGTAGGAATCCTTTGAGTAGAACTACTGACCTTCTATTGGATATATTCTATTGGTCGAGCGTAAGAACGTGAAAAGGATGCACTTCTGTAATAGGAACCAATTTTATTCAGCATTTTGTTGTCAAACTTGTAATATCTCAATGTGTCTAAAAATCGATTTTTGAATATAAATGACCTTTAAATGACCCCCCGCCCCATTTGCTATGAATGCTATCATTGTGCTAAAATATAAATACGATATGGGTATCATTTTAGAGGAAAAATTAAGTTGGATACACTAAGACAATTTTTACCCAATTTCAAACATCATAATCTAACAAAGTATCTACCTAAGAAGTTCAATCTTCTTTTCAATAGGAGATGCATTCAGGAGAGAACGAATATAGTTTTCTAAAAGCTTTTCTGCTAATTCATTAATCATGAAGTCTTCAATTTTTTTTTCTGAGTGGGGGAATTATTTTCAGTAGTTTCGAGTAAAGAATTAGAAAACCACTTTTTTTTTGGGGGGGGGGGGGGAAAATGCAGAGTTGGTGCAAAATAATTATACGGTAAATGTCAGAAAATGCGAAACATGCAAAATGAAGTGCTGCTTATTTGACTCAGAATTTTGTGATTCATGAAGATCTTTTGAAATTTCATGTTGTAAATGATGTTACTTTTGAAGTAAAGAAATTCAAATTACTCCAACAATGATGACATAAAAATATTTAAAAAGAAAGAAACTTCCTTCTCAAACTGTACTGGGCTTCAGACAGATCTGAATTCTATTGTTTGTTGGAGCGATTGAAATCTACTGCCCTTCAATAAATCCTAATGCCAAAGCGTTACTTTAATCGTATAAAGGAGCCCTTGCTACACCCTTATACAATTTATTATAGATTGCCAAGTGTTTAGGAAATAAGGGACCTGGGTGTACTATTGGATAGCAAATTATCGTTTTCCAGACACACAGACCTCATCACCTCAAAATGTAAAAGAATAATCTGTTTTATCAAAAAGAACAGCGTTAATTACAAGAAATATGAGACTAAAAAACTATTATATTTTGCTTTGGTAAGATCAATTTTGGAATTTAGCGCAGTTATCTGGGAGCTGTACAAAATAAAGGTAAATAGAAATTTTTTTTTTAAATCCAAAAAACATTTTGGAAATATTTATATTATGATTTGATTACATGTTACCGATACAACCTGAAATATACTGAATTATTGCACGAGTTTGAGGTGATGATTCTAAGTACCAGATGAAAATTATTAGCTATGTTATTCTTGTGGGACATTGTTAATGAAAGAGTCAAGGATAGTGAACTTTTAGGTACTATAAATTTCCGAATCCCAACGTTCAATAGCAGAGACAATGCTCTTTTTGCTGCTCCAAAGGGATGTAACTCCGGCCTCTACAGCATACTTTGTCTTTACAATGAGGTAGCTGGAGCAAATGCAGAGGTGACTATCTGCTTTATGAATTGTAAAGCATTCAGAAGCATTTAAATGCCTCCGAGTCAGCTTGGTATCAATGACTTCCTCCCTTTCCCCCTTTCCCTACACCCTAACGCTCCTCTTCGTTGTAAGTTTCATGGTAATTTTCTTCTTCCCCTATATTTTAAATTTACTTCCAGTATTTTCAGGGTACCCCTACCTTCAGCCTACCAGACACATTATCCCCCCCCCCCATATTATTCAATTAATAGTGGAAAAATTGTAATTCACTGTCCCCTCCTAATCTGGTCAGTTTAGGTCTTAGGGAGGGGGGAAGGGGGAAGTAGATAAATAAGTAATATTATGATTGATGACTGTGATGTGGGCAAGAGAAAGGGTATCTCACATACAAAAACACATATTTTTCTAAACGCTTTTCTCCTAATTCATTAACTATTGAGCCTTTTCAATTTTTTTCCCCAAGTCGGGAATTATTTTTAATACTTTTGAGTTAAAAACTAGACATACCACTCTTTGGAAATGAATATTGAAAAGTAAGTAGAATTGGTGCAAAATATGCAGTATAATGCCAAAATATCGAAATTTTTCTCTTTTTTTTTTCTAATTTGCTCTCCACCCGAGTCCTGGAATCCGCCCTTTCGAGCATACAAAATGAGATACTACTCAGAATTTTGTGATTCGTGCAGATCTTCTGAAACTTCTGGAATATACCCGCGCCATAGATAGAAATATACATTCGCATAAAAATTGTAGCCCTGGTCATTATAATATGATTTTCCAATTTTAAATTCTTTTGTTCTCACTTTCAATGAATAATTTGCTGATTTTGAAATGTTTGAAAGACCATAATTGAAAATAAATGACTTCAAATGACTTAAATGACCGTTAGACACCTTGAATCTAGAATTCGGAATTTCTGCTTCAGCATACCTACTGTATGAGTTTATTCTACTGTCTACCGAATTTTCGTCACAAAACGCCATTCATTCATTCGCCTCTGCGGTCGATAATCAGATCTTCTTCCTTTAAATGCAGACATGAGAGCTCGATATCTCCTTTCCTTTAAATATTGGGATACATCACGAAACCATCCATCTACAATACAAATGCCTCTTTCTCTGAGTAAACTCACGATGGTTTTGTATAATTTTTTGCATGAACGCAGCATCATTTTCACTTGCTCCATGTGACCCTAACATATCGATGATATACCTATCGGTCATACAGACCGTAAATGGTTATAGAAAGTGCACTTTTAGACCAGGATACGATAGATATGCGCTGATATTAATCTGAACTTTTCTGGTGAAGTGCATCAGTACCAACAAAAATAAGAATCAGCTAGTCAAAATCCTCAATAATTCTCCTGTCAATAAAGGTGATGTATTCATTGATGAGTTCTTTTCTGAAACTGTACGTGACATCAATGATATAAACACGAGGGATATATCCTCCACATCAACTAACATTTTAGACGCGTTAGAGAGCATGTTTTTACCTTGTGTGTGTGTGTGTGTGTATGTGTCAAGCATACATGAGCAAGTTCGCGAACATGAAAACAAGTTCAAGTTTACCAAACGAAGCACTCATTCAAGTTCATCAGAGAAAGCCACTCATTTAAGTTCAGTTCAGGTTCATACAGTCTTCAAGTTCATTTTCGTAACGACGGGCCTACCACTACAGTCAAATAAACTGGAAGTGAACGTCAAAAACGGTTCAAGTTCAGTTCCAATTCACTGTTAAAATTTGTATAAAATTTTCCAGATCCGCCAAGATTAAGCCTACAAAATTTTAAAACATACAAACTGCATCCCTCCTCCCCTCTAAATTTCCGATTCACGTTAGTTGACATCAATCAAGTTTCAACTCGTTTCTCTTTAATGTGTTCATCATCTCAGTTCAACTCGTCAGTCATTAATTTATTCCAATACATTTAGCAAGTTTTTAAGTCATTAAACGTCGATTTTATAACAGTCAGTGATAAGCGCCACTGATTACACTGAATGACAGTTGGTTTTCTATAACTTAGAACAACCTGTCACTTTATGTCCAGGTCGCTTAGTACGTTCTGTCATTTCAGTGACGTAAACTCGTTCAATGTCAGCGAATTGACTAGCCACTTTGCTATGGATGTCAAAGAGTTATTTTCGCTTAGGACTCTACACGCCTCGTATAAGACCAGTCAAGACTATTTTAGACTTCTTTGAGGCTTTCACAGACTCATTTGGATCTTTTGTAGACTTGTCCCATGCTTGATTAAAATTCGGCAACACTTTCTTAGTGTTACTTAAAACTCAGACTCATTCGAAAACTTTGAAGCCCATTTCAGACATGTTCAAGTTACTTATGATTCTTCCAAATTTGTTCCAGATTTTTCACATATCCTCAAGACGTCTTCCAAATGTATTTAAGATACTTGGAACCTTTTTTTAACATGATTCTTTCGGACTTGGTGAAGCTCTTCAAAACTTTCTCAGGTTTGTTGAAAACTTGTACGTGGACTCCAAGACTAGTTTAGAGTTTGCTATGACTCTTCCAGATTTGATAACTCTTCGAAACTTTATTAAAATCTTGTAAGATACTTTCTGGCTCGTTTATGGTTTTTTTTTAACCACGTCACTTCACGCACAGCGCATGCACATTTTATATTTTGATACTTGATTCTCAAGACTTGTTCAAGACACTTCAAGACTCTTCCAAGCTTGTTCCGAGACTCTCACCCGATTCTTACACATTTAAGAGGGCCTCTGAAAAATTTTTAGGACTTAATCCACGTTTTCAAGATTATTCACAATTACTTTAAACCAGTTTCAAAATTTATGACTTTTTCAGATACATTCAAGACTACTTCAAGATTCAAGATCCTTCAACACTTCCAGATTTGTTTAAGACTCTTCAAAGTTCTTCTGAGCTTGTTTCAAGATTCTCCGAAATTCGTCCAAACTTGCCTCTTCAGAATTCGTTATCATTCACGACTCATTAAAGACTCTTGGGAGCTCTAGGTCTGATTTAAATCCATTTAAGATTTCTTCGGGATTACCAAAAACTCACCAAGACTTCAAGGATTAAATCTCCCAAGATTGGTTACAGCTCTTCAAAATTCATTCGAAGCTTCCACAGACTCTTCTCAACTCACCTAAGACTTATCCAGATTTGTATACTACGGCCTTTCGTAAAAGTTCAAGACTTGCTAAAATCAACTAGTTGAACAATGGCGCCACATGCGCAGCACATTGATCAGCCTTCCACTCCGTGGGGAAGTCCAGCTTCGTATCAAATGAAAATTCTTCTCGCGAGTTTTGGGAACTGAAAAATTACATAGACGAATCCCAAGGGATTTAGCAACACTATAATGTATGAGAATCTCACATCACTTCAGCTTAGCTCATTCAGGACTGCGACGGTGTTCAATAACATAGGAACCCCTGAGAACGAATCTAAGATCCGCCAAAACGTTATTAAATTCGTTAAGGCGTTTCAAAAAGCTCTCGGAGAGTAATCCAAATTTACTGAAACCTATCCCAGACTTGACTAAAAGAATTGTTCATAACCCTTCAAAATTCTTCTAGGCTTGTTTAAACAGTTCTGTACTTGACATTCTTCCACACTATATGTACTTTAGGACTAGGTTAAACTCTTCTAGACTCGTTCAAGACTCACTAAGATTATCCTATGCAACTTCCACACTCGGGTAGACCGATGGAATATTGGAAGTGAAAAGCCAAGGCACATGAATACAAAATTCAAAATGAAGAGTCTTTATTTCTTTGATCAGGATCATTTGTAGAACTGAATCCTGCCATAATCGCAAACATCCATTATGGATCGGGGGGGGGGGGGAAGTATCGAAATAATACCGAAAATTTTTTCACTCGTATAGTTTTTCAGTATTCGGGGAGGGGAAGGCTTTGGGGGATTTGGAGGGCTACACTCCACAGCCCCCTTGATTTGCACTTTTAAATGTGGCACTACCCGATTGGTATAATGTACTTTAAAAATACGACTGATTTTTACAGGTTGTTCGAAAAGTGATTTTTCAGGTACTGTTTTATATCAGTAACAGAAAAAGACAATGTAATTCGGAGTTTTAATGAAGGGCGGGCCATTCGAAGCCACTGTCAAGGATGATAGCATGCGCAGTAGAATGTGAAGGTCTGCATTTTCCGCAAGGTTAGACAAGGCTGTTTCCCTCATTATCATTTATGCAGTATGCACAACAATAATGCATTTAGCGGAGGAGAATGTTGAACAGCGAGAATACTCAATACCGGGCTGCCATTTCGTAAGCCTCGAAATTATCGAACAGCAGATACGCGATAATTTTCAGAAATTTTACATATTTCCCTTTCTATAATCAGTATCTGAAACTCACTGACATCCTTTACTTCGAGTTGGAAACTGGGAGCTGAATAGCGAAACTTATCGCAACTTTTGATAAATTCGACTCGACAAGTTTCACAACGAATTGAGATATATTTAGAACCTGTTGCCAGACACCTTATGTATTCTTTACTGCAGCGTGCAGCATTATCAATGGTGTTACGAACAGAATGTGGCTTTCCAATCATACGTCTCACTATCAGCACATCATTCCGTGTGATTACTCTGCTATTTCATAATTAAGAGGGAAAATGCGGTATGTGTGTGCAGATATGCACTAAAGCTGCTTTAATATCCTTGCTGATTTTATCCTCAGGTATAGCAAAACCACCCACAAGCAGCGACACAGAACCAAAACATATAGGTGCTTTCCCATTTTCAAAGTATATTTTTATTACTATTTTTTAAAGCCTATATTCACATTTTTCCTTTGTTTATCAACGTCAGTAAGGTAATTACTATGATTTAGAACACATGTTTTAAAACGTCTATGACAACTTTGTATTTAAAAAAAAAAAAAAAAAGTGTTTTAAATTATTTAAAAAACTTTTTGTTTTAAATAAAAACACTGTTTCCAATTTTATTTTTCTGTTGTTAAATTTTACCTCAAGATACCACAGGACAGCCACGAATCTGTATATTTTTACCTAAATAATAGTAAGTGATAGCTATTCCTATAGGTGACATCATGGCAAAAGTGTTGCAAAATATTTGATACACAATAGAAAATATATATTCCAAAAAAGCTAATACCTAATAGCAATAGGAAATGAAAAACAAAAAAAACTTCTGAGTCATGGCTTAATGCTTATTAGATATTGCTATTGACTTTGTACATAATGTACATTATATTCTACCACGTACCACCACGATACAGTTTGCCTAGTGTTTCAATAATTCCAACATGTGGTCAGATACACTGGACTACCAACTGGGACCTGGTATCGAAGGAGTCGTCTCCTAGCGGCCAAAAATGGAAACTTGGAAAGACTGATCATCTAGGACCATTCAATAAGGATGGCAATGGAAAAAAGAAAACCAAAACTTTTTTCCTATATATATATTTTTTTTTTTTTTTTTAAATTATTAATATTGTGAAAGGTATTCGGATGCGCAGAGAAGGTCTGCTCCGGTTTGTTTGGGTCAGGGAGTGCGCCATTCGAATCAGTCAGAGATGACAGTCAGGCAGTGATTGTAAATAGCATTGGAGAGTTAGAAGAGCTGAGAGCACTGCTAGTTCAGGAGCAAGGTCAAAAATCTGTGGACAACGGTAGCCCAACAACGTCAGCGAGCCAACAACCGGATCTACGAGAGTCCAAGAAGAGACCAGTGGAAAAAAGGAGCCCCGAGTCGAATGGTATCCATCAAGGACCCGCAGGGCGAGTTATGAAAATACCAAGGCTTCAACAGGCGAACCCCAACCCAACTTCGAATAGCAACTTTTTAGCAAACGCTCTACAACGGTCACGTCGTACACTCTCGTCGCAGTAATATGTAAGGACGGGTAAGTGTGACATACCCACGGACTCAGACTCAGTCAAGACTAACCTAAATGTTAAAACTGTAAACTCTTCCAATGTAAATAAAACTTGTGAGCAAAAAACTAGAAAATATGCCCCAATGTGGATCCTGGGCGCCAAGGGGCATTTAGCCTAGTCTAACCGGCTCATACCCATCCCTATAGCCAACAAAAACACCAAAAAATATACTTTCAATCAGAGAAACAATAATAGCGAAAATATGACAAATAATACACAAAAAAACCACAGTAGATAAAATATCCCAAATGGCTGCCAACTTTTGTAACATGGACGTACTCCATTTTAATTGCCAAGGTTTGGCAAGTGAAGAACGCCTAGTAGAATTTGAGAATGCCCTTGCACCTACTTATGTAGGGATTATTGGTCTATCAGAAGTGAAACGAAACGGGGAAAAACTAATGATTAGAAACAATGGCAATCTTTTTTACTATGTTGGTTCAACTATTGGATATAGAGGGGTGCGCTTCTTTATAGATAAAAAACATGTGAAAGACGTAATTGAAATTATAGGTGTCTCTGAAAGATTAGCTATACTGAAAATCAAAATTTGTGAAAATATATCAATCTCCATCTTCCAGGTGTATGCTCCAAATCTTTCAGCCAATAAAGAAGATATCAAAGAATTCTACGATACTTTAGATAAATACTTCAACGTACATAAAAATGAGTATAATCTAATAACAGGCGACTTCAATGCAAAAATAGGAAAAGAAGGTCAAGGCAATATTGGAGTGGGTCCATGGGCAAATGGCAAATCTAATAAAAATGGTAACAAAGTAATAAAATTTTCAAACGAACATAATCTAAAAATTATAAATACATTTTTCCAGAAAAAACTTAACAGAAGATGGACCTGAAGGTCACCAGACGGTTCCACCAAAAATGAAATAGATCTAACATTATCTGATAGTCTGAACATTTTCACTGATATAGGAGTTGTAGCTAAATTCAATTTTTCGTCAGATCATCGGCTTATTAGGTGTAAACTCAAAATTCCGATCAATAAGAAAAGACAATGGCCAAAAAATATAAAAGGCATTTCTCTGGGAATGTGGATACCTATCCACAAAAGAGGAGTAGCAAACGAAACACTGAAATTGGAAATCCAAAATTAGGACTGGAATGATACAGACCCCTCTAACTTTCAAACAAAATACGATATGTTAATAGTGAAATTAAAATTGATAACCAACACATTCGGTATTAAAAAGGGCTCAATTAAAACAGATGATAAGCTTAGCAGTGACACCAAGAATCTGATTAATAGGCGCACGCTACTCAGACAGAGAAATACTCTCTCTAATAAAGATCAGATTGAACTGGCAGAAATTAAGAAATTAATTAAGAAGAAAATTAGAAAGGATATTCATAGGTTCGAACAGGAAAGTGCTGAGAAAATTATTGAGGATACCTGGTCCACTAAGAAAATCAAAAAAGCTCTGAGCAGGGGCAAACATCTACTTCCACGAATTAAAGATAAATCAGATCAGTCAGTTACCAATAGACTAGGAATAAATAAAACAGTCACAGAATTCTATAGGAACATATATAAATCAAGTCAAAACCAGGGCACTGAGGGCCAGTGGAGGGGACACGTGACAAATCGAGACAACGTCTCCAACATTAACGTAAAAGAGGTGATGGATATGATCAGAACTCTCAAGCCCAGCCAGGCCCCTGGCCCGGATGGGATTGAGAATAAAGTTCTGAGAATATTCGAAAATACCTTAGCGCGTCCGCTGGCTTCCCTTTTTAACTATGTTCTCTCCTCAGGACAGGTGCCAAGCCAGAGTTTGACGTCGGATATAATTCTCCTCCATAAAAAAGGAGATAGATCGGACATCAACAACTATCGACCTATCCGTTTATCATCAAATATCTGTAAACTGTTTATGAAAATTATCAAAAATAAAATCTACAATATTCTGGACGCACAACAACCTGTTGAACAAGCAGGATTCCGAAAAAACTTTAGCACCATTGACCATATACATACCCTCAACCAAATTTTGGAAAAATCAAAAGAATATCAAATGAATTTGGCCTTACGGTTTGTCGATTTTAACAAAGCATTTGACTCTCTCTGCCACGAAAATATCTGGACGGCATTAGCCAAACAAGGAGTTCTCAAAAAATTATAGAACTTCTGGCAAACGTACACTCAAAATCTGAAGCGTATTTAAAACTAGACAAAATATCCGATAAAATTCAAATCAGTAGAGGGGTCAAGCACCGTGACCCTCTTTCACCCAATCTGTTTAACACAGTACTGGAAGATGTTTTTCGACACATTAACTGGAAGGGAAAGGGAATCAAAATTAGAGGATCACTATTTGAGACAACCAAAGACTTAAATAATCTAAGGTTCGCTGATGATATTGTTATCATAGCCAAGAACTTCGAGGAATTGAAGACTATGGCCGAAGACCTGAGAAGAGAGAGTAGTAAAGTGGGATTATCCATCAACTTCTCTCAAACAAAAATTTTAACTAACATTACCCCCCCCCCCCCCCGAGGAAATAATAATTGATAACCACCTCATTGAAATTGTTTCTGAATACAAATATTTAGGGCAAATTGTATCATTTGAAGATAAATCTGGCAAGGAACTGAAAACTCGCAGGGCTAAAGCTTGGCGGGCTTTTTGGGGACAACAAATAATCTTAAAAAGTAAAATGAGTTTAAAAACAAAAATTAAAGTTTTCGAAAGCACGGTGATACCAGTGTTAACCTATGGTGCTCAATCATGGGCATGTACTAAAAAACAGATCCAAAAAAGACAATCAACCCAAAACACAATGTTCGCCGGGTCCGAATACCGGAAACCAGAGTTTGTGGTTTGAAAGTCAGCCGATAGCCGATAGCTGTAAGTCAAAAGTAGATGAATAGCGCGTAAACAAAGCCGAAAGCCGATA
The DNA here is from genome assembly GCA_031841125.1 of Acanthococcus lagerstroemiae. Classification (NCBI taxonomy): domain Eukaryota; kingdom Metazoa; phylum Arthropoda; class Insecta; order Hemiptera; family Eriococcidae; genus Acanthococcus; species Acanthococcus lagerstroemiae. The sequence goes on from CM063110.1 coordinate 44,344,563, forward strand.
GCTTCAGCCGTTTCTGTAAAAGACAGAAGCTGTAAGCATGAGCCATATTCTTCCGGCTTCTTATTCGGCTCTTGAGCTTTGGGGAGATTCTCTGAATTAATCAACTAAGCACCAAAAATTCATTTGTTTTGGGTTCCTTTCTCCGGAACTTATGTTAGTAGATAGGGCATTTTTCTTACATTTTCTTTTCTAGTCTCTTGTCCACTGATTGATAGAAAAATTCTGGAAAGCCGATAGCCAATAGCTATAGAATTTTTCTGATTTCAGCCAAAAGTCGAAAGCCTCAGCTGAATCACAGATAGCTGATAGCTGTAGCTACATTTTTCAAGGTCATAGCAATAGCCGAAAGCCTAAGCTGTATAATATGGCTTTCAAACCCTGCAGAAAACGCCATTTAATAAAATACATTGAGCGCTTTTGGACTAAGCATCTAGCGGCTGAGTTGGTTACTATGATAATTTAGCATTGTGCTCCCTGACACTAGATAGAGCAAATACATACACAATGAATGAAACACAGACATATATAATAAAAGCTAGATGACGAACTCCCATAAGACGCCGTGTTAAAAAAATGCGCGGAATCATAGTATAACTTGCGCCTGACGCGTAGGTCATGCGTTCAGGTATGCTTTAGCGTTGACAATGAAAATACGGGTATCTTCCTGTTGTTTCATGTTTTTTGGTGAAACAGAAGGTTCAGAACAAAATTTTACAAAGAACAGAAGTTACTAGAAATGTACATTATATTTTTTGCGCCGATACACTTCATTAATAAAACAGTGTAACATGCAAAATGAGGCAAAAGAAGAAAGAAATATATTGCATGCATTCATCAGCACGCAAAAAAAAAAAAAAGATTTTGCACGAAATTGCGGCCATACAAAAAAATGAAGAAGAAACGCAAACATATAAAAATACATGGAACGCAATCGAATAGAAATCAAAAAATTGATAAGTACTCGAGCCACATCCAGTTTTGACATGTACTCGTATTGTACATGAATCATTATTATTTACATTATCATATTGTGCCTGCTTAGTCGCACTTTTGTTTGTTCTAGTCAACTTTTACAGTTCAAGCAGTACAGAGATCGAAAGTGTCCAGGTGGATTATATTTATTATATCATGCTCAGTGGTGGATCTAGACATTTTCCAGGAAGGGTGTTTTGAAAATAAAACTTTTTCCACCTCCGCCCCCTAAAAAACTGAGGTGGATGTCATTTTAAATAGTTTCTGAAGACGAGTTTCATAATGTGATTCTAGGATATTGAAGGGTTTTTAGTGTGTTTTTCTTAAATGTTCTAATCATCAAACAGTGGAATCTTCAGCCTTTCAGCTTTCAATAGCTTATACTTTTATTTGTCGACTACTGAGTATCCACTCAATTTTCTAACGTTCCTACTTCTAGCTCGAACTTTTAATTTCAACTTTCAACTTTTACCAAGGCAAACCCCTTATTAAGTCTTATTCTATTTTCTTTTTATTGTTGTCCCCGGTTTGTTCTGGAAGAATAGAAACGAAGGTTGTCTCCTTAATTCGAAAGCTTCTCAGAATTGAAACTCAATTCTGTAATACAACGTGTACAATTCAATGGGTAAATACACACACACGTCCGCATTTCATTTTTAATATCAGTAACACATCCGCATGTTCCACCGAAGCACCGTGTAAACATTGCCAAAAATTTAAGTACTTTTTTTTTCAAATCAAACAATGCGTATACGAATATACATGGACGTTATCAGCGGCCAACTAGATATGCGAACATTAAAACGCGATAATCGCATTCATGGCGCTTCATTAAAATTGGACTTAAATCACGCTATCTAAAAATTAATTAGACAACGCTATTACGTAGTTAATAAAAAAAACATTATCGACGAATTCGATATCAGAATTTCGAGTATATTGGCGGATTAATGCGGCCGTGCTATCTTCAGCACAACATGTTGAATTTGTTCCACATTGAGGGTTAGCAAAAATAAACGAAGATAATGGCCGAGTTGAAGTACATGAGACAGAAAATTTTCACTACTTTAATTCTGCACTCGCACGTGTCAGCTTTCAGACTAGAATGTAAATTTTACTATCCGACCTCACGAAACACGAGCATGATTTTCGGAATATCTGACAGCATAAACTGGCGATCTATCTGCTCAGGACTGGGGTTACAAAAAATCATATGATCTTTGGATAAAAAAAATATCATGATCTAGATCGCTTAAAGATCAGTAAATTCGTGAACCGAATAAACGCATAAGCTGAGATCGGAAAGCTCACAAAAATTGGGGAAAATTGTGATTCAAAGATCAAGCGAATCACCAGCCTACATTTCATCACTACCAAGTTATGATCACTGTCAACATCAGCTCCCGAATAAGTTTTCCAGTCTAATATTTGATTCCCAAGACGTTGTTTTGTAATAATATAATCAATTTGATATCTACCTTCGTTACCTGGACTCTTCCATGTATACCTTCTCCTACAATGATTTTTAATTTGAGTATTTCCTATAACTAAGTTATACTTTGCACAAAACTGTATCAAACGCTCTCCTCTTTCATTTCTCAATCCCAATCCAAAATCCCTAACTATATAACCTTCTTTTCTTTCACCAACTCTGGCATTTCAATCACCCATAATAATAAGATTCTCTTCGCCTCTACCATGCTTTATAAGCAGGGCCGGCGTTAGATGTGGTACACTATACAAAATGCACCACACAGGCAATTCTGTGTGGTGCAATGCACCATACAGCGGTTTTCAACCAAAAATTACAACTTTATGTATATTAGGGGAAATGTGCCATTTATGGGATATATTCACTGCTTGGTTTCAAAACTTTCTGAAATTTGCTTATCCTACAAAAGACGATCCTGTCCTCTTAGTTCTAGATGGTAATTTCTCTCATACTAGGAATTTACAGATTATAACTTTAGCTCGGGAGAATTTTGTATCAATTGTCAGCCTTCCTCCTCATTCTACGCATCGCATGCAACCTCTAGATAAGGCCTTTATGTCGCCATTTAAAACATATTATGCGCAAGCCATTGAAAATTGGCTGAAACACCACCCAAGTCAGAAAGTTTCAATTTATCAAATAGGTGAACTGTTTGGGACAGCTTTCTTGAAGGCAGCAACCTGTTCCATCGCTGTTAATGGTTTCAGAACGACGGGATTGTTCCCAGTGAATCGGAACCATTTCCAAGAAGGAGATTTTCTGTATGATTCTCAGAACCGAGGTACAATCCTTCCACAAGCTTTGGTACCCGTTGAAATAAATACGCCGGAGGGGGGGGGGGAGAGTCCGCCGTTGATGCGGACATGCTAAGAAGCTCCGAACCACTATCATCTTCTTCCATTCCAGCGCTACCGGCTGCTGCTGTATCGACCCAAAGCCAGTCTGTTGTTCAAATAGGCAGTACCTTAATTGGTCCTCTACCAACTGCTGTTGCACTCACTACACCAACTGAACCAAAGCAGCCTTCGTCGATCCTCATAACTGGTTCATCACATAAGAAGACCTTGGAAGACCATGAAGCTAATTTCTAAAGTCAAAAGTAGGTAAAATTCTGAACCCCTCTTCCTCTTCAAGTTCTAGACATTAACTGAAATTTATTTTTAGATTGTAAATTGGATGTGAAAAAATGGGGCCGATCGAGGAAGATAATTTTCACTGATAATGATACTACCAATTTTGCACCAAAACGTTGTGCCAAACGGAATAAGACAACAGCTGATGACAAGGACGCTGACTTTATAGTAGAAGGACCTTCCACGAGCAAACTGAGTTCATCTCAGCCTTGGAAAAGCTACATTTTCTGGAAAGAGATACTATGGTAGTTCTTCATTGCTTTCAACAGGGTTTATCTGTCGGAATTTGCCTTCTCCTAGGTGCTTTTGGTCGCGATTCTAACAATATACATATAACCTCATTCAGCGTCTTTCTTTTATTTTTTTTTTACGCTTAAGCCTCCTCACGACGGCAAGGTATCACCCAAGAGGAGACTGTTTATGTTAGGGGTATAGTATTTGGTATCATTTTGCAGGGAATTGTAAAGAAAATCTTCTCAGTAGGATGGATGCTTCCCTTACCTAGTACCATTTTCTATTTATCTCACGGGGGGGGGGCATCTACTTTTTGAATAGCACCCTGCGGTGCTCCCCTCTGAGCCGAAGGTTAAGCATATTTTTGATCCCCTAAACTATTCCAATATCTCACGTACTTTTCGAATTATTTGGAAAAAACTAAGAGGGCACATTTACCGCCAAGCGGGAAAACGCACAAGGGTCGGGAGATGGGTTTTATGTGAGTTATTTAGTAAGCCAGTCCACACAGTAATCCACGAAGGAGTGTTCGGTCGCAATTTTTTCCAGTTCAAATAGAGGAAACGGTTCGATTATGGGATAGGGTCTGAAAATGAAGCAGAAAAATTTCTCCAAACGTTACGGGCTGCGCTCTACCGGAATCTCCACAGAAGTCGCGTTTAGGTACTGCATGCGCTATCAAATAGGCACTAAAACTTGGAGTTCCCAAAGTTGGTAGCCCTGCGTACTGAAAAAGTCATCATGTGCAATTTTCCATAAGATTACAGCAAACTTTAAACGTCTTTAAATCAATTAGAAATTGATTTAAAAAAAAATCTAGTCCTACATTTTATTGTATTGTTACTAGATAATAGAATTACAGTCAACGCAAGTGGGTGAATAAATTTTGGGCCCTTTTTTTCCTTCTTAAGGATAGCAGTATTTCCATTTAAAATTATCCATGACCACCCTTTCAGCTTCACCCGTACAGGTGATTTCGTAGCGCTCTCTAGTGCAGGTTTTATCGCCTATTGTAATTGCGAGCGTTTGTGAATTTACAATTTATAACCAATTGTTAATTTTTGAGTTTGTCAATGCTTTCTTACCAGTGTTACCAACACTCCGGCAATTGCCTGAGATTTTAGGCAATTCTACATTCTTCCGAAATGTTCCCGGCACTCAGGTATTTTCTTGATTTTTCCAGCATTTTCTCGGCACTTAGGTACTTTTCATCAATATCAGGCACTTTCTGTACCTCACAATTCCGTCTGCACTTATTTTCTAAATTTCACATTTCTGAATGTTGGCAATTTTGCTGCGTGCTGAGAGCTACGAACTATCATTCTTTCATTCATAAGTTGGCCAAATCTGCTGTCTGCTTTCGTTGATAAAACGAAAAATCATAGCTTAGAAAGCCTTAATGAAGCCATGTTTTTAGTTGTTAGTTGGTGTGTCAGTTCTAGTGCTAGATTCGAAAGATACATGATTTACTCGAACTCGTGTTCCAAAAATTTCCTGCAGCCTCCGGTAATCTCAGACGTTTTCATTATACAATCCTAGGCAACTCTGAACTCGTGAGTTGGTAACGCTGTTTCTCATCCGTACCAAGACAGAAAATTTTGACCTCGTAGAACTTCGTTTTCGGACTTAAGATTTTTTGAAAACCAACCCTTCACTTGTTCTTCATATGGACAGTCATCTTTAAAGTTGTACTCCTCTACGTACATGCATCGACTGTCTGTGACCCGAGCAGCATGTTTTGGTACATGTTCGCAGGATACCATAGCAAAATCTGAGACGGATCGGCACAGTAGACGCTGAGATATCGATTTCTTCGTGCATGGTTCGGTTTCACAACCTCAAACGCATTTTTTCTCAAAATTAAAATTTCACATTCTCAAGCTTCAGCTCCTTTTATTTCAGTCTGTATTGAAGTTAGAGACTTGATTTTTGTTTTAGAAATGCAGGTACATTCGTGCTCTATCAGGTTCAACCAAAAACTCAAAAACAAGTTCTCCGACATGTAGTGCCTTTCCACAGAGCTTCTCACATATACACATGTAGACTCTCACAGTTTCAGACATCCGACTTGTACTGTGTAATTTCACGGATCACACCAACCTTCTTCCTTCCAGCAATTCCTCTTCTTATTCTAGGTCTAGTTAAATTTCGGCATAATACTTCATCTCCACACTCAATCCCTTCCACCAGGTTTTCCTCAATATTTCTCACCAGACATCACTCAATTAGACTTCAGCAGCCCATTCTGGACCAATTTTCAAATATACACGTCAAGTGGGGTAATTCGGCATACGTTTGCTTCTCCCACGCTTGAGACCGAGTCGGTCCCAAAATTTCGGAAAAAAGCATCGTTCAGATCACGACATTCCAGTCAACTCTTCTAATCCGCAATATTTTCACACCAGCCAACTGAATGAGTCCCACGCAAGTCCTCACTGAAGTCCGCCGTTTCGATTTGACCTTCTTCGACGAGCACACACACGCGGATCATCCAGCTACCGTAAATAATACGATACGATGTCAGCTGTAGGCTCGACTAGTCCACTGGTCGACTGAACTAAACTGCAAATCGAATACAAGGTGAAGCAAGCAAAATGCTGAGCGCGGACTGCAGCTCGAATTTCGTAATCTGGTTCCCGTTCGCGAATCGCAATTTCAGTCGACGAAATCGACATACATCGACGAACACTTCTCTCTACATCCACTCCGCCGCCTCTCCATAATATGGAATTTGTGCAGGCAAATATAATGTAACTATTGTATCCAGAAGCAGTACTACGTAACCATATTGAATCAGCTGGTAACAAGATGACCCTGAATAAATAGCATTGCCACGGTGCCGCGACTGCTACAGTTGCCAAACGTGAAAATGTGATCGTGATTTCTTCGTGATCTTACACGCTTGTGCAAACGCGACCGCCGATTTTGCAAATGCCAAACAGTAATACCTTTCGAGACGCCCAACTTTCTGAGAAGAACCGATCCGACAAGCCGGCACCGAAAGCGGTACAATAATTTTAAGAAAATCGACACGAATGTCCCGCCGAGTGCTTTCGAGTTGCACCGCACTAGTTTCCCGTTTTTCTCATTTCACGATGGCTAGCAAATTTCTTGGCTCTAGCAATGGATGTGCGAGAACCGACAAGAAATGCAACCAAGAACGAGGTAGAACATACGTATCCGCTCTCTTGTTACGTGGATTAAAGTTTACCGACAGAACTGCGCAATAAAATAATCAATTAATCATCTGACACGTGCTCAGAGACTGAAAAATTACGACGTAAAAGTCAATGACTTCACTAGTTGGCTGCATACATTCATTTTGTCTCAAACGAAACCGATAAGCTAGGTACCAGACACGGTACGGTTTTTCGAAGTACGATATCAGAGTGTGTTCTTGCAGTGAAACAGAGCTTCGAAACTACTTCAGATTTTAGTTGGAAAATTTTAGCAGAATACATGCCAACAGTTTGAATTCGAAACAAGTGTGTCGACACCTGACACAATGGATACGCCAAAATTTAAAAGTATTATTACGACAGAGAATTTTCTGTTTTCTCAAAACATATAATGAGACTGTTTCACAAAATACAACATTGAGACTATCTTCCACCAAATACTCAAAAGGAACATCACAATATTGTGAGCCTTTCGTTTCAAAAATAAGTCACACTTCATTTTGGGAATACTGCAAAGACCAGATCAAATGCAGGCAGTCTGTTTATATTTTACCACGGTATCTATATTATAAACGCATACTATATAATCTGACTTCCTCAGTTCTCAACATAGCATAGACGAAATTATACGGTATGAGGACTTGAATTTACCACATTACGACCCCGAATAGACTACACGACTTCGGGAACCTTGCTACGCGCTGTCCAAAGTTGAAGGAGAAAATGCATCGGTACATGTCATCAAGAACCTCCATCGAGCATCCCTAACCAGTTGCGTAACACCTCTAACGAAACTGACTCAAGATTGTAAGGTCACGCTAAGGGAATAAAAAATGAAGATGTACTACTATACCTCTTCGACTTCGATGACATTATCATCGTCCGAATCCTCCTGTGTTTTCTCATCTGCATCGTGTAATTCGATATCAAATACGGCTGCCATTTTGCTCGAGTTTCAGTTACATTTATCGGGTAGAGAAACAACTAACTGCACGAGACCGTAAAACAATTACGATGAATATCGAAATTATATTATTCTAAGAAACGAAAATTCAAAAACGTATTATCGATAAACACCACGAACTACACATTCACACAAAATTGGATATAGCAATACACATGCTTCAAGATCCAATTTGGGGAGACATGGAATTGAAAAGTTCGAGAGAAAACAGGTTATGTTATTTCACAGATCGTAATTCACAAATTCCAAAAGTCAGCTGCTTTTCGTTCTTTGTCAATGGTCAGAATGCCAAAATAAAGAATGGAAGTTAAAAAAGGACTATAAAGGTACTATAGCAGTATAAGGCATAAGGTACTTTATAACTATTTTAAATATTCAAGTTGCAGAACAAGAATGAAGTATCTCTACAACAGTTCCCATGCAGAATGCAGATTTGCAGAAACAATTCCCAATCTGAATTCGAATTTTCTAGAATCTAGAAAATAATTCAGAATCTGAATTATTGCGGAATGTGAGATTTCCTCCAGGTCATTCATTCATTTTCAAATTTCTAATCACTCCTGATATTTCTCAAAATATAACTGCTGCTTCTTGGAACTAATTCCTGATTACAGTTTAGTAAAAATAAATAACAAATTTTTGATTTTCGAAGCTTGAGAATATTCAACTAATTTTAGTCAGAACCCTCCCAGTTCACAAATCACAATGTATTTATAATAAAGCTACTATTTATAATACGCCACAATAAAACCAAAGAACCAACTTTTGCAGTCCACAGGTCCACGCTCGACAGTCGACACAGAGAAGTTCAAAACCTGCGACTCGACCATACTCGATGTCATTAGAGACATCATTCAAAAACGAAAATCACGTTTTTTAATGCATGTTTTGACTACTTAGAATTGGTACAAAGTTGCAGTGATCCCCATTACCTGTGCTTCGTAAGTCACTGCCAGGATCTTATGAATTGTTCACAAAATTTACTATATCTTTGGAAACATGAAATCTATGTTTCACGTAAAAGCTCTTCAACACATAAGAATGATAACTGATTGAGGATCAATATTTATCCCCTGTAAATATAAAAACTTCCACGTTTCTACACCACGAGCACAGCTACAACTGCTGAAAATATTTATCAATCTAATCATAAAAAATAATTATAAATTTCTAACATACTGCCAATTACATCGAAGACATTCAGAACACTGAAAGAAAAACTTTACAAACTATGACGACACAAGTTCTTGTAATACGTGAGGGTTCTAGGAGTACGCCATTTACTCGTCTCGACAATTAGCTTCCTTCCAGATGCATAATCCAGAGATTTACAGTGGATGGACACAAGAGTAGTTATAAACGTACTCATCTGATTGATTTCGTCAATCTTCTTTCGTATCGTATTTATCTGAGTAACTTCATTATCTGAAATGTTCCTATCTCCTGTCTGTTTCACTTTGTCCTGCTGGTATGCGACTCTCCCCATCAATCGTTCCTCATTAACTAAAATAGCGCAGACTTGCTCGTCATTAATTTGCTTTAGCGAGCACATCGCCTCTGAATTCGTGAGCATAGATTTCATCTGTTCGGCAACACAACGTTCTATATAGTTTCGCCTGCTGGCACTCCACAAATTTTTCGGCGAAACATACAGCATAGTGGACTGAACGCATTTCTGGAGGGCGATATGTAACAGCTGACGGTCCATCACAACCTTATGAAACGTGTCAACCGCCTCCATTAAACCCAATTCCAATTTAGTTACTTGAATATTATGTGGTGTGTCTTTCATCAACGCTGCGTACGAAGGTTTCGAGTTTCCCGCTTTCAAAAGGTACAATCGAGTTCCCATCATTTTCTTCATTTCATTAACTAGAACAATGTTGTCCTTATAATACTTCAGGTCTTCTTGAAATTCATCATCATCGGTGGATATTATGGTCTGGATTAACGCCATTGTAACAATTATGAAGTAAACAGTTCTGAAAAAAGAAAATGGACAAATACATAGATAATACAAAATAGAAATGCGGACTAATGGAACATGGAATCACATATAAAATGTTGGTTAACTCAAAAGAGAATCGGTTGATAATACATCTCACAGAATGAGAACCGATCACACTCATAAAATTTCCAAAATGTAATACAATTTTTGAATTACGAGAATCAGCCGAGTAAGCCATTTATGAAATCTAACAACCATGATGGAATGAGAAACACAACTCAATATAGGAGGCAATTACGCACAAAATATAAATTTAAGTATTTCTCAATTTTGTTAAATGGTGAAAACAAATAAGACACTCACAGAACCTCTTTTGTGACTTACGATCGGCGCCGAACGAGCTTTGTTGCACAAGGGCAACAATAGATGTGTAGGAAAGTATCATACTCACCAGCGTGCAGTTTTCCTACGAGGGATACACAGTAGGATGCGTCGACTAACTTCAATATCTAAATTTTTTCGTTCATTAAATTACTTTAGCGTTCCACAAAAATGCCAATATTCTTCATCGGACTCTCATTTACTGTTATTATCACGGCGCCAATTTAATTTTATCAAAATTTTGAATGATGATTCATGTCAGTGTAGCCAAGAAGACAATTCTACGGTGTATTTTCAATAGCTTTTGAAAACACCCATATTAATTTTGTAGGTTTGAAAAAGGGTTTGAAGCATTCCCGAAAACCCGAAATGCATATTTTTGGACACATTTAACAAAAACAAATGATCTGCATACAATAATATGCATATATAACTGTCAACTCCAGATAATAGTTCCAATTGGTTCCAAGATTCCAAGAACTTGTTCTCCGAAATGACGTTATGTTATTCATGAGATAGAAACGCGCTCTGGTAGAGAACATTACAACTCAACATTTCAATTTTGAAAGTAAAAAATAACTTTAAATATTCACAAACTAGATCAATGAAGGTCCTTTTTGATTTAATCAAATCATAACAGGGAGACAACCATGAACATTAACTATTTTTTACAATCTATCCGAGAACAACGTGAAAAGGAAGTCCCGATACTGATAAGAAAGTGTAGACAAGAGAATGCCGAGTGCCGACCCTGCCGTTTGCCCGGAAAACTCTGGTCAATTTTTCCTTTGGAAAAGTAATAAATTTCAACAAATTCAACTGCCTCCCATCTGGTTCTTTTTTCTTTAGTTATCGCTGCGTACTCCCAATATCATGTCTTACATGAAACAGTATGTTACCGAAAATATAACCAAAATTCTTTCATGGTCCGCTCAAAGCTCACAAGTTTTAGAAGTAAGCGAGTATTCATTCCTGCTTATGACGTTGAAGTCTATACACTGTACCATTGTTGAACAACTAGTTCATTGTTTTGTGAATCGTCTAGATTCCCGAAGTCGTCGACTGGTGCATGGGCGTTCCAAACTGCTCAACATTCAGAGTAAATACGTTGAAACACACCGTCGAAGAAGTTGTTTCCTATCTCGAAACAGAATTCGCTAAGGTATTGAAAAAACTTGAGCTTAATAAACCAGAATGAGCGACATGACAGTTCCTTAATTCAACGTAAATTCTCTTACAGAGATACGCATCAGAGAACATCGAACCTCCTCAAGTGAACGTACACGATGTAATCCCTGAATGTGTCATTATTAGTAAACTAAATACGGCCAACTTGGATTTGACTCCGAAACCAAATGAGATTATTGTTGATGCTGCATGCGGAGCAGCCGTTCTCAGAGGCTCGCATGTGTTTGCCCCCGGAGTTATGGGTGCCTTACCAAGTAAGCAGAAAATAGAAGTTCACAAACACGTTTTTCTCCAAAACCGCTAATACAGTCATGTTTGTTCGACAACAACCAGCGACCACCATTGGTTCACAAGTATCAGTTTACGCCGACATATCCATGAACTGTCTGAAGGGTTATAAACAGTGCTACTCGGACGAAGGAAAATTATTCGTTGGCAATGGAATTGCGCAGATGAATCGTCATCAACTGTTTGACGGAGACAAACGGCCACGGTACAAACTCGAGTGTAATATAAGCAATGTTTAAGTTACAAGCTTTCTTATTCGCGTACACACCTATTCCCAGGGGAGTAGCAGTTGAAATGCATCACCCTGTTTTTGGACTCGTGATGGTTGAATGTCCTACAGATTACGGAGTTCTGCAGAATCTACCATCCATGGTGTGTGTTCGAACGCTAGATCCTAAACCTGGCGAAACTATATTAGATATGTGCGCTGCTCCTGGAAACAAGACTACTCACATAGCGACACTGATGGATGATCGGGTGAGCGAAATCTCACCATTTTCAATATGCAAAGGGTGGAATGGAGCGAAAAACTAAATAACAGTTGTATTTCAGGGCACGTTAATAGCCATCGACAAGGTAACTAAAATAACGTCTGTAAAATCGAAGTGTTCTGCACTAAGACTCGGAAAATGTGTTCTTACGTTTGCTGGTGACTCTCGCAAACTAGTCAACGGACCTGGGCGGCCACTAAACGCTGGGCCGCCATTCTCACCGGAGACGTTTGATCGAATTCTACTCGATGCTTCGTGTAGTGGATTAGGAATACGACCCATGTTACACAACCATGTGCAGACAGAAAGCCGGATGAAATCTTTTTCGAATATACAGAAGTCATTCATTGATAATGTATGCATCGGTAAGGTTGTAATTTGCTTTTAGAAAAAGTGACACCCAGTAAATTAGTAATTTCAATCTTTAACAGGCTGTTCCTCTGCTCAAACCCGGTGGTATTCTGGTGTACAGTACGTGTTCCATTATGCCCGAAGAGAACGAATGTGTAATCGCCTGGTTGCTGGAAAAATATCCAGAAATGGAGTTGGTGGCAGCTGAACCGAAAATCGGAGCACCTGGTCAGCCTAAGGTAGGATTCGAAATGAAAACTGAGAGAATGTAACGTAGTCTCAGCGTGAACTCGACAGCTCATGAACGTTGTACGTATTTCAGTGCGGTCTAACCGACGAACAAAGAGCGTTAGTGCAGAGGTTCGGACCCGGCACTGATACCGAAGACTCGATTGGGTTTTTCCTAGCTAAATTGAAGAAAAAATGACGGAACCGTTACCTCGGTTGAGAAATCTTTCAGTTGCGGCTTCATACATCTTCAGCGGCTCGATACCGCTGGTAAGAATCCAGCACTTCTGCTCTCAGACTGGGCCGAACTAAAGTCAACGAGTTGATGATATGCTCCTGTTTGATGCGGCTCGCGGTCATGTCTTCTCGGAACAATGCTGTGTATCCAGCCTACGAATCAGATATTACCAATTATTCGAGTAAATTTACTAGATTGTACTTTCCAATGAATTGTGAATAAATATGTTCTGTTTCGAAGATGGACTCTAATTTCATCTTAACGGATGATGTCAATCGAGAATAAAAAATCAGGCCGATGAAATTTCACCGGATTTCAGTACCTCTTTCATCAAGTTCATCAAATCAGCTCCGGAAAAGTAATCAGTATTTCTAGCTATTTCGGTCAAATCAACGCAGGCTGATAAGGGCATTCTGTGAACAAAAATATGAAGTCAGAAATGTTGAAGTATTTATGTGTATACACTAATTACCTAATGACAGATGAGACAGCATGCTGCCTTCGTTTAGTTCATCCCGAACCGTGTTCACTGACCCAGTCAAATTACCCATAATAATGCCCAAATTATTCTTTTTTTTTTTGCTGAATGATGTAAATGTGTAAATTCGTTCTTTAATTGGTGAAGAGTCACCCTGACCGCTCGAGAAAAGAAAAAGTAGCTGGGACCAAGAGCTGTAGTAAATTTTACACAGACCGCTCGAGTAAAAAAAGACAGCCATGACCAAGATCTCTTAGCTCTTGATATCTAAAATCAAGGAGCCGGAACCAGAAAACATTTATTTGCTTCGGCCTAAGCCAATTTCAAAATTTTCCTGGAGCTGAAGCCAGAAGGCTAGACTGCGGGTACGGCCCTTCAACCTCGTCCCCTTTCTTACCCTTGATCTTCTCAATACGCCTTCACCCTTCCTTTAAAAATAACTGATGGAGCCAAGACTGGAGCTATCAATAATTTACTGCCAACAAGAGCCCGATGAACATTATCGGCCGGGGCTCGAAAAAAATTATTCAACAGAATCAGCGCCAATTTCAGCCGGAGCCAGTGCGAAACGGCTCCAAGCTTCTGCTGAAATCATAGCTCTGTCTGTGTTTGTTCCAGGGTTAGACAAAATCACATGATCTTTAGATGAAATACATCATGATCTAGGATCACTGAACGATCATTAGATTCGTAATCCGAATGATTAAGATCTTTTTCTGATTTCTAAAATGATCAAAAATCCAAAAGATTATAAAAATCGGGCAAAATCGCGACCTACCGATCAAGAAGTCAAAAGATCATGATCTTTTTCACGATAAGATTTCTTTTTTTTCAAAATTATGTTTGTAGATCTGTCTTTTTTTTTTATCTCTCTATATATTAAAACCAAAACTCCTTCCCCCTCCCCCTTTCTGAAAAAAAAACCTCCAAAGAGCCTGATATCTAAATCCCGGCCTTCGTCCCTACCACCTCCTCCCTCTCATCCGTGGCTGAGGAGGGGTAGCCTACCCCTAGGAGGAGGTTCCTGGTATATGATCGAGGTCCTGGAGGGGGAGGAGGATCATGGTGTGGGAGGGAGCTGTGGAGGGAAATGGAGGCCAGGAGTTATAGTGGTGGGTATGGGGTCCCTACCATCGGCGATGGCCTACCCTAAAGAAGGGTTCCTGATGGGTAGGGGAACTTCGGGAGGCACGCTGAAGAAGAGGTTTGCGGTAGGGAAGGAGGGCCATGAGAGGGCGGGAGCTGTGGAGGGGAACTCCTCCCCCCTGGAAAAAACTCCGAGGGACCTGAAGTCTAAGTACTAGCCTTTGCAACCTCCTTCTACTTCTCGTCCTCTTCCTCCTCCTCCCTCCATTTCCACCCTTCCTCTCCTGGAAAAAACCAAAATTCCTCCTCCTCCCTCCCAGAGAAAAAACTCCTAGGGGCCTGATATCTAAATCCCGTCCTTCGTCCCTGCTACTTCCTTCTTATATCTCTCTATCTCTCTTCTCTAAAAAAAACACATTACGGGTTGTCTACCTAAAAATCAGAAAAATTGCAGGGGCAGATCAGCTACTTTCAAGGACATAATCTGTTCTAACATACAAGATCTCCAAGTTTTAAGTCATAACCGACATAAAAAGACATATAATGACATAATTACCCATAATCTCTAAGATCTCAAGTCACAAGATACAACACATAGTCTAACTTGAAGCTACCTTGGACTCTGAGGTCTCAGGTCCTTATGACAGGCATAAAAAGACATATAATGACATAATAATTACCCATAATCTCCAAGATCTCAAGTCGCAAGATATAACACATAGTCTAACTTAAGATAAATCATAGACGGGGAGGGGGTTCGTGGTGGAGGAGGGAGCAGTAAAGGTAGGCCACCCACTGCGGGTTGCCTACCCTGCCCCTTAATTGATATATTTTCCAGGGGTAGCCTACCCTCAGGAGGGGTTCATGGTTGACGAGGGAGCTCCTGAAGGGGGAGGATGGCCCCCTGTGGGGGCGTGAGCTGTGGACGGAGATGGAGGCACTGGGTGGGGCGGGGGGTCAAGATGAGTAAGAGGACTTGGTGGAGGAGAAAGTCTTTGGTGAGAGTGGGGACTGGGGAGAGAAATGGCCGTGGTACGGGAGAGGCTGGTGGCGGGGTGGGGTCCTGAGGGGGAAGGACTCACGGGGGATGGGGTGGTCATGTTTGTAAGAGCTCCTGGGTGGATAGCCAGGGATCTTCAAGGGGGTCGGAGTACCATACTGAGGACAGGGGCTGTGAAGGGAGATAGAGCCCAAAGGGTAATAGTGGGTGAGGCGTCCTTGTGGCGGAGGAAATCTTGGTAGGATAGGGTGACCATTGAGGAAGGAGGTAGTGGTGGGTGGGGGTCCTGGTGGGGCAGCAAAACTTTGGTAGATAAATTCCCGGGGGATAAGAGGTACTCATGGTGGAGGAGGGAGGTCCTGGAGGGGAGGAAATCCACGGTGGTGGCGGGGACTGTAGAAGGAGATAAAGGCCCCGGGTGGGGGGGGTGAGTACGAGGTCCTGGGGGAGCAGGAAGTCCTTGGTAAGAGAGGCGGCCGGGAAGGCGAATGAAGGCCATGGTGCGGAAGGTTCTGGTCCCGGGGAGAGGGTTTTGAGGGAAAGGTTCCTCGTGGGGGAGGGGTAGTCATAGTGGTGGAAACTCCTGGTTGGAGGACCCGGAGATCATCGAGGTGGTTGAGCGAGGAGGCCGTAAGGTGATGGAGCAGCGAAAGGGGAAGGCTGTAGAGACTAAGGGCGCCATTGGGGAGGGATTGAATACTGCGAAGGTAAAAGACCATAGAGTGGGCATTGAAGTCTCTGGTAGGAGATTATGGCCGTTGTGGGGGAGGATTTTGTGGCTGAGGAGGGTTGCGACTGTTGAAGTGTGACCGTAGAAGCGGAGAGCGACCGTGGTGAATGGGGGGTTCATGGTGGAAGATTGAGGACCGCTGATAGATGGGGAGCAAAAGAAGCGCAAAGCAAACCTCAACTCAATAACAAAAGTTTTAGACCAAACACTGCGGCAGCTAAGCAACCATACAAGAGAAATCTGATGTCATAAGTTCAGAACAGGGTTGGCAATCTGAAACTGAATCTGAATCTCGAAGCTCAAGCAATTAGCTAAGCAACCATACAAGAGAAATCTGATGTCATAAGTTCAGAACAGGGTTGGCAATCTGAAACTGAATCTAAATCTCGAAGCTCAAGCAATTGTGCTGTCTCTGAAGCCGAATCCAGATGCTAAGTGTAATCACCTTGAGGGGGAAAAGCCGCAGGCGCGAAGCGCTGAGCAAGGCCGGCACGAACCAAGCGAGTGCCGGCGGGGGGGGCGAAGCGGCCAGGGGGCAAAGCTCCCTAGTGGCCCATAAACCAAATAAAATAAAGTAAAAAATAAAAAAATAAAAATAAATGTATTACTCGCGTAACCATGCATACGAAAACGCATAAGAACGATGGAAAACGGATGGTACTTCGGTGACGGACACATTTTATGTCGAAGGGTCCACAGTGGTCAACTCCAACAACATAGAACGGCCGTGTTTCTGTGGTTCGCTCCGGAGGCAGCTGACCCATTGTTTGTGAAGCCGTCCATGCCTTATAACGGGCACATGCTACGCAGCGACGAACAGTACTCTTGATGACACCGTTAGGACCACCAGTGAGCCAAAAATGATTCGACAAGAATGCCCTGATGAACCCTCGATTTGCGTGAAAGTAACGTGTATTAAGTACTCCACATACAGCTGTACGAACCGACTGCGAGAAGGCCAGATGATTGGGTGGCGTTTGTCATACGGCAATAAGAGATTATTGAGCCGACCAGCAATGAGCAACCCATCGGTGTCCAGGATCGGTTGAAGTGTGTACAGAGGACTACGGCGGGAAACCTGTCGCCCAAGCTTGACAGAGGCGATCTCGGCAGCAAAATACTGCTGCTGAGCAAGCTTGATAAGAAACAATGTAGCTTGTTCGTACTCGGCAGGTGTCAAAACGGCTAGTGATGGAGTGGTTGGGTCGGATCGCCCTGACTTACAGTTCCTGT
Organism: Acanthococcus lagerstroemiae; assembly: GCA_031841125.1. Taxonomy (NCBI): domain Eukaryota; kingdom Metazoa; phylum Arthropoda; class Insecta; order Hemiptera; family Eriococcidae; genus Acanthococcus; species Acanthococcus lagerstroemiae. The sequence goes on from CM063110.1 coordinate 44,362,177, forward strand.
TTGCTTGGATGCTGGTTACAAAGCGGTAGATCCAAGCTGTTACGGCTCTAAGATGAGCGAATGAGAAGAATCGATCGAATAAACTTAAGCCAGTAGTAGTCTTGAGTAGGGTGTGCTTCCAAACAATACGAATCAACGTTAGCGGACCGCGTAACCCAACTAACAAAACTGGTAGTTTGCGACAGAAAGTCGGGTCCGTGCAGCCAGAGATTGGACCGCATCAGCTTCTCGATTTTAGTGCCCCGAGATGGTAGGTCGGCAGGGTTATCGTCAGTTTCAACGTAGGCCCAGTGCTTGATGGGCAGGATTGACTGAATCTGCCTCACCTGGTTAGCCACGTATTCCTGTCACGACTCTGGCGTTTTGCAAAGCCACGAAAGTGTTACCTGAGAACCTGAATAGGCAAAGAAGTTTTCCATACCAATGTCCAGGTGTTAGCAACACGGTTTAGCAATATCGACAACATTTGGGCAGCTGGTAACTCCAAACAGTGAATAGTATGCGGCTTGATAGGCGCCACACGGGTTTTTGCGCACACAAAATAAGTGGAGCATTGCCCAGTTCGGTTAGTAAATCGAAGATATACAACAGCAGCATAAGCACTGCAGCTTGCGTCACAGAATCCAATTAATTCGTGAAGCACGATGTCGGTTAACTCGGAATAACAACGCTGAATGCGAATTTAGTCACGTTTCGCGCTTCAGATACCAGTGATTGAAACGATTCAGCAATTTGTTCAGGCACGAGATCAACCCACGCCAACTGTTCCTTCCATAACGACTGCATTAGAATCTTGAAACGAACCACATATGGGGCCAGAATGCCTATTGGGTCGTGGATGTGGGAAATAATTGACAGCATCATTCGCTTGCTTACAAGCTTTGCCGGGAGCAACAGTTCATTTGACGCCTTGACACGCAGCAAATCCTCATTAGGCATCCAAACAAGTCCTAATACGGACGTAGTTCCACACTGGTCAAACTCGTGCTCCTGTAAGGCCTCAACAAGCCCCGGATCTAGGCTAGACAGCAATTCAGAAGAGTTCGACTTGTACTTATGAAGGGGGAACTGCCCAGCGGCGAGAACGTTATGGACAGCCCTTTGCAGCTCCATTGCTGCTTTCACCGTATCCGCACCAGGTAACAGGTCGTCCATATAGAAGCACGTTCGGATAGTGTGCGAAACCACGGGTCGGCTTTGAGAGATGGATTCGGCTAAGACATCCAGGCATTTGGTTGCTAGGAATGATGCACAACTAGTGCCGTATGTAACCATGTTGAGACGGTAAGTAAGGACAGACGCATTGCTGGTCTCTCTTCAAACGATTCTTTGACGATCTCGGTCAGCTTCGTGAACCAGCATCTGACGATACATTTTTGTTATGTCCGCACCAAATGCTACTCGATGTACACGAAAGCGGATGATTATGTCAAATAGCTCGGGTTGTAAAGTGGGGCTAACCATAAGCCGATCATTCAACGACAGTCCATGTAGTGCTACAGCAGACGCGTTGAACACCACACGCACCATAGTTGTGGTGCTATCCGGTTTCTCCACCAGCAAATATGGAATACAGAGGAGGGGATATGTCAAGCTCAGCAAATGGCACCAAGGACATGTGGTCCCTCGGGGGTATCGCGTAACAGGCAAAGCAGCGTATGGGAAATATATCGTATCTGATCTTATTTCTTGATAACGTCGTGTACTCGAACTGTACCTGGTTTTTCATTCAGTTGTACTATCTGTAATGTAATGGCTGTTAGTTGCTGATTTTTTTGTCAGTTAAAAGTTCGTCTCCGTTGCACCGAAAGTTTTGTTTTGTTAATACTCTATTAACCCTTTTAACCGTCGGCATAACGGCGGTAACAGGTTCCGACACGGAGATTTAAAAAAAAAAACTTACTTTCGTTGACGAACGATGGTACGTAGAATATCGAGTCGATCTTCTGCATCAGGTGGACCGACGTAAATAAGTTTATCGAAACGACCTGGCCTCAGTAGCGCCGAATCTAGTTTATCCGGGCGATTTGTAGCGGCTATGACGATGACAATGTTCATTCTGTCTTTGCTCTATGAATTTAACAAGAGTAGTTCTTTAAAGTATGGAAAGCTCTCTGGATTCCATTCAGGTAAAATGGGTGTCAATGAAACCATGAAATTGCATAAAATTACTAATTCGAAGATATTCTTATGGATCTTCATATCTATGAGGCGCCTGTTTGAAGATGAAACTTAAGTTTCCGACAACAACTTACTTTTTCTTCATCTGTACCGTGCATCACTCTACTTTGTATACTCCAATCAACTTTATTTCCAACGCCGTCCATTTCGGTCAAGAATGTAGACAGAATCTTACTTTGCACATTCTTTGAGGTCGTGTTTCTGTTACCAACTAACGCATCTGCGCCCAGTAAACATTATTCAAGTGAGAGCTATTGTACCAGTTAAAAGATTGAAATGTTTATGCACACCAACCTATTTCATCGATGAATACAATGCAAGGGCTATTCACACGAGCCTTGTGGAATAATTCAGCAACATTTCTTTCTGCTTCGCCCACATAAGGTGAATAGAGTTCTGCTGCTGATACTGAAAGAAAATTAGTGTTCGTGTCGTTGGCTACTGCGCAAGCTAGACTGGTTTTGGCACATCCGGGTGGTCCATATAATAAGACACCTAAGTAGAAATGTACAATGTAACAAAATCTAGTTATACGTTACTACAAAATCTAAATTCTACAGCCAAAAAAACCCTGCTAGGTACCTTTCGGTATTGGTATTCCAAGTCGTTTGAAAGCTTTCGGATGATTCAGAGGCCATTCGATAAAAGACCTCAAACATGATTTAATATTCTCCAAGCCACCAAGGCTGCTCATCTGCATGTTTCCAAGCCGTGTGACGCCCAACCCGTCTCGTAGTGATGAAGGTCGATGTATTGTCAAACAATGACTGAACAACTGAAGTAATTCGGAATCGTTCCTATCCACAGAATTGGAACTTAGAAAAGCGGTGTTACATTTGAGTACAAATTGAGAGACAGAACAAGATGTGCGCTTACTGATACAAATCTGGACTCTTGCGGCGCATTCGATCGACATTACGAGCCAAAAAAGCAAGATCGGCACCGTTATATCCCGGCGTATAAGCAGCTATCTTTTTGCAAACCGCGGATTTCAGTTTAGGATAGTATAGTTGAAGAATTTCCTGTCTTTCTCTCTCCGACGGCATACCGATGTACATCTGTAAGCATCAAGCATATGAAATTCATTTAACATCATAAGCTTATAGCTATGCTAATTTGCAGAGAACTGCCATGTTCACAGATTATAAAAAAGTTTCTTTTCTTTTAGGGTAGCCCGATCCTGTACGACTCCTTTTCTACAAGGAAGGTTGATGATATATTCAAAAACTACGTCATAAAGGATGACCCACTTCTACTTCTATCCGTGAAGCTTGTCTAAAAGCAGGGTCCAGAGCATGTACATCGTTTGTCGTGGCTATCACAATCAAACCGGGACTCTCGTCTGTCGTCTCGAGGATTTGGAACAACTGATACGAAATCCTCCTCAAATGAGTTTTAATCGACTGGGATTTTCTGCAGATGTTATCGATCTGATCCAACAATACTACACAAATATCTATCAAACAAATCAAATATTACAACCTGATTTAAATAGCACGAGATTCTGGCCGATGTTAACCCACCTTCATCAGTTTCTTTTGAACGCTGCACAGCCTCTTCAAACAATAATCGCAATATATTCTCCGATTCTCCAGGAGTAGAGTGCGTCAGCTCAGATCCTTCTATCACTACCAAACCACATTTTTTGGTTTCAACGAAAGAGCGAACCAAACTGGTTTTACCACAGCCCGGGGGTCCGATAATTAACAACTGCAAAAATACTGATAAATTTGCATCACATACGCAGTTGGAGATTCAAACGAAAATAAGTAAAATAGTACCTTCTGCACGCATCTAATTCTTGAGCCAACTTGCGATCTTTTGGCAACTAAATTGGCATTGTAAACCGAATCCAGAAACGTTATTTGGTTTGATAATCCGACCATCTTACAAGAACGACTTGAGCATTGACGTTCGAACTTATTCAGACTCATCAGCTGCCTAATATTCACGACAGTCGATGATGTAATTCGAGACGCTGATTTCTTGGCACTGGTTGTATGAACGCAGATATACAGGATCTCATTTCGATTCACTTTTGAAGTCGGCACCGCAATCAAACTGACATTAACGACCACATATGGAAGCAGGATAGACCGTATCAGTTCAAGCAGTTCTTCATTAGTGGCCCACTTCTGCACGTGCGAACTTTTATCAAATACGATCGATATATCGACCATTTTTGCATCCACGACATTACCTAAAACTCGGATATCTTCTTTCCTGACAGCTGGGTTCAGCGAAAGCGAGTGAATTACTTTGGTCAGGCTAGTCTGTGTCGAATACTGCACGACTGAGTAGTCGAGGATACAGAAATCATCGTGTATGTCACTACGCGGCACCAACTGACAAACGCTTTTCAGGTCCTCGGTGATTGGTATAGTTGCGTATTTGAAAGCACAGTCGATGAAGCGGTAGCTTACGTACGCTTTCTGAATGGAGAACGCATTCGGTTCTCTGGTTGCGCTTACGTTGATCATGTTATACCAGTGGGATGAAGCATATACGTTACTTACTCCGAACTCAAACTGAAATAAAACAGAGAAACATTCTAAATCGTAACCGTGCGAGGTGCAACTTAATGAAGATTTCTCCAGGCCACAACAGAAAAACGAAATTCACGGTTTTACGGGATGCCGCAGCCGGGCGGCTGATAAGCGACAAGCAAAACTGATAACTAAGAAGGATTACTGCCTGTAGGCGGGAAAGAGGAGTAACAAAAATAATGTGCTTTGGCGTTTTCCTTTTCTTGATTGTGCAGGCAACACTGTACTGTGGAAAATAACATAAAGGGTAACACTGATGACATACCTGCGAAAAATATGTCTGTGATAAAATACTAAAATTCACCGTTACTAAGGTCTTTTTTCGAAGACTCATGAAAACAAGCGGGAGCTGAAAGCTGAAAGCTTGCTACTCGTTTGAATGAAAATTGAATGTAAACCGATGTAAACGTTTTTGATTAAAAGTCCGCCGAAAATCTTCAATTCATCTCTCGTCTTCATTTCCATCTTTTGCTCGTCGCATTTGCGATTTGCCTAAGTCGTTTCAAGTGCCAGTATAACTGTTTCCCTCATCTCATATTTTATTCTGAATGTTTGTTTTAAATTGCGGATTCTCTGCCTGATCTCTCTTCCGATACAGTTGCGGCGTCCAACTTCTAGTTTCGTAAACTGAATTAAAATAGGTAAGACGTACCACATACTCGGTCTCTGTTCTCTAGCAATGTGCTATACATTTGCTCGGTCCGCTAAATTTCATTTGAATGTAGCATGATACGTATCCAATATGGAAATCAGTCGAAAGTCCGGATTGCATTGTGATGTTATGAACTATCCACAGGTCTTCTGTCGATGAGCCTTTCTTTATTCCATAAAATCTGTTTAAATTTGAACTCATATACAGTTATACCATTATATCGACGCGTTATTCTGTCGGTGAAACCAAAAGCTACTTATCAGACCTGGTAAAAATCCTGCTCACTTGATGACCTTTTTTTCAGTTACAATATGAGTATATCGACCTCACAAAGAAATCCAAGAAAAAGTATGTTGGGCTCTCGCGGTTACAGTATTCAGCTGCACGCGGAACCTCCATCAACTACCAAGAGTACAGCGCCTTTTGGAAGTGAGTATTTCATCTTGTCCATGTAATGTTTCGGAGCCGGGACTATCCGTCATTGGAGAGTTTTAACCAGATTTATATTTCAGGTACCGTCAGCATGAGTGTAACCAATGTGACTCAGAGAAGACCCCGCAAAAGTATGCTGGGTACTCACCGAGTATCTCGAGAAAGTATCCTCCCGATGTTACCCGAATTGCTTGATGCATACGAAGAAACGAAAGTACAAAGATACAGCATGCTGCCGCCTTCAGAACCCGAGGTGAATAACACTCTACCCTCGACGCGCGACTCTACGCTTAATATCAGTAGTCATACAACCAATATTGAAAGAGATAGCGTACTACCTACGACCGAGTCGAAACCTGACCCATGCCCCAGCGTTGCCAGTTGCAATTCATTTTCTGAAAAAGAGCATAGTCCGTTGAGAAAGAGATTAGACTCGATGTTCTCTCCTGGCTCAAATGACGATAGTTTCTTGGCCAATGAAACTCTAATGGCAAATGATGAAAGCGTTTTGGCAACCACGTTAATCAGCGGGAAGAATGACGAGAGTATTCTCGCGACCACGTTGGTTGATGACACGGATCAAACAGTAAGCTACTCGGCAAGCAATGATGAGAAAGATGAAACCGCGGTTGCGAATCGAACTGTGATGAATAGCTTAAACGAAAGTGATAACGAAGTGCTACATAATTTTCTCATGTTAATGGACTCGATGATTGAGAAAAATACGCAATCTGTGACAACGTATTTGAAGCAGGTGGAAGAACTGAAAAGTAAAATCGACAGCTCGAATAAGGAAATCGAAGATATTAGAAGTATGAAACGAGTTCTGGTCGAAAAATTCAAAGTGAAATCTCTAGTTAGCGAGAAAGAGAATATCGCGCCGACAAAAAGTTCTCTTAGTGAACTTGTCACAAAACCTAGAACACCGACGAAATTGTCTCCTAGAGCTTCACCATCGAAACAAATAATTCAAGAAATGAGATCTACTTTCAAATTTTTGAAGACACCGCGTGTGCCTCGAGCACCCAGGTCTTCAGTTTTGTTAACGCCCCACTCGATGTCATTTTGCATTAAAAGTCAATACGAGCAGTTATTAGAATGAATGTCTCAGTGTGATCATATTATGTACGTTTCGTTGTTAGTTTTTATAAAATTATTTTTATCTTTAAATTATCGTTTAACGCGAAATGTTTTATTTAATTGAAAAAATAAACATTTCAAGACGCATCGAATTGCCAGTTTAGTGTGTATGTGACATGATATAGGGCACACTTTCTATCACCTGTCACAACAGAAAGCTGGGTTACATTATCCAATGTCAGTTTATTGACAATAAAACATAAAATTATACATTACATTTTTTTCTCTATTACAAAACAATTTAGAAAATGCTTACAAGAAAATATAAAAAAAAATCACATCATCGTTTTAGTTTCCAATTTTCGTTTGCTCGAACATTATTATCCTGAAGCGCAAAAAATTAAATCTTAACCATGAGTCAACAAATAAAAAAGTATATCACAATGGCAAGGCCGACAATTTTATAAAAAGCTTCATAGTAAAAACAATAATGTACACAACGATTCAATAAATAAAAGGAAACAAAATCAACAAATAAAAACAATAAACAGTGGTAGTATAGTTCATTATCTCAAGAGCACGTTGTCATATTGTGGTAACCAATTACAGTAGCTTTCAGTTTCTATCGAGACGAGACGAACTCAACACAACCTCTCTGGCTTCATCCGGTAATTTGTTAGGGTTCGCTAGTACTTCAGTTTTAGTACAGACGTGCCGTAGGGCATTCAGTACAACTGCAACACAATTCAAAGTAATAATACGGAAATTAGAAAACAGAAAGACGATGCGACGAAGAGTCGAGGTTTTGAGGTCTGAACTGCAAAATATGCGTCCAGATTTCTGTCCACGGGTTCTCAGGAATAACCAGAATTATACGGCTCTTGTCACAATGAAGCTCTTACAACTTTTCTAAAACCTAAAAATGTTACCTTCGAGGGGAATACTGAATGCATTAAAAAACTGGTTTAATTATTATCCAAGGGCTATGGAGGTATTCAGGAACACAAAAACTAATTTGTGAATGGACAAGAAAATTCATTAATGAACACATATTTTTGTCATATCCTGGTCGGTAACTTTACAGAAGGAGGAAGGAGACAGTTTTTAGTAATCTAAAATTTTGAGTACATATTAATACACAGCAGAATTTATTTTCACTTCGCCCATTTTTGGTGAGTGGGCCAGAATGGCTGAAGGCTGTTTTGTGGGTTAAACTCAACTGATTCACTCGCTGACTAAGCCTCCGGTGCTATTGTCTATGAAAAATGCCACAGAAACGCTATACCAGAGGTTCCACAACTAACATCACTACTTATGCAGAACTGCATAAAATACATGCAGTGTGGTAACAGTACTGCCAGTTCTACTGCAGGTCAACGCGCTGGTAGCTCGCTGCTATTTAAGTCGGCCATCACTGCCAATTATATTAATTGTACAACCAATGAGGACTGACAAGTCTCTGCCGAAGCTAAGTTTTTTTAATCCAATTTAATAAAATTTATTCTTTTTTTTAAAAAACTTAAAAATCCAAAAGACTTATTTGCAAAAAAAAAATTATTTATATTTATTTTTAATTAAATTATTATATAAATATTTTCTTTAAATTATATTAAAATTAATAAAAATAAAGATAATTTTATCAAAATTAAATTTCTGATGTTTTAATTACCGCAAAATCTGTGATATTCATTATAATTATGATACAGTTGTTGAGAAATCCGTAACATTATGGGTATTAAAATATCAAAAAAAGGTCGATTACCATTAAATAACTGTTAATAAAGGTTGAAAGTGGTTATTAGGAACTGTAAGGTAACCGTTAATAATAGTTCTGTCAAATAACAGCTAATAACCATTTCATTAGATACCGTTTAATAACAGTTCTGTTAGGTAACACATCATGGTTATGTTAAATAACAGTTAATAACTGTTGTTAGATAATGGTCAATAACCTAACGTTATATAACCATGATATACCTTTGATAACTATGCTCACCAGTTAAATACACGTTCGTGTGTGTGGTTAGTACCCCTCTGAAAACATTCAATACCAGTTAGATGATGTTTATTAACTATAGAATAACAAGGAAGAACCGTTAAATAACTGTTATTGATCATAAATTGGGCCAAATGACATGGTATTTTAGAATTTCAACGGTTATTTACAGTTTTACATTCTCTTTTTAGATATCCACAGTTGTGTTACAGTTACTCAACACATTCATATCATGGCTATAGATGTAGTTTGGTTATGAAAATAACTTGGATATTCTTTTTCATACACATGATAATTATGGTTTAATTTACGTTTCCACAACCCTGTTTGTAATTTGTAACTATAAGAGTATAACCAATGGTTGTCATAAAAAGAATATAACAAACGGTTATTGTTATAAGAAAAATTTTTTTTTAATCCTACGGATCAATGGTTATAGTCGTGTTATGATTACAGACCTGTGTACTTTTTGGTATGGTTACGTGTTTTTCAATTGTATAGTGAAATTTTCTCAAGCAACCATACTTCAACCCTAGGCATTTTCGGATTTTTTACTATTGGGAAGTTAATATTGCCTAGGTAGCGCTAGTGTAACACACTAACAATAACTGTAATGTTCAACACATTGGAAACGTCTGGGGGATTATTTCAGCTTCCCTATTCATCTACATCAAAAATCGCGATTTTCAATCTCACGTAATTTCATTAAAAACATGTTCACGGAGGAAATTCTGTTTTATGCTGAGAGCTCAATGCTATTGCTGGAATTATTTCAACCAACTTTCTTTCAAAAACGACTTTTATAACACGCCAAAGGCGTTCAAAGAGCACTCCTTATACACTTTTTTTTATATGAACGAGTTAAATTATCCCCTAGTTGCAGAAGTAATGGTGGATTTACGACATGTCTGTGTAGGCCTGTAACAAAGTTGGAAAGGAATGTAAATCCGTAGTTGTCGCCGACATTTTTAAAAGTTTGTTCGCGACATGTCGCCGACTCGAATGTAAATCCACCACCAGGCTACCAACATAGGTGCTTTTGGTTATTTTCCCATAATTTTTGAAGCATCAGTTACATCGCATATTCGAACTCCGCTAGAAGCGCTGTAATCGCTGGACGAAACAAGGCCGGTTTCAAGTACTTGGCGGCCCTGGGCTGCAGTATTTTTGTCGCCTCATTTTTTACATCCCCCCGCCCGCAAATGTTTCGTTGGGTCGCAAATTTGCCGCCCCAAATTTTGCCGCTCTGGGCTGCAGCCCAGTCAGCCCGTATAGTAAACCCGGCACTGAACGAAAAGCTGTCAGTTGATTTACTAATCTCCTGCTTTCAGTTTCACGTTAAAATGAATTGATTCCTCTTTACTAGACTACACTTACCCTCGTAAATCAGAATTTGTTCAGAAATGATTATTATCAATTTCAAAATTATGTTAAAAGTTTACATGTTTATACTTCCAGGTAAAAAAGAAAAGAAGGCAGGAAGAAACGAACAAGAGGGAGGAATGGAGGGAGGGAGAGGAGGAGGAGGAGGAGGAGGAGGAGGAGGAGGAGGGAGAGAGAGAGAGAGAGAGAGAGAGAGAGAGAGAGAGAGAGAGAGAGAGAGAGAAATGCAGCTAATAGTTATTCAAAAGTTCAATTATAATTTTTGGTTTGACCACTTAGTGTTATTCAATAACATCTATAACAGTGAATGACCACTGAATACCAATACATATCACACCGTGATTAATAACACGGATGTCATACAAAATCAAGTTTCATCAAGGTTGGGCATGCTTTGTTTCGTCAGTTTCTGAGGATTCAGATTTTTTGAACGTTGAAGTTTCGGGTTCAGGTTTTGTTGTTCGGACAACTATGTCCGGAGCAAGAGACCTAAAATCAATCTGTATGAAAGTCCCTTTATTAGACCATTCCTCTATATCAGCTACCATGATCTGTCAGGAAGGTGTCTGTATGATTTATTTTTTATGCAATAATACGCATCATCACTGCATCAGTGAACCAGTGGGCAGTATGAGAAGTATAGTCAATGCTGCAGGCATGCATTGTTCGAGCCTCGCAAGTAACATTGACTGTCTGTGATTATGGATAAGAAACATTCCAGTATACTCACTCGGTCTAAGATCAACGAGGGAGCAATATTGTTCCGCCCACTGAATCGTGGTTCGGAATAATTCTTCGATACTTGTGTTGGACACGCTCGAATTGAAAGACGAAAGAAGTGGTTCGAATATCAAGCTCAACTGATACAATTCATATTAAGGAACACTCAATAAAAAGTACACGTCTAGTAATAATGAATACCTACTAATAAAACTGATAATACATGACAGGGAATTATGAAAAGAATAGTTCACAAACCCAGATCCTTCGACAGTAATCCTTTAAATGCAATAATCGAAAAGAAGACAGAACTACACATACACAAAGCGACTACTTTACACATGTACGAGCGACTATCTAAATCAGTCCCTCCCCTCCACAGAATGAACCATTACACTGTCATGAATTTTTACTAACGTACATAAGCGACCGCCAACAGGAGAAAAGAGCTTAATGTAATAATTTCAAAGTTTTATCAATAATCGATTCTGATAACTAATTCTGAGCTAAATACAGGAAGAATACGTCATTTTTTGCTAGCATATTATTTCATTTGTAAATTAGACTCTGAAAGCGGTACATCATATTTTTTCACATGTCAGTTTTCACCGTTTCGTAGTTCTCCAGTGAAATCTTCCATTTCACCCTAAACTCTCCTCTTCAAGCCTAAAATTGTTGCTACAAATTGATTTCACGCTTCTCAGCAGCAGACAATCGTGAAACAAGAAATCGTCCACTCGTCTGTTGTGTATCATTACTACTAATGAAAAAAAGGATACAATCCAAAACTTCCAATTCTGCTTCGTCCGTTCTCTTACAAAGTCGTCGAACATTTCCTTCATCTTGTCTGCTTTATGTCTGGAAATCGGTGCTCCGGTAGCCGGTAACAACGACTGGCAATTACTGTAGGATATGCGAAAGAAAACAGCACTTGAGAATACTCCAAATCCAACCATCTGGTTGAGATTACCGAGTCGAAACCGAAAAAGTAAACAAACCTTATCGCAGAATTCAGCGTATCCACCTGCTGTTTCAACGAGTCGATTTCTTCTCGAAGTTGACTTCGTTCTCCTCGAAGTGTCCTGATATAGTCGGCTCCCTTTTGTAGCATAGCTGCCTTGCTCATCTGCAACAAAACTGTAATAAAACTCGAGAACAGATCGACGTCCGCGGACGTCACAAATCTACAGACAGTTGCTGTTACCTTTGTATTCGGGTTCTGAGCTAAATGCGGAATCAGCTGGTGAAGTGTATCGAACCCGTTTTTGATGTTGCACCGTCTCTTTTGCTCGGCGTTGATATGGCACACTCGTCTATGTTCCTACAGAGTTATACAAACATAAAACTAATTTTGAAGCTCGACGGTAAGTTCTCTAATTGATTAAGTCAGAACATGATCTACGTATCATATCTGAATGCGTAGATAGTTGGGAGTTACACGCATAGACTATCAGTTTATTTCTTAAATAATATTCTCTCAAAATACGAGGGGAAAGTGTTCGAAAACGGCCAGCAACTCAAGAGGAGTAACCATGAAAGTTTGAACAGCACACCTGAGCTATTCGATCTTACCCTTTAATTCAAGTATGGTATTTCACATACAAGACGAGGATTCTCCCTAGCTAAGGATGAAGTCTGATCGAAAACTAAGGCATTTCAAAATCACTCGTAAACTGGTATTGAAAACGTCCCTCTCCCTTTCTCAAGACTAAGATTCCCTTCGCTGCTAATGAGACCTGATTGGGCACATAAAGCATTCCGAAATCACGTGTGAACTGACATCGAAAACGTTCATTTTCCTCCTCGCTCCAGTCATTAATCGACACTCCGCGCCATTCGAAAAAATCCGGAGTAAATTTATGAAATGTGTTGTAATACCTTATACGGGGTAACTGAGTTCGTTGATTTAGTGGTTGGCGACGGCGGAGTAGCCCGCACCGGACTACTAACGGTCAGCGGCGACAAACTCAAACTCTCGCTGGTGGATGGTGAACTAGGATGTTTAGGGCTGTTCGACGTGCTCGTGTTGTTCATAATCTGCGCAACAGACAGGTCAAATTAGAGAATATGAAATCGCTCGGATACAGAATTAACGTATTTCAAATGCTCAACTCGATTTACAGGATCATCAATACGAGCGCACGATTGCAAAACACGTCGAACTCAGGTGCGAGGACGTCACCGAACCTAATGCTCACCCTCACAATAACTCAAGTACGACAACAAGGAACGTTGAAAATTTTCCATAAGTGAGTCGAATACCAATCGACGTGCAATTCAAGCTACTTTCGATATCGCTATATCGATTTACGATTAACTTATTGCGATTTTACGTGTAATTAAAATGGAAAAAAGTGATACCTGAGACAAGTTAGAAGTGTCTGCGTTCGAGTGTTGAGTGCCGAACATGAACGGGGTGACGGACGACGGCGATGACGATGAGGTGGTCGTGTTAAACGAATGGTAAGCCGAGGAAGGGGCCCACGACGACGAGTGGAACAACGTCGAATTCGGATACTTGTCGTACGATGCTTTCGGCACGCATTGGGAATGGCGCAACGAATACGCGTAAGGCGAATTACTCGTATCCGGCATCTTGTAACTCTTATCTGAAGATCCTTCGCGCTGATTCTGTGATAAATTTATCAAAGAACCTTCGTGGCAACTGAAACAGAACATACGTTTGATCGTGAATAATCTGACATGGAAGGACTACAGCGAAGAGTTACCTGCGTTTTTAAATCAAAGAAAATGAGAGGTGGAAATTTGTCACTCCAGAATTTTAGAGTTAAACATCGTACAACTATGAAAGGATAACCATTTTGCCAAGTGTTTTAACGCTTTGTTTACTACAGAGTTTAATATCGTACTCAATTGACTCATTTAATTGGGCTTGCCTCCTACGGAGAAAATTTCAAATTGAAAACGCTACACCGGATCTCAAGAAAGCTCGCTAGGGTCTCACTAAGTTTCACAGATTGTTGAACAAGTATGAAGGAATATTGAAAGTCGTAATTTGAGCTTTAAACAATCATAGTCAGTTGTACGCACGTCTAGTAGAGTCTTACTGAGATTTAAACAAGTTTTTAAAAGTTTTAAGGGTATCTTGAGAAGTTTGAAGAGTCTGACAGGGTCCATATACAAAGTTGCGACCAAGTCTTGAACAGTCTTAATCATGTCTGAATAAATCATAAAGAATTTCAAGGAATCCTAACAAATATGAAAGAGTCTTAACCCTAGAACCACAAGGGAGTGTCAAAAAAGACACCTCAAAAGATAGATGCTAATATTATTGTTCATGTGTCAAAAACGACACCAAATTGTGGTTAACGTAACTGCTCACTTTTGGGGTGTCGTTTTTGACACGCAAACTATTTTAAAACAGTCTTAGCAAAGCCTAAAGTAGTTTAGAGGAGCCTTAAAGAGCGTTCACTTGATTTAAACAAGTACAAAAGAATCTGTATACAAGGTGTCTACAAAAATGGAAAAATATAAATTCCTGACTTTTTCCAAACCTTTTTTTTTCTCTTCTTTGAACCTTTACAGTATAAACAGTATATATTTATGTTTATACTAGGTACTAGCCGCTATGGTTCAAATGAACTGAAATTTGAAGTTGAATTTTGGGTGAAAGCATTAGGAAGGTGTTCACAGATATACATATAAACAAAGAAAGCGATGAACTAAGTTAGGAATTATTTTTTGTGAGTTCATTCTTTGTTTTTTTCCAAACTTCTTAAAAATATTGTTGAATTTCCTGACTATTTACAAACTTCCTGACCTACTTTCAAATTCCTGACTTTTTCCAAATTTTCCAAACCTGTAGACACCTTGGTATACGTCTTGATCAAGCCTTGAAGTTTTATAAGGTTTGAAAATATTGTAAAAAATCTTCCAACGACTTTGAATAGTAAAAAGTCACGTCTGGGATAATCTTTCAGAACTAGCAAGTTTTCTTTCGGGAGAACAACAAGGTGAAGACAGCAACAATGCACACTAAAATACAAAAAAAAACATGCGATACAAAATAAAAGTTGAAGTCTTTCCTTTCAGTTTTCCCAGCTGACTACTAACATTTCTCGAGCACCGACTTTTCAAACCATATATTCCACCTCACTGCAGCCCTAACGTCGTCAGCAAGCACTAAAGCATCTTTATTATTTCTAAGGAGTCTCAGGCACTTACACTGGTCCTAAAAACCACAAAATGAAATAAGCTGGTCCAAAATGGTTGGGCCATTAATCTAACAACCTTAGCTAAATTAAGCAGTGAATCAAAGTCCAGATTTGTATCACCATGCTTCACTAGAGAGTAAACACATTCTCAAAGGAAGAAATTACAAAGTTACAACTCGACAAGAAACATTATCTTGCAGACGAGTCTGCAACCACGAGAGAGCATTTTCATGTCTTTGCTTCGCGGATTGCGCCAACATGAGAATGCCACCGTGCCAGTCAGTCATTTACTATTATTTTTTCGGAACGCTCTTTTTGTAAGGCTCCAAAGTAACGCCTTTTTCCATTGTGTGCCAAAGTAAAAACATTAAAATGTCAAAAAACTAAAAAAATACAGAGGAAGATCAGTTACCTTTTCCTTCATTACTGATAAGACCTAAAGACAGACATGACACTGTCAGTCTATAGCTGATAAGACATAACGACATAGTGAAAGATACGACAGGCATGAGACTTACACTGTATCCGATATAAATATCACTAACAGACACCTTCTCCTTCCCTATTGACAAAATGAAAACTGAGCTCACTTTTGATACTTCAATATTGTATTATATTTTTCAAAACGAATCTATCGAAAGACCAGAACAGAGTCTATTGAAATTCCTGCTACGATCCAAAAACGGTGAAATTTGAACAGAATCATAATTCTAAAAATAACCGTTTTGCTTGAAACAATCAAATGACGAATGATCAGAAGGAAGCAGGTTTTAGAATGAAAGCGTGTGGATACATAAACGAACAAAAATCGTTTGTTTGTTCTTTTCACTCCTACTATGAGTAAAAGATAGCTTTTCAGTTGTACTATGAGTGGAAAGTAGCTCTCAGTTGAACCATGAGTGAAAAGTAGCTTTTCAGTTATACTATAAGCGAAAAGTTTCTTTTCTATTGTACAATGAATGAAAAGTAACTTTTCAGTTGTACTATGAGTGAAAAGTAACTCGTCACGGTTACACCGTTGCTTTGTGCATTAATGTGGCAACGTGTCGTTAAAAGCGCTTCTTTCGCAACGCAACGCTGCTATTAGAAAACGATCTTTCGATACAATAGTTTTGAAAAACAATTTTGTGCATCACGGATTAAAAATAAAAATAGTCTTCTACACAAAACGGACGTTTAAATATTCGTAAAACGAGAGTGAGCTTGGCTCCCTATTCAATAGCATACGGCAAATTGGCTTTTATACTTTTTATTGAATGGTTGTGCTTGTTAGCATCAGTGCGAGTGTCACAGTCGACTGTAGCGACCCTACCAAACGGTTCAATTCCCAATAAGTCGTTTGGGTACGCTTCTGAGTAAATGTAAATGAGTACTCCCACAGGTATGTTTTAGTCCTCAAATATGGATACTGTTTGACACAACACTCAAAACCAGTACTGATGCTCATAGAAATAATATATATCTAATTTGTTACCTCTTCCGCTCCCTACACTATATAACGAAAAAAAAATTGTATTAATTCTGATGACAGCTACTTTTGTGTAAAAATAGCATGGTATATTAATATTCACACAAAATCTTCAGCTGAAATATGTTAAAATTTAACGGACGTTTCTCAGAACGTTAAATGAAGCATGGGACAAGGCTCGCCGAACTCCAGTCACAAGATAACACCGTTAAAAATGGCGACCAAACGTAGAACACGGTCCTATGGAAATAACGCGAGGATCGTACCTTTGACTAGATATAATCGGTGTTCTCGGCTTGCAATACCCGACCGGATTCGAATTCGAGCACAGAATATGGTCGGGAGTTCGAGACCGCCGGCCCAGCAACGCGGTACAGTGTGCGACCGGCCGGTGCCCGTTGACGGTGCAGCAAGGCCGCGTGTCGTGGCCGGCGCCCCCGCTATAGTGACCCGGACTGGAACCGCCGCAACTGCTCCGATGGTAACTGCCGTGATACCCGTAGTGCCCTGAAACATGAAGAACGCTAGCATTTAACGTAGACGACGAGCGAATGCGGCGCGTTGTACTAAGGTGCGAGCTACAGTCGTGAGGAGACCCTCGGATACGTACTGCTGTTGGTGAGTAGCTGGGTGAGCAGAGCGCTGTTGGTCACCGACTCAGAGGCGCATTGATCGGGTGGCGGGTATCTGCCTTGATTGGGTATCAAGCTCGAGCCGCTGCGAGATCGACCCCGTTGAGCCAGCTGAAAGATGAGGGGTAGCGAATAAAAAACGTGAAACTGTCACGAAGCACGACGACGAAAGTGGGAGACAAATTATACGAATTACAGTAACCGACTGCGTCTGGTTTATAGCTAATTGGCGATAATACAATCTCAGGCAGACCGTGTAAATACTCGACTGCCATCTTTTTGCGTTCAGATTTTATCCGGAGATAACCCTAGAGATATGTTTACAATTAGTTTTGAGAAATCGTTCACCATATGTTAGGTGTGGCTGTCTAAAGCAGAGCACGAGTAGGCGGCCCCGAACTGAGATAAAATTTTTGCGGAGCACATCTCTTTCATTCTGAGGCAATAGCGCGAAATTTTCACGTCACCAGCATAATATTATGGCTTAATTTCCGCAATCACCTTCAGAAGTTCCTTATCGTCGCCCTCGAGGATAAAAATTTTATCTATCAAACCGAATATATGTAGTGGAATCGGACAATCAGCGAATCATACAAGGAAACTTTGATCTCGCTAAACTCTAATCACGCGAGACACGGAATTTTCCCCCCAGACAAGCGTAATCGAAATCGCCTTTGCCCTCCTGTATATCAGCGTGTAGAATCCGAGAATATTACCTTTGGCACAGCGAATAACTCCTCTTCTGTGTTCATCGGTAAGCTGCCGGACCGCGCTGACCTGGCTGTAGGTAATATCTTGTAGTTACTGCTGGAGGACGGCAAGTACGACGACTGCACATTCGCCGAAGACGTATTGTAACCGCCAGTCGACTCGTACGATGGATAGTGGGCGCTGGTTAGCGACGAAGCATTGTTATAACTGATGGGAGTTGGGGCAGATGGTACATTCCTGCGGATAAGTCACAAAATCAAATTAGTATCGTTACCGAATAGCTGCCGAGAGAAAATTTCACGAATATATACACATGCGTTGTTGAGAGCGAGTATCTAGTGAAAACACAACGGATTCAAACTTTCAAATTCTATTATGTAAACTTCGAAGATCAAAATAAACGGATTCCTACAAACGGGGTTGTTCTGTCAAAATTAACTCAGGACCATATACACAACAGCTGTACTAAAACCACCTTTCAAATTATTTTAGAATGAAGGTCTGCAAAGTGGTCGAGACAGTTGTCCCCAAGGATTTTACATTTTAGACAAACACTAGATCCGAGACAATTTTGATGATAAATAATGCGTTACAGATCTGGATCAAACGCGCGTCCCGAACCAGTTATCCATCAAAGGTGGTGCAATGTGCAGGAGCCATCACTATACTCCAATCAAGAAAGCAGCTATATCCCGAATAGACCTTCAATCACTGCACATGTTGATAGCAACTATTCACCCTCTTTTTAGGGTCGACAACGAGCCTATTACAATCACTTTTTTTTCTTTTTTTTTCTTAAATTAATTATTATTATTATTATTATTATTGTTGTTGTTGTTGTTGTTTCTTTCAACCATCTTCAATACTGTCAGTGAACATTTTCATTATTTCTTCCAATGGTTGGCAATTATTGTCATTGTTGTTTCTTCCAACCATCATCAGTATTGTTTCACTGAATTGACTGCAAAGTGCGTTTGTGTTGTTGATAGACATTTCTATAGAAATTCTCATCATTTCTTTGAATGATCGGCAATTATTGTTGTTGTTTCTTCCAACTATCTCCAGCATTGTTTCATTGCATTGACTGCAAAGTGCGTTCGTGTTGTTGATTGAAATTTCCACGGAAATTTTTATGGTTTCTTCCAACAGTCAGCAATTATTGTTGTTGTTTCTTCCAAGTTTCAACCATCATCAGTATTGTGTCATTACATTGACTGCAAAGTACGTCTATGTTGTTGATAGAAATTTCCATGGAAATATTTATTGCTTCTTCCAACCATCATCAGTAGTATTGTTTCATTGAATTGATTGTAAAGTGCGTTCCTGTTGTTAATAGAAATTCCCAAGGAAATGTTTATAGTTTCTTCCAACCATCTTCAGCATTGTCTCACTGAATTGATTACAAAGTGCGTTCGTGTTGTTGATAGAAATTTCCATTGGAAATTTTTATTGTTTCTTTCAACCATATTCACTATTGTTTCATTGAATTGATTATAGAGTGCGTTTGTGTGTGTTGTTAATACAAATTTCCATGGAAATTTTCATTTCTTCCAAGCATCTTTAATATAACTTCACTGAACTAACTGCAGAGTGCGTTTGTGTTGTTCACTGAGTGATAGAGCTATGCACATGCAGTTTGCCGCTTCGCAGTTTGAACCGAGTTAGAACAGTGAACGCACATAGGAGTTAAATGTTGATAACATAACAGATCCATGTCAGGTCCATAATATTATTTATTAATTTTCCTTGGGCATGTTGAGCACAGTAGAAATGAAATTAGCTAAGGAGGACTGACTTTTTACGGACTTCATAACAGATTGATATCAGGTCGATAATTATTTATTAAAACATAAAAAGTACAGATGGTTTGAAAGAGTTGACAGTCATCAATACCAGGCCTGTAGCCAGGAATTTTTTCAGAGGGTGCAACTGAACTTTCATGGGGGGCGGTCATTAAATATAAAGACAATGTTTCGTATGGAATTTAATAAGTGCCAAGCTTTTTTGAAATGTTATTTAATAAGATACTGAAATAAACAGTCGGCGGATTCTTGCCGGGGGCAATGCCCCCTGGCCCCCTTTGGCTTCAGGCCTGATCAATATGCGTGCTTTCTTGGCGACCCTCTTTGAGTAGCGAGGTTACTTGTTTCTTCTTTCAATATTCAGACACATGAGCCAAAATTGTAACTGAAATCTTGTACTCACGTAAGACACCTTCACAAACCCTAAAACCTCAGATTACTCACTTTGCCCAATAGTTACAACGACTTTCTTTTGCGTTACATTATGCTACTAATTACCATAATGATAGAAGACTGTTGGGGACATTGCCTTCTGAACTACCACTTTGCTTTCTGTGGAAGATTTTATTTCCACAAAATCGGGTTCAAATTAGAAAAAGTTTCCCCCCCCCCTTTTGCTGATCATTGAAATTTGTAGTTCTCCCCCTGGCAAACTGATCATGCTAAAGGGCCGAACAATGACGAATACTCACTTATTACTCAACTGATGAGCGTAGTTTACAATCGCGTTGTCCTGTGCTGACGAGTGCTGACTCGACTGAGTCGACTGTTGGTGGTAATTCGAAGTCTGATAGGCCGGATACGAGTTGACGTTACTTTGATTGGTGTACATCGAAGACGGATTTGACTCTTGGTACAAATTACTTCCACTGCGATACGCTCCTTTCTGACCCGCGAGGTCCTGATTCACACTCAACTGCAAAGGTTGTTCCTGTTCGAGCTTCACGTAAAACTTCTGATCCACGTTATTGGCACTCGCGGCGATGCTGGCTGTCGAATCCATGACCGACGTCGTCGGGTGCGCGTAAAACGAAGATGTGGACACATCTTCGTAATTGACATTCAGCGAACGGTACAGATCGTCTGATGGATGGTATTCTTCAGGCACCGATGGTAACTTGGAAGATGGTGATAACAAATCTAGAACACAGAACGAGCTTATAAGGCTAATCCGTAAACGTATTCTTGAAAAGCTGACAGCCAGCATTTGATTAGCATGAACTCTTAAGTTCATAAAAAACGAAAAGACAATCGCGCAGATAGGATTAGAAAAACGGAGAGAAATCTGAGGCTAATTTTGAGGAAATAGACAGCGCTGGTAATTACGCATTCGCTCTTACAGATTCGATGTAAGATTACAACATTTATCCTTCCCAAGGGCACGTCTGAGTTGATATCAAAACATGTAACGAAGTATATAGTAGATGAATCAACACTTTAGATCAATTATCTACAATAAGATGCGGGACCGATATGCTAAAAACGTGATGTTGACGGACAAGGTTTATAAACACGAAAAATCTCGATTAAGACTTGACAATTTTCAACTGATTTCCTCGGCGGTGTCCCAGAGTATCCTGATTTTTGTGCATGTACAAATACACCAAATTCGGAAACAATTGAAATTGTAAAAAATTTGCACACACACAAAAAGTTGCAATTTATACACATTTTTTTAAAATCAACTTCAAAATTCAAAATAACTAACAGAAAAAATACTAAGATATACAATTATAAAATTACAATAATAAACTGAAAATTAATTAAAAATTTTCGATTCATCCAACTATTTTGAAACTTGCATTCCCCCCCCCCCCCTTCCAAAGAATCAAACTTACAATCTCATGATGTCTACCAAATACAAATTTGTGAAATTCATGACTTTTTTATGACCTTTCTCTATGATTTTCTTCAGGGGTTCACAATACTTACGTTCGAGTTCCTAAATGGCAGATATGTCAAGTACAAGTTATCATTTGCCACGAATCATTTTTTAAAGATGAATAATCAACAGTTAGATAGTCATTTTTCAACATTAATTTTTTTCTTCTTTTAGAAGAATCTGGTGAGAATGTATGATTTTTGGGAAAAAGCAAATTAAATACGTTATTGAATTCATGACTTTTTCATGAATTTCATGAACATTGACTTCAATTTACGACTTTTTCATGACTTGTATGACTCGCAGACACACTGAATCTTTGATAATTTAGAATATTAAAAGCAAAATTATCTTTCTCAAGACCAAATCGAATCCACGATAAATACTATAAATGATATTTATCCAAGCTACACTAGTTATCCGGCAGTTTTTTTTTTTGTTTGAAATAAATGATTATAACATTTAGCATTTATCAGTTGGACAAATCCAGCAGGGTAACCAGTTTTTTTCTAAAGTGAAATTCCCTGAATTTTTCCTAACTTTCCCAGACACGTTTCAAAGTGGTCCAAAAGGTGACTAAATGAAGTTACTGGACGTGCGAACAGATGTGCACAATATTCAAATTTTTGCAACTTGATTACTAAGAATGAAAACATAAAAATAAAACTAAGATATGAGATCGAAAAAACTCAATTATTTGCTTCGTTTCGGCTTCAACAACCACTTTAAAAGACAACACATGAACGTGCGCTTTTGGAAGCTCTCTCACCTGCATTTCCTAAAACCTCTCACTTTTCCAGATTTTTAAAATTCCCAGATTTTTCCTGACTTTCCCTGACTTTTCCAGAATTGGGCACCCTGTCCAGAATCGGATCACAGCATGATTCAGATGAAAAAATTAACGATTCGAACCGCGATCCGAATAATTTCTTCATTAACTGTTCGTTATCTTTAATCTGAATTAACTTTTCCTGATTTTTGACGATCAAGTCCATAAATTCTTGCATCATTATCAGATCATTTTCAGAAAATGCAAAGGTACTTCATTAATTTTTGAAATTCTTAAAATTTTGTTGAATCTGTTTCACAAATAAAATTAGAAATAAATCAAAAGATTATTCGAGAAAGTTGATCGTAATATGTTTTCTAGACTTATTCCTGATTTCGTAGGCCTAAAAAAAGTATGCAACACAGCATACTTTTTTCCATATCCAATTAGATCAAACGTATCATGTAATTCTGAGTAAAATGACAGACTTTTTCAACATATTTTGGCATACTTGGGAATAAAAGCATATTTTTGCATATTTGAGAATATATTTGTTACTTTTCTTTGTTCTTGGGGAATATCTCCGAAATTCCGTTTTAAAAATGTAAAACTGTACAAACAAAAATTATTAAACACCAAAACGTGAATGTCACAGTAAAAAGTCAAAAAATCTTGCAATTGTTTCCACAAAAGTTGAAAATTGTCATTCTTATAACAAATCTCTAGTTTAGATGTTCAGGGGACTTGACAGGTATCGAGACATCTCACTGATACTCAGACTAGATGGGAATATTTTGGCATATTTTGACATTTTCAGAGAATATTTTTGTACATTTTAGCAAAATAAGACCAAATAATACGCGCATATTTCACATGTTTTCAGAGCATACTTTTTGCAGCCTAAGTCGGTGGCGTAGTCAGCCTAGTGGAGGGGGTAGTCTTGTCTTGACCAAATGAGGAAGAGGTGTTAGAGATGGTGCTAAAATTAGAAAAAACCCCATTTGACGAACTCGCAAGGAGGCTTCAGACCACCCTCCTGGTCTACGATAATCTCTTTTCTTTCTTCTTTTTTTCTTATCTGCTCTTAACCAGA
This sequence comes from Acanthococcus lagerstroemiae, assembly GCA_031841125.1. NCBI lineage: Eukaryota > Metazoa > Arthropoda > Insecta > Hemiptera > Eriococcidae > Acanthococcus > Acanthococcus lagerstroemiae. The sequence continues at coordinate 44,385,699 of CM063110.1, forward strand.
GCCCTGGAATCCGCCCTTCAGGCGGCTGTTAGAGCTGTCATAGCTCTCTCCCCTTCTGCCCGTAAAACCAGCTTAGGTTGAAATCTGGCGAGTTGCTACGTGGGCTCGGACCCAGGACCTCTGGATTCCGAGACCAACGCGCTATCCACTCGGCCAACTAGATCCCTCATGTGATACTCAAGGGGGGCTAAGAAAAAAAGTCGAGGACGGGTAGGTACACGGATTGGGGTGTGATGGAAGAGTTTTGCGAAACTCGATTCCTTTAGCAAAGGAATCAGAGTTGTCGGTATCACGGATTCTAAAAAGGGCTCTGGAATCGCACGATAATCCGAATCATTTTCGTTCGATTGACTGTGACTCATGATCTAGATCATTCTTCTATCTACAATCCACGATGCGAATGATTTTACGCAAAAGATCCGTGATCGCAATCATTTTCTTGAAGATCTGCTCAACCCTGGCATTTTCCCGGGGCATCTCAGGTTTCCGAGCCCTCTTCGTAAAATGGGATTTCGAGGTTTCCTGGAACCAGTAGACGACCTGCAAAATCATTTTTCGAATGGGCTTGTCCGTTACTGAGATCGGATGAAAGGGGGTTGCACTCATTTATCAAATGACCAGGTGATTACCTGAATCAGAGAAAATACTTCACTACAACCCTTTCCAACACTCTCTAGATTGGCGTCTACGAAGTTCGTCAATGTAGTGCAGCACCAGAGATAATGCAATGGACTCACATAAAATGGTCGAACTCTTCAAAAAAATAAAATACTTTCAATTTCTTATCGCTCGAGTTGGTACCAAAATCGAAAGAGTTTTCGCACACGCCATTCATTACTACAGACACCAGCGGAAGAGGAGAGACTCAGCCATCCAGACTTCCAAATAGCCTTCCTTCAAATTTAGCAGCAAATGCTAATGAACTTTCAATCCGGGATCGAGAGAAGGTGTGATTTTCTTGAAGCCCTTTTCAAAAATCACGATTTGCGCTCGAAGATCCAAAAAAATTATAATAAGAAATCAGATAACGTGAAAACGATCAGGAAACATCTGGGCCCCCCACAAAAGGTTGAGCTGAAAACAGTTATTGAATACAAGGGAAAACTGCATTTCCTCCACCATGACCAACGGAAACCACCCTTCGTAGTAAATAAGTATCCAGAATACTGACATAAAAATTAGGTACTGAAATTTCCTCACGTTTAGAACAGTTGCCTTCAAAATTATTACGGATTAGACTATGCTACATTGATGAATTCGATCTGCCCTATCTCCTGGTGCGATATTGCCGCCCTTTTAAGGGACACCCTGCGCTAATGCAGGAACAGAAAAGACTAACAGTCTCAGCACCTTACCTTACTCTTGCGTCTATGATGAATTCGATCTGTCCCATCTCCCGGTGAGCTAAAGCCCTCCTTTTGACAGATATCCCGCACTAATGTAGGAACAGAGAAGACCAACAGTCCAGTACCTTACCTCACTCTTACTTCAATCATCTTCATTGAGATAAAATATGGTCGAAGTCCATTAAATTTCATCCTCACTATCCTAGCATTCCTCACACATTAACTTTCACAGATGAGTGCAAAAGCGATTTTGTAACTTCATTATCATTGTTTACGTCAAAATATCAGAATACGGAGCACAAATACAGGCAATATAAATACGTATAACGATAACCTACAACAGACACAGTGATATTATTTTTCACTCACCCTGCAGGGGTTCCAACATGTCCATATAGTCATCTAAATTTGGCTGCAACTGAACTAAGCTTGGCTGAATGAAATCGGCTAGACTAGCGCCTCGAGCTGCAAATAAAAATTTCGGTTCAGAAACTGTGACGGCAAATATATGCGCGAACGACTCCAGACGACATATATAAAAATAAATATAACACTAGCAACACTGTGGCTATAATCTACATATTACATTCTGACACACAACTCGCACGTATACCTGTAACTGCGAGTAATCAGAAAACGAGACGAATGCCAAAAATTAGAATTTACGAGCAGAAAATCGGATCAGAAAAAAAAGTAGTCGTTCAGTTCCCCCGATACATTTTCCGAACTGGCGGAGGTGAAATGACGAGTGGGCACCATCCTCGATGGTATAGTCTGATGATCGAATCGTTGACATTTACATAACTGCCCCTTCCAGCTCCTCTAGCTCAAAAATATATAATCGGTTCGGTATCTCTCGAATCAAATCGCAGCAAATTACGTCGTCGATAATAGAGAAACAACAAACGATATTTTTACGCAAAAAGAAATACAACTTGATGATTTTATTATCGCACAAATTCAGTAGTCAGATAAGCGTGACCAAAAGGAACGTATACGCTTTTCGATGTCGAGGAAAATTACAGGTTTTTAAATTCTCAGTAAATTCTATCAACACATACAATGAAAAGAATCAAAACTTGCGAAGCTACGCATCCAAGGTCCTTAAAGGTTACGGCATCTGATGTAATAGGGTGCTTTTCTGATACCGTAGTTTGTTGATGTCAAACAGAGATTTCATTAGTCCAGAGGTAATCACGTGGTACGCGCAGCAAAACATGGTAATTGTAGCGGAAGAGTGCAAAAAAATCTCTAATGTTACCCCCACCCCAGCACCAGAACATACAACCACGACTTTCGTGATAACGATTACCCAGTGCAGAGAAAGAAAACCAATCAGTTGTGATAACATGCTGCCAAAATAGCTAATTAGTATGCGACCAGGTCAATGGTTATTCTTGCAATTTTTAGAATAAAGAGACTGAGGTTCACCATCAGAGGGGTCGCTGGAATTTTTTTTGGTGGGAGGGGAAATTTTTTTAGTAGTGTTGACCTACGTTTATCGGCGTTGGTGGATTTTTTTTTTTTTTGGGGGGGGGAGGGGTGTAGTATGTTGTATCAAAGTGTCTAACAGTCATTTAAGTCATTTATTTTCAATCATGGTCATTTAAAAATTTAAGAATCAGCAAATTATACATTGAAAGAGAAAACGAAGAATTTAGAATTAGAAAATTCTATTATAATGACCAGGGCTGCAATTTTTATGCGAATGCATATTTTTATCTATGGTGTATAGGTGTAAGTTTCAAAGGATCTTCAGAATTACAGAATGCTGAGTCAAGTGAGCAGCACTTCATCCTGCATATTTCACATATTTTGGCATTTACCGCATATTTTGCACCAATTCTGCTTATTTTTCCACCCCCCCCCCAAAAAAAAAAAGTTATTATTTTAGTTCTGAGAATGATGTCCGACTCCAAAAAAAAATTGAGAAGACTTAATGGTTAATGAATCAGTAGAAAAGCGTTTAGAAAAATAAGTTCTTTTGCACGTGAGATAACCTTTCTCTTGCCCGCATCACATTCATCAATCATAAAGAAATTACGAATAGGTGCATTATTTCCTGGGTGCATCTCCTATTAAAAGAAGACTGGACTCTTAAGGAGATACTTTTCTGGATCATTTTAAAATATGATAAAAATTGTCTCAACGTATCCAACTTAATTTTTCATTGAAATGATATACCCATATTGTATTTGCACATTTATGCATATTTTACAATTTTGGCCCATATTTCCGGCATATTATTTAAACTGAATTCAGTGCATATAAAATATACGCATATTTCGCTATTTTTTGTTCATAAAAACTGCAGCCCTGATACTGACGATAAATCGAAATATCAGCTTACAAGAGTCTTCGCATAGTGTGTGCCATACATCGTCAATCTCACTTTGGCATTCTTCACACGTCGCTGATTCCTTGATTTTGAATTTATTCAGATAGAGTGAGAAGTTGCCATGTCCAGACATTATTTGAGTCATGAAGAAATTAGGGGTGAAGTGTCTTAAATTTATTCGATCATTGATGGATGGTAGAAATGCGTAGGTCACGCGTCCCGTTGTGGCTGCATCGTAACTCAGCTGCTACTCCTGAATCGCTCTCTCATTTAGATCTCTTATGGTCTTTTCAAGTTCTGGTCCACTTACTGTTTCCCTTACTTCTTTGATTTTATTTACTAGTTTTATTTTGTTGTCAATTGGCATAAGGCCTGAAATTGCGTACACGGATTGATATGAAATGTAGCTGATCAAGGGGACAAATATTGCTTTATAAAGAATCACCCTATTTTTGTAGCAGAAGCCGAATGTATTGCCATATAGTGCGAGAAAGAGTTTATAGTAATTGACAATTTTATTTATAGTATAGTCTAGGTGACAGCTAAAGTTTAGTTTTTCATCAATTATTATTCCTAAGTATTTCATTTTATTGCTTATTTTAAATGCTGTATTGTCTATCTTTACATGATTTTCTATCCGAGTTTTGACTTGTTCTTTGTCATGTCTTCTTGAGATAAGAATCGAGTTTGTTTTATTTGGGTTGAATTTTAGACCGCACACACTATTTCACTGTGAGAAACATGCTGTTCTACGCAACAAATATCAAAATTTAATCACCAAAATTGAAAACTCAGGAAACTCACTTTTGGGACTTAACAAAAAAGAACTCACAGACTTAAACACTTTGATGGTTGGAATAATGAAAAATAAAACTAGCTTTGAAGGACGAACATAACATAAGGGAAAGGGAAAGGAAATAAAAAAAGAAGAAGAAGAAGAAGGAAAAAGAACTGACAAATAATTCAGAAGAGGCAACTACAGCTATACTACTTGTCATAATACAAAACATAGTCTTAGAATACTACAGCCATACAATTTGTGATAATTGTACAAACATAGTTATTGTTTATTCCCTAAGCTATATAAGGGGAGAGGGATGACGGTGTTTAAGCAACGAAGCTACACCAAACCTTCCCTCTCCTTATTATTATTATTATTATTATATATAAATAAATAAATAAATAATTTAAAAAAAAGAGTCTTCGCATGTACGACATACTCATGTGAGTCGTGTGAGACGTGATCACCATGCGCGTATTAAGCTAGGTGAGCTCAATAAGGCCCTAATTTAAGGTCTTTTGGCGCTCCAGACTTTCATGTAAGTGATTTCAGGTTCTTTCTTTTTTGTGTTATAGTCGTCGACTGAAATATTTAAAAACTGGCTACCTTGAAATTTTTCTATACTGCTCCACGTTCCTCAGATCTAATAAAAATACCCCTTTTTCAAAACTTGATAAGGCCAGCGCACCAAAGAGGGCTGGGCCTATAACATTTTCTCCTCCCCCCACCTCCTATGTATATTCAAATCAGTTACACTGTTGTTATTGAAATTTCTTATCAAAATGGACTACTGTGTCCCAGTAGCTGCTTCTTCCGCTTCGGCTGCCCACAGTTGCTTCACGTAGTCACGGATGTAAGCCCGGCAGCTAGGCCTCAAGAGGTCCAGCTGCGCAAGTCGACCATCGCCAAACAACAGAGACTCCGTGAGGAGATATTCCGCAGCCTGCAGACCGCCGCATCCGCATCTGTCAGACACACATCTCTTCATTCTGAAGAGGTATGCCTTGAAGCAGCCATGACCAGTCAGTCCCTGGGCTAGGTAAAAGTCCACCCCATTGACTCCCTTCGTACTTACTGTGGGAAGTATAGTTTTTAGGTCTACTGGCCAGTGGTTGTATTATCATACCACGTTTGCCAGATTTTCACGCATGACTCTTCCAACCTTCTCCTCACTACATGGGGTTTGGATAGGGCTGGGGGTAGCTCATGCCTGTTACAATTTTGTGAAAGGGGTATTCCTTTGCGCCACGAATACGTCACAGACGATTTTTCAATTGCCAAACGAAGAGGGAGGACACCAGTAATATTACAGACAGTTATCATCTATTTTAAAATTCATTTAAACTTCAAAAAAATAAATTTTCCAATTCATTTACTATGTTTTGACTTATTAATATTTAATTGACAGGCAATATGAACAAATTTAAAATTTAAATAGGTATGGCACAGTTCTATACAACCGGCCGCATGCAATCACCATTTTTCTGTGCATGCTGTCTATTCTGTTGCGATTTGCCTCGATTCGGTGGGCGAATACTGGCCTCCCATAGGACATAATAGCGTTAACAGTGCCCTCGATCATAGTCCTACGGGATTAGTTGTCGCATCCATAGGTATTATGGAATACGGACAGCAGTCTCTGAAACAGAGATTCCGATTTCTCACACATTTTATTGATGTGTGTGTCCCACCTAAGTTCGTTGTCAACAAACAACCCAAGGTATTTTATAACTTTCTTACAGTCCAAAACATGCCCATTACTTAATTTTATTGCTTGTGATTTTGAGGTGAGCTTATTTTTAATGTTCCCAAAGATGATTACCTCTGTTTTTTCTTTGTTACAAGTGAGACCAGCAGCCAGGAGTGTCTCATCTATCCTGTCCAGAGCTCCAGAAATAGCCTTTTCAAGTCCGTCACGAGAGTTGCCACGCCCCAACACGATTGTATCATCCGCATAACACGTAAGATGACGACCAGTGGTGTGCAGCTCTTCTAGGACAAAGTTGTAGCCAATATTCCAGAGCACCGGACCAAGTACTGACCCCTATGGGCAACCTTTAATCAGGAAAGTACTGGCATTGCCACTACATATTTCTCTGTTGGATGTGTAATTTTGAATGATCGTGATGAGGTAATCAGGAAAGTGGAATGGTGCCCCCAACTTAAGTCGTCAAAGTCCCCAGATATGTCAATTGCAACTGCTGCCATATACCATGATAGGTGTCTGTTGATGCGTACCTGGTCCAGGAAGCTATGCACTGCATCAACTGTGTTACATTTTTGATGGAAGCCAAATTGTCTTGTAGATAGAATATTATTATTGCTAATGTGCTGATTAATACCATTAACAATTGGTCGTTCCAAAGTTTTTCCTAGTACAGACAGGTACGATTTAACCTCATTAGGGTCTTTATTCTCCTTCAGAGGCCACACAACCTTCCCCCGCTTCCAGCAGTCAGGGAAGGTGCAGGTTTGAAGGCACCCTGTAAAAAAAATTGCATGGGCCTATAACCTAATAAGACCCAACCTGATACCCAATAAGTCTGACCTAAAATTCGGTAAATAAAAAATTAAGCATGGTTCAAATATAAATTTTTATGAGTAAGTTATAACTGAAATGATAATCAATTGATCTTACAAGGTTGGGCCTTATTAGGTTACATAACACTATTTTTTGTGAGTATCGCATACCTCGGTTCCAAATTGCTTAAATTTCACTTTTCTGGCGTCGATCGTTAACCAACTACCACTACAACAACTATCCGATGTTTGATTTCTAGATAAATTCCATTTGACTAACAGAATACTCGTTAGTCCTCCAAGTTACACAAAAAACGTATCGGAGCACTTTTTATGTTATTGGAAAATCATCAACTGGCATATCTCGCACCAGGGGACTAATATCTTGATAAAAACAATTGGACAGTGTTGCTACATCACGAAGGAACCACTTTGCTGTACGTTTTAATGCAGTCTAGAGCATAGCAGTCAAGATCGGTACATTGAGCCTTATATTGGGGATCCGGGCCTTATTGGGCTCATCTACCTTAGTTGCAATAAAATTAGTTTTTTCCTCCATGAAAACGTAGTATCATAGACGAAAAGAAGTATATTTAGCTTTAGCTTATTATTTTAGCGCATTTATAGCAAATTGGGGAAGGGGGGAGAAGGTCCTTTATTTTCAGATATCGATTTTCTTCGATACCTTGTGTATGTGTATTGCGAGTTAAGTGTACGGCACTACTAATTGCGGTATCACATGGCACTAATTTGTTTACAAATTTTTTGTAACTACAAGTATAAATATAATTATTGACCTTTGAATTTGGGAGGGGGTAAGTATTACTCGTCTACTCCCCCCCCCCCAGCGACGCCCATGTTTATCATCAGCCAGAATTAAAAATGTGATACCTAAAGTCAGTTTCCTACAGTAAGTTCTCGTAAGAAAACCTGAAGCCTGATTTTTCAAAAACAGTCATGTCCAAGAAATCAGTTTGTTTGTTTTTTTTTTAACAAGAAAAACATTTCGGAAAATAAATTATATTTATGGACAATACGGATCTTTGTACTCAAATTTCGCAGTTGCTAAGCCTGATAGCGTCATGGCAGTTGAATGAAATTACAGAGACCTCTCTGTCTGTTGTATCCAATGACACTAATAACTCAAAATTTCAAAATTTCCGACATAACCTTTCAGAGAGTGATTTTCCAAAATTGGTCACGTCCAAAATTTGAAATTTTCAGTTATCAGTCTTACCAGATACAGTAAACAGATCCCGACAATTCTATCGATCTGTCATATCGCTATCAAGTACAGCAACCAAGATTCGTATTTGAGTTCACATATCACCATCGTTTATAAGGATCATGTATTTTCTTGGCAGTTTTTTGTGTTTTCTGAAAAACTGATTTTTTAAAGTATTTACTCGCCCAAGTAGATAGAGTACGCAATGTACAACTGCCTGACCTTTCCTTGTCAATTACCATACTTAGAACTATTCGTCAGAATAACCACTGGCACTAGGTGCAGTCCTGAAAATACGAATATGGAGACGGCTGCCTAATGCCTACCTTCCATCAACTGCAAACTGGTGAGAAATGAATAAACCTTTGGCATTTGGATCTACAAAAGTCACAATCGTAACAGCCACAGCGGGAATGAGGCAATACTTCTCAGTAATTTAGATACCTCTAGCGAAGATGACATTCCATTTTCACTCCTTCTCCCATTACAGAATTCCGATCGGTCCAAACACTTTATTTACTCCTGTTTAAACAAGAGCCTCTCAACATTTCTGCCAGAACAAGATCACCGAGAAGAATTTCAATCTTTCCATGTAATACTGTCAAGAATATGTACACCAAAGAGGGGATATATCCAAAAACTTTCATAGTTGGACCTATCTGAAGTACACATTTATCCTGCTTATCAGCTCTGAAAACTCAGATCCAATTTCTGTTCCTCACACACACAGAAAGTCGCTTCGATACGCGGCTGCTTATACCTCAGAACAGATTAATAATTATCTGGCTTCAACTCAGATTGACCTAATCAAACCTCGTTATCTCTCGCCGGTTAATCGGCTTCATAGCTCGAAAAGTAAAAAAATCAGCCGCTTTGTACATAAAGGAAACAGATGAAACCCACGTACACGATAATCTAAAGATCATCCTCCATTTTATATTTAAAACGAATCTAAGAGATGATACGAAGATATGAAGGTGCTCGAGTGTTAGATAACAAGCTCCGAGCTTCAATCAGCACACTCGTACTATAGGTATCAATGTCGCCCCTACATTAACATTACAATGACGTCCAAGTGTGTCTGTAGTTGGTGAATTGTACACAGCACGAGTTATTTTATTCTATACCAGTTTTATCCCTGCCATGGACATATTCATCAAATATATACCACCGACTCGGAAAAATTTCTGTCCATATCAGATTGCTATACTCGCGTATGTGAAAAATTTAAGGAACTAGAAAAATCCTACACCAGGTTGCTATGCTCGTGATGTGAAACACTTAAGGAACTAGAATCAAGTCTGGATGCACGGATCCGAGAATGCAATATTTTCCATTAGCATGCAGCAACAGATCAAGCATTCATACCGCACAAAAAAAAAAAAAAAAAAAAAAAAAAAAAAAAAAAAAAACACGAATACTACGTACTAGTTTTACTGAAATTGCGTCAATGGGATGGGAACCACAGGAAGAACGTGACTACATAATGAGTACTTCTAAATACATATATGAAAAACACGACTGCGATTGTGTGCATGAGTGGAAAAACAATCGCACACAGGCTGGGGCAGGTTTCAACGAATAAACCACTAAGCGTGTTTTCGAAAAAGAAAATTTGAATTCGGCAATAATGTAAATTTTCATAGTACGGACACCCAAGACGGTCTATACCTCTGTACGGTACATAGTTTAATTTATTTTTAGTAACCAATGTATCCACATTTCTCAGTCAGAACGCAACCGTCAATAATAGATAATCATTTGTTTTTCATCTATCCGATCACGGCTGGTAAGATTACGGATGGAGAAAAACTGCATAGGGTAAGGTGGGTAACAACTAATAACAGGTAAAATTGAGTTCGGCGCAGAAAGAAGGGTGAATTTCATGCCTATACGCAGAAAACTGCATAGGGTAAGGTGGGTAACAACTAATAACAAGTAAATTTGAGTTCGGCGCAGAAAGAAGGGTGGATTTCATACCTATACGCAGATCTCACATAAGATACACCGTCAGACTCAATCACAATAGTGAGAAATATATTTATACTGCACAGTTTACGTGAACAAGTGAACATGGGGTGTTTGATTTCATGTTAAAGTCTGGTCCAGTTGAGAAACATAATTTTTTCACGGCGCTGATAACGTTTCCACGAACTCGTCTTTCCCCTCCAACTTGAAAATACCCATATATCGATGTGTATCGCGGGTAGCCAGTTATGTTTCTTAACTGGACCAGACTTTTACAAGTTTTATTGGGTGTATCTGATCAGAGATCTGTCGACAGAATAGAGATTCGGATCGACCATATTTTTCTACATTTGTTACTAAATTTCAAAGAAGTTACATCCTTTTCACGGTATGGCCTTCTTCTCCTTCGAAAATTTCTCGGTACGCCATTTTACGTTTCCGATGGCATACAACTGCAGCGTACGGTCACAAGAAAACTCAATTTCGAATTGAAGCTATAAATAATACACCCAGAAATGAGCCCCTTCTACGTTTATTAAGAAAGAGTTAGCATCCACCCTCTAGATACACTCGATCTACCGCTGTATATGAGACTGAAAAGACATCACCTTCCTCTAACTGTGAAGTCTCTTTTTCTAATTTTGCTCTCAACCCGAGCCCTAGAATCCGCCCTTTCGAGCATTACCTCAGAGACGTCGGAGAGGCTGTTAGGGCTGTCTTAGTACTCTTCACTTCTTGCCGAAAAATCGGCCTAGATCGAAAATACATATAGCGCGTCGCTACATGGGCTCGAACCCGGAACCTCTGGATTTCGAGACCAGCGCGCTATCCACTCGGCCAACCAGACCCCTGATATTAAAATACTGTAACCAGGTTTGATTGAAACTAAATCCTCAAAGTTCTTCCAGACTCACTCAAAACTCTTCATGACTTCTTTTAGGCTCCTGTGGAGTATCTCAGGAGTTATTGTCCAAAATTTAAAAAATTTCGAGTAATCAGTAGCTCCCTCCGGCCATTGATGCGATACTCGAACGGGTAGTTTCCGGGGCCGGGGGTGCGGTGTCTCAGGGGCCACTTTGGCATGCGTGCATCGCCATACGTCCCACCACACCATCACTGGATACACAGCAGACTAATCCCGACATTATATTGAACTGCCATATGGCTATCAAGCATAGCAACCAAGATATTGGAGTTCACAGAGTCCCACCGCCGCACCATTTGTAGGGATAATGTATTCTCGAAATAGTTTTTCGTACTTCCTGAAACCCTGATTTTCTGGACAAGATCGTTTTTCATTTATTTAATCACGAGGAAAACTGAGGAGTTCCTGAGACGAATAAATGTTCAAATAGTCTAGTGGCCCCAAAATTTCCACCAAAAACATGCAAAACCATACCAATTCCACAAGAATTCAGTAAGGTACCCAGCCTTCCCCCAATGCCATTTACCACTCTTTCGGTGCACTTGTAGCACTCACTTCATCCCAGAGATATAATATTTGCAACGTTATGACACCTGACTTGCGAGCCAAAACTCAAAGTTTTGCAGTACCGTAGCCTGGATTTTTGCGCAGGAGGGGGAGGGGGCACGAAAAAAAAATTAAATATGCTATTTTCTTATCGAGTTACCCGAAATTCACTGTAGCAACAAAAAATAATAATATTAAAAAAAATATAGCGTAGTTGGATGCTCACGGAGGATGGCCCCCTTGGCTACACCCAGTGCCGTAGAGAGAAAACTGAGGCCCGAGGGAACGGCCCAACCGCATCGATTGCTTATCAATGTTTTTGTTCAGTTTCATTTTGCTTTGCTTCATAAAAATAATTGTTTTCGATTATTTTCATATATTTTTTGCTTTTTTGGTATTTTTGGTGGGCTCCCTTTCAAGACCGGGGCCCGGAGGAAATCTCCCTCCCTCCCTTTCATCAGGCCTGGCTACACCACCGAGGTTTTGCTAAAGTAAGAGGTACATTCTGCTTTCATCATACATTTATTTGTCAAAATCATCCCCGAAGCACATACGGCAAACTTGCAACACCAGGCAATAAAATTTAAGAAGACGGGAAACCCTTCATTTCATACTTATTAATTTCAATATTTTTCCAACTGACCAAGATGACAAGAGTCAAAAAATATCAAAATTCCATCTTCCTCTGCGCAGAATCACGAGGTTAGGTCTCAGCCAAAACTTTAACAGCCTTCCTGAATATTTTGTTCTTCCGAGATATTTCACAACTCTTAATGAACGTGGATGGTACAAATGTTCGACATCGCCCCTCCTCCTCAATCCAACTTGTAGGATAAAACACAGAACGCTGAAGAAATGTCAAATTTATCAGTTTTTTAAATTTTGCACAACACCAAACTCTTATGGGTCCACATTCCACAGCTAAAAGCAAATGATTTTTAAATTTCCCCGAAATATTAATACCTCAAAAGCCAACGTAGATGTTACTGGAGACCTGCGGGGTGAAGACACTCCCAACGACTTTGTGCCTCGCGGCCAATTTCCGATCCTTATTTCGTTTCCATCTTGCAAGAAACTACAGAAAATGAAGAAAAAAGGCCTTTTTTTGTACACAATTTAATGACAACATGCGCGAATATTCATGCCACATGAAGGGACAGTTGGTGTGAAGGGACACAAATATTTTCTTTCTGCTCCAGCGTTCCGAATTTTGAAGAGAGCTCTTGAAAAACAAAACCATCTGATGGAGTGTGAAATTTTCTACAATATGAGCACAATGAAATCTACGAAGTGGTGAAAGGAAGGGAGGAATTTTGAGTGTGCCATTATAACATGTGTTTCACTTAACAACATTAGTGGCGTAAAATGACACATCTGTGGTGTAATATGACACATAGGTAAAATATAACAATACCATTCGTCAGGAAGTTTGTTTATTTCGAAAATGTTATTAGGTTGTTACCACACATCAGCAAATGTTTCACAACTTACTGGTAAAAGTAAACATTCTTTGCTAACGAGAATTATTCCTAATCGAATTGGTTGTACTTTATAGACAATTCTGTTTGTTTCGACCCAAACGAAATCCTCTTTTTCTAAAAACACAAACTTATTCCCTCAACAGCTCTTCTCATGAAATTAAATTTATACTGATTACCATCTATTTCGGTAAGTTACGTGAGTGTCATTGTCAGCTTCAAAATCAAGTCGATCATTCATACATATTGTTATAATAGAACGAGTGATGTAGCCAGGATTTTCCTCAGACGGGGGGGGGGGGCGGCAAAGTAAGATTTTTAAGAGAGAAAAAGTCGAAAATTGAGGTATTTTTTTTAAATCGCCGATATTAGAGGACTATTTTATGAAAATAAAGGTAAGATTACTACTCAAGCATATATATGTTTTGAAAAAACGTGTTTTCAAGGCGAAAATTGCTCATTTTTACATATTTTACACTCAATTTCAGGTGCCTTGGGGAGGCATTCACCCCCTTCGCCCCTCCTGGCTACGCCACTGCACACTGCATTGCACTGTATCTCAGATAGTTGGATAGACTTTTTATATATCTCGATATATTCCGACTTCAATTTCGTGCAGGTAGCGCTAGTAGTTCGCAAGATCGGTACGTCGAGTCAATTTACACCATGTGCCACTTTACACCAATTAGGATTTAAACTTGCACTAGAGTGCGCTGCAAAATTACCTGCGCGGGTGTTAGCGGGTGAAAATGAGTGAGTGATCATGTGTGCTTTCAAATAGAAACGCTGCTATCTTCAGTAGGGTAAAAAACCGAGTAAAAATTATTCTGCCAGTAGAACTGATTATAATTTAATTTTTTGGTGATGATGCAGTCGAATTTCGGACAAATTTTCTTTGAAAATGAATTTCTAATAGACTTAATGATATTTGAAGTTTGCTACACGATTACGGTATATCATACGTGATCACTCACACATATCGCAGGGCTGCCGACACTTGAAACTCTTAGTTTAAATCCCAATTGGCTCTACATAAATTTTTGATTCCACAAGCTTCAACCTATTCCCATTCCCTTCTGAGGACTATTTCCAACTGCGTTTACGCTCGGCCGGACTCCATCCGACATCAATCGTATTTTGATAGCTACTAATAAAATCGGCTAATATTTTTTCGGAGTACGTTTAGGCATAAAAATTCACTCTTTCAACAGAATATAATACACGAATATTGTACGGACCATTGTGATCTATTTGAATAAATATTTGAGATGACCTAAGACCTAACAAAACATAATGCCTGATAAAAGTTTGAAAGGATCAACATGCAATCGCATACCATTATCAAAGGTTACCGCACACGGCGGCATACATTTTTCCTTTCTCCAAAAATATCTGATCGGCACATATCAAATGAAATTCTTCGTATTTAGCTCACAAATCAGACAAACTAACTAATCTAACAATAGAACTGAAAACAATACATCATGTATCTAGTACGCATCTCAGCTGCGTGATACACGTGCTTTTGCATCGGCTAACAGGTAACACTGAATCCTACCAACATGAAGTGAAAAAAATGACTATCAGGGGACATCAGGATTGTTCATTACGATCGTTTTCGGCACAGTAATCAAAATGCAAGACAGGGTGACTTGAGACTGAGATCTACCACAGACACAGATCTGATTAGTACGCAATATTCGCAGACTATGGTAAGGTATGTACACTCACTCATTAGTTATTCATTCTGGACACTTCTAGCTCAGCGATTATTTGAATACTGCCAGCAACTTATGTAAATTTGATTCTCATCATCTACGCGTGTGCAATGCCAGAAATTAGAACAGAAGGGTTAATGAGACAAGCAGCTAGCTGCTGGAAGAGGGTCGGCTCTGGACTGGAAAATTGGAGACTAGTTTATCTGTTCAGGAAAAAGGACCTATTAGTAGTTATGTTTGAGGTCTCTTTATGGCTGTGCGTTCGAGTTTGTCACTTTTGAGTTTATAGCTTGCTTCACACGATGCTAGTTTACTCGTTACTAGCGGCGAGTAAGCGTGCAGCAAGTAAACTAGCATCGTGTAAAAGCAAGCTATAGTTACAACTTACAATCAGCGCTATTAGTGATTTGTGCCAGTACTAAAAAATCAAGATCATAGAGTATACTGAAAATGTTGAAAAAATCAATAGGCGGCGTAACCGTGACCACGTTCGCTAGTGTTGATCTCCTGCAAAGGTGATCAAGGTTGATGTTCCCCTAAGAAGACGTGTAAAGATGGTCTACTTTAAAGCTTCTGTAATTGCTGAAAATAGGTTTACTTGAGTCATATAACATGTCAAATTGAAGCTTGAAGTCTGTAGTTCATGATGAAAGGTAATTTAATGCACTTTATTCGCTCTAGTTGGATGAATAAGTTGATTTCCAAATTACTGTTCTTCTTATGCAAGTTTATCATTGGTACAAAACGCGCTTGTAAGCAACCAATATGTACATGGAAAATGGAGCAGTTTCAAGTTCATAAAGGAAAACTAGAGACCTCAATCTCTAAATTCATCTATTATAAGCCGCAAGAAAACATTTTAGTGACTATAGAAAAAGCGAATTCAAGTTATAAGGCAGTGACATATGACGTCACCAGAACGCTTGTTATCAATATTGGGGGAAAGAACCAAAATAAAATACATGTAGTCTAATGGGAAGTTGACAATTTTTCCATTTAGTTCGAAATTTCTCGAAAGTAAGCGGAATTATGTGAAAAATGATAAGAATAAAATTTGTAGGAAACGGTATTTACACTTTTATAAAGCAATTTCCATACAGTTTCGAACACTCTCTCGCGAATTATTACAATTTGAAAATTGAATATACTAATAAGCAGCTCAACATTTTGAATTATTTATTTCGGATTTACGTTATTTCTAATTAAATTTAGTAATAATCGTCAACTTTTCACCACCGATTACCAAAAACTCGGTTTAACTTGAAAAAAGTGCAAAATGCAAAATTATTCAATGATTTTTATCAATTTTATCAAACTTGGGGGCAAAATATGTAAACAAAGCCAAAGTGCCATTCCCCTATATGAGTAGCCAATCGACAAAATACTGTACACGGGTGCAGGAATATCTTTGGCGTGCCTGTGAACGTGGAGTATGTTATACACACTCCACGTTCTTAGGCACACCAAAGATAATCCTGCACCCGTGTACAGTATTTAGCCGATTTGCGCCCTCGAAGTGAAATGGCAAAAGTGAGTTTTGATTCTAGGAAACTCATATGCATTCTTATGGTGATAACGTCCATGATCGCCTTTGCAGCGCAGGGCTACCAACATCGGAACTCTCGGTTACGCCGCCTATTGCAATAGCTGTGTTCGTTTAGCTTCACAGCATTCGGCTAGGGTTAACTCGGTGTAACACTGAAATTACGTCACGTGTACGCATCGAACAAAACATAAACATCACAGCCAACACCACAAAAACACACCGTGACACCAAACGACACCAAACTCAACCCTATTCCGGGAGCAGGGTTAAAATCGGTTAAAATCTCTAACACCAGTGTTACCCTACTGGTAAATAAAACAGCAAACATTGAACTCCGGAGTTCTTCACAGAACAAATAGAACGGCAAAAATTGCTTGGTGTATCACTCGGTGTTAAAAAGTGTCCATTTTCGTGTCAAAACGAACACAACTAATTGGGGTTTAAACCTCATCTAGGTAGCGCTACCATAGGCAAACGTTTTGCGGGTATTGTTATCAGTTTGGAGTGATCTACTCGCGAAAATTCACACCAAAGTGATGAGAATACAGTGAAGATACTGACAATACTGCCAACACATGCAACTTAGGTTCAAGTCCCAATAGGCTTGGCTACAGTAGCTGACCCTAAAAAACAACCGTAGTCAGTTTTGAAATTTCAAATTTACCGACAGATAGCGCTGTAAGTTCTCTTCAGCTCGGTGAACTGTCAACGTGAGTTTGCCGGCACCCGGCAGATGTTGCCTTGTTTAAAAAATGCACAATCATGTTGGAGCGTAATGGCCGTGGATACAGCGCTATTTGTCCACAAAGTCGGAATTTCAAATCTGACTATTGTTGTTTTTCACATAAACCCTTAATTCCGTCCTGAATTAATATCGGCTTGAAACAGAGCGGAACTGTCCACTGATGTGTATCCGGAAGGGTACATATAGGGTTACTTAGGACTCCATACGAAGACAGGAAAGGACAGTCGCCATTCTCTTTCCAGTTTGTTCCGTGAAACGAGATTTGTCACGCCCGTCATTACCTCAGTCATTACACGTCATTACCGCTCAGCCGATTTTCCTTGACGGACCGAACTGGAAAGAAAATGGCGGCTATCTTTAACCGTAAAAAGTATAAATATAGAGTCTTAGGTTACCAACTGATTTTTTCAGAAACGCAAAATCTTCAGACAAGCTCAGAACTCCCTCCGCTTGTTCCTCGTAATAACTTGATAATTTTTTTAATACAACCTTTCTGGTTTGCTGTTATGCTAGGAGCTTGTGAATCGCGAGCAATGCAAGTAATCGAAATTACATAACATTAATGAGGATCGAATAATATTGTTGAAACTGATGATCAACTCTGAATACATTTCTGCATTCTAAGTGAAAGATTGGAACAATGGAAATCCTTGTAAACATATTATGAGAAAAGCAAACATGTTTGCTGAAACGCAAACAATTGGTAACCCTAGTATGCTAATCGCTGCTGCATGCTATGCCTATTCCAAGATCAGAACGTCTCACCACAAGAAGCCATATTGCGAGTCCATCAAAGTAAGGAACATATATGATAGGCAACAGACTTAGCAACTCCTATGAATTCAATTATTCGTTTTCTAACGTTTGTCAGCACCATAGCACCTCAGCACTTTACAGTCAGGAAATAACTGTTCAAAACCATGAACACGGCTTCACAATAATTACTGTGCACGTTTTCCAACCAAAAGTGCAAATATAGCCAAACACTAATCTTCTTGAATCATCTACTGTAATTACATCTGCCTCTTGCATCTGGTAACTCGAGTCTACAGGTTCAAACAATTTGAACCTATCCAATCTTTCTTTTCTTTCTTCATTGCAGGCATATTTTAATCAGAAACACAAATTTCTGAATCACACTTCTACAATCAAGTAAACAATCATAATAGATTGCGGTGACTCGTGCATACATATAATCAACAATAACTCAATTATGTAACAGATTAAAGCACAGATTGAGTAACAGACTTACAAATGCATCTCGAAGGAACGAAATGGCGCAGAGATGATCGGAGTATATTAGTGGATTTTTTGGTGACGGTATCAAAGAGATAATTATTCCGACAAGGATGCACAGGGGGATGAATGAGGGTGCCTGTTCCTTCTAGAGAGAAACTTTATTATTGAAGATGCTCTGAAAACAGGTAACCAGCGAGAGTCGTATGAAAATTACAGAAGTCTGGAAAGTCATGAACAAGTCTGAGAAGGTCTTACAGAGTTTCAAGTGGTCATTAAAGTGGGTCAGTTTTAGGGGGTCTCAAGGGTTACTAAACAAGTATGAAAAAGTTTTACCAAGTCAGGCTGTCCACAAACTCTTCCAAATTTTTACGTGAAGAGAGGGAGGAACGAGTTTCCTGTATATGTGTGTATGAATTCATTGCGTCCATACAATACTGTTTCCTTATTCATGTTGTGGAATTTCCTATAGAATCTTCCATTAGATGGTAATTTACCAATTTTTTCCTGACCTTTCAGTAAATTCCTCAACATTTCCAGACATTTTCCTGACTTCCTGAGCTACTTTCAAAAATCCTGACTTTTCCTAGCTTCGTAACCTTGTAGACGCCCTGCAAGTATTGTTATTATCTGAAAAGCTCTAAAAAAAATTGGAAGTCGCGCAGGATTGTAAACCAGTTTTGTATAGTTTTTGCGAATTTTAAACAAGTTCGGAATACGGATGAGAAGGTCTACAAAAATCTATGAGATTCTTGAAACCGAGCACTGAAGAGGCTTCAGCATGGCTTCGCCAATCTTAACGGCTGCTCCCTCACCGCAAGAGAATACCGTTGAAAATTCTTCAAAAATTTGCATCTTCATAAGTTGAAAAAATTTTTATGGCACATTTTGTGGGTATTTTTATTTTCAAAATCAAGCAGAAATCAGTAGCATAAATCGTTCAAAATTCTGAACAGTTTTCACTCATATTCCAATGCGGCCAACGAATTTCAGTAGAAACATAAATATTTGCTATTCCACACTACACTGGAATTTAAAAAACGTTAATTCTATTTAGAATGTAAAATCGACGGTATCACGAGAGCTAGAAACGACCGCATTGGCCTTTTACACATGGAACAGTAAATTTTATAGAGGACGACAGTCGCATTTAGAGATAATTTATTGCAACGCTTCAATTGGGTCTCAAATGATTATAATTACTTGGGTTGCAGTTGTACGTCTTGTAAGCCTACATATTGAACAAATGATGAGAAAATCGAAAATCATGTTCCGCACTCCATGAGGTTTAATTTCCGTAGATACTGGGACTAAATCGAGACTAAATATATTGACCGATTTTTTTTTAAACGTGCAATTTGAAAATCAAAGACTGGACTTACCGTCACTGTAATCGAGAGCAAACTGAACTCTACTAAAATCGGTTTACCAACAGAATAGCAGCAATCACTCAATATTTTTTCGATATCTCGGCATTTGCGAAGCCGTTTTTTTTTTAAATTATTGTTGTGTTAATTTATTTTTACTTTTTAAAAACAAAAGGAGAAAAATCAAAATACAAAACGTATAGGAATTAAAACTTCATGTTAATTTTAGAACCAGGAAAACTTATATCGACAAGAATAGACTACGGTAGTATTTTTAACGATTTTCACCAGCAAAAACATAATTGTTAATATTTACACGATAAAACCGAATTTAACACATGAACGAGACAACATAACAACTATTCGCAGTGTCGCAGATAACGAAAGATGTAACCACTTTATTTACATTTTTTTTTCTTCTTACTTCAACTGCACCAAACATTAAACTGTGTACACTCGATTGATGAGGTTTTTAATTGATTCGCCTCGTACGACTGACTTGCTCCGCGCGAAACAAGAGTAAAATTTATTATTAAACTCTTAGCCCGGTGTACGAACGCCGTACTTGTATCTCTTTGCCGCTTATCAGGCCATTCAGATAATGAATAGCGTTAATTATCTAATCTACCGATGCCATCGCTGCTGCCGCGGTTAAGAGGTACTTTTCACACATTAACTACATAAATTCAAGTGCTCAGACAGCCAGACATGATGCGCAAGCTGTCATTGAGGTGATAGACGAATTCAAGTTCGGAAACATAGAGTAGGTACAATTTTCTTCACAACTAAAGGGATACATAACTTTTGTCTCGTCTTCCCAGGAAGCACCTCGGAGGGCACAGACTACTACCTCTCCCCTACAACGAAATTCTGCCCGCTGGTAAGATCGAGTCTCAGTTAACAAACGTAGACCTAATCTTCTACTAATGATCCCGAAATGTTTGCAATTGAAGAATTTCAAACTAAGGCCCCTGTCCATGGGTCACTCTCCAGAAACAGAGAATATTTTACCAGCAAACTTTGAATACTAACTTTCGATTTTTTAGGGTCGGTTACGGGTAGCTGAGCCTATTGCAATCGCTTTGTCTTCTTTGAACTTTCTAGTCAGTATGATCTGAGTCACAGATCAGTTCATGCCTGGTTTTCGGTAGTGTTCATCGATCCGAGTCACAGTTCAGTGCAAATATACGGCCCTAGCGTTACTTCTCAAAAAACCAATTCAGTGGTTGAAATTTCCATGGAAATTTATTTTTCTTCCAACCACGTGCTCAGTGTTGGAAGAACGAACGAAAACGGGGAACGGGAACAGGACCTGATTGGGAACAAAAACGATAGGGTAAGGAGAACGAGGAGCATGTACAAAAACCATGCAGTTAGAGAAGAACGAACGAGAACGGGAACGAGATCATTTTTGCGTTCTTCCAACACCTTTGCAGCTGGCGAGAAAGTAAAATGTCTGGAAGCCTGAAACCATCAATTATAAATTTTTTGAATTCGAACTGCAAGCGCGAAAGAGTCGCCCTCTACAGTTTTGGGCAGGTGAAAAAAAGAAACTACTGAAACCCTACAAATTTTAGAAAAATTAATCAGACTGAAATAAAAATGGTCTTAATGGAAGAGAAATTTTATGTACTATAAATTTTGTTCTATTCATTTCTTCGATAAACGCTTTCGTTTTCATAATATTTCGAGTTTTCTTCATATGCCTGTAAATGAAATATTTCCCTCAATCAGGGTTACAAGGTAAACGACAACAGCGCGCCCCCGCTTTGGAGCAGCCCAAATGAAAAAATCAACATGCAGTACTCGAATGTTGGAAGAAGGAGAACGGGAACAGGACCAAGGAGGGAACAAGAACGGAAATGGGAACGAGAACGGGAATGTTGGTAATTTTAAAAGGTAAGGAGAACAAAAAACATGAACGAGAACCATGCAGTCAGAGAACAAACGGGAACGAGAACTATGATTTTTGCGTGCGTTCTTCCAACACTGGGATGTGCTCATTGATCTTAATCTTAGCTGGCATGCTACTGCTGCGCGACGGCAGGCTTCAGCCGTGTTGTTGCTGCGCAACTGCAGTTTGCAGTCGTGTTGTTAACAGAAATTTCCATGGAAATTTTTTTTTGTTCGGGTATGATTAAAACAAATTCATTTAATTTTTTTCCTCGTCTTTTTTTTTTCTTCTTCGCTTCAATCTGAGTATCACTGACGCAAGTACTTCAATGACGTCACCGCAGTACAAATCATACAGGCCTTACGGGAATGCAGTCGGGCTGCACGGGTGAAACGGGGAGAATTGTTGTGGGTTGCCTACCCGGTCCGGTCAACGTTCCAGTGTTCTAATTCTAGTAATCTTGTCCAGCCATGTGCTCATTGATCTTGATCTTTGCTGCGCCTTGCGTGACTACAGTTCTTCTTCTTTTCTCATTTCCAGCTCAGTTCAGCTCACAGTTCTTTAACTCCTTATGGTGACAATTCAGTTCAGTGGTTGAGTTTTTCATTTTCTTCCAGTCATGGGTATACATGAGCGAAAACCGTAACGCTCCCCCGAGACGAATTTAGTGGTTGATATTTGCTGCATCCTGCGCGACTGGTTAATTCTTGAAGTTGCTTTGTTCGTACTTGTGGATATCAGTGCTTTCACCATAAATAAGGTGCCCATTGTTATGGATAAAATTCGTCTCCCTCCCTAAATTTTGATGCCCTTGCTCTGTAAACTTAATGAATGTTCTCTACTTAAGGATTATTTTAAAAAATCTAACAAACAAGAAATTTCCTCTTAATATTTTCAGTTTCTTGAGAATGATCCATTATAAGCAAAGTATAACTCTCCGCAGGAAGACAATCGGTTTTACACGACCCTGCTCGTTTTCCATTTCATCCATGACTCTTAGTCTTTTAGCACACCTTGATACGTCACGTTTATTTTATTTCTGTACTCATACTCTTTCTCCGCCAGGGCAGATGATCCCATGATTGATCTGAGGAAAAAAACGGGAAATTTCTACTTTTTGTCTGAGGGCATTACTAAAAAATTAACACATTTGAAAATCCTCGAAAATATTTTAAAAGTTTTACTTCAATGTTGAATTTCCCAGTAGCTTTACTAACAAGTGAACAAAACAGATACGACCTTTTCCTTTCTCCGTACCCCCCCCCCATCACTTACATCTACTCACAGAATTGGAGCCAAACTCAAAAGACACATTAATATAAAGATTTTCAGACCCTCCAGTCTCTTTGAATATTTTGGCAGAATACTTTTTGAAGATAATATTATCAGTGGTTTTCACGAGAGGCCGGCGCATTCACCTCAAAACAAAAGGAGGACCCCTCCCTCCACGTTAAAAAAAAAAGTGAACCTAGGAAAACATAGTGAAAAAACTTTTTCGATGACGTTGTTTGCCATAATTCCAACTAAAATCAATTTTATCAACCTTATTATTTAATGGGTGATGGGGGGGGGGTGTCACACAAAAAATTCATTTCCAACCATCAAACGGAAATTGATTCAAGCAGTAATATTTTCTACTGCTGACCATACCAAACTTTCAAATCACCGGTAAGCAATCATATCTACATGTTTTCAAGATAAGCTGCCTACTCTACCAATTGAAGGAAAACTATTTCCGCTGAAAAACGCTACAGTTAGGGAACTAGGCTTCATAATAAGGAATACCATGATGTTCACCTCCAAGTCAATTTTTGTTCAATTAGCCTGAGGTATATACTTCAATTAAGATTTGTCTATTTTTTAAAGCCGTCGAAGTGCCTCGTTGAAAAAAAATATAAATATAGACGTAATTCACAATAATTCAAATCACCCTACACTTAAATAGCAACTATGATTTAGAGTAGCTACACTGGAAGATGAAACCACATCTTCAAAGCTGCATTCCTACATCCTTAGTTCTACGTTCCAATTAATTCGTTGCTAGATACAATATAACAGATTGCGCGTGAGTAGTCACGTAACCGGATGTTCGTAATGGAAAATTAGTAAAGTTCGGGTGTTACAGGTCAGAGAGGAAATCCAACAACTCGTGCCACCATTTCCAGCCGATTTTGAAACTTTCTCTACAAAAGAAACACTGTAGCAAGACTTAACACTTGAGTTCCCGCAAGTAAACGTAAATCTTTACCGAATCTATAAGTATGACTTTCAAAGTAAGTATCGGAGTTTTACTGACCGCCAGGGGCGTAGATACAGAGGGGTCCTGGAGTCTGGACCGCTTTTGCTAAGAAATAGGGATTTTTCAGAAGTTATATGAGGCAAATCATGGAAGAGGGTGTGAAAGGTCAGGCAAGACCGTGAAAAAATGTTTCCAGGCACCCCAACCCTTACAACAGAGCTATCTACGCCCTTGCTGACAGCTCAGAACTCCAAGCTTTTACCCTTCCAAATACATGGGGCATGTACTTCATTCACTTGACACTTAACTTCATCTTTCCGAAATAAATAAATACATAAATGAAGCGAAGTGATTGCCCTGAAAGTAGAAAGTAGTCTGCACATCTTTATTTTTTCTCACTGATCTCTACCATAACCGCAAAATAACAGTTAAATATCCGAAATTGATAACATAACAGCACCCGTTGTCTATATGAATCAAATAACCCAACTTTAATCATAAAACCATTGACTGTATGAATCAAACAATGAAATTATGACAATGGCTAATCAGGGATGTGGCGAAGAGTTTCTTCTGGAGGGGCAATATTTTAAATTTTCAGGTACCCAATTGACTCAACTCAAAATTCCCAGGCATTAAAAGTTGTTTGTATTAGCAAAAAAAAAACCCTTCTGACTTGTTGGATTTTTCAACTTTTGAACCATTCATTTATTAAAATTTCCCAACTCCGACGGAGGCTTAGGGGGCAAACAGCCCCCTGTGCCCCTCTTATTTTCGTCCCTGTGGCTAAGAACCTTATTTAAAAGATTTTCTATAAAAAGGGCGAAAAGAAAAAAAAAAACTATATTCTTATAAGGTTATGGCAGCACTGACGTGAAAGGGTTTAACCACAGTCCATGGCCGTGGCCCATCCAGTATCCATAAAAACCCGCTACATGGTTTATCTTACTTGAATTTCATTACTATCAAGTTAACTAAGTTTTTAGCAAACAAATTGGCGGGGTGACCATAACGTAACCCTCCCCAGATGAATATCTTGTAACATCATTTCCAAATGTTGTGACCTCTCCCTCCCCCTGCATTTTTAAAAACTAATTTGGAAGGGGGGCTCCGAAATTCGAACTTGGGAAGTTACTTGTCCCCAGTTTGTCAGTTAAATTTATCAAATACGGACAAAACTGCACTTTTAGATTCGTTCCAGCCTCTTTTAAATCCGCCTGGATGGATTTAAAACTCTTTGACACTTTTAGGCTTCTTAAATCTTGTTTAAAACTTTTCAAGACTTCCGAACACGTTTTCATCATTTCTAATAATCTTCGAGATTCGTTTCCAGACTATTTCTGACTTGATTCAGATTTTTAAAGACTATTCTCAACATTATTAGGACTAATTAAAACTTTTTTTCCTTTTTGAAAATCGTTCAAACGGGCTCAAGATTCATTGAGGTTCATTATTCAATCCTACTTCAGATGTTTTGAGACTTTTTTAGAACTTTTACAAACCCGGTTGAAACTTTTTGAGACAATTCTATACTTCAGTGAGACACTTTTGAAACTTCCAGCTTAGTTAAATGCTTATGGAGGCGGATTCAATCTTTTCAGACTTTTAAGGTTTTCTGAACTTGTTTATTTTAGTTTCTAGTCGAGTCTTGAGACTTCTTAGATAGGTCTGTAACAGTCTCGGAATAGTCTGAAAGAGTAAGAATTCTATTTCGAACCTTCGGTTAATTTATATCTGTTATTTATTATTATTTTTTTTTAGGAAAGGGCAACCCCCCCCCCATGCACATGTACATATAAAATTGGTATTTATCCAATCTATTACAGATACGGAAAAAAAGGTTTAACAATAATTACTTGATACCAGATTTTTTTTATGTGAATAGTCACTAGACTGGTTCTTAGTTACTCTTAGGCCCGTTTTACACGTATCCGACATAAAATTGATACACACAAGGAAATAAGAGCTTTTACACGAAGTCGGACTAGCGGCGTAATTAGGATTTTTTAACGGGGGGCCAGAAAGGGCCACGAATTTTTGAAGGGGGCCCAGTTTTAGAAACTTTCGCTTTATTTTATCTAATACTATAAATTTTAACCCCTGCCCCCCCCCCTTGGTTACGCGCCTGAGTTGAACCGTCGGCTTGACGTCGGACTGATGTCGAGGAATGTCGGCTCTTGCCCCTCGACACTTATCCGACAAAACGAGGGCTAGATGGCGCGGACCGACGTGTCGGATAGGTGTAAAAGCGTTGCTGTTTCATGTCGGAACGACGTGTCGGATACGCGTGAAACGGGCCTTAGTCACCGACGTAAGGTCTCAGTTTTTTTTGTTTATTATGTGTTTTTTTTGGGGGGGGGGGGCTTGGTGGTCGCTACAGCACATATCCCGTCATCTTATCGCAATAAAGGTTAACACAAAATTGAATTTTCTGAGGAATTTGAACGAGTGAGTCTTTTGGGCCAAATCAACAGACAACACTCACCAACGAGCAGCTCTACACGCTGAATATCTAGAAGCGAAGATAATTAAAAGTCTGCGATTAACAGCTGAAAACTACAACACCATCTCCAAAAAGAACTTTCCACATGGATACTTTTAATAAACGTAATACAATCCCTTCCAACTGTCACCTACAGCAGCTCGTGACTTATTAATTGCTTTGCTGCCTGCTTTTATCTTCATTAAATCATGAACCTCGACACTACAATCAATATAAATTATGCTCATTCGGAATTTTGGAGCCCAACTAGTCCGATGATGCGGAGTTTGACTCCACATCATCGGACTGGATGGCCTCCGAAGTTTCGAATGAACAAACCTAATGTTTATTAGTGTCCTTATTAAAGCATTCATCCAAAGATCATGGGCCAAACAGACGATAATTCTTCAACGATAAACAAAGGAGTAATAAGAGATACGCTTTGCAAACATACAACAATAGAAAACTATAATATGTTTAACGAATTAATTATTAGAAAACGATACTCGATAAATAATATCCCAAGCTATCAGCAAGATGTATACGACGAAAAAAAAGTAAGTACGAGAAGTTGCCTATGAGCGAAATTGAAGGGACTATGCCCTTCCAAAGATTACAAAAAAACACAATTTTCCAGACGATATACGTGACATGATAATTATTGACGCAATAAATAATCTGACCATGGGGTAGTACGGGCTTGGACGAAAAAAAAACTTAGTACGATGCATCGCCTGTTTTCAAAATTGAAGGCACTAGAAAACGTTAACAGTTAAGAAAATTCAAATTTTCCGTTAAAAGGTCAAAAAGACCCGTTTTTCAGCCCAACCCTAGGTAAACAATTAACAATTTGAAAGCTGTTGTGACTATGGGAACTTGTTGTACGTATCTAGGAGATGAAAAACTTATACGGCCATTTTCACCGAATTCTGAATCTCTAAAAAGTTATCCTGCGTTGAGTAAAGAATCACCGAATGTCAAAGTAATTCATACTTTTTGAAGAATGACTTTCCACATACGAGCATGTACTTGACAACTATACGGTTTTTTATTACTGGGCTCATGTCGATTGCACAGATTCTGAGCGTCTTTGGGGATGAGCGGTTTTTTTGGGCGCTTCGTATGCAACTATGCGGTGCGAGCCCTCCCATTGACCGAACTAACGAAAAAAGAGAGCGACTCTGAATTATCGAATCATAAAATCAGCAAGCTTCAGAAATTCATGAAAACATGTTAGCTTCCCTGAATGAGAAGAACTTTGGCCTTTTATCTCGAGTTTAAAGTTTTTGCACAGCCTCACCTTGTCGTGAAAGTACACGGCCACTGACACGTTGGGCTGTTGCACGCGATGCTGCATGATGATCTTCCACTTCTCCACGATGCTCACCTCAGCAACAAAGTTTTCCGAAAGCGCGCAAAAAACTTCCCCAGTTAGGCAACTCAACTCAGTATGATTAGCCAAAAACCAGCTTCTCGCAGCACAAACCATATGCGCTCGGGCGGCCTCCAGTTTGGCCAGCGATTGCTTCTTAAGAATTCGGCCGAAATTCTTCATTCATTTTTTGGAATCAAAAAATCATTTCGAAGAACAAATCCCCCCCCCCCCGGCCGGAACTTATCTCCGTCAGATTCGTTTCTATAGAGCCAATTGAAAAACAATGTTTATCGGAACCATTCAACAACAGTGGATGGGTTAAAGAAAGAAATCGAGATGCAAATAATGGCCATCGACGGAAACGCTTGTAAGCGCGTATTTGAAAATATGATCCGACGGTTGGATGCATTTCACGAGATTGGGGGAGGGCAGTACCAACATGTTTTTAAAAACTTTGTCGAGTACTACCAGCAACCAGACTACATGGTTAGATAATTTTTTTTTTTTTTTTTGGTCAAAAGTACCTAAGAAATTAAAAAGTCAGGTCTTTTGATTTTACTCAACGCAGGATAGCTGTTTAAGAATTCAGAATTCGGCGAAGATGGTCCTATCATTTTTTCATACTCTAGATCATAGTCACAATAGCTCACAAAACATTAATTATTTACCTAGGGTTGGGCTGAAAAATGGCCTTTTTGACTATTTAACAAAAAAAATGAAATTCTCCTAACTTTTAACGTTTCCTAGCGCCTTCAACTTTGAGAATAGGCAATACATTGTACGAAGATTTTTTTCGTCCAAGCCAGTACTACCAACCCCGTAGTCAGTCAGATTATTTATTCCGTCAATTATCGTGTCTTGTATATCTTGAAAATTGTGTTTTTTTGTAATTTTTAAAACGGCATGGCCCCTTCAATTTGCTCACAAGCAACTTTTCGTACTTGATTGTTTTTTCATTTTATCAAGTACTATGCGTACCTAGTGGGTTCTTGAACGAAATCCGGACACCCTGTATTAATATACAAACAGGAAAAAAGAAACTGTCAGGCATAAGGAATTGTCTACAGACGATCAGAAATTTGAAATGGGGTTAGGCGAACCACGTAGCCAGGCTTCCCTCAAATAGATGGGCTCCTGGTCCTTGAGACACAGAGCCAGAAAACAATGCAAGCCCAAAACTGGGTGGAAAGACGAGGTCGACCGATTATAGAAATAAACTCTTTCACCATATTGCCTTAGAACGGAACAAATGAGAGAGGGTGAGGAGTACCTTCTCTGTCATGAGCCAGAGGTACACTTAGACCGAACAAGCAAACATCGTCGCATATATCTATTATAAATTGAAAAACAATTAGCATGTAACATAGATTGTTTGTAAACTAGTCTGTTGTACTTCCTAATAAAATGTATTGATTGACTGATTGAATAAGAGATTTGCTTTGCAAACATACAATAGAAAACTGCATGTTCAACTAATTACTCATTAGAAAACGACACTTGATAAATAATATCTCAAAGTATCAGCAAGATGAGTACCTTTGGTCACTGATGCGATACTCGAAAGGGTAATTTCTGGGGCTAGGGGTGCGGTTTCCGGGGAGCCAATTTATGTAAAATGCGTGCATTGCCATACGCTCCACCAAACATATCAGCAAGATATATTCCCAAATGCCAATCTGCTTATAATAAATGACATATAAACTATCTAGCAAGACTTTTTTTAGAGATACAAATATGATTTGATAATATTGTTACTTTCACGCACTTACACCAAACAGTCCTCGGAAGACACATTTCATATTTTTTACGCAAACCAGAATATAGCTACGGTTTTTTCCGGACTAATTAAGAGTTTTGTTTGGTATTTTTATCGAGCCTGTAAGCGAGAACAGCAAAGACTCAAGTGTGAACAGTAGTTAGGTAAATTTGAAACTGTCAACAGCTAAATAAGCGGTACATGACCAGTAGTTTTCGAGATGTCTGAGAAAGAAGTGAACACTGAAAGACGGAAAACCTCAATCTTGCATTACCTAACAGCTACTAGAAAGTTGAAATTTAACAAAATAGCACCACTCATTTTGAATTCCAACAACAAGAGAGGAATGCGAAGGCTCGAAACATGAATACTTAAGCACTAGAGTTCACAAAATATCAACTTGGTACGCAGTATAATTCAAAACGACTGGTAGGTGAATATCAGGATATGTTGCACCAACCTGCTAAACCGAATATTAGGAATTCGAGGCAGGCGCTCCAATTCAAGACTATGAGTTTTCAAAAAGAAGGTACAAGCAGAATCTCCACAGAAAGATAACGTAGTCATTTAAAGAAGCTTATAACACATGAAAATCATATTATGTCAATTTTAGGCTTCATTATCAAACGCATTTTAAACACTGTATCTTCCCTCAACCCAGAATTCAAGACTGTACAGTGTACATCATACACGAATGAACTATCCGATTCGTGCAAAATAAATAATCAAAAATTATTTAAGCTACCTACGCGAACAAAACGTCTTCCACACTTCATCTAAGAAAAGAGTTCCATCATTTTTGAAACAACACATAAATCAGTAGCTATGTGGTCGAGAGGTAACGTGCCCGCTTCGCAATTCTTGTGTCTCGAGTTCCAGTCCCACCACCGCCGGAAAGCTAGTGATATTCAAATACCCCTACTAACATTCTAGCGAACCTAACTACAGTATTAATCGAGGTGCAAAGATAACACGTCCTGTAACCCCGCAAGTTCGAACGAACAAGGCATTACAATCGCAGAGCGTGCTACCACTAGATCGAGAAAATTGGTACTGTGCGTGTGTACATTGTGGACAGCTTACTCAACGTCGTGATCTCGTGAAACACATGGCCAGTAAGCGAACTGCGGCTGGACACTCACCGGTACAAAGAAGGGAAACTCAACGCAGCAAATCGCGGGGAAAGCAACGACAAACCTACCCAACTAACCCTGCCGAGGCATGTCGTGTGTCAGAAACTGCGACCGCCAACGTCCGGATCGGATATGGCACCTGATGAAGAAGTTTAACCAAAGTCTCTCGGTGCTCATTTACATTCTCAATAGCTTCGTAACAAGTGATCACCACGATGGGGACATGCGCAAAACGCATACGTGACATTTTGGTTGTAAATGAGTTAGCTACAGAAACAAGGAGGTAAGCAGGCTATCAGCCTGCACTGATAACAGAACGAAATAGTTCACCATTTCACCCCCAGGGCAGCGGTACTCAAATGTGTTAAGTGCGTCGAAAACGGTAGGTTAAATTTTCAAATTGCTCCCCTGAAAAATAAGCAAAATGTCACTTAGGCATGTGTGCATGTCACCAGCGACCATAAGTGAAAACTGGATTTTTAATGCCATAATTCTCAATCAGACAATTGACCGAAGAGAACTAAAATTGTCGAACATAAAATATGCGTGTATTGAGAGCAGGATGTTACTTATTGTCACCAAAAGCAAAATCAACAACCCAAAGGCATTGGTACAATTTTCAATAACTGATGTAACGAAGATGATTGTAGCACTATACGATAGCGTAAATGAAAGACTGCCCTTTCAGATTACATAGGGGGTCGGTCAGAAATGAGTAACCAGCGCTGAGTGTGGCAAATTGAAATGAATTTTGTTTGCACAATTACTAAAACGGTTAGTTGCGTACAAGCATACGTGTATAAGCGAAAATATGAAGACTTCTGTAACTCATGTGCGTACATCTCTATAATAGTTCCACGGCGAAAAGTTTTCTCCAAGTCTAAAATAATAATACAGATTCTAGTATTTCTAACGGCATGTTATGGAGGAAACGGGTCATCAGTATACCTTCAAGAAACAAAAGAAAAAGGTGCTTACCCGCGTCTTTCAGTGCTGTACTTACCCGTCTACTCTAGAATGTAGCTAAGGGGTGGGCTGTGCAAGTTATAATATTTTCATTACAACCTATATCCTTTTTTTCTTCTTGAAAAATACACAATATTATCGCAAGCTGTAATCTTAAAACAAGAAGAGTATTTTGGGCAGTTTTTTGAACCTAAAATACTACATTTAAAAAAAGTTTCTCCTAATCATGCTACTATTGGGATTTAAACTTAAGAGTTTTAAGTGTTGGTAACCCTGCATGTGTGTGGGTGATCACATATGATTTACGGTAAGTGTGTAGCAAACTTCAACTATCCTAAAGTCGATTAGAAATTCACTTTCAAAGAAAATTTGTCCTAAATTTAACTGTATCATTACCAAAAAAATTGAAATATAATCAGTTCTACTGGTAGAATGATTTATACTCGTTTTTTACCCTCCTGAAGATAGCAGTGTTTCTATTTGAAAGTACACGTGATCACTGATTCGAGTACACGTGATCACTCATTCATTTTCACCCGCGCAGGTGTTTTTGCAGCGCACTCTAGTGCAAGTTTAAAACCCAATGGCCACTAGTACATAATCGTTCCAACAACTGTAAACCGTACCAGCAGATTCATAATTCGCCAGTACAAGTGTAACATTGTAGTACGATGAATAGAATATCGTTCACAAGCAGTCACCAGGTAATTTAGTCAAATATAGTAGTACAGAAACAGAAAATGAAATGACCTTCAACCATGTTTATTGAGAACCACTACGAAAAAGTACGACAGATAATGAAAGTTATACTTTGGTATGAAGGGAACACCTTTCAGCACAACCACACTTGACGTTTCATTCAAAAACCACGCAGCTTTCCCAATTCCCTCTTCTTAGTTCACATAATAAAATACGGCTTAACTAATCCCTAATGGCTGTATATACTTTCGATCACTACTCATTAACTACTCATTTATTACCCAAAAAGAAACCAACCAGTAAGAAAAGTTGTTACTGAATAGTGATTGTTGCAGGAAAGAATATTATAGCACAATGTTCAAAAGAAAACTGTTGCAGGAAAGAGTGTCATATCAATATTCAAGGCGGAGATTTTGGCACAACCTGAATCGTTCGCATGAAAATGTGCATTTCCAAATAGTGCTCTTAGTTCGGGAAATCTCTGTTTTCAATGCATACCCGTCGCACCGCAGTCCAGATTCTGGCGATAAACTGACATTTAGATGCGAACCGAGTTCCGAATTTTATTCTCCACTTTTCCTTCGATGCACGATGCCTCGTTTTATCGTAATGATAAATACGAATGCAATTGGAATTTCTCAAATTACCATTACAAAGAACTGAATAAAATCAGTATCGAGTACGTTTGTTTTTTCAGCTTCGTAATACTTTGTGAGCTTTAAACCAACTCACAAGTGTTATTTACAGTTCTATAGGCCAGAGTCAAAAAATGAAACTTATCTATCGTATTTCAGCCAATACACTTTGTAAAAAGATACTTCAATGAAAGATAACACCACTTATAGCGAGTAGACGATTACACTACGAACACAAGAGTACACGTATAGATAGACGACATAATACATATCAATTACTGAAAACTGAATAAATCGATCGATAAGGGGTAACGAGGGTCTACAAGTTCATGCAGAAATTTCAATACCGCCCTGAGTTGCAGCTACAAGGAGGAGTACATTTGGATGGCTCAGTGCAAGCAGTAGTGTCGCGTTTCAGCTGGCACACTTTGTCATTGACGAAGCCGTTATGTAAAAGATAGTGACACCCTAAGTTGACACTAATTTCACCTGACTGCACTGCACCACCCATTTAGTGAAAGTGCAATTTTTCTTTAGGCGCCTTAACGGATGTCGGACGCTGGCGGTCGCCGTTTCTGACGCGCAACTGTCCTGGGCAGGTTAGTCGGGGTAGTTTGCCGCTGCTTTCCCACACAGTTTTGTCGCGTTAGAGTTTTTCTTCTCTGTGCCGAAGAGTGTGCAGCCGCCGTTGGCTTACTAGCCACGTGTTTCACAACGTTGACTGAGCTGTTTACAATGTGCACACGCACAGTACCAATCTTTCTGATCTGGTAGTAACACGTCCGGCGATTGTAATGCCTTGTTCGTGTGAACTAGCGGGGATTACAGGGCATACTATGTTTCCACTTCAACTGACACTATAGTCGCTGTGTTTGCTAGGATGTTAGTGGGGATATTCGAATACCACTAGCTTTCCGGCATTGGAGGGACTCGAACCCGAAACGCAAGGATTGTGAAACAGGCACGTTACCACTTGGCCACACAGCGACAAACGTGCAATTAGCTGAACAGAAGTATGTTTCCTAATCCTTCCATAAATATACTGAAGCGTCAAAATGAGAATTACACAAACGGTTTTCTGATTACACGCCGATATTACAGGTTGGATCTCGAGAAGCGTGACTGAACCACAATAAGATGATTGCTTTTACTTACCTATTTCCCTCGTGTCCGGAAAAGCAAATGGCTGGTTAGACGTGATGGTTGAAAACAGAGTATCACTCATGAAATCCATGTAATCCTCATCCATCATCATGTTACTATCGTTGCTGGCGCTACCCGAATTCCATTCTATCATTTCCGTCAGCTAGAAAACAGAAAATCTTCATGAACCAACTTGAACACCACACAATTAGCGAACTTTTCACCATCTAAAGATGAAGGGTTAACAAAGAAGCGGGTTTAAGTACCGCAACCATCAAATTCGAGTTTTTCAGGGGAATAGATTCTAGAAACGTATGCCAATGCAGTAAAGGTGTAAAGTTCCGAGCGGTCACAGTTCGTAGTTCACAGTGCATCCACTAGAGAGCGTGTTTTCTAACTTCATTTGTTTGTGTCGGTGGAAAAGGTGTAAGTGCCAAGATGCACTAGGCAAACACGAAAGTAAACAAACGTCAATGAGCTGAGTCTAAAATACCACTGCGCCATGGGTGAACCAGGTATTATAGCTCATTTTTGAGTCGTTAAATTTTCAAACTTGGCACTTACACCCCTTTCCGGTCACTGACGCGATACTCGAAAGGGTAGTTCCTGTGGCCGGGGGTGCGGTGTCATAGAGGCCACTTTGGCATGCGTGCATCGCCATACGTCCCACCACACCATACACCACTTTCTTTGGCAACCCTTCAATTGTGAAACGGCGTTGTAAAATGCGACATAGGACTAACCGCTTCACATTGTTCCCGAGCCGGACTAGATGCCAACTTCTGGTAGAAAATTCTCCATCTTTTGTATTCTGCTGTCACAGCACTTAGCTTGCGTTTCCAGTACTTTCCTTCAAGGACTACAGCCTGAGAACAAAACGAGACATTTGGATTTAAACTGATAACTGAATCTAAGACCATAGTTAGCCTCTAATATCAGGCAGGTTAGAGTGAACTACTATTTTTGGAGAGGCAGTCTCAACGAGGGCTTAGACGCCGCCACACTTTTTCCAGAGGGCAAAACCCTTTTTGGACATACGCTTTTTTCAAACTCCAGGGGCAAAATTTCCGCCTATCCACTCCCTAAGCGGCGCCCACGAGAAAGTGGAAGGGAAATCAAGTTGCAAGGGGCTTCCCTTGACTCAAGAATTGATAGAATTGCTTAATGAGTCACAAAGTAAAATTTGAATACCTCGTTTTCCATCACAAATAATAGTATGAAGTTCAGTAATTTTATAGAAGGTACTTCATAAAGAAGGTAGTTCATATATTGACTAACGGATAGAACGAACAAATAAATAATTCAGTTCTTCTATCTTACACAATGTTTCTTTTATTGTAGTCGGGGACTCTACTTTTGCCCCAGCTATTCACTCTATTTAAAGTTTAAACTAAAGAAACAGAAAATCCTGCCAACAATTGGTAATAATAGTGTTTTAACGAGTAAATGAATTTGATCTTACCTCTGGCTTGCTGTGAACGTCCACATCCAGCGGCGATGCGAATTGACAAACGCCAATATTTCGTTTCATCACAACTGTAAAATAAGCAAACATAAATAGAATTAGCATACAAGAATGAAGCAAACTTGAAAGTCGTAATTAAATGGCAAAAAAAAATCTTCCTAATATAAGGTCTGGATTAAAACTTACAAGAATCACAATTCAATATCAATTTAAGAAATATCTGAGTCCATCAAATATGTATAGGGTCAAATGCAGCGACTCTAGACTTAGATAGGTGAATAAAACTCCTTTGATTTCTTTATTCAATCGTGACTAGCTAGAGAACTGAAGGAAAAGCCAGGCCTTTCAACCCTTAATAGGCTTGTTAATAACAGACTTGAACATTTTTGGCTCACAAAGAGCATTCATACACTTCAATTGGCCGACAGTGAGAATGAGCCTATATCTTGCTCTTTTCGGTCTCAGTCCACCTCTGGCTCCTAAATTACTTCATCAGTCATCACGTGTCGTAGTAACTCGCCAGATTTCGACCTATGCCGGTTTTTCGGCCAGAAGGGAAGAGGGCTAAGACAGCCCTAACAGCCTGCCCGACGTCTCTGAAGTAATGCTCGAAAGGGCGGATTCCAGGGCTCGGGTTGAGAGCAAATTAGAAAAAGAGGTAGATTACGCGGCTGATGACAAGTCGTAGCTGAAAAGAGATTAGTTTCGAGTTTAGTTAATTTGCCATGAATAAAATGATTGGGGAAGTGTCAGGTGTTTTTCAAGTCGACTATACTTCCCAGATTTTCAACAGTATTCAAATTCAGAACAACAGTCGTGGTCAGTGTAGCCCAGAACGATCTATACATCTACGAGCTAACACCATAGATCAGAAAATCTAGTGACTGACGACAATAATTGAAGGGTTCATGTGAGAAACAACCATAGTCAGTTTTGAAATTTCAACTCTGCTGACAGATACCGCTGAGGATAATGACTGTAAGCACAGCGCTATCCGTCTACAAAGTGGGAACTTCAAAACTATGGTTGTTTTTCACATGAACCCTTCAATTATTACCACCTCTCTTTCAGCTTTATATTCAATCTTCATCGATTTCATTTCTGACTAACTATGAATACATCGAACGAGGAAAGTCGAATTATTATTTATTTAAGAATCGGACTGGTATTCGAATGCGGCAGACTTTTTTTATTTTATCTTATCTAGAACAATAATTAATCCAGCAAGTATTAAAACTGGCGCAGAACAGAGCAGAGACCTAGCAGTAACATTTCAGCTACTTGTCGAAGCAGAGATAACGTTCAGTAGTAGCCTATTGAAACATTGTGCAATTTTCAACTGAGCAAACGTTTTAGGATTCGTTCTCACTTCAGCGAAGGTGAACATCCGAAAACCTTTTATTACGTTCAGAGGAGGGGCGTCATCACTCACCAGTAGTACCTAAGCTACTGAAATCACCGACAGATCACAGATGTCCAGGGCCATCCTGTTTTATTTCAACCAACGTTTACTCTCAGGTTCCCGATTAAGGAGCCAATAAGAACCACAAAAGGTCAACCGGGAATGTAATTAAGTTGAGTAATTAGAAATACACGACCAGTTAGAATGAAAGTTTGTGAGCGCCAGCTCGATTCGTGAGTAGCCAACCAAATTTTCTGAACTTGAATTGGCGAAATTTCTTCCTGCACAATCGTATCACATCGCATTGTTTACTCCACCGATTCTTTTTTCATATTGCAGAAATTCTGAAGACATTTAATGACATAAACAAGCATACAACTCAGGATCTGTTATTAAAATGGTCCCGATCTAGCAGTACAATGAAAGAGCTGAAGAGGATTCAAGCTTATCAGAGAAATTACACACTAATTATTGACAATTTGGTATACCTACTAATCGCTTAAGGCTGCCACAGAAAAATGAATGAGTATTTCATACTATTTCTTATCCAAAGATGTTGGGTGCAGCGTATGGCGATGCACGCATGCCAAAGTGGCTCCTCAGACACCGCGCCGTTCACCCCGGAAACTACATTTTCGAGTATGGCACCAGTGAACAAAGGGACGCATTGAGGCTGGCCTGAGCCCCTATTTCACCTCTCCGCTTCGGATTCGCGCTAATGGGATACCCTACTGACCGAGGTAACGCTCCCCCAGCATTAACCTGGGATTCGGGTGCACCACAGACGGACGCGCTACCTCCCTTCATCCCTCACCTCCTTGTCTCAGAACACTCGGCAACGCAGGAAGGTGGTGATTCTTATCCAAAGAAATAATGAATCATAACATTAATAAGAACCTTTAGTACCCAGAACTGTAACGGTAAGAACGGAAAGAGGTATGGAAAGTGCCCACCCCCCAGAACTTCTTGGAAAAGTTGGAATCCGGTAAATTCTAGTAGTCACCTGGCAAAAATGAAAGAGTACATATTTTTCTTAGTTTTCAGAGGTAATTTTATATAATTCAGTTGGCATTTTTGCTATCTACAAACTCCCTAAAAAAATTGCTAGGTACGGCCCACGACCCTGTCGGTAAATTCACACTGCACTCGGCTCAGGTCCATTTCTATTTGCTTAGCAACTTTTTTCTCATCAGAAAACCACTACCGTCAACCGACAGTGTAAAAGATAGATAGCATGAAGTATCAACAATAAAAATCAATAATTTTTGAATTGCTAGGCAGAAACTTTGATAATGTACATTTCTTACACAAAGTAAAAACAAATGTTTATGTTCTTTTGTACCGGTAACTTGGACTTTATCCGGTTGTTTTTATACAAAATTTCCTGTTCAAAGATTTTGGTTTTTCATCAAACTGATTGTACCGGTCTATAATGACAGAATTTTAAAGGTCCATCTAGAGGTGAACATCGACAACTTAGAGCAAAATAGTGCTACATACATTTTTGGGGGAAATGAGTTATTGGCCTCATTGGAAAGGAAATTTCACGCTCTATCATGAGCAACACTGCATGTTGATGCTAGCAAAACATCAATTTTACGTAAGCATGACATCACAATTTCGTAACACAAGAGTGATAAGCTATTGAAAACTTCTCCTACGTCTGCCAATTTCAATAAAATGTATATATGAGGGGCGTTTCAAAAGTAAGGGTACTATTTTTGTAGTGCCGCTTCTCTGGTTCAACGAAACGTGAAACACATGTTGTGTAGATTTGTGTGAGTAAGTAGAACAGAAATCAATTTGATATCTTCATTTGTTCGTGATAAATGTTAATCGAAAGATGGAGTACGTGAAAACACCACCGTCCGATTGTGAGTAACGCTATGAGCAACGCGCGATAATTAAATTTCTGACCACCGAAAATGTTTCCAGTAAAGACATTCATGCCAGAATGTGTAAAGTGTATGGCCAGACCAATATAATGAACAATAGAGCCGTTTATTGGTCTAGCCATACACTTTACACATTCTGGCATGAATGTCTTTACCAGAAACATTTTCGGCGGTCAGAAATTTAATTATCAAGCGTTGCTCACAATTGGACAGTGGTGTTTTCACGAACTCTTCACAATTGGACAGTGGTGTTTTCACGAACTCTATCTTTCAATCAACATGTATCACGAACAAATAAAGATATCCAACTGATTTTTGTTCCACTTACTCACACAAATCCACATAACATGTGGTTCACGTTTCGTCGAACCAGTGTTGCCAGAAGTGGCGCTACAAAAATAGTGCCCTTACTTTTGAAACGCCCCTTGTAGTACTATTTTGCTCTAAGATGTCAATATCATGTTTACTAACAAGTAGACTTTAGGACTTGGGTCATAGGCGCCGACTTGGCTTTTTTTGGGAGGGGAAAGGGCTTTGCTCCTCCCCCAATTAAAACTTTGGAGGGACGCCCCCCAATGTTTCAACTCAAAAATGGAAAAAGGACAACAAATTCTACCATCAATTTTTAAAGTCAACAAAAGAGAAAATAAAATATAAGTAATAATAAGAAGGGTATAATTTTGGCACCAAAATAGATGGAAGACGACCAGTCGAATTTTCAGAGAGGGATTTTTCGACCGCTCTTAAGAACCGTGATAACTTTGATTCTGCCCCCCCCCCCATATTTTCCATGTTGGCGCCTATGACTTTGGTAATTGCACGAATGATGAACTTGCAGGAGAAGCGTAGTACATATTAAGAATTATGACGATGCTTTTCCAGCGTTGGAAAAGTCGTTGGTGTTTGAAGAACAATAGTCAGCAATCACAGCTCAAGATATCATGAATTCAGTAAGTGGAGAAATTATGTCGCTGAAGAACGGCTTATCATTTATTTATTCATTTTATTTATTATACAGGCGTAGATTATACCCGCGGGTCTAAAAACCTCCCCCTCACCAACCTGATACTGAGCATAGCCCAACTGTCATTTTTCAATGCATCCGTTTCTCTTCCTCCTCTCTGCCACAATTTTCCTGCATATCCACAAAATTCATTGTCCCATCTATTTTGTGACCTTCCTTTCTTCCGTTTGTATTCGTATACCAGCCATTCTAGAATCTTTTTTGTCCGTCTATCCTTTCTCGATATTATGATATGGCCATAATAGTTCTATTTTAATGATACGAGTGTACAACACTGCGTCCTGCCGGAAGCGCTTCGGGTAGTACTTTTGTATGTTTTAGACCTTGGAATAATTATTGGAATTCAACGCGTTTTTTTTTTTGAGCTGCATCTACGTGCAACACTGACTACAGTGAGACGAACTGCAGTCCTGCTGGAAGGACAGCGATTTTTCTATTAATTTGTGTAAGTAGTAGGACCGGTAGGACGCAGCGTCCTGACGGAAGTACGTTGTACACTCTATCATTAAAAGAAAGGCCTTTAATGAAATGGGTCTGTAATTTAAATGGAGTTTGTGTTGGAAATCTTATCCTTTAAAGATATTTTCATTATTGATCTTAAAAACATCCTTTGCTGTGTTTCTAATAAATTGTTTTGTATTTTTGTCAGAGACCATGATAGACAACCGCACAGAAGAATGGGATAAATACATTTCTCCAACACTTTGATTTTCATTTTTTGATCAAAGTTGCCCTTGAAAATATTTTTCAGAGCCTAATAGCTTTTCTAGGTAGCAGAGGATCTCTTTTCAGCTCCGTCTGAAAATATATTACTTGGCCAAGATAACTGACCTCTTTCGCATAGTTCACATTTTCTCCTGCCAGTTTGATTTCTTTCTGGAGACTAATGGTTAAAACGAGATCCTCCGGTAGGGCTCACCCGCCGTCACCACCTTCCTGCGTCGCCACACGTACCAAAAACGAAGAAATGAAGGGTGAGTGAGGAGGAAGCGCGTCCGACTGTTGGGCACCCAAATTCCAGGTTAGTGCTGGGAGCGTTAACTTCAGTAGGGGGCCCCACAGTGGCCCTCGTAGGACAGCGCGCACCGGAAGCGGAACGGCGAAATGGAGGCTTCGGCCGGTCTCAAAGCGTCCCTCTGGCCACTGATGCGATACTCGAAAGGGTAGTTTCCGGGGCTGGGAGTGTGGTGTCTCAGGAGCCACTTTGGCATGCGTGCCTCGCCCATAGTCCCACTACACCATTGGTTAAAACGAGCGTTCTTTTTTTGGTATTTTATATTTAACCTGGAAATTCTGCTAGTTTTCCTCAGTTCTTCCAACACTGTTTCTAGCTCTTCAGCTGTGTTTGTAAACAGTACCACGTCATCAGCAAACCTGATGAGATTTGTGAGCCTTTCACCTGCTACTATGATTCCTTTATTCTCCCACTTTAGACTTCCGAATACTTTTTGTAATATACAACTGAAAATATTTGGAGAGAGAGAGGGTCTCCCTGCTTGACCCCTCTATGTATAAGAAATTCCGCATCTATTCTCTCAAGTTCGATTACCCCTTGTACATCTGTATAAATTTCTTCAACTGTTTCTAA
This sequence comes from Acanthococcus lagerstroemiae, assembly GCA_031841125.1. Taxonomy (NCBI): domain Eukaryota; kingdom Metazoa; phylum Arthropoda; class Insecta; order Hemiptera; family Eriococcidae; genus Acanthococcus; species Acanthococcus lagerstroemiae. The sequence goes on from CM063110.1 coordinate 44,427,134, forward strand.
ACATGTGTTTTCAATTCCTGCCTATGATTACAGCTTTTTTCTTTTACAGTATTTTCCTCAAAGAAATCAAAATTGCTAATTTTTTTTCAATACAGGAGTTTCTTAGTGTAAAATAACCACCTAACGTACTTGATTCAATGAAAATTGTTTTCCCCATGTACCAATATTTTTTAATCGAAATTATGTTTTTGGGTTATCCATCCTTTTCGTTAACCGACCCATCGTTAGCTCCAATTAGGGCGGATAGCTGGGAGTCTGCTGTAATACGTTTGAAAATCAAAATGAACGATTTTTGAATTTCAATGTAGTATGAAATAGCAAATATTTCTCTACTCAAATTCGTTGGCCGTATCGGAATATCTGTTTCTATTGTCCAGATATGACGTCATAAAGTTGAAGTGAAGAGTCTAGGTGCAAACAAGACAAGTTCCAAAAACTTATTTTTCAGAAAACACGAAAAACTGATTCCCAAAAAACATATACCTCATTTGAGGTGAAAATTTCCCCAAGTCATCCCTCATAGGTTCGAAACGTGTTCCCACAAACATTTTTTAATCCGCCCCTTGGGGTTTTGGGATTGCAATATGTGTAGGAATATGTCAGTTTTCTCTCCAAAGCGATTTTTTTGCGTATTATTCTAGTAAAAGCGTGGAGTATTACTGACTAATACTCACTGAAATCGAAATTGCATTGCTGTAAACAATTATCTCTTCATTTTGGCTAAAATTAAGATGAAATTCTAAAGAAATATTTAACGTAATAATAATGAAACATTCGTCCAATCAACGACCAAATAATTCTGTTATCATTCCCACAACGTAAATTGAGAACCTTTTACACAACGCAACTTCGATTACAGCAAACAGCCTGCCCAAAATGCGATCACCGGAACCTTAATCCCGAAAACTCACATGATCCATTGTAACATGTCACTTTTGCCCCCGACCATGTATTTTGACAATGCTCTATCCAGTACCATGTTTAACTCGATTTCGTGAAATTTGGATCTTGTCTTGTTGGCACCTAGACCCCTCAAGTATAAAAGGCCCATATTTTTGTTTACTTTTCTTCATCGAAAGAAAAACTAACAAAATCCTCACAATAGTCATTTTTCTAATGTCTCACTTTTTTGAAGTTCAAATTTTAAATCGGCTCTTCTCGGTGAGTTTCGAAGTTACGGGGCTCCGAATGGGCTCCAAATGAATGTAATTAAGCATTACATTTCAAAACGCATTAAGTCCAAAAAAGCGATTTTACAGCAGAAGCAAATAACTGTTTCCTGTGTAACCTAAAATAATTCCGACGCAGATGACACCCTCGTTGCATACTCGAACATATACAGGAATATACATAGGTCGAATCTAGTACATGAGTCTGGTCTCAACTCCACTTCAACCAGGGCCGGATTTACGAATAGGCAAAGTAGGCAATTGCCTACGACGAAAGCTCATGAGTGGTGCCAATAGGCGCCACTCGTTTCATTGGCGCTATTCGAATTCTCACGAAATTTCGAAATTGATTTTTAAAAATACATACGAATGGATATTCCCCTCTAGTTTCCGTTTTAGAAGAGATTAAGAATGATGAGAGCCAGGATAAGGAGACCCAATTTCAAAATAATAATATTCTAAAGAAGCTCCTTTCTCCAACAACTCACCTTATGATTATTTTGTGGACAAAAATACTGAAAAGACTGAATGAGACGAATAAAAAATCAAAATATCTCTGAATGAAATTATATTTTCAAGACTTGAGAGGACGATACAATGAGTAAATTTCAGAGATGAACACAACATTCCACACTTCTCTAGATATGACTGTGCCGGATGAAGGTGATTCTCATCAGGGTGGAACTAGGGTGCCTAGAATTCGAAGGACTAAAAGATTTCATGATGAAACTCAGACTCCTGAGGTCATACTGACCGGGGTCAAAAAAATGGAAGTGGACGGTTTCAACGTGATTACTGATAATTCGGTCAACGAGATGGAGCGGAGGAAGACAGCTTACAATGATATAAATGATAACTTTGAATTTCTTTTCAATTTCAGAAAAAATGATAAACATAACGAGGAATTAAGGAAAAGTGCGAAAAAATTTTCAGAATTTTATGATGTCGATGTATCCAATGACATAATTGAGGAAGCAATTCAATTCAAGTATTTTTTGCAGAGTCAAAATCTTCAAAGTCCTCTTATATCGGATCCCTTGGAAAATTTCCAGTGTATCACAAAAAATAATTTGATGTCCACCTTTCCAAACATATTTATTGCTTATCAAATCTTCTTAACATTACCGGCCAGCAATTATTCTGGGGAAAGGAGTTTTTCAGCTTTGAGACGTATCAAAAATTACCCAAGAAATACGCTGAGTCAGATTAAAACTTCATATCTCTCGTTGTTGCACACTGAGTCTAAATTGACCAAAGAATATGATTTTAATCAGATTACTGATGCATTTGCGGCCAAAAAAAACAGAAATAAATCGTTCTAGAGTGTTTTGCACCATATTTCAAAGTAATAATACGGTTGGCCGTCTATCACAATATGATTGGTGACTCTTTTCATTATTTGTTTTTGTATTATTATATATCTCTATCATTTACTCGTGCATTATTGTTGAATTTTCATTACCTACTTATTACCAAACTTGTGATTTCGTTTATAACCTACAATTGTTTCTTATTTTTATTCTCATCATATACCTAGTATATACTTTCATTTTCATTTGTTCAATTATTATCATAAGTTTAATCTTTGGTCTCGCTATCTAGTTTTTGGTTCATCAATCATCAACACTATTTTTTGGTAGTTTTTTATTATTCCTAATTCCTAATACATGATCATATTATTCATATTTTAATAATTAGTCAGGGGAGGGAGGGGGAGGGGGAGAGAGGGGGAGAGAGGAGAGAGAGAGAGAGAGAGAAGAATGAGGAAATTTTCTCCCACGAAAAAAATGTTGGGAGGGGGGGGGGGATTTCAGGGTGAAAATTCATAGGCGCCGCCTTCCGTTTTGCCTACGACGCCACAGAAGGTAAATCCGGCCCTGACTTCAACCAAATGGACCTTTCACGTGTGGATGACACATTTTTAACGTTTATTTCGGAAAAATGTTTTCCATTCGAATTATCGGGAGACTTTTGGGAAAGTGGGGAACATTTCAAAACGTGAAGGTTTCGGGGAACCTGGAAGAATTAGGAGCCGACAGACTGCCAGAAGTCGCGCTATATAAATTTGAAATTCTTTTCCTAGTTTCGAATTTGAATTTTTCCCTTTCAACAGTGACCAGTCACTCGATCATACGCGCGACAAAGTAACTGATCTCGTTGTCTTGATTTTCCCACGTGCTAAGTGCCAAACGAAAAACCGTTAACACGGCGAACAATTCTAAACACACACCCATTCAGGTGCAAATGAGATAAATTAGACGAAATGCGGATGGCAGGGTTCAAACTAAGTATACTGGTATAAGAAATTAGCTATTCTACGTTTGGTTCGTTCTTCTTTTTCTTCTTCATTTAGTAAATAATCGAAAATTTTAGCGACTGACGTAATCAGTGTTCAATTAATTTTGTTTTTTTCCACTCCGGTTACCGCGTACGAAACGAGAGTGTTCAATCCAGACAGCAAACAAGAGGTGTCGACGTCTACTAAACTTTACAATTCGAAGACGAGTAGGAGGTGTTCACCGGCCAATGTATATACTCGGTCGATCACGTTTCAACACATTGTGTGATTTACAGAATATTGAGATGATTCGGGACGACAATAATAATAATTCTTATTTATAGCACACCGTACCTGCAGTAATTAACATACAGCATATTTACTCGAGCGGTATGAATCAACAGGTACAACAAACAAGGCCAGAATCCGATTCAAAAACTCGTGTCGATTTATGGAGGTAGAAACCGAACGCCTGCTTTCTCTAGATAAGCAGCTGCATCTACATATTTCTGCTTAACCCACAACACATTCGCAGTTTCCATACTGAAGTTCCATGCCTGGTTGGACTTAGTGGCCAGGTACAGGAAAAGTCAGCAATATCACAGTCACTATCCTTGTATCACCAAGGGGTTTACAGTTTACAGTTTACATCCTCCCACATACACACACGATTTTAACAAGACCTAAAAACTAAACACGGAGGGATTTTGAAGATCATCTGTTTAAACCCAGAAATCTACACTATTCGGTACTTCCGAAAAATGAACAGCCACTTCCTCTAAAGCACCGGTTTCATTTCAGAAGCCGTGGCGACCGGTTGTGAAAGTTCCGGAGACTGGTGCACCGAAATTCTGATTGACCGCTACCTTAATACTGATTTCCAAATTGCCCTCCCCAGGCTGACTTCCTCACAAAATGTATTAAAGAGTCGCACCAGGTGACTGTCACCGAAAACAACATATACTATTCACTGATTGGCGGATTTGGACGAAAACATGACATGAGAGGATGATGATCCAAAAAGTTACCCAAAAAATCCAAAATTAAGCTCATCTGATAGGAAACGAAAAGGGCTACAACTTTTGTTCTTAGCATTTTTTCATAAAAATCAATATAAAAGCCGCGAGCAACACTTTTATGAGCACACGTTCTTAGAATGTACACGAATCATGTTTTCGTCTTCGACATTAGCGCTCCTGGTGGAACTCGTATACGCGACTTGCTGATCCGCTTCGCGACTCATCGAGACCATCGGCTAAAGTGAGTTGCTTAAGTGAGTTATACAGAGAAACATTATAGCTCTGTATCGCAATATACTCACGTTATTACTAATCAAATTAATAATTATTTGGTTCTCAGTTTCTCTCACATTTGATATCCCGATTTGAGACTGGCTACTGGCAAATTCGCAAACACCAGGATTTTCAAAAACAAGATATAGTGGAAACAGTTTGAATGGGCCCGGTACAATGTATACACAAAACAGTTGGTAAATTTTCAGGAAAGGTCATTCATTGAACATTTCTAACCATCAGTATAGAATTTGTGGGGGAAAAGAACTGGTTTTTGGAAAATTGTAGCCACTGAACATATTCAGGAATGGTATCGGCTTTGATTTGTTCGGCGAACTCTTTTGATATTTTGTTAATGAATTTGAAAACGTCAATGGATCATTTGTACTAATACTTTTTGTTGTAGAGAGAAAGAAAGCATAGAAGAAAAGGCGTATTTATCATACTTAGGTACATAATGTCCTTTGTTGTAACTTCAATATAGATACCTGCTTAATACCGGGTAGATACATGTTTCTTTGGGATGGGTAGGTAAACTTGTGCACCAAACTGGAAGTTTGATTAGTAATAATGCATGTACTTGTGACAATGAGAGATATTTATAGCTACAGTTATTTCATATTTTCATATTTTGAAACATGAAACATGCCACACATTTTTATGTATAGTCCGCCCAGTACAAATCGGCACTTTTAGTTTCGTTACGAGTTGTCAGGTTTACAAGCTAACGCTCCTGTCTTACCAGGTAGGAGCATCATGCCAGTTAATTATATGCATAAGGGTTAATTTCATTCACCTGCATGCAATGACAAGGGTTGGAACCATTCATTCTAATATAAACCAGTTTTTGTCTCATCTTTCTATCCTACTCCTACACCAAGATGTATATTTTTGAGCCTTTTACAAACAGTAGTTTCCTAGACTTTCGCCACCTCTATGTAATGAATGGGAGATGACATGCGGCGTTCCTCAGGGATCAGTACTCGGATCTACCCTGTGGAACGTCGCCTTCAACAGGATGCTGAGGCTGGCACTACCACCAGGCGTAAAGTTGATCTGTTACGCCGACGACACGCTGGTGGTGTGCCAGGCGGTGACAACAGCAGAGGTCACGCGACGAGTAAACCAGGCGTTAGAGATGCTGACCCACTAGATCGAGTCGGCGGGGTTGTGCTTAGCCGGTTCAGAAGACAGAAGCGGTTTTGTTCACGACGCGACGCAAGTACAGCCCACCCACCTTTGTCCTGAAAGGTGTGGAGATTGGACGCTGTACAGCCCTGAAGTACCTGGGGCTGTGGTTCGACGGGAAGTTGCATTTCCGAGAGCACTTCCGACGGGCAGCTGAGAAGGCGGATCGAGTAGCCGGCCAGCTGTCCCGTCTGATGTCGAACCTAAGGGGGGGGGCGAGAGAGCAGCGACGTAGAATGTACGTGAACGTCATCATGTCGGTCCTCCTATACGGGGCGCCAGTATTCGCCGACGCCATCGATATACCATACAGGAGAGCGGAGATGGAGAAGATCCAGCGAAAAGCCGCGATGAGGTGTGTCAGTGCGTACCCCACTGTTTCTTCGGATGCAGTAGGCGTGTTAGCGCGTATATCGCCGATCGAACTTCAGGTCGGCGAAATTGCGGCGGTATACGGTGCGAAGAAGAAAGCGAAGACGAAACGGGAGGCACTTCGGGTCAAGTGAGTCATCCAGCAGGACACGCTTTGGAAGCGGAAGGACGCGCTCGCCCATTCGACCAAGGGCAAGTGGACCCGAGCGCTGATACGCGACCTCGACGGATGGGTAGGAAGAACGCACGGAGCGCTTAACTTCCACCTTACCCAAGTATTGAGCGGCCATGGGTGCTTCGGCACGTACCTACATCGGATGTCGATAGCGCCGAGCCCCATGTGCGCACACTGTGATCGAGGGGCGGAGGACACACCTTGGCACACCCTGTTCGAGTGTGAGGCCTGGGAGCAGGAGAGGCGCGGGACGGCCACAACAGCGATCGATCCCGGCGGCGACGATGAAGAAGAAGACGACGACGTCGGCGTGATCAGCCGTCTCGCGCCGGACACCCTGGTTCCGGAGATGATGAAGAACGGAAGCAGTTGGAACCGGGTGTCGGTCTTTGTCTCGGCCATCATGAAGAAGAAGATGCAGACGAAGTGGTCGAGACAAAGGGCCGGCGATTCACCAAGCTCGGCCCACAGCATCGAACAGGAGGAGAACTCTGTACCATCCTAGAGAAGAGCTGCTGCAGCTGCACTGCGGACCCACCGGCAGGGCTCACCCGTCGTCACTAGCTGCCTGCGTCCACACGGACCAAGACAAGAAGGTGAGGGGTGAGTGAAGAGAGGCAGTGCGTCCGGCCGTGGGGGACCTGAAATTTCCAGGCGAGTGCTCAGGGAGTGCGGACCTCGGTCAGTAGGGAACCCCATGGTGACCCTGGTGGGACGCGCGCACCGTTCCGGCACGTAGAAATGGGAGTTCGGGCCCGGCCCTAAGGCGTCCCTCCGGTCACTGACGCGATACTCGAAAGGGTAGTTCCTGTGGCCGGGAGTGCGGTGTCTCAGGGGCCTCTTTGGCATGCGTGCATCGCCATACGTCCCACCACACCAAACAGTCTTACACACGTCTATGTAATGAATGAACCAGTGTATTGCAGCCGAAAAATTTAGTTTCGGCTTTTGGCTTAAATTTTTGACCTTGAAAAAATAAACGGCTTAATACAGCTTTTGTTTTTTGGCTTTTTGATGGAAAATTTGGCTTAATACAGCTTTCAGCTTTCGACTTTTGGCTGACTGCAATGCACTGGAATGAACGGGACGACTCTAAATGCGCAGGTGTAGTCATTTAAAATACGCAAACTGAAGACACCTGAAAAACAGGTTCATCGGCGTTGCAGAACCAAATACGATGGCCAACTTATACTGGCCGGACTATACAGTAAAACAATAACAGCTAATTTCTGTCCTATGGGTGCGCAGTAGTGTAACCAGCCTAGTGTTCAGGGGAGGAGGAAGGAGTATTATAGAAGGTGCTAAAATTAGAAAAACACTATTCAACGAAATCGCAAGGGGGTCTACACTCCCTGAACACCCCTCTTCAAGGCGCACTGCGTTCATTCGGAGTGTCCTGATTCATTTGCAGTTTATCGCTTCATGTTTGTGTCGTTTAGACGAAGATGTTCGGATAATTATAATAAATGCTGAATATAGTTTCCAAAAACTGAAACCTTTGGGATAGGGGGCTAAAAATGAGCTTTAAGGTACATAAATGAGAACGAAACAATATCCATGTATATTATGCTTTTGTTCAATCAGATGTAAATGTAATAACAAGGTATTTTGAGCTCGTTTCAGAAATTTCAGATTTTCAACACCCTAATAATTTCTGAAGGGAGACAGTTACTCCCAAATTTTAACATAATGTGAGGAAGTTCAATGTAAAACAATATCAAAGTCCAAGTCCAGAAAAATAGGGAGTCTAGAGAGAGGAAATTTTAAGGCCCCTTCTAATAAAGGGGTCGAATATTTTTTTTAGCCTAAAACCTATTCAGAGTTCATACAAACACATCCTCAAAGTACGAATCCCTCAGCTCTAATGGTTCACCAGCGAACCTCTAACACAAACACACTCACAGACAAATAAACACTTTTATATACATTAGAGATACACACAAAGAGCAGAAGAAGAGGGGAGCGCACCAAAACCCGACCGATTTTTCACAGTCCGACCAATATAACTCAAGTTCGTACACTCAAATTTGAGCAACACTGCTTGTACGAACGCCATCTTTCTTCTTTGTTTTAAAAATACATAATACCGTATCGAAGAGCAACTGACTTTTGATTACAGAGGGCATTCCGAAATGGCAACGAAAATTTTTACGAGATTGCGGAATAACATTATTGAATATTGATTTGTTTCACCATCAGCACACGTTGTTAAAATAAATATTTCTTTACAAGCGAACAAGATGTTCGTGATTACTATTAACAGAATTTTCGCACAATTCAAAAGCTGAATGAATCAAGTACCGAACAAGATACTGGCAAAACGTACCTATTTCGCCCAAGGATTGTAGTAAGAATACTCAATAGCAAGCCTGAAACCACGTGGGTATATTCCACAGGTATTTTTATCAAGTCGGCAGATGATGTAAAAATGTTTTCATCCATACGCAGATAAATTCCAAAATATAGTCAACATAAAGTAAAGAAAGAGGTTTTATGCAGACGCATAAATATAAAATTATAAGCGAAAAAGAGACAATGCATTAACATCGATCGCAAGGTGACGAAGTCAAAAAATAAAAAATAAAAACTGTCCAGAAAAACCAAAAAGATAACACGAAGAACAGAAATATGTAGTTCATGATCTCACAGCTCGACCACAGTCAGACAGAAAACGACCAACATGTATTGTACATACAGGGTGTTCCACAAAACGAATTTAATATTTCAAGGGGTCAAAGCGGCATATACAAGTCCAAACGTGTAATATAAGTTGCTTATGCACATCGTGTAAGGGGCTGAAAATAGACGCGACAGAGAGGCGAATCAATAAATTTTTACTTCATGCAAATAACTCAGAAATCGATCATTCTAGGTGCATAGTTTCAGAAATCAATCGTTCCCAGTTCTAAAAGAAGAGAGGTGCATAGCTTTTGCACTATGTCAACAAGAAGAGAGTAATGTAATCATGTATGAAAATTTCAATGTTCTTAGTGAAGTAGAAACAAAAATATGAGCGAATACAGGTTAAAAAATTTGTATGTAGAAATAAAATTATTCGATGTCTACTCAGTGTTCAGCATTGAAGTCATAGTTTTCATAAGTTCTGCAATGCTCAAGATAAATTAACTAAACATTTATTAAAACCGCCCAGTCTGCCTCTCTTTCCTTTTTATTCACTCCCATAGGTACACGTGACAGTATTTACAAATCAGAAAAACTGGTAGTGTTTTCATCTTCATGAGAAAACGTAGAGTTAAACCCTGGATGTGACACTGCTGGTGGAAGAGATGAAGATGTAGCGTTGGATCATGTATGGAGCTGGGCACACATGTACCTAGTCATATTCTCTTTTCTAATATTGTTCACAACCCGAGCCCTGGAATCCGCCCTTTCGAGCATTACTTCAGAGACGTCGGGGAGGCTGTTAGGTCTGTCTCACCCCTCTTCACTTCTTGCAAAAAAACCAGCTTAGGTCGAACTACGTGGGCTCGAACCCGAGACCTCCGGATTCCGAGGCCAATGCGCTATCCACTCGGCCAACCAGACCCCCCCCCCCTTCACATGTACCTAGTCAAGATTAAGGACGAAAGAAAACTGTTAGCATCATTTGCACTAATTTTTGTTAATTTGATCAGCTCTCGAAATTTTTAGATGGACGCTGTTCAGCAAGAGGGAACCAACTAACATTTGTAAACAAGATGAGTTATTAGTATCGTTGGAAGGAGCGTAAAACGTAGAATTTTTCAAAACTGGGCCCCCGATTCAAAAATGTGTACTCACGTTGAAAAAAGCTTATCAGTAAACGCTGTGTCATATAGTTTCTACATGGCTCTTGAACTTTGAATCACGTGTTCTCAAAAAGCGGATTTTGCTAGTTGGTTCCCTCTTGTTGAACAGCGTCCAGATTTGCTATACCACGCCACCCAGTTTAACTACCTTTTTTTTGGAACGGAGGGAGGGAGGGGGCCGCTTGTTCGTGTACACCTGCGCCCTCCCGAGCACACTTCCTCGAAAGGGCAATTTTCACAGTTTTCAAATTTACTTCGCGTAATACACTTACACACTTTTTTGGCTATAACATTGGTAATAAACCCAGCCCCATCCTCGAAATTCGTATACCATATTCCTGTATGAATACCGGAAATGTTAAGTGCCAAAAATCAAATTTCGTAAGAGAGGGAAAAGTTTGCGATGCATTTAACGCAGTGTGATAACGTCGTGTTCAGCGTAGGACATACCTGGATGGCATCTGGTATGATTTGCATAAAAACAAGCTTGTGGAGTAACAGACAGCGATACGTTCTGGTGGAAATATGAACCTCTTTGAGTAGTGTTACCATAATTATGAACCTTTGTATACATGTGGGATGTAACTTAGCGTATTTCGCATAAAAACAAATTGATTTTGAAAAAATAACACTTAGCACACTTTGCACTTCCGGCATTCCCTATATAATTTTGTTGTAGCTACTTTTTTTTTTTCCTTCTGCAAAGTAACTAGGTACTTCAAATATACGATTTATCTACACTAATCTGATTGTTTCATACGGTTTCACAATGCTTGTGTCGTAGTATTACATATATCGCGAATTATTGCAAAATCACGCGAAAATTGAGTAAGCCAAGGTCGAAGCTGAAGCCGGAACCAGAAATCGGCTCCGGCTTCAGTAAAATTTTCAAATTGGCTCCGGTTCTAGTAAATTACACTACTGAACAACTATTTTGCACAATGCAATTCGACAGGTGATTCTGAGGTACTTTTTAACGCTGAACACGATACTGCGACCCATTTTTCTCTATCACGTCACAATTCGGAGTTCTGAACGACTGAAATTCGTTTCAATTTTGTTTTTGCATTGGAATAAGCGGTACCACTGACTGATATTATCAGTGTTATCAGACCACAATAACAGAAAACAAACAGACGGAATACACACCACTACACACGACCGCAACACACAACAACACGAATCAGTATGACCACATTCAGTTCCTAAACCTCTTTTTGAACACATTTAGATGAATTTTTTATAGTTTTTGATCAGAAAAACTAGACGTGATAGAGAAAAACGGCCGACGGCACTGTATTCAGCGTTGAAAAGTACTCAAGAATCACCTCCTTAAATGCGTTGTGCAAACAAAAAATTTCATTTTGTTCAGTAGTGTTATTTTCCCCAAGGTTCCGATTCTCCCGTAAATAATTTTTTCGCGCTTTTGCTCTAGCTATCTGGAAAAGAGACATTTTCGGGGCTTCCAGCTCCGGCTCTGATTCCAAATCCTGAATCCGTCTTACAACTCCGGATCTCAATCCGAAATATTGGTCCAGCTTGGCAGCTGTATGAAATACTTAATATGTGTTTCATAACGTGCCTTCATTTAAGGGAGGGGGCAATTTCCAGATTTGAATAAGAACTGATGCTCCAAAAGCCTTCGCATTGTAATGAAGGACAAAGATTCCCGACTGCGAGTAGTTGCAGTCAACAGCAGACAAAGCCAATGTAAGTTAACATCTTGCCGGTTATTAATCGGTTAGTATAAAAAACTGATTTCAATTTTGAAGTTATTTTCAGATTCTGTTACTAGCCTCTTAAGCTGGAGCTTCACAGGCAGGACTGCCACTAGCAAATTTCTCAGAGGGGAGGGGGTAGGAGTGAAGAGGGGACGAGATGTAAATAGAAAAAATTTCGAATAAAATATAAAAAACTATAAGTGAAATCTATTAAAAACGTCTTTACTTTCCTAATTTTGTGAACTACTAGAATCTGTCAACTGACACTTCTCAAACAATACTGGGAGGTGCTACCCCCGGAAAAACATACCGCCGGTGTGGCTCTGCAAGAATAATTCGAGCCTTCAAAACCAAATTTTCACGGTTAAAGGAGGGAAAAATTAAATTTAATAAAATTTGCCAAACTTTACTTCTGAAAATCGAGCGAGGAAACAAGCTTCAAAATAGGGGTTTTCCGATCGCTGATTTCAAATATCTTTCCAGATTTTCAATCCTACTCGATTTCGACTTCAAGCTCCCAAAATTTTAAAAACTGAATAATGTGACCCTCTAAAACAGTGGTTCCCAACCTTCACACGTAGGCGGACCACTCTACTATCATTACATAATATGAACTTCGTGTAATAAGTCTACTATTATCATAACACATAACAACATAATTACATGGATTTCATTGTCATTTACAACCACATACAACTATACATTATGATTACCTAATGGGCTTTTTGTGCTTGCATTTTCTGCACCAACTCTGCGTCGAAAAGTGCATTCAAGAATAAGCTTGTCCACTGCTAACTATTTTGTACACATTGCTTCTTTTTTATACCTTCAACAAGTACGTACTCAGAGACAAATATGACTTTATCGTGTATCATGTTGCGGACCACTCACGCCCTCTCCGCGGACCACCGATTGGGAACCACTGCTCTAGAACATATCCGTGGTCTATACAAACTTTTTGTGTTTGTGAGACTATTTAATAAAAATTCATAAGATCATAACCTATTTGTGTTCCCGTGATTTTTGAGACCGCTAGACATTTTGGAATGATATTTGAAATCGAGATAAATTCGTCAGTCCATTGAAATCCTAACGACTGAAATACTTTCGGAAATATGCACAATAACTACAATAAGAGGGTAAGGACACCGAGTAATTTTCATTTCGCTCAACAGCTTATCCTTACCAGTGGCACAGCCAAGGGGTGTCTCGTGGGGTTAAAGCCATCCCCAGAAGTTCCTAATATTTTTTTCACTACTTAATACTTCAAATTCACACAACAAGATTCTAAGGAATGAAAGAAATCAAAAATTTCACGCTTCACTGTGTACTTGCAAGGTCAGATTTAAGATTTCGTGGCCCCGGAGCAAAGGACGATGTGGAGGCCCTAAAGTGTCAAGCACCCCTCCCCCTCCCTCTCTCTCTCTCTCTCTCTCTCTCTCTCTTCAATTAAATGTTCCGAAAACATGCAAGATAAAGTGTCTCAAAATTACGTGGATAATTAGAGCAAGCCAGAACTGCAGAGAGCGCCCACTGTCAATTTCAGTTTTTATTGCTTGGACAAACTAGTCTTATATTGGAAAAAATAATGAGTAACTTACATACCATTCACAAAAAAAAAAATTCCAAAAGTCGAGTGAGTAACGAAATTGTTTTGAACCGAGTTTTAGAAGCGGTGGGGGGGGGGGTGTCTGGAGCGTTTTAGGGGGCCATTGTTTATAGTTTCAAAGTTAATATTGAAGAAAGACAATATTTTTTAGATTTGTCAATATTTTGGTTTGTAATCGTCTTATTTTTTTTTCTAAATTGAAAAAAAAATCGGCCCTCCAAAATCCTCAACGAGGAGTTGCTCCTCAAGATTGTGCCTTCACGACACCCCTGCTGAAAGTACACAGAAAGTACGAACAACATAATATTATATTTGTAATATAACGACACTTTCATGACTAATTTGTGGGCCCCTCCCTAAATCCGGCCCTGTGCACTTGTATCGTGTGGTATAAATCATCAGAGTCAATACGCATACACACGTTTGATATGGAATGATGCGATCTTTTTTGAACCTTGTTTGAATATTTTAAAATAAATTTCGTTGCATCCAATTAAACTTCTTTTCTAAATCTACTTTTTATCGGTTCGATTTTGTTCCCAAAACAGAGATAATTGAACTGATATGGATATGCAGTAGGTGGGTAACACAGGGGTTCAAAAATATCGTGTACCCGTACCCTAACGAAATATTTTCAGTAAACTGGTAACATTGAGCCAAATTAAGACATTACCGTTCAATGTTAGCAACTTACCGAAAATGTTCCATTGGGGTAAACAATGTTCTTGAACACCCTGTAGGTGTACTAAACGTAGGAAAAAACCTGAAGTCCAGCCCACTCCATGAGAAAATCCTGGCTGGGCTACTGATCATTACAACCTTGAGACTAAACGTAACGGGGGGAAATCTTATCCACATTATCCAGGAACAGTAATTCTGATGCAATCTGCATAGGTTATAACAACAACCACATGTTGTACTCTCGCTTTTTCACATTCTCGATTCACCTTCGTAGGGGGTCAACAACGAAAAAAAAGTACCTAAAATAGCCGTCAAAATTGATCACGTTTTCTTAACGTACTTCCAAAATCTTATCTTCGATGGAAAAATCGCGATAAATGATAAATCAGTAAATTACTGTCTAAGTTTTATCTAGCATTGATAAACAGTATTAACACCTCTAAAGTGTGCTATGAATAACAAAATTCTCATTACCCCCAAAGGTTTTGAACTCTCATTATCGCCCGCGTAACACCCATCGATACTTATCGATAATCATATTGATGTGTAACTTGCAGTAAATGTTCCATTTTTATCCGTAGAATATACGATATATACATAGTTCAAAACGTTCGCGCATTCGACCGTTATTACATCAAACCTTTTAATAACGAAACATAAGTTCTAATTCCATGAAATGATAAATGATTTTCCGAGATGAGAACTTTACCACAGAATTTTCAACTTACGCGCTCAATACATATTCAGTGTACTACTTCTCCGTGATTGAGATTACTTAAGTTACAGTCTGTATCAGGGACGAACACAGAACTTTCGAACAACTGAGTAAATCTCCCTGTGAGTTGGGGAAGGTGAAAGGAGAGATGAACAACACTCACTCAGGAGGTAAAGTCAAGCTCTCATGTTTGTTCCAAACGTATTTGACAATAATTTCAAATATTGAGAGTTTAAATAGTCAGCAAAAATTACTATCGATGGACCAGTTATGGGTGACGTCACACCAGTGAGTTACTGTTAGCAAGAGTACCCGACTTTTTTCGTGCGGATGTATTGACTCCCACAGAGTTAGAAAGTTTTTAGAAGCTGAAAATTGCAAATCAAAATCCAAACAATTTCTGGAAGCTAAAAGCGAAATCCAAAAGCTAAATCGAAGCTGAAAAGTCACAAACTAAGAGCAAACGTTTTATTATACAGCTTTTTATTTAGCTTTTCCCAAAACTTCGTGACCTTGTTGATAATAAAAAAGAAAAAAAGAAGCACGCCAAAAGCAAATCGATTTCTGAAAGCTGAAAGAAAAATCTGAAAGCTAAATGAAGTTGAAAAAGTCAAAAGCGAATAGCGAAAGTTTTATTCTGGAAATCACAAGCCAAAAGCCAAAACCGAAATATTTACCGTTCGGCTTTCAAACTCGGGACTTCCACAGGAAAAACACACGGAGTAAAGATCATTATGTTACTACCTAAGAATAAGAAATTTGTTAGAAAGCAAAGGTATATATTTTTAATCCAGAAGGTTCTTAGCATTTTTGCCAATAAATTTCTGATTTTTAACAAATTTCTTAATCTCAGGTAGTAACAATGATCTTTGCTCCGTGTGTTTTTCTTACGGGAGTCAATATGTTAGCGCGAAAAAAGACGGGTACTTCTTCTAACCGTAATCAAGAATAGTAACACACTGTGTGACGTCATCACAAAACTGGTTTATTCCAGTTTCCCGTTATGTTAATAAAATTTTATAGCAAGAATTGCCAATTCCTGTTTTCGGGAGAAAATATACAATGGAAATCCCCGTTTCTCAAATTTTCAATTAAAAACATAATAATAATACACAAAAAACCTAGAAATCAAGTAATAAAATATGCTAAGCGACTGTATTTATTGGGATGTTAACCTCACCAAGGTAACGCTAATATCGTGGTATGATGACAATGGCGAGAACAGCTGATAAGAATTGAAAGGAGGATGATTTCGTGAAATCATCCTCCTTATGTACCTTATCACCTTGTTATTACCGACAGGGATACCAACTTCGGAAACTCAGGTTAACATCCCAATTGCTTAGCATGCTCTGTCACTTGATCGCTTCCCGCAAAAATGATGATGATAAGGTTATCAGTCTTCTAACCGACTTGATGTCAGTGTATTGCAGCTATGATGATGATTTTTGCAAGGTATATTAAAGTCTGAAAGCTGTATCAAGTCGTATACAAGGTCGACTAAAGCAGAATGATGCAATTGTTTGATGCAGCTCTACATTTATCCCTATCTTGTGCAAGTTCTTTCATTTTGTAATAACACTTATATTTGACATCCTCGATTATCTGTTGAACATACTGGAATCTTTGTCGACCCCTACCCAATTTTTTCCTTCCATTCTTCCTTACAGCAGCAGTGATATTCCTAGGTGCCTCAAATTATGTCCTATTAGTTTATCTCTCCTTCTCTTCAGACAATTTCAAATATCCATTTTACCTTTTACCTCTTACTGTGTTGAGTATCTCCTCATTTTTTACCTTATTCGTCCATTTTATGTCAATTATCCACCTGTAGCACCACATCTAAAAATCTTTTGACCATTCACTTCTCTGGTTTTCCTGTGGTCCAAGTTTCACATCCATACAAGGCTACACTCCAAACATAAGTTTTCAAGAACAATTTTTTGATTTCCAGATTTATTTTTGATTTGAAAAGATTACTATTTCGATAAAATGCTAATATGGTTTGTGCTATTCTACTCTAATATCCCTTTTACTCTTTCCATCTTTTGATATTTTGCTCCCTAGATAGCAAATTCGCTTTTATTTCCTAAATCTTGTCCTGTCCAATATTTATATTTAAGCTATCATGTTCACATCGATTACATACCATTACTTTAGTTTTATTTTTATTTATTCTCATACGATATTCTATACTCGAAATCTCCTCCATTTCATTTAAAATGTTTTCCAAATCAATACTCCTTTCGGCTAATATAAGATACTATCATCTGCAAACCTGAGAATCTTTACTCGCTCTCCATGTATAGTGACACCTGCTTCAAATTTCTCATTTCTTTCTTTCATGGCTCACTCTATGTACAGATTAAATAATACTGGAAATAAGGAGCACCCCTGTCTTACACCTTTTTCTATGTTAGCCTCCCCTTTTTCTCCTTTTATTCTTAGTGTGGCTTTCTGTCCTTTATATAAGTTTAAAATAACTTGTCTTTCTTCATGTTTTATTCCTATCTTTTTTAGAACATCAAACATTTTATCCCATTTAACCCTGTCAAAAGCTTTTTCAATATTAACAAATGCCATATATGTATCCTGCCCCTTTTTGAGTCTCCCCTCTCATCTTCTTCCACATCTTTCGCCCTCTCCATTCTTATCTCATCATCCCTATTATTACTATATAATCCTTCTACATACTCTACCCACCTTTTCACTTTTCCTTCAGCTGTGTAAATAAGCTCTCCCTCCTTATTTGTTATATTACTTGCTTTCTTTCTTCTTTCTCCAAACTCCATTTATACTTTTCTATAGGTCAAGTTCATTTGTCCTTTATTCATAAACTCTTCTATCTTAACACTTTTTTCAGTCATCCATTCCTCCTTTGCCTTTTTACACTCTCTCTTTATTTCATTCCTTAACTTTTGATAAGCTAATCTACCTTCCTTATCGTTTGCATTCTTATATTTTCTTTGTTCATCTATCTTTCTGAGAATTTCCTCCTTCATCTATGGTTTCTTTTCTTCTCTCTTAGTTTTGCCTGGATTTTCTTCTGCTGACTTCAATATTCTCTTCTTTATGTTACCCCATTCTTCCTCCACACTGTTAATTTCCACTGTTTTTTCGAACCTCTAATTCTAATACAATATCCTCTTGATATTTCCCTCTAATATCAACATTTTCTAACTTTTTCAAATTCCATCTTTTTACCACTTCTTTTCTACCAAGTTTCTTCAATTTAAGCCTACATTTCCTTACCACCAAGTTATGGTCACTGTCAATATCGGCTCCCGGATAAATTTTACAGTCTAACATTTGATTCCTAAAACGTTGTTTCGTAATAATACAACCAATTTGATATCTACCTTCGTTACCTAGACTCTATCATGTATACCTTCATCTATAATGATTTTTAAATTGAGTATTTCCCACCGAAAACTCGGTGCACTAAACCTTCAAAGCAGTTTTTTTTTTCTTCTTCAAAACTACGTTTCAGACTTTAAAGTAATCTAACTCGGCCATTTTTTAAACCTTGTAGCTTATTATTATTATTAATTATCATCATTTTTTTTTTTAAAGAAATTGTTAATTTGATTATCTCGAATTTCATGTTTGCCGACTTTATATACCTTTTCTCAAATCGCATCACATATTTATATTTCATTGAACAAAGTCATTTGTAATTATCCTGGATCTTCCCAAAATTGTACTTGCAGATTGCAGATTTTGTATCACTTAGCAAGAACCTCTTAGCAACGTTATCACCAGAGTACTGTAATCCCAGTACAGCCATACGCCGTTTTGAATACAACCAGGTCCGTGGATGCCAAATTGAGTATTGCATAGTTTGATTCGGCAAGTTCTATGAGTAGTATAACTATCAATGAATTCTATTTTTTTGTTTTTTTTGTTTTTTTTTCTCGTGGGAGTGTATTAAATGTTTGAGGTTTGTCCAAGAATAATATCATAAGAAATGCTTTATTGATGAACATGTAAACGCTAATTCAGAGGCTATGCAATTATTATTATCAGCCACCATGTGCACAATTATTCCGAGTGTAAATGATAAACGTTCACAAAAACTGCGGGATATTTTCAGTTTACAATATTGTTGAAGAATTTAAACGTGTAAGTGCGTAGAAAATGCTACACGCAAGTTTTCAACTGCCATTTTGGCACTTCCGTTGGTTTTATTACTATGTTTGCTGAAAAGTTGATGGGTCCAGCCATATCCATTATAATATATTATGATGTCTCTCGAGAAACGACCGTCAGCTGAGTAGTATTCGAGGTGATTATGGGCCACGGATTTTCATTAACATTTTTTTCATTTTTCAAGTGATGGGCGGTTTGCATCATTTACATAAAACAGTTCACTACTTCTCAATCACTGAAATGAACTACTTCAGTCGTTCACTCGTTCAGTAGATATAAAAAAAATAAAGGAACGAACGAAGGGAATAAATGAAGAACAGATGCAAAGGAAAAAGGTATTTGGCAAAAGTTTTGATTCATAATCGTTAGTATTACAAGGTATGCGCCTAACTACTCACCTTCTTCGTTCTTTTCGTTATATAGAATACAGGGTGTCTTTTTTGCAATGACCCCTGTCCACCTGGTGAGTAGGCAACCTACCCCAACAGTATGTAGATATATTTGCATACTCTTACTTTTGAAGGGGCTGATTTATGGTCGGATTTTGAGAAGTTTTCTATCTTCAAATTTTTTTCTTTTTCTCACGACTGGAGATAAACAGAAAAATGTTACCAGTAGGTAGTATAAAGGGCGTTGTGGGAACCACAGAACAAAAAAAAACAGTGGAAATCGGTTCAACAGGGTGTTCATAAAATCAATTTTAGCACTAATTATATCAGAAAATTTTCACATTTTTTCAATTTCCCGTGAAACTTTCCCTCTTAAGCTATTGTTTTTTTTTATTTGCAATATATTGTAAGTATATTAAATTTCCCATAAAAAAGGTCCTCAGCAATTTTTTTGTACATGGATTAGAACTGCTCAAAATGAGGTTCAAGATATCCCCATTAAGCATTTACTTTTTAACACAGATGCACAGACCTTATGAAGATGATAATCATCTTCTTCGGCTACTTTACCACTTCACAGAGTTATATCATTTATGGGGCTTATTCACCTCCCTCCTTTCACCTATTTACCCCGTATTTGAAATAGGAAGCTCATACAACGAGGGGACGGGATTCTAGTATTTTGTAAGGTTTAATATGAGTATGTAATGATTAATTCCAAAGGTCACTAAATTCGGTTTTGGTAACATTTTGGCCATATTCCCCGAACTGTGGTGCATACTGATGGGAAGGAGATGCAAGATAACAGTTGTGGTAACCACACAGAACAAAATTAAAGATCATGGCAAGTGGTCAAACACAAGATATTAAGTCAGATTGCACCGATATAGATTGCTAATGACCTTTTCCATGGGAAAGTTAATGTACAATCTATTGCAAATAAAAAATAGTAGCTTAAGAGGGCAAGTTTCACGGGAAATTGAAAAAATGTAAAAATTTTCTGATATAATTTGTACTAAAATTGATTTTATGAACTGTTGAACCAATTTCCACCATTTTTTTTTGTTCTGTGGTTACCACAACTGCCCTCTACTATTACCTACAGGTACCATTTTTCTATCTCCAGTCGTGAGAAAAAAAAAATCACAGATAGAAAACTTTTCAAAATTTGACCATAACTCAGCCCCTTCAAAGGTAAGAGTATGCAAACATATCAACATATTGTCGAGGTAGGTTGCCTACATACCAGCTGGAAGGGGGTCATTCGCAAAAAGGACACCCGGTATATAATGGGACAATAAATGAAATTTTTTTGTTCGTGTTCGCAAATCATAATAAATTAATAATTTTCTGTTTCCTCGTAGAATCTTCTACCTTTCATTTTTATCATTATATTGTCCTTATCATAAAATTACAACATGAATATCTTTCGTTACTCGTTCACACTTCATCGTGCTGACAGTTCACACTTCACAGAGTCGTTCATGAAGAAACGAAGCGAACAATTCTGACACTTGAGTCAAACAGTGAAAATGAACGACTGAAGTACTTTAGTTCCAGATGAAGTAAAAAAACGAATTGTTCATTAAAAAGTGTAGTTCATAAGAAGTACTTCGTGAACGAATGACACATCAGAACATTTTTCACTCTCATCAACGAATGATGTGGTGGAAAAAAACAATTCATTACTGGCATAGATCGGGCATGAAAAAATATAAGGCACAAAGCGATAAAAATGAATAAATAAATTAAAATGGCAGATTTACTTTTTACATTTTTCTTTCTCTAATGTAACCTGATAGAGTAGTCTCTATAGCCTTAAAACCCGAATCTGGTAGTGAGTGTGTTACTCGTGACTTACACTTTATGCAGTAAAAAAAATAAAGGCTCGACTGGGATCTCCCGGTTCATCGCATACATTTGAATGAATGATTAATCATGGCAAGAATACCAGTCACCCGAATCAGCTGACCGCTGAAATAAAGCCTTTTACGTCATAGTAATTTATTATCAAATGTGTTTTATCATAGTCATTAGGTCATCAGGTTATTATACTAGGAAAACTTCCTCAGCGCAAATATTCTTTCCGCAAGGCATATTAAAAACATTCATTATAGAAATGCAAATACATTTCATGATTATTCCTAAAATATGATAATCCTCATAAAACTTGGCATTATTACTTTTTTCTCTTTTTTAATTTAGCTTGAATTACTACGTGCAGGAACGCCTATTCCAAGCTTTTTATGGAGCTGCCCAAATCAGAAAATTTTTATCACAATTTTTCTTTGCTTCTACCCCCCAACTTTGCCCCCTAAAAAATATGATTCATATTACTAAATATGAACAACGATACGATTCAGCTGTTGAGGATGCCGTAATTCGCCGTATCAATTTTTTTAAATAAATAAATTTTTAGACGTATGTACGTACTATTGTTTTTTGAAACAGGCCAAATTTTTTGAAGGTACCCAACAAATTTTTGGTACTGCCCAATACTGGCGGTACCGCCTGTTCGAATAGGCGTTGCAACAAATTTCAGAAAATAAAATTAGTTGACTTCACCAAGCAAAATGACAGCTAGTTTCTTGTGATACCAATTTTTTCCCTCAAGATTCCTACTCAGCTGTTGATGACATCAGTGAAATTTGGTTCAGCAGCTAGAACAGATTACCAACAGCCCCAGACATTTTCAGCTTTGAAGGACCAATAAATGACGTTTCAGCAGTTCGTAGTCAGGAAAAGACAGGAAATTTAGAAATCAGTATGTTTATTAGAAACCCACAGACTTAGAGGACCCAGACAGTCATAGGCTTATAAATGAGGAAAAGTTTATTCATAAGAAACACATAGTTCAGTGGCCTAACTCCACGGCCAACACTACATTCACTTCGCTTATATCGGTTTACTTCTCAGCACCACGTACCTCAATTTTGGACCGATACAATCGTTTAGTTTATCTGACTGTCTGTGTTTGTTCACTTGTTCATATTTCTGTCCTGACTGAACTATATACTAGCTGTCAGCCGGTCTACCAATCTGTCTTGGTTTATGTAGATTTCCCGTCACTACAGCAGACAAGGCCAAGTTTCCAGTATATTATAGCAGAAATACTAGAGCTCTTCGCCTTTCTGGCCACTTCATGGCTTAACCCAGTTTTGTTCAAGATTTCCTTTTGCTAAGCCCTTTCCACGGTCCATCCAACTCACCGATGAGAGCGGGTGTTCATCTGTCTAGTTACCTGTCTATATCTGTTGGCCTCGGATGCGTGAATCCCTTTTCAAGAGAGAAACAGTAGGGGTGCTCATAGACAAGTTTTGATAGCGAAGGGAGACTCCCAGCAACAGAAAGAAAGCCCGTTTCCCGGAAGACATGAAGACTATTCGACCATCTGAATGCAAGCCGAATGGCACTATGTGCGAAAAAGAGGGGATGACGGATCACCCGAAAGTTCACAAGCTGCACACGAAATAGCACTCTCTGACCTCCCCTATGTCACCACCATCACCGAAACATTTTTAGTATCTGAGATGAAGGAACAGCCAGCCAGTCAGGCAATCAAGTCAGTCAGACAGCCAAACAGATTCAGTCATTTAGACCAGAAAGACAGTCCGGCAAACAAATACGACATATTGGCAGACAGATAAACCATCAAAGTGCACCTAATGCGTCAAAAAGGGGGTCTACAGCTCTACACGAGCAAAGATAGTGTAGACCAGATGTTTGGATCACCACACGATCGGGAGTGAAAACTTTTTTATTGCACGATAACGGCTCGATACTCGACTTATAGCCTCTTTAAAACATGCTCATACTCAGCACATGACTAACTGGCCGGCAGACAATCTAAAGAGATGCAGAGGAGAGGAGGAGTTTCTAACTAATCCAACTAGGCCTATCTGTGTAATAGCCAGCATTTTATAGTTGACAGGTAAAAACAGAACTGCTGCTTCTTTCATTTCAGCTGAAGAACACTTCGGGGTGAATCTTCCCATCTCCTAGGGACAAGACTGGACTGGCTATTCTTTTATCACTGTATTCTTTAAGTTTTGCACAGACACTGGGTAAGTGCTGAAGGCCAATCACAATTTCCCAGTGACAAAACTAATGATTTCTGGAGTATGCAGTGCCATTTTTTAATATTCTTCTTCCTACACGCTGGGCAAACAAACTTTCGATGCGTCTTGATAATTCAGGGTACCCAAGTCTTAACGAGTCTGAACACAGTTTCTAGAATTATTTTAACAAAGTTTTTATGGTTCCTATTAGTATCATAATCATAGACGCACCAAAGAGATTGAAAACAGGCATTCCCCGAAAATGCCTTCAATCAGTGGTCAAAGCTGATCCACTATCTGCAAAATCAAACCTCAGTATGTAAAACCTTAAAAGCGTCATTATTCATTTTGAAAACTTCTTACTAGGTAAAGTCGTACTCTTAGTTACCAAAATCAGAAAAAAAGAAGTTTTTCCATTCTAGTTTGTATCCAAATTCTCTTAGTTAGCAAAATTGACAGTTTTCCATGAGGAAAATTATGATCCTCTCAACCGCCACAAGAAAGCTACTCCGACACGTCTCTGCTCAAGAAGATGTTTCTCAACATGATCTTAACGAAATTCAATTTAGGCTTGAACGAGTTTTAAGAGTCTTCAGGAGACCTTAGATATTGTAACGACTCTTAATCAAGTCTTAACGAGTTCTAAGAGAATGTTAATAAGCCTTAAGTGCCTGAAAGGACGCATAGTAAATCTAATACTCTTAATGAATTTTAACAATTTAAACTAAGTTCCATCGAATTTGAATCACTTAAACGCATCTTATGGTCTTGATACAACAGTCTTGAGGACTGAAAGTCACCCCGATTCTTGGCGAAATATCAAATAGTTTCAACAAATGCTAATAAGCTCTGAATATAAATGAGTTTTGACCTCAACAAAATCCTGACGAGTACTGGAGTAACTTTATGGAGTTTTAACCGAGTTCACGAGTTTTGATGATTTTTAATCAGTCTTAACGTAGAATTAATAAATTTTACAGAGTGTTAAGGCAGTATTTAGGAGTTCTGGCAAATCCATGATGAATAATGAAAGAACCCTGACAAGTATTCAATTAAGATGGTCTGAAAGTGTCTGAGTCCAGTATTAAGGAGGGTAAAAAGAGACTGAACAGTCTTACAACAGGATGTCTAGTAGAACTAATATAACTTCAAAATATATGATTAAACAAGCACTTTTTTTCTTCTCCCTTCCAACTCCACCACTTACACCACATTGAAATCACAGCCAGACACACTCAATACCCATTACCAAATCCACTCCAGTCCACACAATCCAACACCAACCAGATGTTCAATACGAACCACCACATTCACTCCAGCCCTCATAGATATTCCAACTCCCACATTTCCTCTTATTTTTATTTATTTTTGTTTTTTTTAAGCCTAGAGCCATTGTTTCAATTTCTTCATCATATCTCTTCTATCCTTTAGATCTACCAAGTCTATAATTTTTTCCTCTTCTAAGAAGCCGATTCAATAGTATTAACCCTCTCAGAATTGGTGAATGTTCGTGAATTTTTATTCTGGTCCCAGGTATGCAGAAAATTTGGACAAAGTAGTTTGAAGTTTGGGAAACTTTAATTCCAGCTTTATTCAGAAGGGCTGTGTCATCCAATTTATCACACAGCCGGTTATTAATCAATAAAATAGATGAGATCTTTTCCCACGAGTAGAAAGAGACTAGACTTGATATCCCTTCAGCAACTTTTCATACCTCAACTCCATGGGATAATATTGGAACTGCTTGTGGTACAGAAATTACAGAAATTGTTTTTGAATTTGTACTACCTTGTGATTTATTTTGATAGTATTCACATGCCACATTAAAAAAGCGAACTTCAAGTGAGAACGTACATAAGCACGATACAGGAGCAGAAGAGTTTCAGATTTGCGGAATGACTGTGACTGGCGATAAATAAAGCCAAGCATGGATTGATTTAGCTTTTTTATTAACCCTGTTGCACTGTGAGATAAACCTTAGTATGCAGTGTGTGGTTATCGATTCGATACCTGATGTCTGTGCAATAAACTTATGTTATTTTGGCAGGGGATGGAATGAACCACACGCTAGACAGGGTGGAGGAATATAAATATTGAGGCTAAACGTCAAAATTGGCCCTCAGGTTGCTATAAGTTCATCTTCGGGAGGTAATTGTACCCGTCATTGGTGAGAGTAGAACTCCATTTAGTGGCGTCCAAATGGGTGCCATTCAAAGATTACTTTCAAAGTTGAATCAAGTGACCTCTAAAACCTATGAATTGAATATAATCTGAACACAATGGCCATTATTTGACTGGAACCTTCTTTGGTGGAATCAGAATTTCCTTTGATGAAACTCTCATGGGGTCAGTTCCAAAAATAATGTGAATCACCGAATTGACGCATGTTCTGACTGAAGAAATATAGTTTTTGATATTTTTTCATAGCTGTAATACACAATGTATTCACGTTCACGAGTTAGCGTGCATTTTCATTATAATTGACGTTCTACCCTATTAATCAGCTGTTCAAAATTCAGCGTGCAAGTCTATTTATCGTAACTGCAAAACGCCTTTCCCTAGCGTGCGATTATATTTTCCCCATTATTTGATAGAATAAAAATTTTTTAAATAACCTACAGCGAAAAAAAGACGACTTCAGATGACTTAGCTGACCTATTTTCAAAACATATAATTTAGATGACTTAGATGATTTCTTTTCAAAATAGATGACTTCAGATGACCGGTAGACACCCTGTACAATTCCCGGAGTCAATTTGTACCAATTTGAGAAGAGACTCACTTAACCAAAGATCAACTGGCAACCACCAGGTCCTAGATCCACCAGTAGGAGCCCGTAGCCTATCATCATTTGTTTCATCAATACTGTCACCCAAACTGTAAATGAATTTTCTTATAACTACGGATAAAGTCCTAATTTTCCTTTCTTCTTTATTATTTCTCGACAGGATGCAGAATCATCATCGGCGAACCAAGCTCGAAAATCCTATAATATTCATTAAGTGTAAAGGATGTGGAAGGGAATGGTACTTACATTGCATGTGCCAGCATCTCCAGATAACATTGTTCAACCGTATCTTCTCCTTCCATCGCAGTCGAACGCCTTTGAACCGATTCCATTTCGGTGACGTGAGTTTCTGTCTTTAAAAAATGATGTAAAGTAATTAAAACCCACTCTTCGTATCGCGAATTATTCTATAAATTACAGAATAATATTACAATGATTTGTTCGCGATAATTCGGACGCGATTAGGTATCGGCGAATGCAAAAGTCACGCTACCCTTTTATAACTCGATTTTTAATCGATTCGTGAGTTTCGATTAATTCTATACAAAATCTTATTATGGCTCGCTAGCCCGCGATATAAAATGAACTCTGGCTGACTCTATCGTCGACCTCGACTCGACATCCTTTTTTCCAGCTCTCAAGCGTCCTTGTCCCATTCCCCAATTTTATTTAAAATCGAAGTCTACCCATTTTGTAATACCATTTATAATCGATAAAATGTGCTAATATTAAGTTGGAGTGACGGCAGAAACGAGTCTTATCATCAATCGTACGAAAATGAAGAGTATGTAAAACCGTTTTGGAGTAGCATTAGTGAACAAACAAATTACTCAAAATAACATTATTATCTGGCTGAGAATCGATAGTACAATCTTTAGTATAGATTAACCGTTTGGTTTTGACGTCATCGATATTTTTCGAGTGCCAGACTTAAATAATACGGTTCGATCGGTTCAAGCGGCAGACTAACGTTTATCTACGCCCAGATTAACCGTGTATAAATACTTGCCCCTCTTGCGATCAAACAATGTGAACTTGAAAATACTACCGAAATTTTTTAAGGTAAATACAAGTGGAGACCTCGAGGACATAACTATTATACATCGTTATTTCACGCCTTCGCACACCCACCGGAATTTTACTACAACTGATTTTCACTACAGTGATATGTGAGGATCTACGATTAGTACAGAAACAGGTAAGATCACATGCCTTTTAGATCAAAAAGCTCATGATCTGAGATCACCAAAAGATCATTAGATTAGTAATCTGAATGATCGTGATCTCCTGAATTTTAGAATGATTAAGATCAAACAGATCACGGAAATTGACCAAATAACGACTTAAAGATCAAACATACCACAAGATTATTATTACTTTTTTTCAAAATGATTGTTTGATCCGAGTCAGTGATTATTCTCAATTTTTGAAATGATCTGAACATCACGATCTTAGATCATTGGGTCCATGGACTTATCTATTCCTGTACGATCGTGGTACGCGGGGTCCTGCTGCACTAAGCTGTTGCCAGCAGCTGAAAGCCCAAACATTTTTTTAAATTAACGCTATCGCGACTACAACACACGCCTTCCGCCGATCTTCATTCTGGCAAGCAAATAATATTTTTTAAATTTACCGAACGCCGAAGTGAAAATAAAAATAAAAATACTAAACACCATCACTTGGCAACTGTTTTAGAGGTGTGTTTTCTTGTAACGCCCCCTCCCCCCCCCCCACAACGACAGCTATTTTCTTCGTGTTATGACTTCCATTAGCATCAACACGTTAAGGTCATCTCTCTCATCTCATTACATTACAATTTTCGCTTAATTTTACGAATTTCCTGATGTACTCGTTTGTATGTAGTTTGGAGGGCTGACCACCACAGACCATGCATCTTCGCCCGTTTTTACTGTCTCAGTACGAACTGTATCGCGTCGACGTCCTCGACTCCGAGAACGGCCGATTTCGACGTCACCGTCTGGACACGTTATTGCGTATCAAAAATTTTTTGTCACTAAACTTAGATACGCAGAACCGTACTCGCAAGAAATTTGGTCTATTTTCGGTCGAGCATGTGCTCGAAAGTACGTACGATTTCAGCGGTCAGCTCAATTCATCAGCTCCTCCCTTGCCCTTCTCATCAAGTGAGATATTATTAGTAAAAAACGTAGCTCCTCTACAACCCTTCCGTAAAGTATTTGAAGAGCTCTTTCCCAAAATGACCAGAGTCAGTTTTTGTCAAACGTGAGTTTGATGCGCCATCTTGTGGTACAAAATAGAAGCTACAGAAGGCAGTTTTCCCTACATTCCTATCTCCTATCTCCTTTCATTCCAGCATTAGCGGCGATTAGAAAAGCAGGTGGTTTGCGAAGTGACTTAAGTCTGAAGTTTTCCAAAGTGACATAATTCGAAAATATGGGATACTGATTTTTGATTACTGCTGTGTTGTATTAAGGCTAGAAATGTCAAGTTTTCAGAGTATGCAATAAAAAGAAAGTTGATTTTTACAATAATAAGAAGGGTAGGGTAAGAAAAAAATTCAAAGTAGATTTCGATAAGGTGTAGCATAGTACGACTTATTGTAAAAATTACATGTTCTATCAGCTAAAAACCTACATTTCAGCGTAATCGAACATATTTTACTCTTTCAAAGTGGCCTAAGTTAAGGAGTTTCCAACTTTGATAGCCCACGAAATACAAAATTTTTACGAGTAGGTAATTTTCATGAATTACGTATGCAGTTAGATACACGTCTCAAGAACAATTCCAGAAGAAAAGTGAAAATTGAAAAATTTAAACAAAAAGTAATCAATTTTATTCCTTATTTGTAAATAATTAAGCTTTAGAAAGCTTTACAAAAACATTAATTAAATCTTAAAATTCAAAACTTCGACAGTTATCTTTTATTTCAAAAGAGTAATAGAAATATATTACGAGTAATTTTTTCGTGAACGATCAATTTTGAGACGATTACGCATGCTGTCATGTACATAACTCCACTAGGAAAAGACACTTTCAAATTGAGCCGATGAAGCAGGAATCGACTTCAGTTTTAATGCTAGTTCTATCAGTTCTTTGTGGAAGGGTAGCACACGGCCTCCCGAAAATGTACAGGATTTTTATTTAATCCATCTGTGTATAATTTTTTGAAAATGGATTCCTTTTCCACAAAAGTGACGCAACTCCATAGGCGTGTTTCAATGAGTCAATAAGAAATTCGTTTACTTCCTTTACCTTTACCTGAGCTAAAGACGAGTGCGGGAACCTGCCATTTTGTATCCAACCGCGCCCGTCGATGCCGAACTGACTACGCGGTACGCTCCGCATAGTCGGATTCGGTATCCACGGGCGTGGTTGGATACAAAATGGCAGGTTTCCGCATTTGTACGATTATAGGCAGTGTTGTGCCGTAAAATTTTGTTTTTTACTTCACATGTTTTCTACGCGTAAAATACCAGGTAAAATTCATGTGTGTTGTAAAAAATGTAAAAAACTGTAATACTCGAAAATGCAGCAGATGCTAGCAAAAATTACACGTATTATATTAAAAAATGTTAAAATATTAAAATTTGAAAAAGAAATTGCGTTATTTAAATTAAAATTTAAATCAAACTATTCAAATAATTGAATTAAAATAAAATAAATTGTTAAAATAATTGTTAATTTTAAATAATTAAATGAATAATATTGAAATTGAAGAGTAGCATTCCAAAACATACTATTTGCACAATTGTAATTTTTCAGGAAACACAAAAATTAATGCCCACTGCGCGGATCTATCTGATTAGTTTTTCTTTTTTGTGACTGGCAGAACTGAATTCTCCTTCACATACTCCTCTTAGCTCCCAATCACCAAAGTATCGCAGGCCTCAGATAGATAGAAAAGAAGAAGGGAAAGTCGGACAGTTAGCACGTTTTGGCGCGGTAATTTCGTTTTTTACAATAATAATATCAGCAACATTCTTATCAAACGCGAATTTTGTCCTATACACTGTTCACAAATAGAAAGAGTCAATGTAAACAAACATTATCGCGATTGTTGTGTGCATGTATTGATGTATATGTACATATGTTAGTGTTATCATCCTTTAGGGAATTAGGTTCTGTGCTTGTGGGCATGTGTTAGTGTTCGCTTCTTTGTTTACGTTGATCCTTTCTATTTACGAACACCAATGCAGTTAGTACTTTTTCGAATGGGAGAATTTCCAGGTCGCCTCTTTGAACGTAAATAATATATGGACTAGGCACTTCTGTTAGAAACTGGTACGGTACATTGATGTGCGCCGTGTTTTACTACCAGATGGCGCTCCTAACTCATTTTTCACAATTTTGCAAATATGTTGTAGTACGTTTTGGAATGCTACTCTTCAATTATAAATATAATTCTTGTAGCATGCTACTTTACGTTTTTGACAAAGTTTTCTACATTTTTTACGTATTTAACGTCAGTTACCATTTTTTACATTGTTTTTACACTGAAACGTAAAAAACTGCTCTTTACGTGTAGAGGCACAAAACTGGTTATAGGCCCCTACCTGAGCCTCAAAAGTTCGTTTTCGTAGACCGGATTTAAATACAAAGCAGCCAAATTTTTTTGGCTACCTGAATGTAATTGCGTCATTCTACACTTTCTACGCGCATTCTACATTCTTTTACATCTACATTGGCATTCTATGTGCAGACGTAGAATCGATTATTCTACGCGTAGACGCATAACCCTGATTTCTGCATGTATATTACGCATATTTTTTCATATTTTCGATCTTCTAAAAGTAGGGAGCGCATTATATTCGAATGCACATGTTCGTAAGTTTCAGAGGAATACAGGAAAAAGACAGGAGTTACCTATGTACGGCGGCTTACAAAAACTTCTGTCGTTTATCAGATTAGGTCACTTCAAATCTTGCGTAATTGATTACGGTGACGCATGCTCAAACAATTCTACGTGTAATTGCTGCAGGGTTGCCACTATTTTTCAGGATTGGTTTTCCCTGACTTTTCCCGGTTTTCCAGGCCAACTTTTCCAATTTTTCCTGACTTTTTTACAGGATTCCGAGAAGTCCAGAGGGAGGAGAGTCACAGAAATTTTTTACAATACAGATTTTTAAAAAATCGCTATTGAGATGAAGAAGGTACAGATGTAATTTATGTAATATTTTTCAATATTATAGACTATTTCATTTGCGAATAGATTATCATTATTCTTATGTTATGATAAAAAAAGTTTTACTCTGATAAAATACAAACTCGTTTGTTATTTTCAGAAAATTTCCCTGACTTAAATGAAAATTCCCTGACTTTTCCCTGACTGACCAAATTCCCTGACTTTTCCCGGTTTTCCAGAAAGTGGCAACCCTGTGCTAGTGGACACAAGTTACCCCCTTATCTCATTCTCAAAAGAAAAACAATTCGAAAAAAAGAACAGTTTCCAGAAGATGTTGTGGCCCGAGCTAATGAGAAAGGATGGATGATAGCTGATCTCATGCTAGATTGGATTAAAGTGATCTGGAACAGGAGACCTGCGGCCATTTGTCGACCCCGCAGCCAGTTGGTACTGGATGCTTCGAAGAGACATCTTGTAGAAGAGGTTAAACATTTACTGAAGGGTGAGCGACAGTGACCTGGATGACGGCCTAATGTCTCCATAAATAAACCCTTCAAAGGGTACGTCAAGGAAGAGTACGAAACCTGGTTATAGTATCAGGTCATCTTTCGATCACAAGCACAGGTACAATTAAGAAAGCGTTAACTTCAACTGTAGCAAAGTGTGTTTCAATTATAGTGGTGCCAAAAAAGTACGACAGTATCGATATTTTGACCGGAGTATCAATACTATGATGATTTTTTTAATGCTATGACAATTTTGTAAATTTAAGTTGAATCGGTGATATTTTCTTCATTGGTTCTTTCAAGTATGTCTTCATTCTAGTTTTTGGTATTTTTAGTTTTATCTGGTGATTTTAAACCAAAAATTTAAATTTTAACTTTTTTAAAAAATAATTTTTTGCAGGGCCGCAACCAAAACTTTTTTGGTGGGGGCTAGAATTTAGAAAAATCGTCTCCCTCCCTAAATTTTAATACTCTTGCTTTGTAAACTTGTTGTTGACTCTTTACCACATAATGACTAAATATTCTTGGGTGGTAAAGGGAGGAGGGGGGGGGAAAGAGAAAAACAAAAAAACAAACAAAAAATGCTTTTTTAATATTCTCAGTTTTTGGAGAATGACCCATAATTCGGAGTAAAACGAGAATGGTTCCGAACTAAAAGACCAAGGAGAATCCGTATAGGTCTGAACCGATTTATACCATCAACCACAAAGGATGGCATATAAAAACCATAGAAGGCGGAGGAATGAGGAAGGGAGAAGGACGAAAAATCAATCCACTCCTTTTCAAAATGTGGAAGGAAAATTATTTTTAGGCCCTGTTATATTAGGAAAAATTACGACACTCGGCTGAAAAAGTCATAAAAATTTCCCTAAGTTTTTATTTTTGATACGTAAATTATTTTGAAAAACAGTCTCCGTGAGTCGAATATTTTGAATTTTGTTATCCTCTTAAAAGAACCGGATTCTGCGCACGTGACAAAACATCAAAATCTGAAATTTTAAAATTAAATAAAACTTACGGTAGGGTCCATTAGGAGGAGAATGAAAACGGAAGGAAACTACTTCCATCTACACGAAAATTTTCGTTCATCCCTGATAAAAATTGTTGAAATAATTCTGAAATAGTTCGAAATCGAATCCCTAAACAGAGACCAGATCAAATGAGAGCGACAACCACCCATAACCATATAATTTGGCGGGAGGACGATGAAATAATACAAAGAAAAATTGGAAGGAAGTTGACTAAAAATAATGGAAAATGACTAGAATCTTACGTAAAGAAAAACTGTCTATATCTGCCCAAAATTGACCAAGACAACCGAAAACCACGAACAAAAAGTAATCAAAATCACTAGCACCTTGATAACATGTCGCAGACGGATCTGCAGTCACTGGAGAGCATTTTCACGTCTTGATTTTAATATCGACGCGATTACAGTCTACAGCCGTGTTGTTTGTTAATAGAAATTTCCATAGAAATGTCAACCACTAAACTGAAGTGTCACCATGAAGAGCAAATCATACGGACTGGCTTCGTCTCGGGGGGAGCGTAACGGTTTTCGCTCAAGTATACCATGGCTGGAAGAAAAATAAATTTCCATGGAAATATCAACCACTGAACTGAACTGTCACCATGAAGAGTCTTGCTTTCGATTCTCGCCTCAGAAGTAACGCTCAAAAAGAAACACTTTTTTCATTTATCTGCCAAAGCTCTCGATCAGCTGTTTTTTTCGTGATGCTCCAAAGTAACGCTCGAAAGTACGCTGCTCCAAACATAACGTTCAAGAAGTAACGTATTTTTCGTTTATGTATCAAAGCAAAATTTCGTTCATGTGCCAAAGCAAAGACAAGAAAATGTCGAAGAGAAAAAAAAACCTGAACAGGGATGAAAGCTTAATTTGGTACCTACCTATTTTCATGAGTTGTAAATTTGTCTGAACCTACGACGCAACGTAACCGCATCAGGCCATCGGCATCAATTTTTTTCGTTTCAAAATTGATTTTGAAAAATTTTTGAAGAATTGGGCGCTATAGCCCCCTTGCCCCCTACTTAATTGCGCCCTTGAATTTTTGATTTTTTCTCTTTAGTTCCTTCGCGTATTTTAGTTTATAGTTTATAATTCTTACTGTTAACTTTACCAAATGGTTTTGAACCAAAAAATTTAATTTTATGTAGTAAAAAATAGATAATAGTTGATTTTGATTCTTCAGGTTTTTTTTTTTTTAATTTGTTGACTTTGAATTAACAATTCTGTTTCAGCACACAGCCTGACAAACGTGAAGGTATCGATACTTTTGAACACCTAATTGATACTTTTTTTGTTCGATACTTGATACCCCCCCCCACCCCACAAGCACAGAAAATTCAAGCGCCGTTAACTGAAAAACCGTTCAAGAAATGTTGCATAACCAATACGTTAGATGGAACCGTGAACGATCTCCTTTGGGAAGACAATGAAGATAAAGATGTTGAAAGCGACTCATCCGATGACAAAGATGAAGACGAGAGTGTTGAAGAAAATTCTGCTGACGACAAAGACTAGTTCTAACTAGTTCTGACACTGATCTCAATATAGATATCAGTTTCAAGTACATAGTATTACCATAAAATACTCTTTTTATACAAATATTTACTTCATGTGCGCATTATAATCGTAAGACAAAATAAATTTCAAAAAGACTTCTTCAAATTTTTACTGCGCATTATATTCGTGTGCGCACTATACATGGAGAAATACTGTAGGTATGTCATTTCGGAAAAGAGCTCTTCATTATAATCCACTAATTTGCTTTCAAATTAGTGCAACTACAAACACAGTATAAATCGTGTTTGATGTATAGTGTGGCCTCCTTCCTCCAAAACGAATAATACCAAAACGTAGAAACTGTGAATAAATAACTACATAAGTGAATAATTGATGTTTGCTGGGAGGGCGGAGTGCGGATCGGTGTTGAAAACATCAGCAACCTGAGGTTTGCGGACGATACGACTCTGTGTGTAGGGACTGACGAGGAAATGAAAGAGCTCCTGGAACGCGTTGAGAAGAATGGCAACGAACTCGGGTTGACACTCAACAAGAGTGAAACGAAAGTAATGGTAGTAGATAGAGCAGGACGCCTTCCAGTATCAAACGTACTCCAAAAGATTTTGAAAAAGTAACCAAGTTCACCTACTTGTGTTCAGTGGTTGACAGCAATGGAAGCAGCTCTGCGGAAATACGAAGGAGAATTATCCTTGCAAGAGAAGCAACTATGAAATTAACGCGTACATGGAAAGATCGAGCCATATCATGTAGCACAAAGCTACGCCTGCTGAGAACTCTCATTTCCCCCGTTTTCCTTTATGGCGTCGAAACATGGACCATAAAAGCCGAAAAGCCGAAGATCGAAGGAGGATCGACGCCTTGGAAATGTGAGCCCATCGTAAGATGCTCCGCATACCATGGACAGCCAAACGTACAAATAGATCGATATTAAATGAGCTCCAGTTCAGACAACGCTTGCCCTCTGAATGCTACTAACGAATCCTCCGTTTTTGTGGGCATATTATAAGGAGACCAGGGGACAACCTGGAAAAAATGGTGGTTCAGGCAAAAGTGGAAGGTATTGGATCTCGTGGCCAATCTGCGAAAAGCTGGTTGGACCAAGTGGAGGAAATATCGGATCGGAGTTTGTAACAGCCGGTTCGGGACGTCGAAGACCGTGAAGATTGGCGGAAAACGGTGTCAGAGATTCACGATGGATCATCAAGTGCTCAGTCATGAGCAGTGGAAAAATGATGATATATATTGTGCATTTCATGAGGGTAAATATTCACATTTTCCGCACAGAGGATGAATTTTCATCAGAAGATAAACATTAGCTTACCGTCCCAGGTTGGAAAATGCACGAAAATACGTCACTCATTTTTTCATTCCCTTGGGCTGTGCCAAGTCGGTGATATCGTACAGCGGCGTCCGAACGGGAGGGGTACAGAAAATCATTTGACCCATCGCAAGTTGAGAAAAAATTGAAAAATTATTCAGCAGGTTGATAAAAGAGTGTCCTGAGATTTCAGAGACATATAAGAGGGAGGTAAAGGGATTTAAGTACAAGTCTGATAAAGCAAGATGGAAGAAGTAAAACAGAAATAAAGAGTAGAATGCGAATAAAACAGGCTAAGAAAGCTTTTTTTCCAAATGCAGACATATTTAGGGCAAATATAGATTAGGAAGTAAGACTAAAATTTCTTTCGAACGTATAATTGGAGTACAGCATTATAATATGGATGTGAGACTTGGAAAATAAGAACATACGAAAGAAAATGGATAGAAGTTTTTGAATGGTGGTGTTATCAAGAATGTTGAGAATCAAATGGATAGAAAAGATAAGGAGAGAAGGAAGCATTGAGGTGAACAGGAAGGAAAAGAGAAATTTGGAATATCATTGTAAAGAAAATAGTAAAAATGATAGGTCAGAATACTACAGGGAATAGTTGGGGGGGGGGATTGAAAAGAAAGGGAACGAATGAGCTATGAAGAGCAGATAATGAAGGATACAAAATGTAAATCCTTCTCAGAAATAAAAAGAATAACACAGGAGATGCAATCTACTAGTCGAGAAACTAAGGAATTTATAGTTTTAGTGTCCATGTTGGAGTGTGAGTGAACTTGGTCAATTCTGTATGTAGGATGTGCCAATTCACAATTTCTTTCTTCTGTAGTCCAAAGCGCTTTCGGCTGTCATGCTATCATCAGTGGAGTACCCTAACACTTTTTGCTTTGTCGTCATGTACGTATAGAGATAAGCAATAGCCAAGAAGAAAGTACAATTGTAATAGGAAACCAAAAAATCAAGAAAGAAAAAGAAATACTATATTTAGGCCAGATAATAAGTTTCGAGAATAGTATGGACACAGAATTGGGTCATAGAAAAACAGCGGGCAGGAACAAATATTGGTTATAAAGAAAGTATTTAAAGGTCCGTTCCCCAACAAAAATAAAAGCGAAATCTTTAATAGCAGTGTACTGCCCACTTTAACATATGGATCGCAAGTATGGGCAACAAGTGCAAAAGAAAGGAAAAAATTGAAAACCACACAAAACTCAATGAAGAGGTCAATTGTTAAATATAAAATTACGCGAAAAAATAAAGATTAAAACAATAAAGAAT
The DNA here is from genome assembly GCA_031841125.1 of Acanthococcus lagerstroemiae. NCBI lineage: Eukaryota > Metazoa > Arthropoda > Insecta > Hemiptera > Eriococcidae > Acanthococcus > Acanthococcus lagerstroemiae. Next base: position 44,464,269 of record CM063110.1, read on the forward strand.
AGTTTAAAACATAACACAGATGTTAATTTCATCAGCTATAGAACCAAATGGAAATGGGCAGGGCACGTGGCTAAACTCAGGGACAACAGGTGGATGGAGAGGACGACGTGGTGGGTCCCTCAAGCAAAAGGAAAAAAGGAAGACAAAAGACCAGGTGGAGGGACGACTTCGTCAGGCTGCTCAGGCATAACATGTATCACCAAGTGGCCCAGGACCGGGCGGAATGGGATAGGTCAAGAGAGGCCTTGGCCTGTATGGGCTCAATGTAATATGTAATAGATATCATTTTATATTTATTATTAATGTAAGATAATCAATAGTATGTATTAGAATAAATGACTTATAATAATAAGAATAATAACGTATAGTGATGTGTAGTACGGTATGGTAAACCTATGTGGTGTGATCCTATTGGTTGTCTGTGGTTGTGTGGTCTGTCCAATAGGAACACACCAAATAGGTTTACCATACGGTACTACACATCACTATAAGTACATGACGACAAAGCGAAAAGTGTTAGGGTACTCCACTGAAGATAGCATAACAGCCGAAGCGCTTTGGACTACAGAAGAAAGAAATATTGTGAATTGGCACACCCTACATACAGAGTAAGGAATATATCATCACCATCATTCAAGTACACATGCATGAGCATGGGGGAATCAATATTGATGTTACATATTTATGGACTAAGTTACTTTCTAGGCAAGCATGGCTCCCACAACCCTTCGCTGTTTTCACGTTTCTCTTTCGAAGAGAGAAAAAACTTGAGATGAAGCCTCTCCATAGGATCGATTTTTCCAATACATTTGACCAACAGCAACTTTTCCAGAATTCGCCGTCCGTAAACCATCGCCGAAACATTACCCGGTGTAACATGGCGATAGTTTACATATCATACTTAATTGACAAATAATATAAAAATAGCATTGGTGTCGTTTTTAATTAAAACCGAACGATAATTCCTTTTCTAAATTGATTTAATTGTTTTTTTTTTACAGCAAACGACGAATAAACATTTGTCGAGGCAATTATACAAAATGACGGACAGCGAGCTGGGAACCGGGGAACAGACGGCGACGTCGTGGAAAGCCGTGTCAAATTAATTAAACTAGAAATTAAAACGAGGGTTTCGGATTGGCCTTCGTATCCGTTGAAATTTTGTTATTTGCGAACGATGTTGGCTGCCTTTTTCACGTCCTCTTATTTCATAGTTTTCATCAGCAAGAACGACTCGAAGCGTGCTCAGCTTTTTCCTATATTATTTTATTGATTTTGGTTTACTTATACATCGAGTCGTTACATACTCGACTCTATTTGTGGACCAAATAGCTCACGTTTACTCGTTCATTTTGTTGATAAGAAGAGTTCGAAGTTCGGACGCCCACGATTATCTTGTCGAATGATGATTCACGAGTAGGGCTCGTCTGTTTTTCAACATTTATTGTTGCAAATTGAACTTGTGATCGTAGTGCTTGAATGAGGTAGCAAAGTTTACGATTTGCTCTACACACTACGCACGTCATCCGGAAGACAGGTCAGGCATCCAAAATTTTTCCGAGTATTCAAGTATTAATATTAGCCCTTGTAAAATGAACCAAAACGTTCCAAACACACTGCCCCCTTTGTGAAGACAGGGCAAATTTGATCTAAATTATAATACTGGAAACCAAGTACGGCATATGAAAGAACTTTATTCGATCCGTGAACTCTACATTCGAATAACGTAATTTGTGAAATCCTCTATACCTCGATTTTCGTTCACATTTTCAGTCGACATTCCTACCCCCCTTTCCCCATGTGCCAGAGAAAAGCACGATTATGCACACAGAAGTTGGACTAACGAAATAATGAATTCCTAATTTTCAGAGTAATTCTCCCCGAGACTCGATGTCTACGTCGTAGTAAGCGGAAAATCTACCCGAGCGGTGTAATTATAAGCGAATTTTCGTTGAATTTTATTTTCTAGTTTTTATCGTTTAGAAATGAAAATTACATTTTGAACACGAGCCAACGAATTTAGAAATACGACAATTACAGGTTGTTTCTCCTAGTTTTATTGTTTATTTATACACAAAATATATATAACAGAATTACAACGCGCCCTCTTCGAAGGCAGAAGGAATTTGCGTGAAATGAAACCGGTTTTCCTAGTCATCTCGTAATGGTACTACGTTGACGTAGTAACAAAATTCGAAGACACATAAATTTCCCGCAGCCCAAGTTTCCACGTCCTTGGAAGGGTGCAGAAAGGAGAGGGTTCCGGGAAAATTTCGTTAATTTGGCATTGAATGTAGTCGCTGCCTTGAATATTAATTTTTTTGCGCACTCGAATACCCGCAGCATAATACAGATGCAAATTGTTGAGGAAGGGATCCGAATTTCTACATTTCGGATCCAAGGATTGTAGAACGGAAGAAGTGAAAACCAAAAACCCGAGTTCCCCAGACTATCATCGGAGAAGTTTCATTTTTCGGAGTTTAAGTGGTTATTCGAGTCAAAAAGTCAATTTCCAGGTTTTTCATGAATTTGGAGCGAGACTGATTTCTCTATGTCATTTGTAGAGCATACTTATAGAGATGAAATATTTTTCCAACAAGCCCTCAAGGCAGACAGAGCACTTCGACCCGATGGACTCGAAAATATTTCACCTAAAATGTTTAGCGACGAACTAGCTCCAATTGTATCCATGCTGTTCAATTCCATCTTACAGCAAGAAGTCGCGCCAAAGCAATGGAAGGAGCTGGAAATCATACTACTATTCAAAAAAGGGAGCAAGGAGAATATCAGAAATTACAGAACCATCAGTCTGACTTCTAATTCAGAAAAAAATTTCATGAAAATTATTAAAAGCCGAATCTACCCGCAATTGGACCTAAACCAACCAAGAGAGCAAGCCAGCTTCAGAAGGAAACATTCGACGGTAGACCAAATTTTTATTAAACAACTCATGGAAAAGGCGAGCGAATACAATTTCAAATTATACCTCTCGAAGGCTTTCCACAATTAACCGCAAGTTCCTTTGGAAATCACTCTCGCCTCAGAGGATAAACAAAAACACATCAAAAGTACTATAAAATATAATATAAGGATGCCAGGGCATACATGAAAACAGACGTTAAGGGGAAGGAGTTCAAAACTGGAAGGAGGGTACGTCAAGGGGATCCACAATCTCCAAACCTTTTTAACTGAGTCCTGGAAGAAGCGATACGGGGGAGGGGCTCGAGAGGAACACCAAAGGTATGAAGATTGATGAGGAATTTCTCAATCAACTAAGATTCGCCGACGACGCAGCATTAATTTCGGACAATTTAGAGGAACTTATAGAATTGGCTGAAAACTTCATTGAAGTGTGTAACCTGGCGGGGTAGGAAGTCAACAAGGACAAAACAGAAGTAACTTCAAATGCTAAGGAGGAACCAGTCGTCATAGGAGGGAGGGAGATAGAATGGGCAAAAAAGGTGTACTACTTGGGCCAGATCATCTCCTTCAGCAATGCCAGAGAGAGGCAACTAAGCAGTAGGATCAAAGAGGGCTGGAGTAGCTACTAGAGTCTGAAAAACATCTTTAAAAGCAGGCTGTCGGTTCGAGTAAAGGCGGTGGTATGGCACAGACCTGTCGTATAGCCCCTCTGTATGCCTCCCCTTTGTAAACTGTCGTATAGCCCCTCTGTGTACCCTTTATGTATGCCCTTTGCAGACTCGTCGTATAGCCCCTCCGTTTCCCCTTGCATGAATCCCCTTTGTAGACCCGTCGTATGGCCCTTCAATACCCCCTTCATGAACCCTCTCTGTAAACCCGGGTAGATCACCTCTTGTAATTCAGATACATATGGGAAGGGATGATGGGCTTCCAGCCAGTTTGAGAAAGTTTGAACATCCCTTCTATCATGCTGCACTCGTGATTCCCTCAATTCTTTATGCTGCGCACTCGTTTCTGGTTAACAGTTTGTGAACTTTTCCAAACCTGGGCAAAGATGAAGCATATGACAGGGGCGCTAAGAATCCATTGCTGCAAAACGGTACAGGTAACACCGCGTTGATGAGTCAGTCCGCCTGCACTCTTCATAATTCGTATGAGTGTTTGTTCGATTCGCGTTTGGATGCTAAACAGTCGCTCTCTAGCGGCCTATTGAAATGCGGCGCGCTAATTGGTGTATTTGGACTCAATCATGATCAGGGACAAAAGTTTTCTGCAAAAAAACTCAAGTTGGGCTCATCTGAAAGGAAATGATAAGGGCTGACACTTTAGTTCTCTTCAATACTGAAAATGCTAGAGCTCATTTCACCTGTACATGTTTTTGTGTGGTAAGAATACCCTGATCTTCTTTTCGTCCACTACACTAGCGCACCCACAGGAGTGTCCAAACGCCAGTAGTCATGCCGCTTAGACCTGTACGCCGCCGCCGCCGCTGAAGACTTTTGAACGCGCCGAACCGCCGCTAGTATCTACCCGGCGCGCCGCTGAGCCGCCGCCGATCAAATTAACCGGCGCGGCGCGGCGTACCGGCTGGTGTAAGCAACCACGCTTATGTAATAAAGTTTTGATTTTGAAAGTTGAATTAATTTTAAAACCTACTACCTCTAGTACTTAAAAAAAAATAATAAACAAAAAGAACTTAGTATTGAAAGTTGAATGAATGAAAGTTGGAACTGTGCTAACGCCGATTCACGCCGCCGCGCCGCCGCTGGTCAATTGAATTGGCGTAACGCCGGCGCGCCGCTGACGCCGATGAAAAAATTTGAAGACTGCGCCGCTGACTGATATGGCATCGGCGCACAGGTCTAATTGCCGCTCCATATCTATTGTCTATCTTCAGTCCGGTTTCTAAAACAAGCGGGTCCATCTAGTATAGGGATTGAAAATTACAGCGTTTAACGCTTCTCGCATGTGAGAGTGACGAGTTCGGCGTTCGTATGCGTAGGTTGTACATGTACGGTTACTCCATATTTACATGCTGTGTGATATTGAACGCCAATTATCTTGGTTGGTATGGGATTTACGAAAAAAAACATAGATATCATTTTTGTAGAGAATTTTACGCTCTTTAATTTTGGTAAGAAATATGTTTACCTATAACTCAATTTTATGCTAGATATAAGCCAAAGACTGTTTCCGGGGGCACTTTTTGGACTCTGAGGGGTGATGCTCACACCGGGGAGAGAAGGGGAGGGGGAATCACGGGGCTTTTCCGAAGAGGGTACTAAACAATCGTACCAAGTTTCAGCTGTGCTGCAATTAATTCCATCAAACACCTCTTTTTTTTTAGCTAATTCTCCTGGACTAGGCGTGAAGTGGGTACGTGTAAGTATTCGATTGTTGTGTGCATGTATTGATGTAAATTATGTATGTTAGTGTTATCATCTTATAGGGAATTACGTTCTGCGCTTGTGTGCGTGTGTTAGTGTTCGTGTCTTTGTTTACATTGACCCTTTCTATTTGCAAACAGAGAATGCGTACAACATAATCACCCAACGGGACCGACGATGATCAATTTCCTAACGCAAAGTGGCCGTCAATTCACCGGGTATAACACTAGAAGTAAACAAACACAAACCCATGTTAATCTTGTCAGAAGAGGTCAACACAGTTTATGCGTGCTAAACTGACTATTAGCTATTGCATAATACGTGGCTCGGCGAGGAAAATTCGCGAACGCTTGTTTCATTTCGTATGAGCAGCCAGAACTGATTATAGCGTTGATTAGCATAAAACTGAAGAACTGACAAAAAACAACTGTGGGCAGGTTAGACGTTCCTCCAGAAATACTGGAATGTTCAGATGAAAGTAAACTGGAATCTAAAAATAGACGGGTCGTTTGCAAACTGATCGGGGCGAGGGACGAGATCAACAGAATTTCCAATATTCCACCCGACCCACGAAAAGAATGCGATATTACAACCGTGACATTTCATACACAGAGAAACCTGTTAAATAATGTAAACTGTTCATAAATAAAAGCTCGTTTTCAGTGCGAACATTATAAGACTCGTACAGACATCTGATATTACAGGTTCCAACTACGCCGCAATAAAAGACACAGTTCGAACGTCGAGAAATATCAAACGGTGAAAATACTGCATACAAACTCGATAGCACACGTACAAGAGTCCATCATCTCTTCGTGTACGACCTTTAGAGTCATTTCGTCCGTTCGAGCAGCGTGATAAGAATAATACAATATTCTAAAAACTGGCGAAACTGGCACGATAAATTTGTTTACTCTGCCAGAAATAGAAGGGAAGCTGATAAGGAGCATGGAAAAATTATGATAACAGAGGTCGTATACAGACGACGGTGAGAACCCAGCATCTGATGCAGTGTGAGCTGAAGGAGGAGAACCGAGCCCAACTTAACCTCAACCACTGTAAGTTCGTCGACTGCCGAAGGACAACACAGCCAGGGATACATGGATCATGTAACCATCACCATTGCCACCAGTCTGCCAAAAATGAGGAATCATCGACCAGTTCACTTTCGTGCAACAGGTTGACGATTTTCGATCCTAGACCGAGCAAACCCTCTCACTCTCTGTCTAGCCGGCTTAAACACATACGTGTATTAACGGGACCCTTATACGCAAAAGCCAACTAAGCGACATTTTTGAGTGTATGGAGTTACGTATACCACCGGATCGGGGCGAAACTATAGGGGTGTGTGGGGGTTGAACCCCTCCTCCAATAATTTGGCAGTCGGCAAATTATAAGACTGTTCATTTGACTCCCCCCCCCCCAGTAATTTGACAGTCGGCAAATTTTTGAAACTGTTCATTTGAATTCTCATTTTTATGCATGTCTTTTGTTTATATATTTTCTTTTTCATTAAAAAATATTTCGATTAAAAAATAGGCAAATTTTTAATTTTTTAAACATTTTGTCGGCGAATTTTTAGTTTTCAAAAAATATTTGTCAGCAAATTTTTCTTCTCCACCTTTCCAAACTGAAAGTCAAATTTCGTTTCTGAAAATGGAGTACCCTGGACCCCTGTTAGAGACTAGTCAGTCAAAAGCAGAAGGTTTCAAGCTGAGTATCGAACGTTCTTTGAAAGGTTGAAACAAAGCTGAAATAACGTGGAAGACATTTCGAAAATTTGAAAGTCGGTAGCAAACGTTGAATTTCAAATTTCAATGACTATTCGGACTGCCAGCGCGAAAGAGTCGCCATCTATAATTTTAGGCAGGTGAAAAAAAGGAACTATTGAAACACTACATATTTTAGAAAAATTCATCAGTTTGAAATGGAAATGATCTCAATGGAAGAAAAATTTTATGTACTATAAATTTTGTCCTAATCATTTTTTCGATAAACGCTTTCGTTTTCATAATATGAACCTATTTTAAGATTTCTTCGTACGCCTGTAAATGAAATATTCCCCTCGATCAGGGTTACAAGGTAAACAACTACGGCGCGCTACCGCTTTGAGTACCCCGAAAACTTCACTCAGTCCCTCGCTTACATATTCAGTTATTCACACAGTTACTCAATCACGTAGTCAGTGACTCAATGGTTCACTCTGTCACTCGCTTATTTATTGAGTTATTCACTCAGTTACTCCGTCACTCACTCAGTCAAGCACTTACTCATTTAGTGATTCACTAAGTTACTCACTCACTTAGCAGTTATTCAGTCACTTCCTCACTCCATCACTCACTCAATAAGTCAGTGATTCACTCAGTCACTCGCTTACTTATTTAGTGATTCACTCACTTACTCAGTCATTTGCTTACTTATTTAGTGATTCAGTCAAGTCACTCGCTTACTTATTCAGTTATTCACACAATTACTCAATTACTTACTCAGTGACTCAGTGATTCACTCACACACCACTCAGTCATTCATTCATTCATTCACTAATTCAGTTAATCATTCACTTCCTCATTTCGTCACTCACTCAATGAGTCAGTGATTCACTCAATCATTCGTAAACGACTGCAGCGCGCCACTGCTTTGAGCAGCCTGAAATCTGTTGTTACTAGATTCTCTGATTGACTTAGAGCCTAAAATTTGAGAAAGTTGAACATTTTATTAAAATCTAAAAGTTAAAAAGCGAAAGATCTTCCAATGTCACAAGCTTAATCCGATAGCAAATGTTCGATTGTTTAATTACCGGTCTTTGGACCTGGTGAATATACGGGCCATACATCCGAGATTCCAAAATTTTGCTACATGTGTTAAAAACTTCACCTTTTGGTCGCTGATAAGAATAGTCGATACTAGCGCTGAATGGCCCGTGAGAGAAATTTAGTCTGGAACAAAAGTCAAAACTCCATGTATTTTTCCCATAAGAACGAAAGGGAACTTCTGGCAAGGATTCCCCTAATCCAATCGACAGGAAACTCTTTGTATTTTTTTTTTTTAATTTTTTGATTTGATTTTATTGGAATTAATTTAGGAGAATCAGAGGAAATTCAGAAAAAAAGATCACCAAGAGTAAACAACAGCCACCTCAATGTGTAAAGGAAGTTGTCTGTTCCTCTCAAGTATCCCTAACATCCTTCCACCTTACCCTCCCATAATAGGGTATGCTCATGTGCGCAAATGTGAGTGCTTGGGGGATAAGGTTCCAATCTGCATTTAACTACGGGGAGGGGGGTGAAACACCCCCAATAATTAGGCAGTCAGCAAATTTTCAAACTGTTTATTTGAATTTTTCATTTTCTAAGAACGTTTGTTTGTTTGTTTTTTTTGTTTTTTTTCAATTAAAAATATTTTGATTGAAAAATCAGTGACTTTTCAAAGTTTTAGAAAATTTTGTAGGCAAATTTTTAGTTAAAAGAAAATATTTCTCGGATAATTTTCCTTCCCCCCCCCCCCCCAATGAAGTCAAGTTTCGCCTCTGCACCGGATAGTGCTAGATGAGTAGAACACAATGGAAGAAATGTTTATTAGACAGCTAACTCAGGGAGATACACATTAATTCTTAAAAATCAGATGTAAACGGCGCTGCTGTACGAGACATTTCCTTTTAACGGGTATACCTCGAAAGTACACAAATGTGGCTTGGTTGGGTTTTGCTTAAAAGGGTCCAATTATGCTTCGTATTTAGAATGAAAAACGTGGAGCAGTGTACACCAAAATTAAAGATGATCTCGGATACGACACTAATAAGGTGAGACAAACGTCTTTTACGTTGCAGTTTTTAGAAAACCTACAACTTTTTGCTGACTTGCGTTTACACGCCTCGCCTTTCCACTTGGTGAGAAACTTAAAAGAGGAAAGACTATATAAATAAAATAAGGTAAATTGAGTCTTGTTAGGGTGTACGGCGATGCAAGCATGCCAAACTGATCATAGCGACACCGCATCTGACGCTCTGAAATCCACCCTTTGGAGTATTGCCGAAGATAAAAGGAAGTGGAGTAGGTATGAGAAAAGGATAGATCCTCCCCCTTCACTGGCGTCCAAACGGGCGCTTGTTTAATATAAATGTCAAAATAATTCCCCACTTCCCTCATGAACAATCCATTATTCATTTTCTTCTCTGTTACTCTCTTCACACGTTCTTATGAATCTCAATCTACCCCGCTGGGTAAAAGGATGTTCAACTTGGAGGGTTTAGCGCATAGTAAAACCAGAATACTAGGTTTATAATGATACCAACATGGATGGAGCTAGGTCATTTGACCATTGGATTGAAAATATCATGCGGATTATGATGCTAAGGTTATGAGTCTTACGACCCGTCTGACGCGGCTCTCCATTTCTCCCTATCTTGTGCTAGTTCTTTCATTTCCAAATAACTCCTACATTTGACATCCTCGATTATCTGTTGAACATACTCGAATCCTTGCCGACCTACCAAATTCTTTGCTTCCACCCTTCCTTATAGAAGCAGTGATATTATTCCTGGGTGCCTCAAAGTATGCCCTATTAGATTATCTCTTCTCTTCAGACAATTCCAAAAATCCATTTTACCTCCTACTCTGTTAAGTACTTCCTCATCTCATACCTTATTCGTCCATTTGATGCTAAGTATCCGCTTGCAGCACCACATCTCAAAAGCTTCGACCCTTCTCTTCTCTGGTTTTCCTATGGTCAAAGTTTCACATCCATATCAGGCTACGCTCCAAAGATTGATTGCTTGAATTCCTTTATTAGAGAATACACTTATGCTATTATACAGGCCTTTAAAAAACGATATACATGTGTAGATTAGAAACACAAACCAAACATCTCAAGATGTGAAGGCCCGCGCAAAAGATGATCTCCTTGGCCCATAAAGAGCAAAGGTTTCCTGTAGGCGGTTCCATTCTTCTCGGTTTCAGGCTATTGTCCCCCAATTTTTATTTGTTAAAAATGTCATTATTTCATCTGCCCATTTGGTCTTCTGTTTTCCCTTTTTCCTCTTCAAAAATAATTTTTTGATTTCCAGATTTATTCTTGCTTAGAAAAGATTACTTTTTCGATTGAATGCAAAAGTGGCTTGTGATATTCTACTACTACTATCCCTTTTCCTTCTTTCATCTTTTGTTATTTCACTCCCTAAATAGCAGAATCCCCTCACTTCCTCAATTTTTTCTTGACCAATTTTTATATGTAAGTTATCATGTTCACATCAATTAGTACATACAATTACTTTAGTTTTATTTTTATTTATTTTCATACGATATTCTACACTCAAAATCCCCTGCATTCCACTTAAAATGTTTTCCAAATCAATACTTCTTTCAACTAATAAGACAAAATCAACTGCAAACCTGAGCATGGAGACTGTAAATTGTAGAGGCGCTAGCGTCGAATAGGTATTTTTTGATAAGCGAACGGTGATTTGACGGCACACAAGTTACAGTTCTTGGTTACTGTTAGCAAAAGTACCCAATTTTTGGCCAACGAACGTTTTGACTCCCATAAGAAAAACACACGGAGCAAAGATCATTATATTACTGCATGAGAATAGAACATTTGTTAGTAACCAGAAGTTTATTAGCAAATGCTAAAAACCTTCTGGATTAAAAATGTACACCTTTGGTTTCTAAGAAATTTCTTATTCTCAGGTAGTAACATAATGATCTTTGCTCTGTGTGTTTTTTTTATGGGAGTCAAAGTAACCATCACTGTTCACTTATCAGTTAGGTTTCGTTCTGTTGTTGTTGTTTGCCCAGTCCGAATCTTTACTCGCTCTCCGTGAATATTACAACTGCGTCAAATTTTATTTCTTTTATAGCCAATTCTACGGGCAAATTAAATAATGCTGGAGATAAGGAGCACCCCTGCCTTACACCTTCTTATATTAGCCTCCCTTTCCTCTCCTTCTATTCTTAACGTAGCTTTCTCTCCTTTATGTAAGTTCAAAATAACTTGCCTTTCTTTAAATTTTACTCCTATCTTTTTTTAGAACATCAAATATTTTATCTCATTTAAGATTCTCAAAAACTTTTTCAATATATCAACGAATGCCATACATGCATCAGGTCCCTTTTGGAGTCTTCCATTTACAATCAATCTCAAAGCTAACACTGATTCCCTAATACCTCTATTTTTTCTAAATCCAAAATGTCCTAATTCTGTATCCATTCTGCTCTCAATTCTCCTATAAATTATCCTAGTTAATATTTTGAACGCATGCGAAAGAAGACCAACACTACACAACAATTCGAGATTTTTTTAAAAACAATGCCATGAGAATATATGATTCTATAATGTATTTTCAATGACGAATTTAATGCCGATGTTAAATTTTGGATTAGAGTTCATTTTTTCCCCGATCTCCTATTAAATGCAAATTTTACTATCATCAAGATGATACTACTGATTGCAACCATACGCGTTCAAAATAGTTTTCCGTATCAATGTAGCCATTCCTAGGCGACAAAAAGGAACAAAAAGTGAACATTTTAATAAAATTTTAATTTTGAACATAAAAAACGCGAACACACTAATTTGTATAATTTATCCAGTACATATTCTTCTGAGTTCTGTAATAATGCAACTGAAATCTCATCCACCCCTGAAGCTTTCCCTTCCTTTAAATCTCTCAGTGCTTTGTCAAATTCACCTCCTAAAACTGAGTCTCCTCTCTCATCTTCTTCCACATTTTCCTCCATCTCTATTCTTATCTTTTCATCTCATTATTACTACACATATAGTCCTTCTACATACTCTACTCACCTTTTCACATTTCCTTCAGCTGTGTAAATAGGCTCTCCTCCTTATTTGTTATATTATTTGTCTTCTTCCTTTTTTCTCTTAACTCCATTTTTACTCTTCTATAATGGGGTAGATCGTCCACTTTTGGCCAGGTTTCTCAAAAATTTGCTAGCAAATAAGGACTGGGTAATATGGGGAATGTGATTTTTGCACTACGAAATCAATGAACACTGCTGTGTGTAAGGTGTGTTGTATTTTCAAGTTTACGTTACTCATTAAAAAAAAAAATTGATCTGTGGTGGACTTCAAAACTTTAGTGATTTCTTATTAAAACTACCAAGTGCCCAACAATAATTGGAAAGATGATCATACGAACACTTCCAGGCGGTAATTGGATTAGGTAAAATGCATTTTTCTAATTATTCATATCCGGTCACTGACGCGATGCTCGAAAGGGTAGTTCCTGTAGCCGGGGGTGCGGTACCATAGGAGCCACTTTGGCATGCGTGCATCGCCATACGTCCCACCACACACCAAAGAGTATCACAGTATTAGTAACGGATTTTGATTTAAAAAATTGGTTTTTACTCCGTTTTTCATTAATTAAGAGGCATGGCCAAGTGAGTGTCTCGAATTTAATGATCTCCCCATCTTTGGTCAGCAACCTGTCCAAAGATGGGTACAATGCTAATCCATTTTTGCCTACCCTTTGTTATAAACGAGTCATAGGTGCCGAAACACATGGGTGCTCGGGGCTCAGGCACCCACTGAATAAATCAGCAAATGCGAGTAACATCTAGAAATGTTTGAATTTTGAAATACCTAATCGTAATTTTATCGACGAGCCCCCACTGAGTGTTAGAAAGTTCGGCCCCTCTGAAACGAGTTAGAAAAGGTGAAAATTTCGGGAAAGTCCAGTTGGTTCCCAAATAATCTAATTGGTTCCCCAGCACCGCACCCCTCCTGGTCGAATTGGTTCCCGTGACCCAAATAGGTCGTGGTCGAATTGGTTCCCGCACTACACCGCATTTTCCTTCCCATTTTACACTGACTTGGACGGTCCGTCGGTATGGTTAAAAATGCGATGTAGATACATGATATAAGAAGTAAAGTACTACGCCATCGCGGGTAGAAATTTAAAACAAACGCGGGTTATAAATTGTAAACGAGTGTAATTCTTCCAATATGGAAATCGTCGATTTGTTGCTGTAAACATTTTTCTTTTTCGTTTACCCTAGGGGCCGAATTACTTCCTAATTTAATGTAGGTTTCACTTTGGATTGTCTTCAGTGTGTCGGCTAAATGAAATATGTTGGGGTGAGGTGCATTAAACATTTTATTTAATCTGCTATGGAATCCCTCGCAAACGTTAGTAGTGCGTTGTCGACTTGGCGTGAACTCAGCCCACATCGAAGGAGGGAAATCACTATCAAGTGCGACATACGTCTCCAAAATGTAATAAAAAAATTTGTCATATTTTTCGTCATCTGGTTTCATGTAGACGTAAGTACATGCTGCTGAAACGTGCTCACGATTCATCGTACAGTATTTTACAGCACAGGGGAACCAATTCGTTTGGGAACCAACTCGACTATAACCCCCGCGGTGACGGATTTTGCCTAGGAACCTATTCGACTGGCTAAAAGGGTACTTGGGAACCAATTCGACGTCCACCGAAAATTTCTCATAAATTTCACAGATTCTTCGTCATGTCACCACCACCAAAGTGTCGCACAAAAAAAAAACAAAAAAACACACCCATAATTTTTTGAGCAATTTACGAATAAGAAGTGATGCACCAGAAATGTGAGATTTGTTTTTATAATAATGAATATAAAATGCAACTAAATGCAACTTATTATGTTGGAAGTACTATTTTTCACGAAGAAATACGTTTAATATCTTCTATTTGCACTCCTCCACTACTTTCCAAGCTTATTTCAGCTTAAACGTGTACAAATTCTAGCCTGTAAATGAAATATAATCCATGGGGCCAAAAATGGTAAAGAAGTGGGCCATAGATGGCAAAACTGTCCAAAGATGGGTGTTTTAGGTAACAGTTTTTCTATTTTCAGTAACCAGGCAAGTGAATCATTTACATGAGCAGAAGAAAGAAGTCTCCCAGTCCTTCAGAACATAAACAATGATGATTAGACAAATTTAATGGAAGAAAACTGATTCTTGTATTTTTAATTGGGGTTCAAAGTTGAAGAATCTCCTTAACCTGGTCAAAAGGCCCTCTCGTATGAGTCAAAAATTATTTTCCTGAAGTGTTAGTTTCAAGGGTCGTTGAATCTAATTTGTAAGTTCTTTCCCCTTCTACCTTCAGGTCCCATGAGGAGTTTGAAAACTGGAAGCTCCCTATGAAACTAATAGGATTGAAAGGCTGGAAAAAAGTCCTAGTAATAGATTCAATGACCTAAGAAGACTCTAGAATCTTCACAGAAACTTCAATACCTTCTAACCAATTCTGCCTAAACTTTGCAAGGTTTCCCCCATTCTTTTGTAATATACGAAACCAATCTGACAGGGGAGGATCGAAGATGCCGCGATCTTGATAGTCTTTCTACTGTTTTAGTACTCTGAAAATGAGAACAGAAAAATGTTACCATGGACGCCTCTGGCACCTCTTCAGCGGTTACACACACATGTACTCAACATTTGTTTTTTTCAACATTGTTATTTTTCTATAACAGGGCATATCAACATACAGATGATTCTGCTTGTTATTATTTTTTTCAGAATTCTATTTTCAGTCTTTCAAATAGTACAGCTTTGAGCTGGAAACTTTCATGGAACTAATCTTCTCCAAGTTACTAAAAAAAAACTTTTGGACTGAGATATAAAACTAATTCCAAAGTCAATGATGTTTGATGTATGAAATATTGACGTCACAACCAGGTTAGACTAAATTAGCGGTACAGAATGCAATACAATAATAAAGATTCTTTTTCTCAATAACGAAGTTTTTCTTTGTTTTTGATATTTTTTGAAACTATACTACCGTATTTATGGAACTTTTAAGTTTTTGGTGGCTCTATCCAAAACAGAATGCTAGTTACATGATTAATAGCCGACTTCAATCAAATGATTGCTATTTAGTGGCTTTGGTTGTTTTACTTGCCAGTAGACACCCTGCCTAGTCTTTCCACTTTTATTAGTCATTCCAAACATTTTAACCTTTACACGCAATTAGTCCTTTCAACCTTTTCAGTTCTCTCAATCCTCGCAGATTTTCAAGACTTCTTCAGCTTTCCATATTCTTAATATTTCTGGTCATTTCTGAGCTCAATCATCTTCGTCTTATCGTGTCAGTCCGTCAGTGTTTCTTCAGTCTTCTTAGTATTTTCAGTCTTTCAAGCGTCTTTAGGGATATTCTCAGTCTTTTCTGTATTTTCTAAAATACGATACAACCAAACAGAATATCTTCATCCATAAGGATACTGGAAATTCCACAATTCAATCGTTCGAAGTTCGAACAATGATATCATTCTAATTGGCAAAAATGAACTCTGAACCATTAACTGTTTCACATTGATTTTTGGGGAAATACAGGCTCCGTTAGCATTTTCAATGCATTTGTTATAACATGATGCGTGTAAGTCATCATGATACTAAGGCATATCTCCAATACATTGTCCAAGATGAGCAACTTCAGCAGCGAATTTTCACTAACTTATCATAGTTTTTCTGTAGGATGATGACAGGTAGTAATATGAATCTAGAGTCAGTGGGTAGAGCATAGTGTCCTTAATACGTCAACACTCAGCCATATTCACAATAATGAAGGTACAAGACCTCAGTTTTCATTTCCAAAAATAGTTGATTCTTATAACCTAAACAGTTCCAAGTGAAGGGTTGAAATTTCAATCAGTTGATGGTCATTAAAAAGACACAATATCCGATACTAAGAATCAAAACTGATACATGATTTTCTACCCTGATGCGAGTCAGCCATAATAAAAAATTCTAGTAAATTAATGCACACATGTGGGGGGGGGGGGGATCTTATACATATTATTATAAAAGTTCCAGATCTCTATATAATGTGGTGGATTTATAAATTTATAACCGACCTCAGCGTACAAGATGTAGATTATGTTAACAAGGGATCTAGATACGTTTTCTACCTACTGCCACCCGATCGAAGAAATACGGTAGAATTGGTCCAGCAAGTATGAAGTCAGTGACACGAACAAGATCTTAAGCTCTTCGAGAATGAAACGGCAAGTGCAGCTCTTAAAATAGTAAGTAATGCCCATCACTCGTCGCAGTCTCAAACATCCGGTTTAAGAAGGTATACCTAACATTTTACTAGCCAGAATTAAGACGAATCGGTTGAATATTCATCTGTATTGCATAGTTTGATTCAATATCCCGTTATCAGTTACTTTGCATTAATTATCCGTGATATACTCGAACGTCACGCCACGATAAGAAAGGTTATAATTAAACATTCTGCAAATCCTTGCGATTTCAGCCTATATTGCGAATCGCGATTACGTTTTCTGATAAAGGGAGAAAAAAGAGGCAAATAAAGTCATCTGATAAGCGGATAAGTCACCTTCACGTGACTGATTCCCATAATCGATTGTACTCGCCTCTAATAGGAGTTCATTATAACGTTTGAAATGAGCGGACTCCAGAGGACTTTCCAAGAACGTAGCCACAGAATGTAAGGCACATTTTTCGCAATTTGGGAGCAGTTCTAGTTTCTACATTTACACGAATTACAACACTCGGCATGTGCACGTATAAAACGTGGTAAGCGATAAGCTACGAATCTACATAATTATTCATACACACAACATTAATCAACACTCATTATCTCGTTCGGCATTCTTAAATGGTAGGGGGAAATAATCTTCAATAACAATGCCGAACACACCTACTCTACACCAGAAGCTTACTCGATAAGCAGTATCTGAGAGAATTCCGTTATTTCCTTGATTACAGACTCAAATAAAACTCAACCTTAAATACGGAAATCCAGATCATAAACTGCGAGTCCAAAACGTCAATCAGAAATCCTTTTTTCATCGATGAAATACGAACCTACATTCAACAGGTAATTCAAGTAATCTTACCTGTATGCGATCGACATACACTGGAATAGTTTGGTCAGCGATGTTTCAATAGACACGCTCATGATTTTCGGACCCGAGGTAACAGGCAGTCGGTCGCCAGCAGCATGCTGGTACAAGATCGAACGGAAGGGAATAATTTCCAATTTCTTGGACGACACTTCTGGCACGGGAACCGCCACTTCGTATTCGTCGTCTTGGGCATCTGCTTCGAAATGAGACACCATGAAGTGACCCGAGTGGATGGTCTCTTTCTCTCCGACTCGCGACTGAATTATATTTCTACGCTGGGCCATTAGTGAAGTCATAATTCTGCACATTGGGTCACCGACAGTGAGAAATTTCGTGTAGTATTCGCAAATAAAATGTAATAAAAATTATCGAAACTGATAAACTGAACAGGTAAATGATATAAGAAAAAACACTTCAACTTTGCCGTTATCAGACAGAAGATTAGTTTTAACAAGCTCAGCCCACCGCGGTAGGATAACGAACGAGTTACTGTGCAATGAATGTCGAACTCAAACTTCCAAGATAATTGAATTCGAAAAGTGATGTGTAAAAAGCGAACATTGTCGCGAACATACCAGCTTCGAGTTTTATACGTTACACAGACATTTTGGACACTTGTGAGACGGCGAGATAGGAGAATCACATTTTTCTCAATCAATTCTAAACAAAACTAACAGTACGAACACCTAATTACTTTACAACACCGATACCGATATCACAATGAGGAATGATGGCTCGACAAAAACACGGACACACGTGTATGTAAACTATAAACACGGAACACGCAGGCAAATACGTTTCAAATTTTTATTCAACGAACACTGTAATTTTCTTTTTAGTTTCGGAATGCACCACTAGAAGCGTTATCTATAACTCGTCTTTTTAATTTACGTCGCTTCATTTTCTGAATACTGAGAACTAAAGTCAAATTAAATCACTTCTAAATTCGGAAAACAAACCGGACTCTGATGTTGTGCGGTGATAGCCAACAATATTTCAACTTTATGCGGTGAAACGTGAAACCACGTGTCGTGAAACTTTCTGAACACTTCTAAGGAACATTCTACATTTTGTCATTTTGTCCTAAGGACAAGGATTAAACCGCAGTGTTGCGAGATAACAAAACAAAAAAGAATGATAAATGGACAATTATTGAATTTTTAAAATAATTGTGTAATCATGATAAAACCTTAATTTATTGGTTTTCGTCAGGACCATTTTTGTCGATACTATAACCTAAAAATGAATCCAATGACAAAATAAAAGGACAAAAAAATTATGTTATAACATTTTACCCAGAGCTTAAAACCACCACAACCAGATATTTTTGAAAATTTTAAATGGTTTCCACAACCAATTGAACCGTTTCAAAAGTTTTGCGTAAAATTACCCCCCAAAAAAAACAAAAAAAACAAAAAAAAAAAAACCATAAAGAACCAATTATTGAGAAAAAGGGAAATGAAACCCATTACCAAAACAACAACCTAAACAGATCAGTTTTAAAATCATCAAAACCACAACCACCACACATATTTTCTTTTTGAAAAATACCACCATCATAACTACGATTTCAGTGTATTTCGATTGGAACCATAATAACTACAACAACCAATATTCACAAATGGGTTTTAATTGGTTTCAAATATTTTTATTTTTTATCGAATTGACATTGACAAATAATGACAATACTGATTTGTGAATTGTGAACTGTTGCTTACTGGCACCAGTATTGGGACGAATCACCTGAAAAATGATTTGAATCTCGAATCACGAATCATTTTGTCATGATTCGAATCTCTTCGAATCAGAAACCTTACAATTACAATTTACAAATACTCTCAAATCCAAAATATGATTCGAGTTGCGAATAAATTCCACAATTCACGATTCGAATCATGAATCAATTTTTTTTCAGTTTTTTAATTACGTTTGCTCAACTGATGATTTTGAGTTTTATCATTACATTTTACATCAATCTTCATCACAGCTTGACTGACTATAACCCGGATCATCAATGGTTTCTTCAAGTAGAAAAATTCTATATTACATCGTGATTACCTATGTTCAAATTTTTTATTTATTTTTCTTTATTTTAATATGTTCTTTATTAATAAATATTGAATTTAATGATTGGAAGTGTACCAAATGTTTAGTTTATGTTCATTATGCTCACGTTTTATAGCCCTATTTTCAAAATTGAAAAAAAGAAGGAAAAAAACAAAAAAAAAACAAAAAAAACATTATAACTATTTGAAAATTGAAATGAAAACCATAACCACCACAACCATGAAATAACAAACGAGAAACCGGAACCCAAAACCATAACATGTTGCATTGAAAAGTTTTTGAAAACCTTTTCAAAACCACAACCAAAAAAAAAATTAATAGTTTCAAAACTGTTTAAAACCATTTTGGGCATTTGATAAAAACCAATTCGAAAACCGGAACCAAAACCGTTTCATTTCTAAATATTACATACCACAACAACAACAACAACAACCAATTGAATTTGAAAAGGTTTAAGTAATATGGTGTTAAGACAACAAGATTTTTTGTCATTTTGTCAGTGGAGCATTTCATCTCTTTTTGTTATGTCATAACTCATAACTTAGTAAGTTTTGTCATTTTGTTTTTTCATAATTTTGTTATGTCCTGATGAAATTATTTTGTCATTTTGTCTGCCTTTTTGTCATGTTGTATAACATAATATAATGTCGCTTAGCATAGTTTACCGTCAATAGCAACGTCGCTTAGCATCATCTGTTATCAATTATTAAGTCGTTTAGCATAGTTCATGATTTGATTGTAAACAAAATGTCATAATATAATTTTTTTGTCATTTGGTTTTGTCAATTGATTCATTTGTTGTTATGTCATTTCAATTTTGTCATATGACAAAAGACAAAACTGATGAATAGTTTTGTCACTATGACAAAATTTCTAAAATTCAATTGTCATTTTGTTTTGTCCAACAACACTGGTTTTAAGCCCTGATTTTATCAATTAAAAAATAATAATAATAATGAACTATGTTGAACAACATAACTCTACATAACAGCATAAAAAATAATGGGATGAGATTACATGATTCTAGCTATATTTTGAATGCTGAATACGATGCTGTTAACCACTTTTCTCAATAACCTCTCATTTTCTATGTTCAAAATCAAAATTTTCACTTTTTGCCATCCACAAGTAGCTACACTGATACTGATAACAACACTGAACATTTATTTGAACAACAACACTAAACAACAATTTGAGATTTTTTAAAAAACAATGACATGAAAATATGTGATTCTACATGGACGCTATATTCAGTGTAAGGGAACCAACCAGCAAAATCTGTTTTTTGAGAACACGTGATTCGAAGTTCAAGAGTCATGTAGAAACTGTGTACGACATAGCGTTTACTGATAAGCTTTTTCCAACGTGAGTACATATTTCTGAATCAGGGGGGGGGGGGCAATTTTGAAAAATTCTTTTTACGCTATTCCAAATTCCAACAATACTAATAACTCATTTTGTTTACAAATGTTGGTTGGTTCCCTTACGCCGAATAGCGTCCATATTTTCACATTTCCAAGAAGAATTTAATTTGGAAGTTAACATTGCCTAGGTAGCGCTAGTGTAAGACACCAACACAAACTAAGTAGCGCTCAACACATTGGGAATGTCTGTAGCATTATTTCAGCTTCCCTATTCTTCTACATCAAAGATTGCGATTTTCAGTTTCATGTAATTTCGTTTAAAAAATGTCCATGGAGGCAGTGGCGGATCCAAGGGTGGGGGGGGGGGAGATGGAAAGGTTAGAAAGGCTGTATGCTGTGTCCTGTCCTGCAGATTTTTGAAGTGCCATAACGAAGTAGCAATTTAAAATTCCAGGCAGGTCACATCTCCTGAAGAATTTTGAAAAACGGATTCGATAGGTTTCATGTTGTAATAATTTCGTATAACATCCAGCACACACAAAATATTTTATTCAAAGAGTATTAATAAAATACAAAGTGTGTTCAATTCAAAAACTCGACAGCTCAAGTGCTCAAGTTGTTCTCTTAATGCACATTTAATAAAATCTGCAAATCAGGTGACAAGACTGAACGCCTTCAGCAGCAGCAACCTTCATAAAATTTTCGTCATCACCAAAGGCGTACGAACGATTTTGTAGTTGGAGGTGGAGGGGGACAACAGTTTCAAATATTAATAAATGACTTGAAACAGGACTTACAAAATGGGCAGGGAGCCGAGTCTCGAAACTGAAATGGAGTATATGGGGAAAATATTCGCAGGCATGAAAATTCTCACTTTTACATTAAATTTTATCCAACGGATCATTTTCAGAGGTTTATCCACCGAAATTGTACTTTTTCTTATTTCTTTGAAGAGCAAATGATATTTTGCCCACCTCCTCCTGGTCCGGAAAGAAGAGGACATTGCCCAGTTTCCTAAGCCTGTGGTCATGATACCTCATTTTAAATAAAATTACCTTTCAAAAACTAATATCAACTCGTAGTGATAAGTATGAGGGAACATATCAACTGGTTTTATAGTAGTAAGTTCAAACGCTTTCGTCTTTTTCTCATTTCTAAGTAGCGAAACGAAATTTCTTCTGGTAAAGGGGTTTGTAGGTCTACATGACACGTATATAATTCTATTCACAGTGGGATTATTCCGCAGCAACTCGATTGATCTTGGATCTGAAACAAATGTAACATGCATACTCAGAATATTTACTTGATAGCAGATTCGACAGTTTAATACAGGTATCTGCAATACTTACGTAAGCCACTTCTTCCAGGATTAGCAATTACGACTATATTTCCGGCATGATTTAAAAACTCGAATGCTGAAGTTAATCTCTGAAAAGAGAAATAATTGTATTTTAAATCAAAAATCCTCTTTCATCACAAATTGCATCTTTTATACACAGAAAACTCACAGTTTCCACACTTCCAAGAGAAAATTCGCAATTATTAACATTATTCATGCTACAGTTGACTAATGCGTCGTCAAGTGAACTCTCGCATTGTTCAATACCAATGCAATTCTTGATGTGTTTGTGGTACGAGATACAGAAGGTACCTAATATAGATTATCGTAAGTGTTAGTGTAGTATTTATACAACGCAACATAAAATGAAAACGTGCTTGCACAGTACTTACCAACACCGCAGCACAAATCCAACAATGTTGTTGAGGAACTGAATTTAGCCAATTTGAAAACTTCGTCAAGCAAGATTTCAGCTGCCTTCACGTTAACTTGAAAAAAGGAATCCGGTGATATTCGAAACTCATGATCCAACAGTTTTTCATAAATGTAAGGTGCTCCGTGAATCAACTTCTGGGTTGAATTTTTCTTGGTGCATTTTACATGTGTGCTAAGAACAGAGTACAGAAATGATATAATATCATCTACCACTTTCAATACTAAAATCTTTAATGCTTAGTTAAACTTACCATAGTTGATGGTAGAGCGAATGAATATTAATGTTATTATTTATAAAATGTTCAACCAACTGCTGTTTCTCATCTTCTAATTCTTGGGGAGTGCGATCGCGTGGATGAACAACAGCAACAGCCATCAAGTCGCCTTTGTGATTACTGCGTATCAGCAATCTACGCCAATAACCTCCATCATCCAAACGATAACATGGAGGAAGAGGCGATTGCTTCACGAAGTCTTCAAATACCTGAATTTCATTAATCAAAATGATGAGTTCAAATAAGAGCATCATTTAAAAAAAGAGATAATAAACTCACTTTCAGGACAGTCACATGTTCTTGTCGAATGTTTCTCAAATTCGTTGGTCTCACAGCAAAAGTTTCACCTCTATCTGGTTTTCCGATAAAAAGGCCAAACGTTTTTTCATCGCCATCGATTCCCATTCTTACATTGAATTCGTCTTTATTTCTATAATGGTCTATAACAGGCTAATCAATAGGCCAAGAATTAAGATGCTATTACGTGGAACATCCACAACAATTAATTCTTCCCCATCAACAATACAGATACATACCGAAGGTGCAATTGGAAGAATTTCTGCCGAAATGTTTCCCATCGAAAGATTTTTTCTCATTTCTTTAACGCATTCTTGCACTAGAACGTTTTTCATCTTTAATTGTTCTTGATAGGGTACTCGAACCAAAGGAGTGACAACATCTTCTAGCAGGTGATACTGATTGAATTCCGTAACCGGCTCCATAATGTCTTCAACTGCAATCAACTGCCGACAATACGGTTTCAAAAATTAAATATTTTCGTATTCTTAGGGTAGTATCAAACGAGAACAAAGTGTCTAAATGTGTTTCGAATAATTCCCACCTTCTTTGCATATCGTCGTAGAGCCGATTCGAAGCTAGCTGTGAAACGAAGACGTACCAAACGGCACATCGTATTCAATTTGATAAACTGAATCGGACAACTAGTCATTATGCTTAAATGCTTATGTAAATAATGCACCTATAAAATAATCAAAAATTACTCTAAACGAAATAACAGGTTGGCGTATTCATGAAATTGCGATTCTGACTTCAAGGATTACTTTTTCGCTCCGGTTACAAAATCGCACACTCGTACAGGCACATTGCATGCATTTCTTTATCACTGTTATCAAATTACGACATTACGATGGCTAAAGACAGCAAGGTTGCCAACTGCGTTTTCCAGTGACGTCACGAAGTGAGTTACTTTATGGTTACTGTTAGCAAAAATACCCTAATGTAAGCTCCAATATGGCGGATGCGAGTTTGCGAGTACTAGGGCGTATTTCGATTTGTAACGTCGAAAATGAAATTGTGAAATAAAACGAAAGTACACGAGATGAACTTTTTTGTCTCCAACACAGCATGGCGAGGAACTACTCGCCAGTGTTGCCACTTGGCACACGCGACAGGGCGTGGGGCTCTATCCTCTATCTTAAACCATGACCACATTTTCGAGTGTATCTCGGCAACGGAGCGTCGCCGCCAAATTTGAACACCGAATTCGAACTCAGCGTGAAAAATTGAGTAAAGTACACTCTTTAGTTTGAAAATTTTTGTTTTTGAAAATTTTGAGAATTTCTCCATAAACATCATGTCTTTTTTGAGGCGAAAAAATTTTCGGAGAGCGTCGGCGTCGGCGCTAGTGCTAATCACTCAAATTTTCGAGACAAATTCGAATCCGTTGTCAAAATTGAGCTAGAGTCATTTTTTGACACATGAGTATGCTAGTTCCATAGGTAGACTTCTCCAAAAACCTAGTTTTCCGGAAAACGCAAAAAACTGTTTCTCAGCTAATGTTCGGGCTTAATGGTTGGATATAGGTGCGATGGATCACTTTTTGTGCTCACATTGAAGATATAGGTCGAAAATTTTTTCAAGTACTCCGATTCGTGTTCAAAAGGCGTTCAAAGATGGAGAAGTCTGGGTTTGACACGATGTTTTGAAATTGCTTATCAATTTTTATTTATTATTGCTATAAAAGGCTGCAAAAGAGGAATAACATGGAAATTTATTATCAGTTGTTATCACCTTTCAAAATGAGACATTTTTATTATCAATACACAAAAAATGAAAACGCAACATGATTTAGTTTTTGCTATATAGTTATAAAAAATTGAGCAATAATTGAAAAGAAAAGACTACTAATTGTTTTACATTAGTACACGATGACAATAATTCATTATCAAAAACACAGTTTTGTAAACAAAACAATAATCGTGTCAGACCTAGACTTCTCCATAGGATAAGTCTACCTATGATTCTAAACCAATTTTCGTTTGCATACTGAAGCGCTTCTGTTGTTGTTTTTTGAAAATCGATGACGTCACGTTGTAGGCAGTGTTGTGCAGTAACCGAAACGATACTTAACTCAATTCCCCTAAATTCGGAGAAGTCTACCTATGGAACTAGCATACTCGCATGTTGACCTATTTTGACTACATTTTCGAGTGTATCTCGGCAACGGAGGGTCGCCGCCAAATTTGAACACCGAATTCGAACTCAGAGTGAAAAATTGAGTAAAGTATTATCTTTGGTTTGAAAATTTTTGTTTTTGAAAATTTTGAGAATTCCTCCATAATATACATCATGTCTTTTTTGGGGCGAAAAATTTTTTTTTTCGGCTGAAGATGCGGTCTTATTCAAAATTATCTTCTCTATCCAAAATTTCAAACCGTTTCACTCTAGCTATCACCAGTCGAAAATTATTCGCGAGCTTTCGGTTCATCACGGTGCGCGATGTGTTGCATGTTCACCGCGTTGAAGGCGTTACAACATTCTTCGAAAATTCGCATTTATTTGACCGCACTTTCGAGTGTATCTCGGCAACGGAGCGTCACCGCCAAATTTTAACACCGAATTCGAACTCAGTGTGAAAAATTGAGTAAAGTACACTCTTTAGTTTGAAAATTGTTGTTTTTGAAAATTTTGAGAATTTCTCCATCATCATGTCTTTTTTGAGGCGAAAAAATTTTCGGAGAGCGTCGGCGTCGGCGCTAGTGCTAATTATTCAAATTGTCGAGACAAATTCGAATCCGTTGTCAAAATTGAGCTAGAGTCATTTTTGACACATGTTGACCCATTTTGACCACATTTTCGAGTGTATCTCGGCAACGGAGCGTCGCCGCCAAATTTGAACACCGAATTCGAACTCAGCGTGAGAAATTGAGTAAAATACAGTCTTTAGTTTGAAAACTTTTCTATACTAGAAGTATGGAGAAATTCTCAAAATTTTCGAGAACCAAAAAAACTGAGACAATCACCAATACTTACTCAACGTTTCTCGCTGAGTTCAAATTTGTTGACCAAATCCGGCGCTGACCCTCCGTGGCCGAGATACAGTCAGTCAAAATTGTGGTTATACTGGAGACAGGGGCTATACTGGGTCAAAAATTGAGTGTGGATCAATTTTGACGGATTTGAATTCATCTTGCAATTTTTATTATGTTTCACCAGGTCCCGGCGCGAAAGCTCTCCGAAAATTTTTTCGTCGAAAAAAATGCCTTATGTGTACGGAGAAATTTTCAAAATTTTTGAAAACCAAAAAAAAACCGACATAACTACGAATTGTTACTCCGTTTCTCTCGCTGAGTTCAAATTCGTTGGCCAGATCTAGCGCCGACCCCCCTCAGATAACTTTCTTTTTGTAACACTGGTAGTACAGACTGTGTCACATTTTTGAAACATCAGTGGTCAATTTCCTTTCGCCTCCTGATCATTACCCTAACCGCCAGTTCAAATCAGAATATTCTCACGGAATCAGCAATTATATTGAAATACAAAGCCGAAATAAATCTAACGAATACGCGTAATAAATATCGGATGATTATTTACAATAAAAACAGGAAGAAAAAAAAACAAAGTAATAAATCTTACAAAAATGTGTCAAAAAAACAAGAAAATGATATGTAAAAATAAATTAACGTTAACTTCCATAGTCTTCCCGACCATGAAAATCCAGCGCAAGTAATACGCGTTGGTCCTATGACGAAGAAACATGCATCGGGACAATGTACACGATGTTTCAAAAGTTTCATCAAGTACGTAATTTGTAACACATATCAGTTATCATTTTCAAACGCGCATCGTGACGTCGCAATTCCTCTCCAGCGGGTATTTGTATTCGGCAAAAAAGACTCACTTCATGTAGACTCTTAAGTAGACATTTCGGTAGAGCCGCGAGGCTGCACCATCTATCTAAGCTACTGTTACCCCCGGGGCAGAACACACCCTTCGCACTCGTGTTCACAGCAGGCACAAGAATACATATTAACAACGCTAAAATGATACACATCGTTATACATCATCAATGATCGTCGATTGCAAAGGTTAAGCCTAATAAAACGAACAAGAAAAAACATTCATTATTCTATGGAACTGATAAATCAACACAGCCTGCATTAAATTAACTAAGAATACCACTCGCACATACACACACAAAAACACGTAAAGATAAAACATTCATGCAAGCTTCAACACGAGTCCAAAAGAAGTACAACGCACGTAGCTACACCAAGTTTCTACAAAATTGTTCAACCGAGTTTGTATGACAGTATTATGCCCGTTCCGTTTATTTCATAATCGTTTGGCTTTGATCAACGCCAGCATAAAAATGAGCCGGCATTAGCGTGAAGACTGGAAAAAGAAATTTACAAAAACAAAGAGAGAGGAGGAGAGGCAAGAGGGGAGGGGGACGAGAGAGAGAAAAAAGTCGAAATAAAACGAACAGCGGTGAATCCAAAATTCAACACTGAAACGTTTCACCACGATAACTCTTCATTAAAAAGTACGAATTAACACGTGATTTGAACGGTAATGGCGGATGGGGACTGGTAAGTTTACAAAATCAAGGAATCCTCTCTGATGTATGTTTCCTTTTTCATCTCACTGTAATATACCGGCGTAGGTAGGTCTATTTTTTTTTTTTTTGTATAGGTACATTACTAGCGGTACATGAGGTCGCCAAAGATCACGGATCAACGGATCGCCGCGATTGTTCCGTCAATGTAATACATTCGCGAGTTCGACGCACGCGGCGCAGCATCGACGCGGGCGAAATCGAACGCAAGGCACGCGGCGCGCCGGCCAGCGTCTACGCCCACTCACACCAAACTCAAACACGGCCTTTTGCGCGTCCTGAATAACTGGTTCTCGATCAGCTTTCGTACCTCGGAGACGATGAACACGGTCGACGTAAGCGACACCAGCAGCAGCAGATCTGTTCGTGGAACGAAGGACAAAAGTTAGCAAGCGAGTCAAATGCGAAAAGCCAACTCGGGAGTAAAGTGGGCACGTTTTTGGCTTACCGTATGCGGTCAACACTTCCGTTTGGAACACGCTCTGCAGCGGCGGCAGGAACACGACGCAAAGTTGACCGACTACCGACAGACCAACAGCCAGCAGGAACGGACGGTTGGTGAATAATCCGATGCTGAAGATAGATTTCGTCTGCAAACGAAAATGTCGAATACGGATTACGGCACTTTAATACACACGATGCGCGTGCGTGACAAATACACTTAACGAGGAGCCTCTTTTCGCATCCGCATCAAATTCTGATTTTTTTCGAGAAAGGAACACGTTCTGGGCATACCATGTTTCACAGTGACAACTATTTACCTACCCCAACTTCCCCTATCAAATCGCTGTTGACAAATAACTCTAGTAGCGCAATGAGAGCAGCACCAAATAAAGCAAAAGGGGGAGGGGTTCTGATACGATTCCTTTAATCTCCGCTCACCAGAGCCATGCGGAGGGACCCTTCTCCATCATATTCCAGAGCTGGCAACTTGGCCATTTCAGATGCTCAAATGGCAAATACACATCTGAAGATTTTCTGAAGCCCGTTACCCACTACAGCTATGCTACGTTTCTACGCTAGGCTACATTTTCAAAATGTAGGTATGTAGTGAATAATACCTATTCACACTGCAGCTACGCCGTATTGCTACACAGAAAAATGTATCTTGAAACTTATGAAACTTCAGATACGTCTAGCGACGTCTCTAATTTTTGTGATGAGATACATTTTTACAAAATTTATCACGTAGCTGAGTGATATTTTCAAACATTTTGCATCTTCGTTTGACATTAGTTTAGAATCTTACAACATTTTGGAATACGAGTAATTTAAAAATTCGTAATATCGACATGAGCTCATTTTCAACTTTTTCCAATTCCTTCTAATCATAAATTTTTGTCAGGAATCGGGATTATTTTTTCAAGACAACCAATTTTGCATAAATGAGACTCAATTTACGTATGCGAGTTAGTTAAGACTCCTAGTATGAAATTCGGTGTAATTTTCAATCTCCGTCAAATTTTCAAAATTTAAGTTTTTTTTGAAATTCCTGTCGTCATTCTTCTACCAATTTTCCATGGTAACTACAAATTTTGAGGGACGACATGAATTCAATGTGCGGAGTCTTCAAGTAACACATTTTTCATACAAATCAACCAGATTATTTTCAAAATTGTGAGGATAGTTAAAAACTGATGACTTGGTTGTGACAAAAATTGAATAAATAGAAGAAAGACGGAGTGAAGCTGAAAAATTGAACTAAATTCGAGAAAAACAAACTAGTGCATAAAAATTGTGTTCAATTCATAGAAAATAGCAATCACCTGGGAAAAATCATCACACCCTTATGACAACCATTTTGAAAAAATGATAACTCGGGTACAATCTATATGGACGCTGTTCAATAAAAGGGAACCAACTAACATTTGTAAACAAAATAAGTTATTAGTATCGTTGGAAAAAGCGTAAAAAGTTGAGTTTTTCAAAATCGGGCCCCCCGATTTAAAAATGTGTACTCACGTTGAAAAAAGCTTATCAGTGAACGCTATGTCATATAGTTTCTACGTGGCTCTTGAACGTTGAATCACGTATTCTCAAAAAGTGGAGTTTTCTAGTTAGTTCCCTTTTGCTGAACAGCGTCCATATATTAAAAGAATTTATGAAAACTAATACGAGTTCGTCCGGCCGTCCTATCCAGCCGATTTGCTTGATTTTTTTTTAATGAAAGGTATTTATATTACATGTCATCAAGTGTTGGAATTCACTTAACATTGACCTTACTCAAGCTATACTTGAACGCGACTCAATTTATGATTTTTCCAAGTTTTTCCTCCACTCAAGCATCAATACCTCAGGTTCTAGTTATTGTACCAATGTTCATTATTGTCTAAGAACACTCAGTGGATCAAGACCTTTCATTTGAGCTTTCGACCACTCAAATCGGCTGAGTCTGAGGACAGTTTTAAGTTGACACTCAACTTGTCTTTTGATATTTTCAAGATTTTTCTTGACTCAAAGATCTATATTCCAGCTTTTAATTGAGGTAAATAATTTGTTTTGCTCTAAGAACACTCCGTGGATCAAGACCTTTCATTTGAGCTTGTGACTACTCAAATTGATTGAGTCTAAGGACAGTTGTGAGTGGACATTCACCTTGACTTTTATTATCTTCAAGATTTTTATTGACTCAATGATCTATATCTCAAGTTCTAATTGCGGTAAGGAATTTGTTTTGCTCTAAGAACACTCAGTGGATCAAGACCTATCATTTGAGCTTGTGACTACTCAAATCAGTTAAGTCTGAGGACAGTAGTGAATGGACATTCAATTTGCTTTTAGGTATTTTCAAGATGTTTCTTGACTCAAATATCTATATTTCAGTTTCTAACTGAGGTAAAGAAAATGTTTTGCTCTAAGAACACTCCTCAGTGGATCAGGACCTTTCATTTGAACTTGTGACCACTCAAATCGGTTGAGTCTGAGGACAGTTTTAAGTTGACATTCAACTTGCCTTTTGATATTTTCAAGATTTTTCTTGACTCAAAGATCTATATTCCTGCTTCTAATTGAGGTAAAGAATTTGTTTCGCTCTTAGAACACTCAGTGGATCGAGTCATTTCATTTGAGCTTGTGACCATTCAAATCAGTTGAATTTGAGGACAGTTAGGAGTGGACATTCAACTTGCCTTTTGATATTTTCAAGATTTTTCTTGACTCAAAGATCTATATCCCAGGTTCTAATTGAGGTAAAGAATTTGTTTTGCTCTAAGAATACTCAGTGGATCAAGACCTTTCATGTGAGCTTTTGACCACTCAAATCGGTTGAGTCTGAGGGCAGTTGTGAGAGGACATTCAACTTGACTTTTGATATTTTCAAGGTTTTTCCTGACTCGAAGATCTATATCTCAGGTTCTAATTGAGGTAAAGCATTGGTTTTGCTCTAGGAACACTCAGTGGAAGACCTTTCATTTTAGCTTTTGACCACTCAAATCGGTGAGTCTGCGGATATGAAAAACTCACTCGTTCTTTTGCATAATTTTTTCTATAAGAAAGTATACTTTTCATTAGTGACAAAGATGATGTTCTCACCAGTAGCTAAAAGAACATATTATGTAGCGTTACCGTATGTAAAAAACACGTCCTGAGTAGTGTAGCTTCGGGTAGCGCTAGTGTGTAACGGGCCTTATTAAAATTCCT
The DNA here is from genome assembly GCA_031841125.1 of Acanthococcus lagerstroemiae. Classification (NCBI taxonomy): domain Eukaryota; kingdom Metazoa; phylum Arthropoda; class Insecta; order Hemiptera; family Eriococcidae; genus Acanthococcus; species Acanthococcus lagerstroemiae. The sequence goes on from CM063110.1 coordinate 44,495,428, forward strand.
CAGTATCAATGCAAAAAAAAAAAAAAAACCTTTTGACTTGTTGAATTTTTTCAATTCAAAATTCTTAAGTACCTATATCACAGCAAAAAAAAGAAAAAGCCTTCAGATTTGTTGGATTTCTACAACTCTACCGAAACTTCCCAATTCCCGCCTGACTGAAACGGCAAGCTTTCCCAACTGCTGAGTACAAAATTCCTGCGGGGGACCCCTCCCCTTCCCCCTACACTCTTGAATCTGCTTCCTTACCGCCCTTTGCTCGCTCCCTTAGAATCGAAAAATCAGTTTTTCAGGATATTAAATTATAGACTTGCAAGTTGCATGGATAGCGACGACACATGCCAAAATTGGCAAATTTAGTAAAATCGACGATCTCCAGAGGACAAAATTTCAAAAAAACACTGGCGCATTGACTCCCCCCCCCCACTGCTGATTGATTTTAAAACTGTGGGCGAAATCGGATCAGCAACAGTACTCGTAAAGTTTCGAAATTGTTAATTTTTTTTTTGTTTCCCTAGTTGATTTTAAAAATATTTCGTCAGAAAATTTCGAAAAATTCATAATTTTAGTTGGTAAAATTAGACTTTTGTCCCCGCCCAATGACAAAAAGTGCTTTTATTGTGTGCCTGGCAAAAAACAGGCAAAATTCAAATGACAATAATACCTCGAGGGGTCGGATCCCAGAAATACTTCCAAAATTGAATTCAGAGCGATACCGAAACCCTATGAATCAACTCCTAACTAATATTTATACCAACCCTCTCTACCACACTTTCTAGAAGCGCTGGAAAGGACATGGATGTGCAGACTGCGCAATCAATGCAACTCACGTCATCAGTACAAAAAGGGATTACGGAAATTGAAGAGTCAGAACTCTTGAAGCTTATAGGAGCTAAAAACAAAACTGGGTCTCTCAAATTGTTCAAATCGAAAGGATATCAGCGTTGCCAACTTTTGATAACAAGTAGGTTGCCGTTTTTTCAACAACAACAAAAAAATTACCGTGTTTTAACCCTTATTACCGTACACCAAAGTTGCAGAAAAATCTGCCAAAATTGACCGAAACTCTCTTCAATACCAATGAAAAGGAACTACAGACCACGGGGAAACCTTTCTGACTCAGATACAGAAAAATTGTGACTTCTTTCCTATAACGTCAATCCTGATCAGAGCGAGCACATGGCATACAAAACCAAAATGAATCCCCCCCCCTCTCCCTCCATCAGATTTGCATCAAACCGACACAATACATAACAGCAAGTACCTGAGATCTACAGCTCAATGCGTTGAACATATCGAAGAACACGAAACAGGTGAACGTCATCGTTGTAGCGCGTTTCGAGACACTGGTGTCGTTGATCTGAAACATGAAATACAAGACCTTCGAATTAGACCTGCTTCTTCACAAGTTCGCTACTCCTCTGGGGGCAGCACATTTTCTACAAATTTAGACAAATCAGCGAGCTAATATGAGCACGGAGGGCTTATACCCGCTTTTGAGGGTGCGGTTGCAACCATGAAACGTTACGAGAAAACGCTCAACTAATGTTACAAGTGCGCTGACACAACAACTCGTCCTTCACGATACTTCACATTCGAGCCACAGTACATGTCTCGATTTCAACGCAATCTGATTATTTGCCACAATTCATCAATATTTAGACTTCCAGGTGAGTCTTGCTTAGTGTGGGGCTACCTAGCTGCTTCCTCATGCTACTAATTCTAACGAAACGAAATGCAACAATACCGTGACAGGTGCCTCTCGCCTAAAGACCCACAGGGTCCCGACGATAATAATGATAGCCGACGACAAGACGTTAAATATCAGCTGTTTGGTAATCATCGGCTCTTTGGTGTTGCGTGGTTTCTGCCGCACGACGTCGCAGTCCACAGGTTCAACGCCCAAACTAAACAAACGCAATTTTATTAGAAAATACAACTTTTACAAACTGAAAGTTTACAGCGACGTAATCTCGGAAACTCTGGTTACCTTTGAGCCGGAGGGCCGTCCATTATTATGTTGATCCACAATATCTGCATGGCGTTCAGCGGATTCGGTATGCTCATGATAGTGGCGAGCGCGATTAGCGACATGGCCGCGATACTGGTGCTCAACTGGAATTGCACGAAATTTCGTATATTGTAGAAGATACCCTTGCCTTCCTCGATGGCTGCTCTATAACCGAAGAATTCAGTTGATTCATTTACGAGTCGCAACAGGATCGAAAAAAGCTTATCAATAGCATCCAGGGGTCACTTACAGTATAGTTTGGAAATCGTCGTCGACGAGGATCATGTCGGCCGCCTCTTTGCACACGTCCGTGCCACTCTTTCCCATCGCGATACCAATATTGGCTTTCTTCAGAGCGACCGCGTCGTTCACTCCGTCACCGGTCATACCAACAATCAGACCGTTGGCTTGTAACGCCTGCAAAAAGCGAGATTCAAGTTCAGTTTCTATTCGCCAGGACAGTAAACGATTTGCATGCACTCTTCTTTTTATCCTTTAGGTGCCATATCCAATGCCGGACGTTGGCGATCGCGGTTTCTGACGCACGACTCCCCTGAGTAGGGTTAGTCGAGGTATTTTACCGTTGCTTTTCCCACGATTTGTTGAGTTGGAGTTCTTTTTCTCTGAGCCAAAGAGTGTGCAGCCGCAGTTCGCTTACTAGTCACGTGCTTCACAACACTGAGTAAGCTGTCCACTACGTGTTACACACACAGTACCAATTTTTCTGATCTGGTGGTAACACGCCCTGCGATTGTAATGCCGTGTTCGTGTGAACTGGCGGAGGTTACAGGATGCGCTAAGTTACCACCTCGATTGATATCGTAGTCGTTCGGTTCGCTAGGGTGTTGGTGAGGGTATTCGAATATCACTAGCTTTTCGGCGTTAGTGGAACTCGAACCCGAGACGCAAGGATTGAGAAGCGGGCACGTTACTACTTGGCCACATAGCGACCATTTCACACTATATGTATAATTACATACAGTAGCATACTCTCACGCTAGATGATCGAAAATTAACAACCAAAATCTGACGATGTGGAAAGAAGCGAAAGTACAAGCAGGCGAGGCGAAAGGCGAAGGGGAAAAGGTGAAACAGGTAATGCGAGCCAAGCGATCGGAAAATCTTCGAAACTGAAACAAATTTACGAAAGAAACGCCTTTTTGGAAGCCGAAGAAGATAGGGAAGCAAAGAACAACAGGTAATTTGCCAGCCGAGCAATTGGAAAATGTTTGAAAGTGTAACAAATTCATGTAAGAAATGCCTCTTTGAAGGCCATTGGGAGGAGAATATACTCTTCCACCCCCCACCGACGTGCATACCTACTCCACCGACTTTAGCTGTAATATCGGGTGGGGCAATTACCGACTCTGATAGTCAATTCAGTAGTAGTCTACGAATGATGAACAACCAAACACATTTTAAGATAGCTATTTGACTGAAGTTCAAATAAAAATTTTCTAGAAAACATCAACGAGCAAATTACAAAAATTAAAAAAAGACCGAAATATTGTCCAAGTGGGTCGAGGGGTAAAGCAGGGAAGCCTCGCCTCACCAAATATCTTTAACGTAGTATTAGAGGACGTATTCAGAAAACTAGAGTGGGACAGTTACGGATTGAGGAATAATGGTCTGCAAATTAACAACCTCAGATTTGCCGATGACTTCGTACTGACTGGAAAAAATATGGAGGAAATAAACGCAATTATTGAGGACCTGAGACAGCAAGGGGCTAAGGTAGGACTTGAGGTTAACCTGGAGAAATCTAAAATAATGAGGAGCGATTATAAAACAGAACTCCGCCACCCCACCACAGTAAAATTCGAGGTAGTAGACGAATACAAGTATTTAGGTCAGATCGTATCATTTAAAAACAGAACTAACAAGAAAATTACAGTTTGCATAAATAACTCGTGGGAAGCATTTTGTGTCTAAAAACATATTTTCAAAAGTAATATGAAAATTAAAACTAAAGCAAGAATCCTAAGTAGCTGCGTAATACCAGCGGCAACATACAGGGCTCAAACATATATGGTCATTAACGAAAAAGCATTTGAAGAAACTAAAAGTAATGCAAAAGTCCATGTTCAGAAGTATTTGGAGAATTAAACTGAGAGACAAAATTAGACTTTCGGACATAAAAAGAAAAATTAAAGTACCTGATATCGGCTATGTGATTAGAAAATTAAAATGGAATTATGCAGGCCACGTGATAAGAGAGGAAGAACCCAAATGGCATAAAACTGCAAATTTTTGGACCCCGTATGGCCATAAACGTGCAAGGGGCCGATCAATACTGCGCTAGAAAGACGACTTTAAAGAGCTGGGAGGAGGGTGGACAAGATTGGTGAGAAACCGCGACACATGGAAAGAGATGGTGGAAACTTATGTCCTCAAATGGGCGGCGTAGCTGGCTGTAGCGCACCTACCCAAGGTTGTACAAGTAAAAACAAGCAGCAATGCTGCACGACTAGGGTCGGCGAATGCTGCAATTCTTATCATCTGAATTCTGCTAAACATTAACGCACTCTATATTCATCAATAATAAACATCCTACAACTACGACTGAATCGCCATCCATATTACTACTTGATAACGTCCTTTGACTATACACTATAAGATGGACACGGCATAATAAAAATATTGTTCAGTCAGTTAATTAGCATGATTTCAATGATGTATTTAATGACAATGTTCATATGGAAGCCCAAAAGGCAACCACTCGTTGGAGAAATTAAGTCCATCCTGAGAAAACTGAAAATTTTGAACTGACTTGTTGTACAACCAAAATGGCGGATCGATTGTGCCCATGTGTAACTACAGAGACCTACTTAAGAAGGCCTACAATATCCGTGGATTAGCCGACCCCCACCGTCCTGCGGACAGCGAGCTCAAATGTCACTGCGTTGGCCAAATCCAATTGTGCGTTTCTCTACCTACTGCCACATCTCTTCTCGAGGAGGATTCTAAAATCTGAGGCAAGTACACATTCGGTCAGACATACAGCAAAATAGTAAGGCAGATAGACACAAAAAAGAGGCATTTAGCAAGGGCAGGTGTAACGCATCAATAGCCAATTTAAGAAGAGCCAGATCAATAAAAACCGAACAGGATTATCACTATTTCGAAGTAGACAGTAGACTAGATACCGAAATCATGAATATTTAGAAAAACGAAATTTCAGAAATATACGAAAGCAAGTTCATAACAATTCATCCACTCAAAGTTGTAAGTCGAAAGCTTTCCACCTCAAAACACGGTCAACGAGTGGTTGCTCGCATTCCAATCAATCCCAAATACCCAAAGTAGTCAAATTACGATTTCAGTATTACCTTAACAATATGTAACTTATGTCGGGGCGTCACTCTGTAGAATACGGTAACGTTATTTACAGCCTGTTCCAGCTGAAGTTCGGGCAGCTTTTCAATTTGGTCGCCTGACAGACACTGTCCGTGTATCATGTCCAAACCAACCATTGAAGCTGTAATAATAATAATAATAATAATAATAAAAAGAATTCGATAAGAACTGCTTAACCAAGATAAGGTTAACATTCATTACAAGATACAACAATATATCTGAATTGACAGAAAGTACTCGCACTCCTTCTCATCAAACATTTGTTCCAAATTAGGGTGTCTACCGGATTTGAAAAATCAAAATACATGCTAAATATATGGCATTTTCCACGCTACTTTCGTTCACTCCAGTCAAGTATGCTTTGAAGAAAAGAAGTCGTCCAGCTATGTATTTTTTTCTACCTAAAATGGATACTAGGAAAAATTTTGCATACGAACATGCACTCACGCATTAATAAGAACAGTATGAAGGGTAAAGAATCAAAACTCACATTTGCCATTCTACTTCAAGGGCGCAAATAGGCAAAACACTGTACACGTGTGCAGGAATATCTTTGCTGCGCCTGTGAACGTGGAGTATGTTATACATATCGCACATTTACAGGCGCAGCAAAGATATTAATGCACCCATGTATAGTACATATATTGCCTATTTGCGCCCTTGAAGTACAATGGCAAATGTGAGTTTTGATTCTTTACCCTTCAGTTGTCAATAAATGAATTCTTATTCTTCAAGTTCACAACCAGTATCAACACTCCCTCGACAAATGTAAATTATTAGAGTCTTCAGAGAAACTATAAGTTACATTGCAACAAAATACTTACAAAATAAGAATAAAAGTCAACTTAAAATATAAATAAATGTTGGTCATACAATTTCTAAACTTAAAAACTACACTACGTACAAAACTTCTACACAACAGTAATAATTCCTGACTTTGGTTTATTTTTGTTAATAATAAATTAGGATACCTAATATTTTTGTGGAATGAAAGTATAAAAAGAGAAACAAGTAAGATATTAAACAACAATAATGAATAATCAACTTTTTCATGAAGTGAAAATATTCTACTTCAGAGGTAAAAAAACAAAAGCTCGCAAAATGAGGTAAAACAAGAAGAGAAATTTCGTGTTTTACGTACATTACAGAAACCTTACCAACCTGAATGCGCGCAGTTTTACTATAATATGTTTCTTTAGTCTGAATACTGACTTAGAGTTAGTAACTTCATTTCACATATCACGTTTCAACTCATTTCCTAAATAGGTAATTTTACTCTCAATATTATTCAATTGGTCATTCTTGACCTCAATCAACCTTTGCTTTTTAGCTTTCAGAAGTGACAATTCTTGAGTAAGTAGTTTCTTTCTCTTATCATCATCATCATCATCATCATCTTCTTTTTCTACTTTCAATTTTAAGCGTTCCTTTCGTTTGGCAGACGCATTTGTAAAGTGTTGGATCAAAGATGGAGTGATGATGATGATAAGGTCATCAGTCCTACGACCGATTTGATGCAGTTCTCCGTTTCTCCCTATCTTGTGCAAGTTCTTTCATTTCGTAATAACACTTACATTTGACATATCTTTGATTACCTGTTGAACATATTGGAATCTTTGCCGACCTACCCAATTCTTTCCCTCCACTCTTCCTTCGAGCATCAGTGATATTATTCCTGGGTGACTTAAATTATGCCCTATTAGTTTATCTCTGCTTCTCTTCAGACAATTCCAAATACCCATTTTACCTCCAACTCTGTAAAGTACTTCCTCATTTCTTACCGCATCCGCCCATTTGATGCCAAGTATCCGCCTATAGCACAGTATCTCAAAAGCTTTGATCGTTCTCTTCTCTGGTTTTCCTATTGTCCACGTTTCACATCTATACAAGACTACACTCCAAACACAAGTTTTCAAGAACAATTTTTTGATTTCCGGATTTATTTTTGATTTGAAAAGATTACTTTTTCGGTTAAATGCTAATTTGGCTTGTGCTATTCTACTACTGATATCCCTTTTATTCCTTCCATCGTTTATTATTTTACTCCCTAAATAGCAAAATTCGCTTACTTCCTCAATTTTTTCCTGTCCAATATTTATATTTAAGGTATCATATCCACATCGATTACATACCTTCACTCTATTTTTATTCATTTTCATACGATATTCTCAATTCAAAATCTCCTCCATTCCAGTCAAACTGTTTTCCAAATCAATCCTAATTTCAACCAATAAGACAATATTATCTGCAAAACTGAGCATCTTTACTCGCTCTCCGCGAATAACTACACCTGCTTCAAATTTTATTTCTTTTATGGCCCACTCTATGTACAGATTAAATAATACTGGAGATAAGGAAGGAGCACACCTGCCTTACACCTTTTTCTACATTAGCCTCCCCTTTTTCTCATTTATTCCTAATGTGGCTTTCTGCTCATTATTTAAGTTTAAAATAACTTGTCTTTCTTCAAATTTTATTCCAACTTCTTTAGATTCTCAAACATTTTATCTCATTTAACATTGTCAAAAGCTTTTTCAATATCAATGAATGCCGTAATGTATCCTGCCCCTTTTTGAGTCTCCCCTCTCATCTTCTTCCACATCTTTCTCCCTCTCCATTCTTATCTCATCATGTTTATTATTACTATATATAGTCCTTCTACACACTCCACCCACCTTTTCACTTTTCCTTCAGCGGTGTGAATAGGCTCTCTCTCCTTATTTGTTACATTACTTGCTTTCTTCCTTCTTTCTCCAAACTCCATTTTTACTTTTCTATAAGCCAAGTCTATTTGTCCTTTATTCATAAACCCTCCTATCTTAGCACTTTTTCTTTAATCCATTCTTCCTTTGCTTTTTTACACTCTCACTTTATTTCATTCCTTAACCTTTGATATGCTAATCTACCTTCCGTATCTTTTGCATTCTTATACTCGTATTTTCTTCGTTCATCCATCTTTCTGAGGATTTCCTCCTTCATCTATGGTTACTTTTCTTCTGCTGACTTTAATATTCCCTCCTTTGTTTTACTTCACTCTTCCTCCACACTGTTAATTTCCTGTGTTTTTTCAGTCTCTATTTCTAATACAATATCCTCTTGATATTTCTCTCTAGTATTAATATTTTTCAACTTTTTCAAATTCCATCTTTTTACCTCTCCTATTTTACTAAGTTTCTTCAAAGCCCGCATTTCATTACTACCAAGTTTTGATCATTGTCAATATCGGCTCCCGGATAAGTTTTACAGTAATATTTGATTCCGAAAACGTTGTTTTATGATAATATAATCAATCTGATATCTACCTTCGTTACCTGGACTCTTCCATGTTCTATAATGTTTTCTAAATTGAGTATTTCCTATAACTACGTTATACTTCGCATAAAACTGTATCAAACGCTCTCCTCTTTCAATTCTCATTCCTAATCCAAAATCCTCAACTATATTACCTTCTTTTCCTTCACCAACTTTAGCATTCCAATCGCCCATAATAATAAGATTCTTTTTTCCTCTAACATACTTCATAAGTCCTTCTAATTCTTCATATACCTCCTCAATTTCTTCGTCCTCGTGAGTATTAGTAGGCATATACACTTGAGAAGCGCACTCCCAAATTGACTTAACAGCAAAATTATAATTTCGTGAGTTTTTGTTTTCAACACGCTGTCTTGCCGCGCAAGGGGCATACTTTGCAAAAAAACAAAACAGACTAATTTTTCTTGAAGTTTGAACTAATTGATACCTACCTTTAGAAAATCCGTTACCTACTTTACTGTTTTGCTTGTTTGTTTTTTTTCTTCTTCAAAACTAAAATTCTGCAGTTAGTTACTTCGGAAGAGGCTCCTCACTTGTATTATTGTTGTAAGTACGGGTTTGGTATTGATTTTTATCAAGATTAACCTTTGATTCTGTTGTTATAATATGAGGAGCAAAATTCCAAAATGGCCTCAGTCCACTTTTTAAAACTTTACAGGAGAATGAAATCACGTGGTACTCTTGTGTACCTATACCATAATATACAGACCACCAGTGACACTTAGGTTGCCTAGTAGAACACTGGCCTGAATATTGGTGGTTGACAGTATAGAGGAATGTGTGTACATACATCTTCCATCAGATGACGCTATAAAACGAGTTTCGAAAAAAATAGACAGAGGCCATTTTGGAACATTGCCCCTCATATGTACTCATAACTTTATTACCTATTTGTTAATTCGTAAGAATTCCGACGCCTGCTTGCCCTTTTATTCCCTTTGTATTTATTATTCTAAAGTTTTTTGACCAAAAATCATTCTCCTCTTTTCACCTTACTTCACTTATTCGAACTATTCCTCGGTTAAATCTCTTCATTTCTCTCTTAAGATTCTCTAATCTTCCAACTCCATTCAGGCTTCTTACATTTCAAGTTCCTATTTTAATTGCGCCTCTTTTTTTAAAACTTTCCGATGATGATCCTGAGTAGCTCTCTCCCGGACATCCGAATGGGGAGCATTTTACGTCCGGAAAAATTATTTACTTGTTGGAACGCCATCATCAGTAATTAATATTTGGAAAAGCTACATTTTCTGGAAGGAGAGACTGTTGTAGTTTTTCATTGCTTTCAACAAGGTTTATCTGTCGGAGTTTGCCTTCTACTAGGTGCTTTTGGTCGCGATTTCAACGATATATAACCTCATAGAGAGCCTTTTTTAAATTTTTTACACTTAAGCCTCCTCACAACAGCAAGGTATCGCCCAAAAGGAGGAAAGATGGAGTAATATCCAAATTTTTATAATCAAACTTGTATTCCTCCTTTATTGAATCGTATAGAATTCTCTGTGCTAGAAGTGAGTCTCGTAATAGATTTTCTACGAGACACTCTGTCGTTATGGAGAAACTGCGCTCTACTTCAGAGGGCGACGAAAAAAATAAAAATAAAAATAATCTTCAGAAAATCTTCCAAGTCGTAGGAAAGTGAGAGGTCTGGTTGGCCGAGTAGATAGCGCGTTGGTCTCTGAATCCGGAGGTCCCGGGTTCGAGCCCACGTAGCAACTTGCCAGAATTTCCGACCTAGGCCGGTTTTTCGGCCAGAAGGGAAGAGGGCTAAGAAGAAGAAGAAGAAGAAAAAGAAAAAGAAGAAGTCCTAGGAAAGAGGATAAAAATCTTTTATTTTGAATAAATACTCATCTAGTCTGCTTTTTATCGTTTTAAATATTGTGTTACAGTTGAATTCTCACAAAATTCCACGTACTCGCTTTTCAATCGGTCACCAAGAGCTGCCTCAATAATGTTATTTTCAATGAAGACTAACAAAAGCATACTTATTCGATCCCTTCGAAATTTGTTATCAGTCATTATTTTTGGTGTGAATGCTAATGCACCTTTCAAACAACACGGTTAGACAATAGGCATTTCTCAATGAGCTTAATGTACATACTTTAAAAAAATTTCTTCAGTCCATTTTAAACTGCAATATCTCTGATGTTTTCTTGTGTTTTCCAGTAATACGAGCTGCCCAAAACCAATATCAATAGATGATGCATCCCTTAGATTATCAGCAGCACTTTTCTTTAAAATTTTTTCCCGATGATAGTCAATAGTTTCCGTAATTACTCACACAAAAAAGGGAATACTGTTCTGTATGTAGGGTGTGCCAATTAACAATTTCTTGTTCTGTAGTCCAGAGCACTTTCGACTGTTACGCCATCTTGTACTCCGCTGAAGATGGTGTCACAGCCGAAAGCGCTCTGGATTACAGAAGAAAAGAAACTGTGAATTAGCAGACCCTACATACAGAATACTACCAAGTTCACTGACACTCCAACATGGACACTAAGGGAATACTGGTTCGTTTGTTTGTAGGTGCGACAAAAAGGGGTGACTGGAAAACATACTATTTACATGCTTACATGCTCACTTTGTAAAATACCTGCTATTTATATGATTTATATGCCTGGTAGACAGCCTGCAAATAAAACCACACTCTTATGAGTACACTAAAAATACAGCATTCCCAGCACTCCACCCTCTGAACAATACCACTGCCTCGAACTTCCAACCTTCATCGCACAACAAAACATAAATACTAACCGATCGCGACCGCTGTTTCTTGAGCATCACCGGTAACTAGTTTCACTTTCACGCCACTCTGTATGAGAGTTTGAATGGCTTCACGAACGAATGGTCGCGGCGGATCGCAGATACCAACCATTCCGCAGTACGCTAGATCTTGTAACGAAGTACCTCTCGCGAATGCGACCACTGGAAAAAGTCAATAGTTTGATAAACATTCTCTTCATCAATAACTAGCAAATCTGCGTATCAAGATGGCTTTTCACGTATTCACCTCTCAAGCCTTTCCTTCCAATTTCGAACGCTTCGGTCAGAAATTCTTGTTCTCGATTCTTATCCAACACCAATTCGGTTCCACGGCGATAACAGAACTTGGAGCACTTCTGTAGCACCACTTCGGGTGCTCCTTTGACGTAGAACATCTCTTGCTTATTCTGCAACACGCGGTGCAAACAAGGGTATTAAAATTACGAGGCGTTACGATCGTGAAGCAGAGAAAAAAAAAAAAACTCAACAGTGAAAAATAACTCACTTCTTCAAATTTCGGAACACATTTAACGATCATCATTTTCTGCTCCGAGCTGAACGGTATTTCTTGCAACCGGATGAACTTATCGTTTAGACCGAACAGGGAAAACTGCAAATTCGAATTAAAGTTCGTACCATAGAAAGCACATTTCGTAGCATAATTCGAGTACTAATAGCAAGTCACAGATGCTATCAGAAAAAAGAAACATCCGATCTCAGTCTGACAAACGTTCCTGGTCAATTAAGCTGCACTAACCTTCATGGCGGCAAAAAGCAAAGCACCCTCAGTCGGTTGACCGAGTAATTGGTCATTGGTGATCACAGCATTATTACAAAGAACTGCTACCTAAAAAACCGAGACACATTGACTAAAATCCACAGACTCATCTAATGACAACCAAAATAGTCATGGTCAACGTACCTCAAGAAGTTTGTAAATCGACTCTCGGGCAACATCGACTTCATTCGCGTTTACGATGTGAACCTCACCACGATTATTATACCCGGTTCCGGTAACCTAAAGCATAAAGATTGAAAATAAGTTCACTAATCTTAGTTTCTAAAATTAAATGACACTAATCGACAGTGCTTACATCAGCATAATGGCCATCGGACGTTACTATACACGTAACCGTCATCTCGTTTTTAGTAATGGTTCCGGTTTTGTCTGAGCACACAACACTAACACAGCCTACAGAAAAAACAAAGATAAAACTGATGAGTGAGATGTGTCTGAGCAGTAAGACGGCTAGAGAATAATATCAAGAACCCCCCCCCCCCCCGTACAAAATATAAATTTACTTTTTCACTTTCCCTATACCCATCACTCAGATGAACTTACCTAATGTTTCGACAGTCGGCAATTTCTTGATAATGGCTTTCCGTCTGGCCATTCTGAGTACACCTAAGGCAAGAGTAACGGTCACGACGATTGGCAAGCCTTCGGGTATGGCAGCTACGGCTAAACTACGTTCGAGAAAACAGAAGATCTTATTACATGGGCGAAATTTCAGCCAACTCTGGTCGTACAGTTTTCTAGAGTCGGAACATCACAACGTGTACTGAAACAGTAATATACCTTACACCAATTGTGAACATATCTAGAAGTTTTCTGCCTTGAATCCAGCCCATGATCACGATGACACCGATGATGCAGAAAGACACCAAAGACAGTTGGGCGCCTAGGGTGTCCATGCTCTTCTGCAGAGGCGTTTTCGGTGCCTCCTCCACCTGCATCATCTTGAAGATCTCACCGAACTCGGATTTCTCACCCGTGTTCACGACGATACCCTGCAATGGACCGTTAATCCGGATTCAATTTTCGTATTCACGGTACCAGGTGTTGGTAGGATGATAAACAGTGCGACAACAGTTAGCGACGAGTCAAGGAGAAGTGCAAAGATGCAGGGAAATTGGGAAACTGTGAAGTGAAAACAGACATTCCATTATCTATAACTCTCTGACTGTCTACATTCAATGTTATGCATTCATCTTTCTCCTTATCCAACATGCTGTCTGTCAGTTCATGACATGATCTTCGCAATGCAGGAGAAAAATTGGCATTCCATTATCTGGAACTCCTTACCTGCCTACATTTAATACCACGTACGTGTTTTCTTGTCTCGTCCTTATCTGACATACTGTTCGTCCAACACTCTACAACCTGACCTTCGCCTTTCTACTCCGGGGATAGAAACTGAACCGAAAGCTCAGATCGAGGAACCAGGAGTCAAAGTCTCTACAATCTAACCTTCGTTTACGAAAAATCTAAAACATTTTCTTTTCCAGTGAACATACGTAATTTCTTAATCAAACTAGTGCAAGAACGTACCATCAACTTTCGACTTTGAATTAGTAAAGCATTGAAAAAACTCCCGAAATAAAAAGTATTTCAATCAGCTTATTACAAATATGCCGTCCAGTCTCAACTTGGGCCTCCAAATCGAAATTTCAGATTCGGAATGAGCATATAACTGACTACAGACGCATAAAAAAAAGCAAGTACCCTTTTGTTACCGATTTCATTACGCTAAATTTTTGAGCCGACTCGAATTTCAGCGTCGAAAACACAACCGGGAGAAGGAGCAAATTTTGCTTTACGTGCAAAATCAAAGTATGGAGATTAAGTAAGGTGTCTCTTATTTTACATGTTTTCGCCGATTGATGACGTGAGCACTGAAATTTGTTCCAATGGACGTAGAAACGGGCGTCGCCCGATTGCGTCCGAGTCAGTAAGGGGAGATAAATTATAAAAGAAAATGAATGGTTTCATTGCGGCCCGATATAGGGTTTGATTGCATCCAGGCTCATAGTTCCATCGCGTCCCTGTCCATTTAGCGTCATCCAGAGTGCACCACGAGGAGGCGAACCGAGCTACAGTCAAGACTTTTAATACACATCCAGGTAAAAACTATTCTTCAAAATATGCATAAACGGCGGAACTGAAAACTTGGGAGGCGAGTGCACAACTTGCCTGTTCAGATATGCAGAGGGAAAAGCACCTATGTACATTTAGGTCTTATTATGAAAAGCTAACAGAATTTTTTGGCCAGAATGCAGCTTTAACCCTTTCGCTCCCAATTTTTTTTTTCAATTTGATTTTTTTTTTTACAGTAAATTGTTGAACAGACTCCCCATAATACAAATCCGGTGTCGGAGAATTTCTAACTCCCCCTTGAGCCCCCAGTGGAGTTGGGACAGCGTATGTCCCACTAGTAGAGTAATGGGAACCAAAAAAATATTATTTCCGAAACAACCACGCTATCTACCGAGACGTGAGAGAGCTAAGATATGGCTTCTGTAGGTACTCTGTCAGTGGGATACAACTAGCATGGTTTTCAACGTATATTTGACCCAGTAGAATTTTTCAAGAACCGTTGGGACAAACGGTTTCTTCTTGGGAGCGAAAAGGTGAAGACCACTCACACTCTAAAAGGCATATTCAGATTGCGTTTCTTACTTTTCGTAAAGACTGTCAGATTCCATTAGAACTCAAGACTCCTTCAGACTTGTTGAGCCTTGTTAGACTCTGATGAGACTCATGCTGACTCCTTGAGATTTATCAGACCCCATTTTGAGGCATGTGAGACTCACTCGGATTCGTTCAGACTTTTTGACTCTATTTAGACTTACTAAGGCTGGGCTATGACTCATCCAGACCCCATCCCCGATTGACAAAAAGAGGGTCATAAAGCCTCAGCACACAGAAAGCCAAAACTGGGATTTGAGGCAAAGAAGTGCTTCTTTTTCAACCAATTAGAGCGCAGGACGCAACACAATTTTAATTACGGAACGGACTATATTTACATTTCGGACGCAATCGAACCATTCGAAGCAAGGGGCAAACACGGGATGCAATAAGACTATGAAAAAGGTACGAGGGCTGCTTTTCGGACGAAATCAGGCTTCTTCGCTAGAAACTCACCATAAAAATTTGAGCTTAATCTGAGGTCATTAACCCGTGGCGCTTTGACTTTGAAATTATGTGTAATACTGAGATTTTACAAAAACAAAAACAAAAAACGTGAATATCTCGGAACATATCAACTTCAGAACCAAAATGCATATAATATAAAATATTCCTTGTTAAATTTTCTATAAAAAAGATCTAAAACAACTTTTCTCTAGAACCAATATTTACAGAGATAATTGCAAAAATGTGCGACAGTTTCAAGGAACGAAGCTTTTTTCTTTCACACCCGATCTGTATTAGTTAAGTCGCAGTTATCTAAAAAAAATATTCACTTTAGGACCAAAATGCAAATATTATAAAATGTTCCTCGTTAAATTTTTTACAAAAAGATCCTATACAACTTTCCTTTTAGAAAACATATTTATCGAGATAATCGCAAATATGCGTGGAATTTTCGAAAAACATAGGTATTATTTTACGGCTGAAATATCTGTTAATGTCGGGTAATGCACACTACAATATAACTTCAGTCTCTTGCCCCCTCATCCCACCTGGCTAAGCCCATGACAGTTTGTTGGGTACCTACTATAGAGTAGACCTCGGATTATGTATGTATATCAACAATAGTCAACAATTTGCGCATAAGATATAACATTGTGCTGTTAAGGAACAGTCACGTGTTCTCAAAATTCAGGGTTATTTCCTATGGGCAAATCGCAGTTTCCTATTGTTGATACACATCATCCCAAGTCCACCATGCCAAGTCTTGAACGGAATCTTAGAATGCTCAAGACTCAATAAAAACAGTTTATTAACCCTAGATCGCAAAGTTTGGTTTCCTTCAATCATTGACTTTGGAATTAGTTATGGCTCATGAATACCTACTTAACGTTTCAAGTTTAGGCTCTTCTGCAAATTTTTTGTCACTAGGGTCAAACCGACAATCCTACCTCTTGCTAATACAAAGCTTCTAATAATCGCAAACACTTCTGCATGAGTCCATTTTCACCCAGGGTGTTTACTAGATTTGGGAAACAAAATAACATGACTTTTCATGATTTTTTCATGACTATTATGGGGATATAAAAAGGAAGTGGAAGGGAGTGGGGGGGGCGAACTTAGCGCTTCGCGCCTCACCAGGGGCTCGATACAGAGCGCGCTAAACTTTCATAATAAATATTCGCTTAATATTTTTTGTCATTAAATGAATAAATGACAGAAATTTGAAAATTCTCCCCTAATTTAGGGGGGGGGGGAGAGTAATTTAGGTCAGGTGCAGTGTTGAACTTGGAGACTTTAACAAACCATCATTGATTGAATTTGGTTCACTGTATCCAAACTCATTACCACTTGAAAATCGTTATTTATTAATGTGCTATGCAAAATTTTTGAAACCCAGTTTCGGCAGCTAACCATTTGAGAATTTTCAGCTCAAAATTCGAGTACTAGGGGCGGGGGCGTTACTCCGGGTACCTCCTTGTATGCTAGCGAAGTCGAGGTTGATCACACATGAGTCTATAAGAAGTACGAAGGTGCACAAACGAAGCACAAATTTTTGCATTCATTGGCGGAACATCTCGCTGTCATTTGGCCGGGCGCCATTATTTCTGTTGATAGCAGGGGAGGGGGTTGAGCACAAACAAAAATATTGAAAGCACAAACGAAGCACAAACGATTGCACCCATTTTCGAGCCAATCGGCCAACTTGGGGGGCTACGTGTCTCCAGCCCCCCATTGACCTACTTTCCGTTTTTTTGATTTTTCTCCATAAGGAATGAAGCACAAACGACGGGATTTGAAGCACAAACCTGCACAAACGAAGCACAAACGAATGCATGTGGTTTCACTACAAAATTTCACCAATGGGGGGCTGGCGACATGGACCTATCTAGACAAACAGGCCTATTTTAGAAATTGAAGGGCTACAGGCATGCAAAATATCGAACATTTCTAATTTTTCTAAATTCAAAATTCAGTTTATTTAATCAATTCACTCATGGATTGCGCACTATTTTGCACTAAATACTCGTAGTATTATTGACTATTCGATTACGTTGTTTTTGGGCTCCAAGGTCTCCAGACTTCATTCTACTGGATTTTTATCTGTGGGGTGAATTAAAGCGCTTGGTTTACATAGATCGACCGGCAGTCGAAACCATCGATGAACTGAAAGAGAGAATCAATCAAGCGTTCGATGGTAATAACTTTGGATACGTTGAACCAAATTCAACCAATGATGGCTCGTTGAAGTTCCCTAGATCCACACTCCACCTGACCTAAATTACTCCCTCTCCCCTAAATTAGGGGAGAATTTTCAAATTCTTGTCATTTTTTGACTTGTGTAGCGCCTTCAATTTCAAAGATAGGTTAAACTGTCACTTCACTTTTTTTGTTGGAAATTAAAATTCATAACATTCTACTCTATTTCACAGATTGTAGCTGGTACATCCGGGTACACTTACATTCCTCCCATTTGAAAAAATGATATTTAACGTTGTTTTTTTTTTTTTTTGTCTCGAAACTGGTTGGCAGCCGAAACTAGGACACCCGATATAATTTCAAAAATTAACCTGTTTTCTACTCAGGTTTTAGCCCTTCCTCATTACAAATGTCTGACCTAATGGAAAGGTTTTTCCAATTAATGCCCTGATCTCGAAACTGATGGCTCTGACTTCTTCGGAAAATGATCGACTCCGGATCCGATATTCTGCTTTTGAAATTAGAATTTTAGAACCCAAAAAAAGAAGAAGAAAACAGCCTTTATTATTATTATTATTATTATTATTATTATTCGACTATAAACGCACATGATTTACATGCAAACGGTCCATTCGCGGGCATAGGCCTCTCCTATCCTCCACCATTGGGACCTGTCCCGAGCTGAATTCCTCCATTGTATTCCCATCCGATTTCTAATTTCATGCCTCCACCTCGCCCTTGGGCGCCCTTTCTCTCTTTTGTTTTCATATAGGGTCCAATTAGTGACTCGCCGGTTCCATCTATTTTCTTTCATTTTTACCATGTGTCGAGCATACTTGAATTCTTCATTTTCGACCCTACATCTTCGCTTTGCGTTTTTGTTCTCATTTTGATGTTGCTGATTTTGTCACTATTTCTTATTCCCAGAATCCTTCTTTCCATTGCCCGTTATGTCCAAGATCAAATTGGAAATCTGATGAGACATACGCAATCAGCTACTCAAAGAATTCCAAGTTTGATAAAAGCTGGAATACCTTCTCACTTGAAATTCGAAAGTTGGCAGTAAGAGATCCTCATTCGCTCACGTACATCCAACTTCACGTGCCAAAAAAGTAGGTAAGGTTATCATCTGTTCAAGCCCCGTATATTTAACGTCACTGATCGACACTCTGTAGGAAAAATCACAAATTTTACCGTTGTCCGTTTGTATCCCTGATGAACGTTCATCAATGCCAAGCCACAAGAAGCTCTCTTTTCTACACTCTGAATCAAACAGATGCACCAAAACAAGGCAGGAGATAGCCTCAGCCGCAAATAGAACACAGACAGCAAGTCAGACTGACAAGGCAAACGAACAGTTGATACAGAAACGTAAACCGACGAAGCCAAGAGCTAAAAGTTCCCTCCAGTTCTCCACACGTAAGGTTTGCCTTTGTTTATCTATTTAACACCTGACGAGAGAAAAACTTTACCGAGGAACTAAGTCAAGAATCCGAGAGCTAACATCTCTCTCATTCCAACATTTCACATGTTTCTGGTTGTTGATGTCTCTTCTCTTATCTGAACTTGGCTTTCGCTACTTCTCTCTCCCAGCAAAACGGATCAAGAATGAAGATCAAGACCCAGAAACGCTCATAATCCCAGAGAGAAGATGGACAGAAATGTTCCCTCCAATCGATGTAAAAGCTGAGTGAAATTCTTATTGGTCTTCCAGAAAGATGAGGCATTTCCTCTCCGAAGAGTACACCGCTACATTTCATCAAGATATCTCTCGACGATGCTCCTTACCGAAACATAACATGCTCACGAAGTAGATGTTAAGCGTACATCCTCTGACGTTTTCGACTGGGATGTGATTC
Source organism: Acanthococcus lagerstroemiae (assembly GCA_031841125.1). Taxonomy (NCBI): domain Eukaryota; kingdom Metazoa; phylum Arthropoda; class Insecta; order Hemiptera; family Eriococcidae; genus Acanthococcus; species Acanthococcus lagerstroemiae. Next base: position 44,514,839 of record CM063110.1, read on the forward strand.
TTCCCAGTCACTCGCTTCGCATAATTATACACCGATAGCCTGAGTTTCCTTTCGAAGACAGGACAGGAAGAAGCGCGACCGGTGTCTAACCTACCTTGCCGTTTCCACATCGCACCAAGGTACCCATGAATGCGATGTTCTTCATTGAAGTGTGACCATTTGGTTTGAGCACCGGTTGGGTATCCTTTATCGACGGCTCCGTTTCTCCGGTAAAACTGCTTTCGTCGATAGTGAGGTCAATAGCCTGTAAATGATAAAGAGTACGCTCGTCATTACAGGCAAGTGTCATGTTAAAATTGTGATGCAGAATTAAGTGTTCTACTTCAGAGACTACTCAGTGGTTCGACGGGGGTTAACGGTGACAACAATCCGAGCTTTTTATTGGATTCTGAGGATTGGCATCAGATCGAGAAAAGGCCAATAGCTACGTTCTGGTAGGAAGGGGGGGGGCATCTCGAACGCAACCAGGTAAAAAATGTTTGGATGAAAATCATTCCTCTCTTAGTTTTCTACAAATCAGGTTCTACCACATTTCTACATACGAGAGGGGCGATAAGCTGGGAAACATTTATTTTTCTGCTGGTACACCGACGATAAAATTATAGTGCGGAAACGAAAAGTCTCATTGAAAAAAGAACTGAACCCAGAAATCAGGATAAGTTTTCTAAGAAAGACCAAATCGAACTATGTGAGCTAACAAATTAATCGAAAAACGAATCAAAAATGATATCAGGAAATACGATCAAGAATTAATTACAGAAATGCTTGTCGAAAGTGCTACTCTGACGAGAGGGAAGGGAGAGAAAGGGGAAAATACCCCGGATCCGGAATTTCAGAGAGTCCGATATTTCTAAAAGGCTTGAATTTCAACGCTTACAGCTACATCGTACTGTACATGCTCCTTACACCATGAAAGAAACCTCTTATCCCGTTGCTTAAAATTTTTCCCATCTGACCAAAGAACAAAATGAACTGGAAGGAGAAGGGGGCCCGTGGAAATTTCCCCAGGCCTTCTTTTCCTCTCTACGGGGCTGAGAAAGTGGCTCAAGCAGGAGGGTACGTAAAGCTCTGCAAAATGGACAAAATGTACTCCCGGCAATTACAACTACCGGGATACAACAATGAAATTATTTGGCAGAGAAGAAATGGTCAGGGAGGCTTCTGAATTCTCTAAGAAGCTGTACTTGAGCAAAGGGACCGAGACTGGCATTAGCAGTAAGGAGGGAGACCAGAGGAGTAAAAAGGAGGGATAGCCAGGGGGAAGGGCTGCCAGATATTCTAGACGACGACGTAGAGAAAGCTCTTGTCAAAGTGAAAAAGGGGAAGTATGGGGACCTGAAGAAATAGAAAATGAGATATTGAAGATCTTGGCTAGAGCTCTTGCACCCTTCATGGCCAGGTTGTTCACATGATTCGTTAGGACGGCATTTACTCCAAGGCAATGACGCGTACCGGAAATAATACTGTTACATAAAAAAAGGGGATAGGAGTCATCTGAATAATTATAGACCGATTAGCCTCTCCTCGAACATAAGCAAAATTTTTGGGAAATTAATAAGAAATAGAATACATGAAATTTTGGATGATACCAACCAAGGGAGCCGGCAGGGTTCAGGAGGAGATTTTCAACCCTTGACCACATTTTCGCATGAAACCAAATTCTGGAGAAAAGTAGGGAATTTAACATTCCTTTAGGACTCAGGTTCGTTGACTATAACACAGCATTCGACTCGGTACACCACTGGCAAGTGTGGGAAGCTTTGGCCAAACAGGGACAGGGTTGCCACTATTTTTCAGGATTGGTTTCCCTGACTTTTCCCGGTTTTCCAGGCCAACTTTTCCAATTTTCCCTGACTTTTTTACAGGATTCCGAGAAGTCCAGAGGGAGGAGAGTCACAGAAATTTTTTACAATACAGATTTAAAAAAAATCGCTATCGAAAAGAAGAAGGTCCAGATGTAATTTATGTAATATTTTTCAATATTATAGACTATTTCATTTGCGAATAGATTATCATTATTCTTATGTTATGATAAAAAAAGTTTTACTCTGATAAAATACAAACTCGTTTGTTATTTTCAGAAAAATTCCCTGACTTAAATGAAAATTTCCTGACTTTTCCCTGACTGACCAAATTCCCTGACTTTTCCCGGTTTTCCAGAAAGTGGCAACCCTGAGGGAGTAGGAAGAGACATAGTGGGGTTCTTGAAGGGTATGTACGAAAAAACAACTGCGTATGTACGTTTGGACAGAGCAAAAGAGACTTTTGGTATTAAAAAAGGAGTAAAACAAGGGGCCCACTCTCCTCGAATCTGTTTAATGCGGTACTGGAGGAGATTTTTAGAAAACTAAGTTGAGAAAACAGGGGGGTGAAAATGAATGGTCAGAAGCTGAACAATTTGCGTTTTGCCGACGATATAGTGCTATTGAGTAACGATCTCGATGAGTAAAGGGTTATGGTGAAGAAGCTTAGCATAGCAAGTGAGGAAGCGGGGTTGACAATGAATACCTCCAAGACTAAAATAATGACTAATATAAAAGGGGACAGAATTAAGGTCAGGCGGGAGGGAATAGAAATGGATAAAGAGTACAATTACCTTGGTCAAATTGTCACTGTAGAGGGTAGGGGAAACCTGAAGTTGAGGGAGAGGACGGTGAAGGCATGGAAAAACTTCTGGGCCCACAGGGCACTTCTTAAAGGGAACTCATCCAACAAAACAAAAGGTAAAATCCTGAAGCAATGTGTGACACCCACCCTCACCTATGGAGCCCAAACGTGGTCGTTAACAAAAGCTCAGAACGTAAGCAAGAGAATAACGTTTTATAAGATGTTACGGAGTGTCATGAAAATTAGGGTCAAAGACAAAATAAACTCGAGAAAATCGCAAACATCCCGGAGGCCATAGATATCGGATAGAAAATCAAAAAATGAAAGCTGAAGTACGTCGGGCACATGGCTAGGGTGGCGAGAAATAAGGAAAATTAGCTGAAGGGTGGCCATCCGGAGAAAGAAAGCGGAGGAGGGGGAGACTGCCGACAAGATGACGCGATGAATTTGTAAAATTATTTGAGATACTTTGGTGTAGAAATGGAAGGATAGGGGTGGTGGGGAAGGACGGTGGATGCCTATGCCCGAATGTGGGTGCATTCGGCGACGTGACACCCCCCCCTCACCGTACATTGAAAGGGTCACTGTATCGTACGAACAAAGGCTTGTAAATAAAATACGTTCGCCTCCATGCTGTACGTGAAAAAGAGAACCAATTAAATTCACTGAGATTATAGCAATGAGTCATTTTTGTGGACACATTATTTGTACCTAAGACATCCAGTGAATGGTACCCCCGCTCCCTTAATTATCACTGTCTCCAACCTACTGGATGGATGCTAGTTATCCAGTGCAGTAGTTTTTCAAGGCGTCAACTGAGATCGAAAAATAGAACTGGGGGTTTATTGAGGGAGTGAAAGGGAAAGACTTCTTTCAGTTTCGCACGGACGATTTCGAAGGATTTTTCACAAGAAGATTCTCGAATTGACTTTCCTTTGAGAAAAATACTCTCCTTTCGATTTTTTGACAAGACTTTCCATTAAAATGAAGGACCTTCGGAGGATTGGGAGACTCTTTTCAAAATAGGGGATTCATGGAGAACTTGGAAGATTTATGAACCGGTAGATACTCTGTTTTTGAAATTTTTGTTAAAAACCAATTTACGTGAAATTTAAACCTTGCTTTCAAACAAAGCAAGAAAAGGGACTCCGAATCGGTGTCAAGTACAGATCCGATGGTGCAAAATGCAAGCCCGGATATGCAGATTAAGCCTGTTTTTTCTTATTGATATTTAAAATGAGATACTAATGAAAATTATATTACAAACTTACTTCAAAAAGTCTTAAATCAGCGGGAACTCGATCGCCGACGTTCAAATACACGATGTCACCAGGAACTAAATTTTTGGCGAAAAACATTTCCAACTGGCCTTCTCTTAAACTGGAAAAGAAGAAATATAGAACAAATTAATAATATGTATCCTTCGCTGATACAAATAATAGTTTATACCATATATTGGCGTATCATATGGAGCAAAGGGGCGGCAATGGTGATTAAGTTCATACACATACCCGGGCAATCGTTTAAAATACTAAAATACTGCGCAAATGGAGGGGAAAGAGGGAACGAACCGAAATAATTCTCCGGAGGAAGGGAAGAGAGAGATTTTATGATTATTTCACCAACAAAACGCGAAGTTTGATAACAGCAAAAATGATGAAAAAAAGGGCAATGAAAGAAAAAAATTCTTTGCTATTCCAAATTTGCTGACCGATGCCTGGATTTCTCCAATTTTCTCTTTAAGCGACACATCAATGTTAAAATTTAATTCAGCGACCTAAAAAAAAACTTTGAAATGACACTCTTATTGTAGTCTATGAAAATTTTCCCATCTTCTCCTCCCTAATACTCCATATTTAAATTTTAAGTAATAAAACTATCGAAAATAAACTCAGCAAGCTTTGAAATCTTACAACAGATACCTCATTTTCGTTTTTCGGACTCCGAAAGCTCAAAAATTTCATTATTAAATGTGTACGTGCCCTAAAAAAGTCCCACTTTGTTGATATAAAGTTATGTGTGAATGGGAGGGGTGGGGTACGCGACCGTAACTTCAAAATGAGACCTGGATGAGCCTTTCGGCACCTCTTAAAGGTGGAATACAAATTTTGAGAAAATCAACTGTTTAATCGAAAAAACACAAAACCGAAATCGAGATTAATAACTGTTCGTCAAGTATGTTAATATAGATACTCGTATTCTGAAAGTAGAGGCAATTTGCTACAAAATAAGACCTTGATGAGGTTTCTAGCATGAAAATTGGCTGAAATACATACATCCTGGTAAAGATGGAATACAAAAAAAAAAAACACCATATTTTGAAAAAATTGATTTTTTACGCAAAGAAATGCGAGTACGGGGCTTCCCAGGATCGACAAAGCGGGACATTTTTTAAGGCACATAAACGAATTTTCTTCTACGACCTGCAAAACACAGAGAGTCACAATTCCCACGTGTGGTATCTAAAGATTGATGAAGAGGGTTAAAATCATTTCTATGGGTGGATGTAGACACAAGGGCACGGATTAGGGGAAAGTCGGCATTCTTTGAGTCCTCTGAAGTGAATAAGAGGGAATAAATATCACAAATTCTACATTTTCCCTCACAAGGTTTGTGTTAGTGCATGATTTCACTTGGTGGAGCGGAAGGCCATGCACGTATGCCCAACTGGCTTCCCAGACACTGTACCCATGGCCCCGGAAATTACCCTTTCGAGTACCGTGTCGGTGGTTAGAAAGAGGTGTTAATGTATGATAGTGTCAGAGATAATTTTGCACCCCCTTTACCAACATTTAAGAGAGGGCTGCAAAATACTTTAAAATTCGGTTTGATGTAGAATTCAACCAGAAACAATTTGTGCTATTTTTCTCATATCGTTGAAAGTTCTTAAGATTTTCAAGAAAAGCTGAAATTTCGATACATTTAGTCACCGGGGGAACAAGCTCCCCCGAATCACCGATCACTACTGATATATTGATTACAGGTCCAATCTAAAGAGATCTGCCAAAAAAAATCTGCTCAACTACCCTCTTCTTCTAATTTTCCTTGACAAAACGTGTCGCTACAGTCAATGGGTCAGACGAAAAATCGGTAAAAATTTAAAACTCAAATCCAACTTCTGTCATTGGTATAGGAAGTCAATATAAACACCGGAAACCATGACAGCCATCGGAGTGGGGCAGCTATTCAAAATGGCGCCCATTTAATGAGACAGATTGCATGTTACTCATTGATATTCGAGCATTGTTCAACATTTTTTTTACAATTCTTCAAGACTAGGTCAGGACTAATAAAAAATTCTTCATACTTGTTGAAAACCAGTAGATGATCATCAAGGCTTTTTCAAACCTTTTATTTAAGGATTCTATTGAAAACTCTTAGTGACTTTTCCAGACTTGATTAAGGCTCTTTAAGGTCCGATCATGCTCTTTGTTTAAAGCTTCTTCAAAACTCTAAAACTTCGACTCTTTCAGAATCCTCGAAAACTTGTTTAAGAGTTTCTAGACTAGCTGAAAACTCAATTCGACTCTTGAAACCTTTTCACACTTGTTTATGATTTCTTTGAAACTCTTTAAAAGACTCATCCAGCAAGCTCATTTGAAATTCTGTATGATGTTGCTATTTATCCAACATTTCTGATCTTGATTTTTTTTTTCTGAGAGTGGCAATTACCCTCATTGCTACGTGTATCTGCGAACGTGTGCAGATATGTACCTGCTACATCTACACATAAAATAGGTATATGGATACTGAAGGGGCAACCGAAAATGATTCTGAACAACCACGAAACTCTTGAATTCTTTTCGAGGTAAATTAGTATACCATTTTGCCCCGAATTTAAAAATGGCTTCAAAACTGCAACGACAAATTACCCCGACTAATCTGCCCAGGAGAATCGCGCATCAGAAGCCACGACTGCCAACGTCCGTCATCGGATTACGCCTCAAGAAGAAGCGCAAATAGCAGACTCAGAATAGGGAGAAAGGGTACAAAAGGGGCCTACTATCAAAATAATTTTCTTTCTCAAAAGGATTTATTTAAACTATAGTTGTACCTCCGAACAAATGGAGGCGGTCCTTACAAATAAACCAGGGAGCCCCAGCGACAGTTTGTAGGACTTCGTTCTGGAATCTCTGTATAACCTGACGATTGCCATCGGCCGTACAGCCCCAAAATCGGATACCATAGCACCACACTGGTTTCAAGATGACTTAGGTAGACTAAGCGTTCGTTGGCTAGCCTGAGACGAGAGTTACAGCCTTATGAGTCAGTACAGTTGGCGGAGAAGTAGATTTAGTTACGGTTTTTCTAAACGTCCTCCTTGCATCTGAGTCGCTTGTCGAGAAACACACCAAGGTACTTGGCCCGGTTTAGGCAGTCTGCGGCCCAAAAAAATTGAACATAGTGTAGATTGCGGCCCGAAGAAATTCAAACGTAGTGCATTTTTCAGTCCTCCAGGTTTATACAGCTTGATGTATACTTCGCCAACATAGGGGTGGAAATCTGGTGCCAGGTCCTATGTGAGTTTGTAAACGCAATCAGTGATATATATGACGTCATTGGAAATTGGTTCATAGGCCGCAAAGTCTTTTAAGAAGAAATTTTCCAACTAGTCCGGGTTCAAAAATCAAAGTATCTAAAATACGAGCCTTCTTCAGTAGCACTTCTGTAACTTTTCTGCGAGCCCAATGCCTGAATTTCCCGAAGGTGCTGCAACAGGTAGTCCAAGAACTGTTCCCCAAGCGCCCCTCGCTAACGGCGGCATCCGTCGAGGTGCGAGAGGATTTCCCTCTACTTAGTGTACGAGAGGTGAACAGCGCGATCGACGGGATCAGGACGCGGACATGATTCCCAACGTCGTCTGGGAAGTATTCCACCGAGCAGACCCGTCCCTCCTGACCAACGTATTCAATCGCGCGTTGCAGGAGACAACACTTCCGAGCAGATAGAAGACGGCGCGGTTGGCACTGATCAAGAAGCCAGGAAAGCCAGATGGCCAACCGTCCTCGTACTTTTACCTATTTGCCTGCTCGACACCGTCGGCAAGGTGTTTGAGCGTACCATCGTGGATAGGCTGGAGGAGTACTTTCGGAGGCAGAAGATGATTTCGAGCAGTTCGTACGGATTCAGAACTGACCGCTCAACTGCGGACGCCACGCTGAAGTTGAAGAGCCTGGCGCAGAAGGCGATCCGCGAGTGAGAGTTCTGCGCAGTGGTCAGCCTGGACATCAAGAACGCCTTCAACTCCATTTCGTATACGCCCATCATGGAGGCGTTGAAGTTCGAGCGGGTACCTGGTCACCTCGTGCTTATCATCAGGAGCTACTTTTTGACGGCCGTAGATAGAGATGGAGTCGACGGCCGGACCAGGCTGACCACTCAAATTTTCTCTGAAAAAGGTGATAAAAGTGACCAATTTTGTAGAAAAAGTGACCGAAAAGTGACCAAACAATCACCAAAATTCCCATATTTTCGACTAAAAATTATTCTCATTCAAACTTTATGTATTCTTCGGCTCTCATGTCTTGAAAAAAACATACATCACACGTTTTTCGTAGAATCACACACTCTACTCACGCACACTTGTCTTGTATACTTATATCACATATCAGATTGAAGAAACACTTTTTTCAGTTTTTCTCTCTCGATAAATTGATAATAGCACTACTGAACAGCTATTTTGCACAACGCATTTTGACAGGTGATTCTGAGGTACTTTTCAACGCTGAACACGATACTGCGATCCATTTTTCTCTATCACGTCACAATTCGGAGTTCTGAACGACTGTAATTCGTTTCCATTTTGTTTTTGCAGTGGAATAAGCGGAACCACTGACTGAATATCATCAGTGTTATCAGACCACTATAACAGAAAACAAACAGACGGAATACACACCACTACACAACCTCAACACACAACAATACGAATCAGTATGACCACATTCAGTTCCTAAACTTCTTTTTGAACACATTTAGTTGAATTTTTAATAGTTTTTGATCAGAAAAACTAGACGTGATAGAGAAAAACGGCCGACGGCACTGTATTCAGCGTTGAAAAGTACTCAAGAATCACCTCCTTAAATGCGTTGTGCCAGCAAAAAATTTCATTTTGTTCAGTAGTGTAGTTAAAATGAGCATTTTTTATATTTTTTTTAAAAGAAAATTTTTTAAAAAGTGACTTTTCTGATTAAAAAGTGACTTTCGTGACCAAATTTCAAAAAAGTGACCAGAGGTGACTTAAGGTGAAAAAAGTGACCGAGTGGTCAGCCTGCCGGAGCAATCACACGGGAGATGACCTGCGGCGTTCCTCAGGAATCAGTACTCGGACCTACCTTGTGGAACGTCGCCTTCAATGGGATGCTGAGGCTAGTACTACCACCAGGCGTTAAGCCCATCTGCTACGCTGACGACACGCTAGTGGTGTGCCAAGCCGAGTCAACAGCAGAGGTCACGCGACAAGTTAACCAGGCGTTAGAGCTGCTAACCCAGTGGATCGAGTTGGTAGGGCTGTGCTTAACGGCACAGAAGACGAGAGCGGGTTTGCTAACGACGCGACGCCAGTACAGCCCACTCCAAAAAGGGGTGGATATTGGGCTCTGTTCAGCCCTGAAGTACCTGGGGCTGTGGTTCGACGGGAAGTTGCAGTTCTGAGAGCACTTCCGACGGGCAGCTGAGAAGGCGGATCGAGCAGGTCAGCTGTCCCGTGTGATGTCGAACCTAGGGGGGCCGAGGGAGAAGCGGAGAAAGATGTACGTGAATGTCATCATGTCGGTCCTCCTATACGGGGCGCCAGTATTTGCCGACGCCATCAAGATTCCATACAGAAGAGCGGAGATGGAGAAGATCCAGCGAAAAGCTGCGATGAGGTGTGTCAGTGCGCACCGCACTGTTTCTTTGGAAGCAGTAGGCGGGTTAGCGCGTATACCGCCGATCGAACGCAAGGTCGGCAAACCAGCAGAGGTATACGGTGCGAAGAAGAAAGCGAAGACGAAATGGGAGACACTTCGGGTCAAGCAAGTCATCCAGCAGGACACGCTTTGGAAGTGGAAGGATGCGGTCGCCCATTCGTCCAATGGCGAGTTAACCCAAGCGCTAACACGCAACCTCGATGGATGGACAGGAAGAACTCACGGAAAGCTGAACTTCCACCTGACCCAAGTCCTGAGCGGCCACGGGTGCTTCGCCACGTACCTACATCGGATGTCGATAGCACCGAGCCCCGTGTGCACGCACTGTGATTGAGAGGCGAAGGACACACCTTGGCACACCCACTTATCGTGTGAAGCCTGGGAGCAGGAGAGGCGCGGGACGGCCACAACAGCAATCAATCCCGGCGGAAGAAGCGCCGAGAGCCGTTTCGCATCGGATAACCTCTGATTCCAGAGACGATGAAGAACGGAAGCAGTTGGAACAGGGTGTCGGCCTTCGTCTCAGCCATCACGAAGAAGAAGATGCACATAGAGTGGTCGAGGCAGAGGGCCGGTGATTTACCAAGCTCGGCCCACACCATCAAACAGGATAACTCTGTACTATCGTAGGAGAACTGCCGCCGCTGCGCTGTGGACCCCCCGGCAGGGCTCCTCCGTCGTCACCACCAGCCTGCGTCGCCATACGGACCAAGAAAAGGAGGTGAAGGGTGAGTAAAGAGGAAGCGCGTCCAGCTGTGAGGGACCTGAATTCCAGGAGAGAATGCTCAGGGAGCGCGGACCTCGTTCAGTAGGAAGCCCAATGATGGCTTAGGCAGGACCCACGCACCGGTTGCGGCACGGCGAAATAGGGGCTCGGGCCCGACCCCATTCCCAGGCCAGGGGTGCGGTGTCATAGGGGCCACTTTGGCATGCGTGCATCGCCATACGTCCTACCGCACACCAATGCCCGAATTTGACGTTGTCATTCCTGGTCAAAGTGAAAGCGACATCCTTGGAGAGTTGCGGTCGGCCACACTAGCTCAACAGCTGCGTGTACACTTTGTTCTGAATCGGGCCGTAATGTAAGCAGTGTACTTCGTTTTTTTAGGCCGCAATCTGCCACCCTTCGGCCGCAAGCTAGCGTACGCCACTTGGCTTAGTCTCGCCTAGAGATAATTTGTCGATTTATATTCTAGCAGGAATGCACCCATACTGACGAGGCTGAAGTCAACATGTACAGACCTTTGGTCATTGCTACTACTTTCCAGCGTTGAGCCCATTCCTCAAATGAATGTAGCGAGGATTGTAGCCCATCTATTGCATTAAGTGGGTGGCACTGGTTCACAGTATGGCTGTGTCGTTGGCGACTGTGGTTTTTCAGTGCTGACTGAGGCAGCGGCTGGTCGGTTAGCCGTGAACAGAAGGAAGAGAGTAGGGCCAAGAACGCTGCCCCGCAGTACCCCAGCTTTTATCTCGTACCAAATCGACTGTGCATGGCCGTATGCCACTTGGAAGCTACGTCTCTGTAGGGTTTGATCTCCAGAGCATTTCTCAACCTTCTTCGGCAAGCTTACCTCCTTCCTCGCTCCTCCTCAAACACAAGCCATGATAAAAGAAAGATCAAATTTCTCTCAATACTTCCGGCAGCCGGAAACTGTCAACTCTGTGTTCGGTTCGTACGAGCACCAAGAATACCCCAAGGTCTCCTAGACTTCGGCAAGCACAATATGTGAAAATTTTCGTGCACGTTAATCAACCCGACCATTTCGACACCGCAATTTCCTCAATAACTTCGCCGTCCGCGTCTTTTAACGAGCGCACACGGACACTCGATGTCCGACGACAATAAAATGGTCGCACGGGGACGACACAAACATGCGAGCACAGATAATGGGACGACAGATTAAGCGAGATATTTCTATAATATTACACCGTACCATGTTTACACATAAGTCTATACTCGACAATAGTGCACACTAGCAAGCGCTGCCCACTCACCATACGCTATATACTCACCAGTGACATGTGGGAGGAACTAATTTATTTAATTCTTCTAAGGATTTTTCAGATCTGTATTCTTGAATGAATGCGACTGTGACAACGATTAGAATTGCCTGCAAACAGAAAATACACACACACGGATACCGTGAATCAATTGGACAAACAACGCACACGAGATATTGTAAATTGAAGAACGAGCAAAAGTAGCTTTCTTGTTGAACTTTTGGATTCCCCACCGCGAGTGTTCGTTACTTCATTCGCTGAGTATATTATAGTCTTACTTGAGGGCACGAACGATACGCACGATCAGGTCATCAAGGTCGTAACCAGTCTTCTGTACGAGGCCAACCAAATTCGAGTGCCAAATGTCAGCAAAGGGAGAGATCGAATAGCCAGGAGCCAATATCCCTATTGGTGATCTAGGAGAGACCGAGTAGGAGTGACTAGTAGGCTATGTCCCTACTGGCGACCCACTGGTAACATCCCGGCGTGTCATGATGAGGAATTACAATCAACTGAACCGATTACTTGAGATTTAGTTTTTCGAAACCGGTCCACAGTCAAGTTCACGTTATTTGTCTTACTAGCATAGTCAGATTTTTTAAACAGGAGTTACGATTTGGGGAGATTTGCGTTCCATCTTCCATTTTCATAGAATAGTGATCAGTCAAATAGGGAATAACTGATAATATTCTAGACATATTGGTATACGGCTTTCACAAGCGGCTCAAGGAGAGTAGTGAAAATGACATCTTCCAATAAGAGCCTTTTAAAAGCCGCTCTTATTGGAAGATGTCATTTTCACTACTCTCCTTGAGCCGCTTGTAAAGAGGGGAGGGGATGTACGGTTCTAGTGAAAGTAGCACACGTTTCCCATTAGTTTCAAATCATTTGCATTAGAGATCTTCTGGGAGCTATGGCGTCCTACCCCCTCCCCTCCCATCCACTGAAAACAATACTTATGCAAGTAAAAGCATATTTAGCATTATTTTGATACTTGTCAGTCCCTCCATGAGCAGTATTCCAAGTCTGCAGTCTATGCTTATGTAACAAGGGCTGAATGATTTCAGAGTAGGTTTCTTCTGTATTTTATTTATATAAAAATAATTTTCCCCACTCCTTCAAATTTATAATAAAAACAAATACGAATCACGAAATAAATGAAACTAGTGATAGGTCACTAACAATGGGATGATTACAAAAGTCTCTTTTCAAAGTTCTATCAAATTTCTGAATGTTTGCAGTCTCCAACAGAAATTCTCGTTTCTATAAAATCCAATTTAGAATTTCACATAATCATCAGATTCCTCATTAATACGCGTTCAGAGGCCGAACAGACCTCATATCTCGCAATGAAATCAATGTTCGTCAAGATTCTGATAAAAATTCATACTTCAATTAGATTTATAATTTGATAAAAATTTATATTTATATCAAATTTTCGACAAAAATACACTTTTTATCAAGTCGAAAAACTTTACATTTCCGTCTAATTTTTGTAAGAAATTTATATTTTTATGTCATCTTCAATAAAAATTCAGATTTCTATCAAGTTTCTGGTCAAAGTCTATACCTCTACAAGAATCAATTTTTCAAGAAAAATTTACACTCCCACAAGAATAAATCCTCTAATAAACATTACACTTCTACAAGAATCAATCCTCTAGTAGAAGTTTTCACTTTCATAAAGCCGTATAGAAAATAAAACTTGTATAGAAATTTAGAACACTATCAAATCTAATGAAAAAATCAAATGTCGAAAGAAATAATTTACATTTTTATCAAACGTCTGATAGCAATTTATATTTCTATCAAATCATTGAAGAAATCTCATCTTTTCACGTTATCAAATTTTTAGTAGAAATTTCATTTCTAATTCACATTTTTGTTGGGAATTTAGATTTGCGTAAAGTGTGTTGGAAAGAAATTTGAGAATATTTTGACAGAAAATTCTCATTTCTGCCAAGTTTCTAATAAAAATTTAGACTGCTATCAAGTCTGATAAAAAATTCAAATCGCTGAAAGAAATTTAATATTTTGATAAAAATTTCTAGTTTAGTGAAATACCTATCTGGTGGCATATGATCTTACACAAATCTTCAATTAAAATTGATCGAGCTTTTGATAGGAAATTTGAACTTTTATCAAATTATCAAATAATGTACCAAGTATAATTAACTTTAAGATGTACCAAGATCATCGCCTATAGGCGATAAGTGTCTCGCTAAATATAAAATAAATAATTAAAAAAAATTAATAGAAATTAAATCAACGAAAGAAGTGTATGTTTTGATAAAATTTCACAATTCTGTTAACTTCTGATGAAAAAATTCCAGATTTCTAGCAAGTTTTTAATAAAAATTTATAAATTTTTGAGCATCAAAACCATAAAAAAACTTATTTCTATATCACATTTCTGATAGGAATTTAGGATTTCATCAAATATGATAAGAATCCAATCTTTGGAAAAAATTCACATTTTGATACGAACTGTCTATTTTTATGAAATATCTGATGTTGATAGAAACTGAGTAAGTTTCCAATAGGAATTCAGATATTCATGAAGTCTGAACAAAATCAAATTGTCAATAGAATTTACATTTTGATAACAATTATTATTTCTATCAACTGTTTAGTAAAAATTCATATTTTCATGATTATCCAGAGTTTTTAATAAATTCTTTATTTCCATAAGGTTTGATTAAAATTCAAATTTTTAGGAGGAATTACAGTTTTTCTTAAGAGCGACAGAAATCCAATCTCTCAATACAATTCTCATTCTTGATAAGAAATCACACTTCTATCAAATTTCCAACAACTAACATTTTTTCTACCAAACATTTGATAGAAATTCATAGTACTATCAAGTGTTTGGGGGTAACATATTCCTGCACACATCTAGTCACTTTCAGAAATCCTCATTTCAATAAAGTCTGATAAAATTTCATATGTATTTCTGGAAGGAATTAGGTTTTTTATCCAATCGCAATCCGACAGGAATCACATCCCTGATATAAATTCAGATTTCTACCAAATCTAAACTTTTTACAGAAATTCGATTTTTTATAAAAATTTAGATACTTTTTTTTTAATCAAGTCTGTAACTAACTTTCACATTTCTATCAATCTTTGATAAAAATTTACATTCTTATCAGGTTTCTCAGATAAATTCAAATTCTTATATTTACTAAAATTCACATTTCTATCCAGTTTCTGATAGAAACTCACATTTCTCGGACTGTGGAAGTTTGATACTTATCAAGTTGAACGGCAATCAAATTTCTAAAAAATTTAATATTCTCGTCAAGTCTTTGAAAGAAATGAAATGTCTATCAAATTTCTTACACAGAGTCACATTTCTAAAAAAATTTTGAGAGAACATCTTATGTTTATAAAGTCTGATGAATATTCAATTTTGGAAAGAAATTCACATTTTAATCAAGTTTTTATAGAAATTTCCACTTTTATCAAATCTGAGACAGAAATATGAAATCTCTGATGGAAATATGAAATATCTGACAGACATTCATACCTGTATCAAGTCTTTAATAGTCAGTAAAATTTCCGAGTGTGATATAATTTTATTTCTATCAAATTTTGAACAAGAGAGCATTCATATTATCTATCAAGTTTTTAACAGAAAATTACATTTTTGAGTCCGTGATAGAAAATTACATTTTTGCATCCCTGAGAGAAAATTACGTTTTTGAATCCCTGATAGATATTCATTTTTATCAAATCTCCAATAGGTATTTACATTTCTTTCAAGGATTCAACAGAATGTCACATTTTTGAGTCTCTTATAGAAATCAATTTTCAACAAATATCTGATAAAAATTCAAATGTTATCATGTTTCAGACACAAATTCATTTCTATCAAATCTCCAATACAAATTCATATTTTTCATTACGTTTCTGCTAAAAAATATTGCAATCAAATCTCAGATATCTATAAAGTATTTGATAGAATTTTACATTTTCTATCGAGTTTCTGATAGAAATTCACATTTTCATCAAGTCTCAGAAAATTCCACTTCTATCAAATATTTGATAAAAATTTACATTTTCATGAAATTTTTGATGGCAAAATTCACATTTAGGTTTCATATTTAAAGGAAATCGCACTATCAAGTTTTTAACAAAAATTGGCATTTTAGTTAATCCTTTGATCAAGTTACATTTCTACTTAAATTCAGGAAATAGACTTGGTAATCTTGATCCTACTAGTTTTTTAAAGTAGGTACAGTAGATCCAAAGTCGGGAACATGTTCTACATCTGTTAAGGATATACTAACGCGAGAGAAGTTTTTTATTTGTAGTAGATATAAAATACCAGTCCTGCATCACTTTACGTATGTCACGTTGCAGACCTAGATGGTTGAAGGGGAATGTTTATACACATTTCGCGCGAGATTTTGAGTATGTATGCGAGAAGTTGCACGATGTAATTATTTGCTGCGAATTTTCAACTATCGGGGATAAAAATTTAAAGTGGGGGAGGGGATGTATTAAACTATCGATCGGAGGTTGTTCTGAGTTTAATTCTCAAACGAATAGATGTTAAATATTTTATTATTATCATCAATATTTTTTGTTTATCCCGTTATGCTCTCCGATTTGCATGAGTGGAAAGCTTAGTAGCGGAGACAGTTGAAATTTAAATTATGATTACATCATCGATATTTTGATCCGATCGAGCATTAGATATTAAATATTTTATTAATATTATCAATATTTCCCATTTATCCCCGTTATGCTCTCCGATTTGTATGACTGGAAAGCGTAGTAGCGGAGACAGTTGAAATTTAAATTATGATTACATCATCGATATTTTGATCCGATCGAGCATTAGATATTAAATATTTTATTAATATTATCAATATTTCCCATTTATCCCCATTATGCTCTCCGATTTGTATGACTGGAACGCTTAGTAGCGGAGACAGCCGGGATTTAAATTCCGGGCTTTGAGCTCAGCATACAGCGGTGGATATACGATCGAATTTCACTTCTAGATAAATTATTTTGCTAATAGGATAGTCGATAAAAGTACCGTTTGATTTAGGCTTTCATTCCCATTGTCAGCGGATTTTTACTCGAAATACAAAAATACCTACTCGCCACTCTTCTGAAAAAATATGGATTCAGTTCCAATTGCTTATAGGGTTTGCTTCTATGCTCTCACTCGCGAAATATACCGTTACTTTTGCAGCGACATTTCGCTTCAAAAATTCCAAGAAATCGCATTCCGATCTCGTTCGACGCGCGAGCAATGGTAATTACTCCCGCAATAAACCACTTCACTCCTAGTCAGAGTATTTTTTGGTATCGAGGGTTGTTTTATATTATCGACAGTATCTCACACGTGAAATATACCGTTACTTTTGCTGCGACATTCCGCTTCAAAAATTCCAAGAAATCGCATTCCGATCTCGTTCGACGCGCAAGCAATGGTAATTACTCCCACAATAAACCAGTTCACTCCTAGCCAGAGCATTTTTGCTAATGAGGGTTGCTTCTAGGTTCTCTCTCATATATGAAATACATATACCAATATAGCGTCAACATTCCTCAAGTCCCGTTATTCGCAAACCCCACTGTCAATAGCTAGTTAGCATGTTGGAATATCGTCTCCTGGAGAAAATCATCGTTGGCAAAATGATGAGTATATTTCATCCCCTCCAATTTTTCGACCATTGCAAGACCAAAGCAGAGTGAATATAATATTGAAACTGCAACTGCAATTTCATTCCACGTTTTGCATCGCCTACGATACGACTTGATATTTTTGCTGTTGCTCCTACATTTCGTTCTCGAATCTATCAAAGGATTTTAGCTGCTTTTCGCGGTCGAATTTTCTCGCTCGAGTATAATAATTTTCGCATTTTTCAATTTTAATTTCAATTTTAACTTAATAAGACATTTTGCGTTTTATCTTTGTTGAAAAGACGATTTGCTATACTTTTTCGATTTTATTTAAAAATTTTTGCTTCTCTCGCTGCGCGTGATTTTTCCGCTGTCTTTCTTCCGAGTTTACGCAGACATCTGATTCTAGTAAGTATTTCAATCTTTTATCATCGCCTCAGTTTATTCGCAAGTGAATTTACATAATTTTCCTTTGATTATTCATCATATTATGTGTGTTCGTATATGCAGAATATTAACGCGAAATTTATTTTCTGCTCAATAGAAATGGCATCTAATAGTAATAATCTTGCCGGATCAAGCGCTGCCGCCTCTCCCTCTGGCTCCGATCGAGGTTCCACCACCCCCATGGCGGGTCCTAGCGGAGTTTTCAATCCAACTCGCCTATCGATCTCTGTGAGTATTTTTTCATCATCAGTTACATTTTCGATTATTTATCGGCTTATTAATATATTATTTATTCGTGAATATTTTCAGACTAATTCTATTCGATCGAGTGTCGCGGCTCCCGGCCGAGCTACTCCCACCATCACCTCAGTTCGCGAATCTGAGTCAAATGCGAGTCTCCCTCCAAATGTGGTAAGAATTTTTCGCATTTATCTAGTTTTCTTGAAATTCATCTAATTGATTGATTGATTGCATATTACCTATGGAAATTTTGAATCGTATTCTAAATTTAATTATTTTTCAGGTTGATCGCCGTATCACGTCCGAGGGTAGAGACATCAATGACGAAAGAATTTCCTGTCTGATTTGTGGTACCAGTCATAAGAGGACATTTTGGTATCGTCACATCCTATCGCAGGAACACAAAAACGCAGTTTACCGCAGCGAAGCTGAAAATACCAGTACTCGCGGTATTATCATCCAGCAGACTCCTGGTAGGATGATGTATGATATTTTGTTTAAAGCCGACCGCGATAACGAAAATATCAAGTTCATTCAGCCCGAGCTGAGCTCGATAGACGAAGCATCGCTCCAGCAGACGCATGCGGTAGCCTTGGAAACCATAGAAAATTTTTTCGGGCATTTCTACGAGGGGATTTTGTATAGGTTAACCGAGGGGCTAGCTATACATAATGCCTTAAAGGTGCACAGTTCGCTAAGCCTATCGTTACAAAAATTTGCTGTTGGTGACGAAATTTTACATGAAAATGTCTCTTTACGCACATCAGCAGAAGAAGTATTTGTAGCGACAGATTTGGAGGAGTGGACAACTCTTTTAATTGCTCAGCTAATGGTGAAATACGAGGAATGTTCTCATCGTGGTTCCAACTGGACTTTATTAAAAGTCAACGATTTTGAATTGCATATTTCGAAATACAGTCCATTACGCGCTTCGTCTTATATTCCCCTTCCAACCGAAATAGTACAGAAAAAAGCTGTAATTAATGTTAAAAATTCTAGCGACGAACTGTGTTTCAAATATGCGATTTTAAGTAAAATTGCATATGAAAAAATACCTAAAGTTATTAATCTAAATCGCGCTAGTCTTTATTGGAAACCCGAATATAAAAATTTATTTAATTTTAATGATATCAGGTTTCCAACACCTTTATCCGATATAAGCATTTTCGAACGTAACAACGCCGCGTCTATTAATGTTTATGGATTAAGTAAGGAGGAAAGTAAACAATTTTTTGTTTACCCAATCCGAATTTCGAAAAATTACGTGGCTGGTAACCATTTTGATTTGTTGTATGTCCAAGATGAATCGTCCTTGACTCGCGAGGATGAATCTGTCAGAGGGCACTACTGTCTCATCACAAATTTGAGTCGTCTGATCAACTCGCAGAATAATAGGGAAGGTCATGCTCTCCATATATGCCACCGGTGTTTAGTATCTTTTAACAGTAAAGAGGCTCTAACTGAACACGGACTCATCTGCAATAAATTAGATGCGGTCCATTCGGTGATGCCTACAGGGGAAAAGGCCGTGCAGGTATTTAAGAATTATCAATTTAAGCAACGTGTTCCTTATGTAATTTACGCTGATTTCGAATGCGCTCTCGTTCCGCAATCAATTCCTACTCGTGAATTGAATGCTGAGAGTAGTTCGTACACAGATAAGACGCAAAAGCATGAGGCCACCTCGTATTGTTATTATATTGTAACAAGCAACAAGAATGATCCGAGTGAGTATCAACCTCAGTTGTATCGAGGGCCGAACGCAGTGCGACATTTCTGGCGGAGCCTGCGGGCTGATTTAGAGAAAATCAGTACGATATATAGGAAAATTGTACCTATGAATCTTACTCCGGAGGACTTGCTCTATCTTAATCAGAATATGAGCTGTCATATATGTGGTGCGGAAGCTCCCACCCCTGCGTTAAATGGCTTTGTTATCGATCATTGCCATTTAACGGGGAAAGTGAGGGGTTATGCGTGTAATAGTTGTAATCTTAATTATAAGTTGCCGTCATTTGTACCTATTATATTTCACAATGGGTCAAACTACGACTTTAAATTATTAATTAAAGATGTTTTTTCTGAAATTAACCCAAATGCTGACGATGAGATTGTTGACGGACGAACGAAATCTGCTCGAAGCGGTAGTGCTGGCAGAAGGAGAGCAAAGAGAGCGAGGAACAGCTTCGTATTAGACGAGGCTGAAGACAGTGACTCAGACAAAGACATGGAGGAGGGAGACATAGACGAAGATGAACTCGACAAAGATGATGAGGATTTGGAAGAGACGACGACTGCTGACAGAGCTAACCGTGGAAAGACCTCGAATGATATAAAGGTCATTGCTCAAAATGCGGAGAATTTTATATCATTCGAGGTTAAAGTCACGCGAAATTTATCCGCGAGATTTATCGACAGTTTTCGATTCATGTCGTCGGGTCTCAGCACGTTGGTGGGTAATTTAAACGTGGAGCAATTAACTCATGTCTCCAAATTTTATCAGGGACAGCAATTTGAGCTATTGACTCGTAAAGGTGTATTCCCATATGAATACATCGATAGTCAAGAGCGCTACAGTGAAAACTCTCTCCCGCCAAAGGAAGCGTTTTATAGCTCCTTGAGCGGTGAGGGGATATCCGGCGAAGACTATAATCACGCTCAGCTGGTATACAATGCGTTTAATTGTAATACTCTCGGTGAATATAGTGACATTTACCTCGAGACGGACGTATTATTATTAGCCGATGTATTTGAGAATTTCAGAGACTTTTGCTTAGAGGCATATCAGTTAGATGCTGCGTGGTGCTACTCAGCTCCGGGGCTTTCTTGGAATGCGATGCTAAAGACTACTGGCACTCGCTTGGAGCTGCTAGAAGACATTAGCATGTATCAATTTTTCGAAGCTTCAGTGAGAGGTGGCTATGCTGCATCATCTCTCAGATATGCCAAGGCTAATGTCCCGCAAATGAGCGATTTTAATCCGGATGAGCCTCTAAATTCGCTATTCTATATCGATGCTAATAACTTATACGGATATGCAATGTGCGAACCCCTCCCATTGCGAGATTTCCGATGGCTCGAACAGCATGAAATCAACTCGCTGGATGTTTCATCAATTCCAGAAGACGGCTCAATTGGCTATGTTTTAGAAGTTGATTTGGAATATCCAGCTGAGATACATGATGCTCATGCAGACCTTCCGTTTTGCCCTGATAAATTAAGAACTTGTAATAATAAGAATACCCCGCCTAAGTTGATTGCGACATTACACGATAAGAATAGATATATTATTCATTATCGGTATCTACAGTCTGCACTAAAGCACGGCCTTAAACTGAAAAAGATACACCGAGGGGTTAGATTTCATCAGGAACCCTGGATGTTGCCATACATCCTTCTCAATAATGAAAGAAGGAAAATGGCGACTTCAGAGTTCCAGAAAGATCTCTTTAAATTACTAAATAACTGTATATTTGGAAAATTCCTGGAAAGCATCCGCCGTAGACGCAATTTTATCCTCACAAACCGCCTCCCCACCATCCTGAAGAATATCCGCCTACCAACCTTCAAACGTCGTCATATCCTCAATGAAGAAACCAATCTCGTTCTCATTGAAAGAGCTCGCACCAAAATTCTCTTTGATCGGTTTGTCCAAGCTGGTGGAGCAATTCTAGACATTTCCAAAATGCACATGTACGACTTCCATTACAAAACTATGAAATCAACAATATTCCCAGATTCCAATATTTCTCTTGCGTATACGGATACAGATTCCTTCATTTACCAAATTCCGATCCAATCTTCCCTGAACGATCATTTGTTTACATTTAAAAATTATTTTGACTTTTCCGAATATCCACCTTCTCATCCTCTCTTTGATCCAACGAATAAAAAGGTCTTAGGTAAATTTAAAGATGAACTCAAAGGTGGTATTATGAGCGAGTTCTGCGGGTTGAAAGCGAAAATGTAAGCGTTTAAAAGTACCAGCCACGAGGTAAAAAAAGCCAAGGGAGTGAAGAAAAATATTATTAAGCAAACGTTAAATTTTAATTCTTATTTTAATTGTTTGAAAAATCGCGATCGCATCTATCGAACCATGACGAGCATACGGAGTTTTGGTCAGCAATTGTTTACGATTCGCCAAAACAAGGTTGCTCTATCGATGCTAGATGATAAACGATACATCTTGCCAGACGGTGTGCATACACTCCCCTGGGGTCATTATAGCATTCCTCTGGAGGATGATATTATTTACCAAAGCAATTCGGATTCGATAGAGACGGTTGACGGTGAAGAGGAAGAAGAACACGTTTAATTTTTTTTTTTTTTTAAGCTTGTATGTGTGTGTGTGTATTTGTGTATATATATTTTTTTGTAATTTAAGTGTAATTATCGAGAGTGGGGATGAGTTAGCTCTCTCATCGAGATTCAAATATTTTATAATTTAATGCGCTAGTCTCAGTTTGTTCAAATTATTCGAAGCGGCAAGTACCTAGTTTTATGCTTAAGATGGCAAATTCTGAATTAATTTTATCAAAAATGTACAGTTTAGAATGCGTTTCATTATCTTCCGAAATTGGAATGAATCCTTCGAGCAAGGAATATAATATTCAAGTGAAACTTTGCAATCCGGTAAATAGCATTTTAATGAATGTCAACGATTTTGTTCGAGTTTCGAGCTACATTTTATCGCTGAAAAGTAATGATCAGAAATCTAAAGAGAGTGATGAAGAGGAAAAAGCCATCTCCGTCAATGTCGCTTCTGATATAGGTGATAATTTCATTCATCTCGAAATTGAAGAATATAACCTCGTATATTCTCCCAACGATGGTGATAAACTTCAATTTTATTCGAAAATTAATTTCATGTTATGTCCACCCGTTTTTCAAGTGGAGCTGAATAATTATGTACAATTTATAGCGCGATTTAACATTGCCATAACTTATTATATTATGTTTTTGGAAAAATATCGGAGTTACGCGAGCCTTGTACATGAACGCATAATAACATTTTACACAAAATGGTTAAATAACGAGGAAAATTCATTGAAATTTGATTTCGATTTTTTAGCAGATAATATTTTAACTTTGGAAAGTGCGAGTTTACCGAGAATTAAACATCCCCACCTTGTCTGTGATTATACACGTCTAGATTATAATGTATGCTATCTGATAGACTCTGAAATACGTTTAAAATCTGTTTTCCCTATTTATATGCAAATTTTACTTTCAGATATTGTTGATGATGATTAATATACCAATCTATGTAAATTTTATTTGTTGTATGTATTTGTATATGTTCAGGTATTCATGTATCAATGTATATCAATAGCACCAGCATCATGAATGAAATTTTGCATGTACATAAAAAATTAATAAATGTATTTAAAAATATTACATGTTTTACAATCTTTTCACAATGCTCGAAAGAGGAGAATACTGTACAATCTTATCGTGAAGTATTAAACAATGACATAGAGTATTTGCAGGAACAGGCACAGCAGTTTCAATTTCTACGCGAATATCCACAGTCCCTGTCTTGATGCTATCATTTTGAAAATTACAGTCCAAGACTACTATAAAATTATCTTCTAAAAATTTTTTCCTAGTTAATACGGGACAATAATTTTGTCGATGATAGTACGAGTACTGGAAATCTGAATACATTCTGTACAAAAAAGATATGTCTTTTTTGTTGACATCTAAATTTAGGTTTATGTTTGGATAGTATTCGTTATTTAAAAATAGTTTCACATCTCTGAGGCGAAGATTATCAAACTTGTCCATTTGTTTTTTCAACTGGTTCTTCCTATCGGTGAGAAAGGCTAGAAGCACATATCTAGGCTTCTCCAGCTGTGTGGTCGTCATGACTGTCCAATTATTTCGAGTTGTCATAGATAATGAAGGATTTTCAATCAGCTCCCAACTTCTGAACGGCATCAAAATCGAAGTATCTTTTTCAACTAGGCTCAGCAGGGCAATACGCGAGACATCACTGGCTGTGATATATGGAACCAGCCAATTAATATCCTGGATCTGAACTGAAGGCATATCATTGTCAACTGATGAAAATAATGCGTTTGTGTCGTTGTTTGAACGCTGAAGGATGAGCTCCTGTTTCATCGAAATTATTACGCAATTGTAATCCTCCATAAATCCGAGCAAATTTCTCAGAGGAATGCACACGCTAAATTCACCGTCATCAGTCAAAATTTCATCGGCATTCAAGTTTGCAAAACCAGAATTTGAGGAATAAAGGTACTCGTCTACAGTCATAGACGCCAAGCCTTTAAGTAGAGTAGCAGGTCCCAAGTTTCTTGTCTTATCCACTTCCACATTATTCAGGCTGTAGCTTATGCAATCAAATAGATAGGCGATGCCGTTTCTAATAAATCGCGCATCTGATTCAGCTGCACGAACTAGTTTGCCTCGGATCTGAAGAAAACTTCGACTAGGTAAAGTGTACACGTCATTTTGATGAATCTGAATGCGAATCTCATCATTGAAGCCGTATCTAGTCGAGGCCAAAGGCTGATGTCTCTGATAGGCAAATTTGGATATTAAATTTTCAAATTTGATGTCTTTCCCCACACTCAAAATTTGCATAGCATTCATGATTGGTTGATTTTTGAAAATCTCTCTCTTTCTGAACAAACAGGGTGAAACTGTTAATTTTTTCGCACTCTATAGCCCAATGATTGAAGAATTAAGCGACTTTTGCGTGTTAACTGCGGTCTCGTAGATTTGCAAGTGTGGGCTCTACTCACATTGTCACGACATTTATATTTTTTCTTCTTCTTCTTATTCTTTTTCTTCGATAATTGCGAGTTAGAACAAAAATTTGCTAATAAATCAAAACCACCACCACCACCACTACTTCCTCCGTTTCCAGAATCGTAAACAAAACCCATATCAGCGAATTTTTCTCAGAGATAGTTGAATTACCAACTGTTCACCCCTAAAATTTACCAATTTACCGTCCTGATCGATTAGTCGCAAGGTGATATTACTTATTCGCTTGGTACTCACAGGTAAAAAGAGAATATTTGTCGGATGCAAGCTTATTTTATAACCCGGAGACACGTCATATGGGCTAAATGAAAATAATGTATGAGAGGGTTGGCCGTTTATGTACGAACCGTTGACAATATTACATTCTACATTGATGACATTTACAGATGAGATTTTAACCTCAGAATTTGAAGCGGTCAACTCATTTTCGCGAATTATTACATCTTGAAATCCTAAAATATTGCCAATGTGAGGACGTTGTTTTTGAAACGCAATTTGAAAAGATGCCGTAATTTCCACCTTTTGAGTATTGACATTGGCTTTCAATGAAAATTTAAAGTTTTCTTTCTGAAACCGATCTTGAAAGTATAGTTTATGAGCTTCATATGCCAAATCAAACAAAACTTTTTCCAGCGCTTCAATTTCATAGGCTCCTTCTTCTATCGATTCGGACCATGGCACATAATATGGCGCACCGCCACCACCACCGCTTTGATCTATCAAGTAAAAGATGAATAAATTGTTTTTGCCGCGTATCACATTTGGAATTGAGTTATATGTGCTCAGATGATAAAGACCCAGTACATAGACGCCATCTTCCTCTAATTCGATGGGGGGAAAGTATTCCTGCGATAAATTGCTGTTATAGCTAGTGAGAGTAAATAAACGATCCATTTCAAGTCTTAATCAACACAACTTGCGAACGCAAATAATCAACGAGTCAACGGGATGAACCTTTTATTTGGAAATAAGCGAGGAAAAAACTCTAATATTTACATCTTAAAATTAATTGATTAAAAATTACACATAAAATCTATTTCATCCTCTGGTTTTTCAAACAACTCTCGCAGCCACGACTTGAATTTCAACGCCTGTTCCAAAGAGCAAACGCCCCTCTCACCATAATCCCGCGAATGTGTTTTATAATGACAAGTAACATTTTCCGCAATGTCCGGTAAACTCGAGGCTTTCGGACACTCGAGGAGATCCAGATCGATAACATGTTTGCTAGTAATCTTTCTGAGAAACGCAGCACGTTCAGATCCCTTAATGTACAAAATGCTCGAATTTCTGACAGCATCTCGAATAATTGGAAAGATGTCTCCATAATCGATATTTCCATGAGTCCAATTAATCTTGTGATAAAATTTTTCCAGATACAGCATACGTCTCTGCTCCTTATCACTTAGAAAGTTGACGTCAAAGGGAGGTAGCACTAAATAATGCAGAATCTTATCCTCGTACAAATCGACTATTGTTATCTCTTTTATGATATAGGAACCATCGTCGGAATTAAATCCTTGAAAATCAAAAATTTGTTTGCCACTCATTTTCAACTCGAGAATGTGACGAGATGTATGCTAAAAGACAACTGAATTTCGACTGCTAGTAACTCGCCCACTACCTCTCTTTTATAATAATAATAATAATATTAATAAAATTTGCGGGATAACAACCAATCAGATTTTAAGATCTTTTTTAAGCTCCCATGTATTCTCGCTAGGAGGAAAGCCATACCACTTGACTAGGCATTTATCTCCTTTGCTTCTAATAATCTTTTCGACTAAATAAACATCTCGATGCCGAGTTTTTTGAAGTTCTTCATTATAGAATCCACCCTGTATTTTATTTCCCTTAAAATCTTTCAAGAAATATGTGACCGGAGTTGTAGGGAGAATCTTAACAACCTCGAATATTTCAGATGACCAGTTTGGGGTATAGCCCTTCTCAAAATTTGCTTTCAAGCGGCTTATCCTTACGCTGTCACCAATATTGAACCGGACTTTTCCGCGTGAACGTGTGTTTTTAATCGTCGCATGCCTATCTAATAAATATTTTTCGTCGGCGTGAGTTACATCCGCCGGTTTCATAGCAATTGTTCTATGTTTTGAGTGGTTATATTCTGATAGCAAGTCATCTAAAATCCCAATCCATTTATAAGATCCGGTTGCAGTAAATTTTTTCCACATTTTCTCTTTTAAAGTGCGATTGAATCTTTCCACAATACTAGCTTTCATATTCCCGTGTGTAGAGTATAATTGCACCCCATATGTCTTTAGCATATTTTGAAATTTACTATTGTAAAATTCCTTTCCTCGATCAGTCTGAAGATATCTAGGGGGCTTCAAAATTTGACCTTGCGATGAATCAAATATCTCCTTCATAGCATTTGTAACACTTTCTGCCGACTTGTCTTTTAACGCCTTAGCCCATGCGAATTTTGAAAAAACGTCAATGACGGTGAGTAGATAGCGATTTTTCGAATTTTGTTTCGCATAAGGCTGCATTTCAACTAAATCAGCTTGAAATAAATCCTTGAAACCTTTAACAGTTGTAGGTCGTCGAGAATAATTCCTCCGGGCAGGGCGATGCAGTTCGGATGCAACTTGTTCAAGCAGTAATGCACTCATATTTTATTAATAAATATATTTATCTTGACGCAATTCAGACTCAATGCTGATAATTTCGTTTTCTAAATTATCATTTCCTGCTGCCCGAGATGCGTGTAAAAGATATAATCTTTGGATTAGCTCTTCAGGTGAGTTCCAATAAACATATGATGAAGAATCAGCCGAGGAAGGTCTTTTTATCAATTTCATTTGCAAGCCCCGTCCAATTTCAGAATTAGTCGATGTTGATGCTGCTGCTGCTGCCATGGTGTCTCCATTTCCTGGAGAAAAAGTAGCTGGCATAGGTGACGACGGTGATGATGAAAACAGGCTGCGTCTCGCGCCCCTTGTTGTCGATTTTAGCAATTGATTTAATAAATTCCTGTCGGTGTCTAAATTTTTTAAAAGTCGTTGCGATTCTGGACTGTTTAAGAAATCATTGTCTTTCTCCGCCGTTGCTGCAGTTGTTGTTGTTGTTATTGTCTCCCCAACATCTTGAAATAGGCTTTTAATCAGCTTTGACTTTGAACCACGACATGATTTAATTTGTCCATCGGCTTTGCGCAAATGGGCGTCAGTAGCAATCAGCATTTTTTTATAAGCTGAAACATCTTGATCGCTATAATTTCGAGGTATTTTCTTCGTTAGTAGAGATATCAGACCTCTGGTGACGTTGCATTCTTCACCCAACACTTTGATTTTACCCTTGGAAATCTCAACTTGATGTCCACCCAGAGTAAACGTCCCATCGTGGTTAGGTTTTAGACCGAAATTTGAATCTTCACAGCCGGAAATTGAAATTGGTTCGGCGAGTAGATCTTTCTCCCTCATGCTCAGCTCATTGGAATTTGAAACTGGCGATGTGTCCTTCTGCGAGGCAATGTTTAACAATGGTTGAAACTTTCGCTTCATTTGCAATTGATAATCTTGCTCCCCGTGACGTAATTTATCGAATTTTTGTCGGATAGCTTCCGCTAAGGAAACTAGTCGGGCTTTATCATTAATTTCCTTCGAAGCCATATTTGCGAATGAGGGAGATTCTAATTAATCTATAATTATATACTCGTCAAAGCCGATGCGATAACGACCATCGTTCAAATCCTTTGACTTATCAATGACAATAGGCGAATAGTTTGAAACACGCCAGCAGTGTTGACATATCTCGCAAAATTGATTAAAAGTCATATCCGTGTTTACATGATCGTGGTAAATATGTTTTAAATTGGTAAAATCCTGTTTGAATAAAATTAGCAGATTAGCATTGTCACGAATTAGCTGCTTCGGGATCCTCGAGTATGTTTGAGTTAGATAAAAGGAATCTATGTTTTTATGTCTGCCCATGCAGAAATATGCTCGAATTTGACTCTGATCTTCGCAGATCACGTCGTCGAAGATAAAAATTGAGTTTATTCTCGCATCTTCGGGTGCAATTACGCTTTCATTGTTTTCAAATGGAAAGTAACCAACTTGTGGTACCAGTTCTAAGACGCGCTCGAGTTCCACATACTTTGGTTGGTAACGAGACTTTGAATACAGGTAAATGTTTTGAAAAGCCAGTCCATTTGGATTATAAAGTAAATTCATGAGCAAATTTGTTTTCCCACAGCTACTGGGCCCGCATATAATCCCACGTATGTTATTTGCTAGTAAAACACCATGTCTTTGTGGTAGATCTGCATCTGTTTTACAATTTATTTCAACCACAGGCAAAGTCACCGACTGTTTCACAGTCTTCATTTCAGGAGAGAGCAGTAGACAAGAGAAAATATGTTATCACCAGCCTCAACAGTATAGTTGTGAGAATTATGCTCGAGAGTTGAAAATATATACCTATCTCTCAAAGAACATATGCATATAAGACGAACTAATTTAGCAAAAATTTTCATTCTTAGCTAAAATGCCATTGAGTTATGACGTTGTTGGAGGAGGATTATTTAACAAATTTCTAAATTTAAAGTTCATGCCTGAGCTGCATGTTCCTTCGTATCAGTACTTGGGTCCATTTACTAAGTTGGAAAAACGTTTAAAACGATCTGATCCTGGAATAAACCCTTTAGACCAGGCTGCGAAACAACACGATATATACTACGCCGAGCATACAGATAGTTCTTCGCGCCATTTAGCCGACAAACAGCTGGAAAATAAAGCTTGGGAGAGAGTGACGGCTTCAGACTCTTCAATTCCTGAAAAAATTGCCGCATATTTAACTACTAACGCGATGAAGGTTAAACGCAAGCTTGGTATGGGTTTGAGAAGGAGGATGAAACCTAAAACCAGTGCAAAGAAGAAGAAAAAGCAACCGACTGGTCGAGGACTGACCTTTGGATCACTCGTGAAGACAGCGAAAAAATCATTAAAAAAATCTCGTCTTAGAAATTTAAATGATGATTCAAATTTACAGCATGCAGTTCGGACCGCCTTAAAAGCTATTGGCTCTCGCAAGGGCGCGATACGTGGATTGAAAAAGAAAGATGGCGGTCGAATCATTCCAATACCCAAAGTCGGAGGAGTTTTACCGTTAATTCCGATTCTTGCTGGAATTTCAAAGATGGGAGCTTTAGCAGGAGGTGCAATGTCTATAGTTAATGCGGTTAAAGACATAATCAATCTTAGGAAAAATTCTAACACGAACTCAGACAGTAGAAAAATTGGAGAAGGATTATTTTTAACTCCGTACCGAAAGGGTTATGGGTTATATCTCGGTCCCATGACTCCCTCTCCAAAAAACTGAATGATTTTGCGAAACTATTTCCTTGGAACCAGCCATTAAGCGATAGAGACATTATCGGTGTAATTTCAAAAACTCATTTATCGGCGATATTTCAAGGAGTATTTTCGCGTGATGAAATCTTAACTCGCAAAGTCCCACCCTTAACGTTTGAGGCTGGAATTTTGAACCTCGATGTTAAAAGCGGGGTAGGATCTCACTGGATCACTTATTATAAGATTAATGACATTGTTCATTATTTCGATAGCTATGGAAATCTCAGGCCACCGAAAGATTTTGTCAAATTTTTTGGAAAATCGCAGATTTATTATAATTATCAGAGAGAGCAGAATTTTAACACTGTAATATGTGGTCAGCTATGTCTTTGCTACCTATTCAAAGAATGTCACGTCTAATTCTATCATATTCCAAATAAATTATTAATGAAGAAGAAATACGTTTCAATTTATTCATTTTTTCCAGTAGAGTTGGTCATTGTATAATAATAACAGCGAAATTCTCCCATTTTAATCACTCGCGTTAATTTGCAATCATCGAGCAGTCTATATTTTTCGAGTTGAGATTTATCTACCTATCTACCAATAACTATATACCTATCATGGAAATTGACAAGTTTGGACGTTCTCGTGTTTCATCAGCATCCGCGTCCTTAAGCACTAACCATGAAAATATTCATGTAAATTCAGAAATTCGCAGTCTTCGGTGTAAAATTGAAGAATCTCATTTAGATATGTTGAAAATTGAAGTTGTAGATGTCAGTAGAGCGGATATTCGCATTAGAAATATAATTACCGATGAAACATCTGATGGAAAAGATGCTGTTAATGTTCAGTTTGTTAAATCTGCGCTAAATGCCATGGAGAAAAAATTTCACGAATTGCTTGTAATAAAGATACAGCCCTTGATAAACTCTTTTCAAGCTGAAAAAACGAAGATGGAGAATGAGATGAAAAGACTTCAAAATAGCAGTAACGTTACTCCATTTGAGACAACTCCTACTACTACTACTACTACTACTACTGCTACTGCTGTCGCATGTGATGAAAATGGTACTGGTATACATGGTAGAAGGAAAAATGATGTCAATCCTTTGAAAGATCCGTGTCTACCCAGCAAGAAATCAACATTAGTTGATTCACCCAAATAAAAAGATGGAAATATTAGTTTTTACAATAATTTTAATAAATAAAAAAACAACTTTAGAGAAATATTAATTAATTAATTGTCTTGTTGAGAGTGAGAGCATAGAAGCGACCCTACAAGCATTTGAAACCGAATCCATATTTTTTCAGAAGAGTGGCGAGTAGGTATTTTTGTATTTCGAGTAAAAATCCACTGACAATGGGAATGAAAGCCTAAATCAAACGGTACTTTTATCGGATAACCTATTAGCAAAAGAATTTATCTAGAAGTGAAATTCGATCACATATTCACCGCATGTTGAGCTCAAAGCCTGGAATTGAAATTTCAACTGTCTCCACTACTAAGCGTTCCAGTCATACAAATCGGAGAGCATAACGGGGATAAATGGGAAATATTGATAATATTAATAAAATATTTAATATCTAATGCTCGATTGGATCAAAATATCGATGATGTAATCATAATTTAAATTTCAACTGTCTCCGCTACTAGGCGTTCCAGTCATACAAATTGGAGAACATAACGGGGATAAATGGGAAATATTGATAAAATTAATAAAATATCAAATGCTCGATCGGATCAAAATATCGATGATGTAATCATAATTTAAATTTCAAGTGTCTCCGCTACTAAGCGTTCCAGTCATACAAATCGGAGAGCATAACGGGGATAAATGGGAAATATTGATAATATTAATAAAATATTTAATATCAAATGCTCGATCGGATCAAAATATCGATGATGTAATCATAATTTAAATTTCAGCTGTCTCCGCTACTAAGCGTTCCAGTCATACAAATCGGAGAGCATAACGGGGATAAATGGGAAATATTGATAATATTAATAAAATATTTAATATCTAATGCTCGATCGGATCAAAATATCGATGATGTAATCATAATTTAAATTTCAACTGTCTCCGCTACTAAGCTTTCCACTCATGCAAATCGGAGAGCATAACGGGATAAACAAAAAATATTGATGATAATAATAAAATATTTAACATCTATTCGTTTGAGAATTAAACTCAGAACAACCTCCGATCGATAGTTTAATACATCCCCTCCCCCACTTTAAATTTTTATCCCCGATAGTTGAAAATTCGCAGCAAATAATTACATCGTGCAACTTCTCGCATACATACTCAAAATCTCGCGCGAAATGTGTATAAACATTCCCCTTCAACCATCTAGGTCTGCAACGTGGCATACGTAAAGTGATGCAGGACTGGTATTTTATATCTACTATTTGTTATAGAATTTATAAATGTGATTTTGCTTGCTCAAAAAAAAAAAATGAATAAAAGTTAACGATTCTTCTCGTTTATTATATATTTCACTGAAGGGAGTAAGGGGCGGGCAATTACAGAAACTAGACCATACTACCTTGACATCCTACAGAGTCTACTGCTGAGCTGACTCTTGTCCCAATTGTCGATTTTGAAAATTTACATGAATTAACGTACCTGCAAATATAAGCCAACTGCCCCCCCCAAAAAAAAATTGAAATTTAAAATCTTTTTTTAAATAGGATTTAAAATCAAAATCCACAATCGCCATTGAAAAAGGAATTCAAAATCCAAACTCGGATTTGTGAATTTTTGATAATAAAATCCAAGAAATGGACAAAACTGAACAGAAAAATGTTAATTCGAAATGTAAGACTTGTGAAAATACTTGAAATTCAATCCGAATTCATTAAAACAGCTTTTTAAAAGCCTTAAGAATATATTACCCTGCCCTTCCTTGCTAAATTGTATCCTCAACTGACAACATTCAAAGCAGCTGATCCTTCTTCTCCTGATTCTTCTTGGACCAAGATCCATTACCCATGGTTCCGGAAATGCTGAAGAGTGGAACCGGATAGAACCGGGGTCGGTCTCTGTCTCGACTATCATGAAGAAGAAGATACAGACAGAGTGGTCGAAGCAGAGAGCCGACGAACAAAGCTCAGCCCATACTAGACACAACTCTGTACCGTCCCAGAGCTGCAGACCCCTCCAGCAGGGTTCACCTCGCCGTCACCACCTTTTGCGCCGCCACAAGTACCAAGACGTGGAGGCGAGGGGTGAAGGAAGGAAGCGTATACGGCTCTGGTGCACCCGAATTCCAGGTTAATGCTCGGAGACCGTTGCCTCAGTCAATAAGAGGTGTCTCATAGAAACTGAAGCGGAGAGGCGAAATGGGAGCCCAGGTCAGCCTCAAGACGTCTCTCTGATCACTGATGCGATATTCGAAAGAGTAGTTTCCGGGGCCAGGGGTGTGGTGTCTGGGGAACCAGTTTGACATGTGTGCATCGCCATACGCTCGCAACAGAAGATCCAGCCCCGTTACTTCAATACGTCTCGACCGCGTGGCTGGCTTTCAGTCCAGGGACCATGGACAGAAAATGGCGTAGATCTTTGCTTGGGTGTTTTAGGGCTCTGGTCACGGTACAAATCTAAATCTCAGTCGTGTGCCCGTGCTCCACAAAGGCATCAGTGGGTATCTATACTGGAAACCGACCAATCGAAATACACAATCGAATTCCAATCACATCCGGGCTGCTGTCTGCCGAAATAATACTGTGCTCACATTTTTAGATATTCGCAGTTAACGTTTGAAGGTCGTTTACACGTGGTACTGACCTAATTGATCGATCAATCAGAAATTAAATTTTTTGTACCGACTAATTGGAAAATTTTGGACGTATATAAAAAAAAACATGGGGCCTGGTACATCGATTCGGGCCATTAAATACCAACAATCGAAGGCGTACAGACCGACAGACAGGTGGATCGGCAAGTACAGAACTGCGCGGTGTGCACTGTACAGTACACAGTGACGATCAACAATCTCTTCTTCACTTCTCTATCCTTGTAATCCTTGTAAGTATTCATTTGTCTGTTTATTTGTTCGAGGTTGGTGGGTGAATCGTAAGAGCAGGGGGTTCGTGCTTTCTGGATGTACATAAAGCAATAGTCGAAGCAGCACAGACCACAGTCTCCAAGATCTTACTGGTAATAACCTTTTGATGGGCTGAATCACTTTTTCTTTTTTTCTAATTTGTTCTCAACCCGAGCCCTGGCATCCGCCCTTTCGAGCATTACTTCAGAGACGTCGGGGAGGCTGTTAGGGCTGTCTTAGCCCTCTTCCCTTCTGGTGTTTCTTTCAAGCGACTTCAGACAAATCCAGCCGGTGATTGCGAAGCGAACTCGAGCTGACGAAGTACACGGCTGCTTGAAATCATCTTTATGGCCGCAAGCTCGAAGACTGCCACAAAAAACGAACATGCGAAGCGATTTGCAAGGCGATCCCGAGGCTGTTTATTTTGCAAAAGTTCTGTAGGAAATTGGTAACGGCCAGATTGCACATATGGATGGACAAATTCGTTTATTGGCTCAAATGAGTAGTATTGTAATACTACTGATGTGATGATAGCACAGTCAACTTCCTCGTGGGAATATTCGAATTCTTCAGATTCGCCCGGTTTGCCTTCCCCGAAAAAGGGTGCATCGATCATGCTGCTGAGGAATCTAAACGCACCATGACTATGCAGTGGAACACGATTTGCGGCCGCATGTTATCGAAGCCGAAATTCTGATGACTAGATGCGCAAAAGTAGAATCGGTTGTTATCCTGAAGAATCCAATGACACAATCGCACTACGTCATCGAATTTAAAAGGTTATAGTATCCGACTAAGTTATCGTTTACCATGACTATTTTAACCCCTAATTTTTCACCCATTGCTATTATTCGAGTAAAAAAGGGTATCAAAATGTCCCGTCGCTTCCTGACGTGACTTCCAAAATTTCAATTACGGAGTGAACAAGATCCGACGCTCAAGATAGATCAGTTTTTTTTTTCAGTCTACGGGCATTCGACCCAGTGAGAAGAAACCTCCATCACCCTTCTTCATAACGGGCATTAAGTCCATGTCAATCTTCCAATCATTAATAAAGAAATCCGGCATCGAAATCAACGAAATGAAGGCTCTCCTCGGTGGCGAACTGAAAGTGCAAACTCCCTCTGTTGATGAGTACAGAAAATTGAAAGCTACGCTCGACAATCCTTGTCCTGACGACGAAGCCGACAGGAAACAACTTGGCGTACTCAGATATCACACTTATCGACTACCAGCTGATAAGCCGTTCACTGTGTATATTCGACACTTACATCCGTCAGCGGACGAAAAAGAAATCAAAGCTGCCCTACTCGAATATGGACACCAAACTTCTAGCGTAACCAACGTGCAGATTCGTAAAATCGTAAACGAGAAAGCTACATTCATTAAGCTTCCTCTCTTCAAGGTTGACATCCAGCCTAGCGGTAACAACAGAGATATCTTCAACCTCAAGTCGTTACTGTATCACAAAATTGCTGTCGAATATCCAAGAAAATCTACCGAGGTCGCACAATGCAAGAGATGCCAGCAGGTAGGCCATTCAAAAAATTACTGTAGTAAAATAGCTAGATGTGTTAAATGTGGAGAGAGACACGAGTTTAAGGACTGTAAACTCCCTCGATCAGCTCCAGCAAAATGTGCTAACTGTCTCGGACCGCATGTGTAAAAGCAAGAAAACTCAAGGCAATAGTCAATCAGCAGTACAGCGAATTTTAGCCGAAAAATCCCCTGCCGGTTGCGAGTCACGCAACCAGACTAACACAAGTGGCAACGACTAACGATAACAAAACCTACACTAAACATACGAACAGTGGTGCTTCAGACAACACAATCAAAAGCACTGAGCTGAGCGAGATCCTTATCATACTTAGGAGACTGGAAAGCTCGCAGGACGTGATAAAAAATTCAGTCACGAAACTGGATGAAAGAGTAAACAAACTCGAGGCTGCAAACGCAGTCTCCAGTCCTAAACGTAAGGTACGTAAGGTATGATGGCTGCACAAACCGTTAAAGTGCTGTCCTGGAATGCCAACGGACTCGTTTCACGTAGGCATGAACTAAATCACTTCCTATCAGACAATGAGATTGACATTGCCCTGATCACTGAAACTCATCTAATCTCACACCAGCAGGTCAAAAAGTTCTATGGCTACTCGCTCTACTGCTGTAACACCCCAGTGGCGACGCACGGGGAGGTAGCTTAGTACTGGTTAAAAACTCACTAGAGCATCACGACTGCGGCGTGTATGCGACCAACGGTATACAGGCCTCCATCGTAACTGTCAAGCTGAGAAATAGCCAAGTGAACGTTGGAAGTATCTACTGTCCACCAAGTATCGCACTCAAGGAAGAGGACTTCGAAGATCTATTCGCAACCCTCGGCGAAAGATGGATTCTCGGCGGTGATCTAAACGCCAAACACCCCTCCTGGGGGTCCAGGATAACTACTCCTCGAGGCAGGTCTCTTCACAATGCCATCTGTAAACGCAAGTGCAACAAAATTTTCCTGAACACGCCCACTCATTGGCCAGCGGACACTAACAAAAGACCAGACATAATTGATTTCTTCATTACTAGAAACTTTTCCAGTAACTACACAGATATTGAATGCCAGCAAGACCTTTCGTCGGATCATCTGCCACTCATTCTGACCATCCACACAACTGTCTCCAAGGTCAAGATAGTTCCAAAACTAACTAACAAATCTACAAACTGGTCGACGTACCGTTCAGTAATTGACAGACTAGTGCCAATGCGAGTAAGAATCGAAACTGCCTACCAATTGGACAACGCAGTCGAGAAATTTACTGAAATGACCCAAGAAGCTGTTTCTCAATCAACAGCCCATGTCGACAAGATACCACAGTCGGTCTCCTATCCAGGAAAAATAAGGCAACTAGTCAAACTCCGTAGAACGGCTAGACGCAAATGGATCAGAACTCGTAACCAAGAAGATAAGACAACTTTCAATAGGTTGGCCAGACAAACCAAATTAGCACTAGCTGAGTATAACAATGAATCGTTCCAGCAGTATCTGTCATCTCTCACGCCTCATAAAGATGGAGAATACTCACTATGGAGAGCTGCTAGGCGAATAACTAAACCGGCCTCCACCAACGTCCCGCTCAAAAATAATGATGGCGATTGGGTCCGAGATAACCTAAGTAAAGCAAAATTATTTGCCTCTGCCCTAGAAGCAGTGTTCAAACCAAATAATATCGCTTCTGATGTCGCTCCATACGGTACCCTAGGTGGGTCTAACGTAATAAAACACGCTACACCCAAGGAAGTGGCTGAGGCTATCGACAATCTCAAGGTCAAGAAAACACCAGGTCCAGATAGAGTGAATGCTGATATGCTGAAAAACCTGTCAAAAAAAGGCATCGTTTACTTAACGAAGCTTATCAATGTCGCGCTTAGACTCAAATATGTGCCGAAAGAGTGGAAACTAGCGGACGTTATAATGATACCAAAACCCGGCAAGCCTCCAGACGCTGTATCATCGTATCGCCCAATTTCTCTCCTCTCCATCATCTCTAAAGTTCTCGAGCGTATCATATTGCCAAGAATCAAGTCCCACGTCAATGAGCATAGCATTCTACCCGAAGAGCAATTTGGTTTCCGTGAGAAACACGGCACAGTCGAACAAGCCCATCGCTTGGCCAATCATATTGCGCAAGCACTGGAAAACAAACAATACTGCCCTACAGCCTTCTTGGATGTCGCAAATGCCTTCGACCGCGTATGGCACGAAGGCCTAATCTATAAGCTTGCAAAAATACTACCACCAGCACTGTGTGAGATGATACAATCATACCTGAAGGACAGATTGTTCCGGGTCAAAATCGGCTCCGATTATTCCGACTACAAGCGTATAGAGGCCGGAGTCCCACAAGGCAGTGTTTTGGGACCCACTCTATATATTCTCTTTACCCACGACATACCTCGAGATACAAGGTTTACTCTTGCGGTATTCGCTGACGACACAGCTGTCTCTGCTAACCATACGAACTACGAACAGGCTGTAGCTCAACTGCAGCATTCAATAGATAACATTTGCAAATGGGCAAGCAAATGGAAAATAGCAGTAAACAATAACAAGTCGGTCCGTGTAGATTTTGCGCTTCGACACCACGGATATACCCCGTTATATTGGGAGAATCGTCATATTCCTCTCGCCAACTCAGCTAGATACCTTGGTCTTCACCTAGACTCTGAGCTGAACTGGGCGGAGCATGTGAAACAAAAACGTTCATGCTTGAATCTGAAGCTCAGGAAATTTCACTGGTTACTTGGTAGACACTCTAATCTAGCTCTATCAAGCAAACTACTGGTATATAAATCGATATTCAAACCGGTGTGGACATACGGTTTACCGTTATGGGGTACCACCAAACCCAGTAACAGTCTGAAAATCCAGCGATTCCAAAACAAGGTGCTAAGAGAAATCACCAATGCTCCCTGGTACATATCGAACAAGCAACTCCATGTAGACCTGGCGATAGACACCGAGGAAACCTATCGTTATTATGTTGACCAGTACATCAAGCGTCTCCATAAACATCCAAATACGGCGGCCATCCAGCTGCTAGACACGACTACGTAGACTCGTAGACTGAGGCGTAGCCACATTTTTGATATTTAGAATTACTTATACTTTACTAATTATTTGAATTCTATCCTCTTGTCTTAACTTCTGTGAAAATTTTGTGTAAATAGTTCAACAACTAGTCCTCAAATAAAACATTTTATGAAAAAAAAAAATTTAACCCCTAATTTTTCACCCATTGCTATTATTCGAGTAAAAAAGGGTATCAAAATGTCCCGTCGCTTCCCGACGTGACTTCCAAAATTTCAATTACGGAGTGAACAAGATCCGACGCTCAAGATAGATAAGTTGATTTTTTTCAGTAAAATCACGCTCAGAGACTGCGTGAGGGATAAAATGTCACTCAAGCAATATAATCCAACAATGAACTCCGTGCAACGTAGGCAAACAATGAAAACATTAGCTTCCTCTTTGCTAATACTTGCTCCCTGCCACTGAATAATATTCATCAGAGCTTCGATTATTTCTGGCATTGGTATTTACTGCTTTTTGAAGA
The DNA here is from genome assembly GCA_031841125.1 of Acanthococcus lagerstroemiae. Lineage (NCBI taxonomy): Eukaryota > Metazoa > Arthropoda > Insecta > Hemiptera > Eriococcidae > Acanthococcus > Acanthococcus lagerstroemiae. The sequence goes on from CM063110.1 coordinate 44,553,950, forward strand.
CAAGTTTCTACTATTAGACACTTGAAATAGAAATTTGGTCACATATTAAAAACAATGAAAAGTTCATTAATAGTCTTCTCTCTCCTCCTCCCCCTTTCCTTTTTCTTTCTCTTCTTTTTTTAAGAGTTGGGGGGGCTTGTCCCCAATGTCCCCCCTGAATCCGCGCCTGCACCATCGAACTGCGTCATCAAATTTAAAAGGCTACAGTATCCAATTAAGTTATCGTTTGCCATGACTACCAATAAGGAATTGTAAGTGTCCTAAGAGTTGATCTGAGATCATTGTGCTTTTCTCAAGGATAGCTATATGCAGCAAGGAGAATCAGTATACATCCCGAAGATTCCAGTGACACCATCGGACAGAGTCATTGAAGTTAAAAGGTTACGGAATCCGATTAAGTTATCGTCTGCCATGACTATCAATAAGGTGCAAGACTAGAATCTGAGATCTTCGTGCTGTTCTCATGGACAGTTACATGCAGCAAGTTGAATCGGTATTCACCTCGAAGATTCCAATGACACCACCACACTGCATCATCGAATTTAAAAGGTTATAGTATCCGATTATCATTTGCTATGACTATCAATAAGGGAGGCCAGAATTTAAGAGTTGCAGGTATCGATTTGAGACCATCGTGCTTTTCCCATAGATAGCTCTATATGTAGCTTCTTCCAGACTCAACAGTTCAAATGGGTTACATTTTCTGTATATAGGGTGTGACAATTCAAAATTTCTTCTTCTGTAGTCCAGAGCGCTTTCAGCTGTTAGCCATCTTCAGTGGACTACCTCAGCACTTTTCTCTTTGTTGTCCTGTATTTATAGTGATGCGTAGTACCGTATGGTAAACCCCAATTTGGTGTGTGTTCCTATTAGTTGTCTGTGGTTCCAATCAGTGAGTCTTATATGTTATTAATTGGAATAGATTCTCGCTTTGGAAGTTAGTTGTGTTTATTAGGTTGTTTTGTTTTTGCTTTTATTATCTCTAGTTGTTCTTTTATAAGAAAAAGAAAATTAAAAGAACAACTAGAGATAATAAAGAAGAAAATTAAAAGAACAGCTACAGATAATAAAGGTAGAAACAAAACAAAACAACCTAATAAGCACAACTGAACGCTATTAAGCGTAAGGGAACCACCAACAGACATTTGCAAACAAAATGAGTTATTAGTATCGTTGGAAAGAGCGTAAGAAGTAGAATTTTTCAAAAGTGGGCCCCCGATTCAAAACTGTGTACTCACGTTGAAAAAAGCTTATCAGTAAACGCTATGTCATATAGTTTCTACATGGCTCTTGAACTTCAAATCACGTGTTCTTAAAAAACAGATTTTGCTGGTTGGTTCCCTTACGCTTAACAGCGTCCAACTAACTTCCAAATCGAGAACCTATTCCAATTAATAACATAACCCTCACTGATTGTATAGACTCCACAACCACAGACAACCAATAGGAACACACACCAAATAGGTTCACCATACGGTACTACACATCATTACAAATACAACCCGACAAAGAGAAAAGTGTTAGGGTACTCCACTGAAGATGGCGTAACAGCCGAAAGCACTCTGGACTACAGAAGAAGAAATTGTGAATAGGCACACCCTATATATACAGAATATTACCAAGTTCACTCACACTACAACATGGACACTAGTGGTGTACATTTGTTGGCACCAGGTGAACACCCAGCCAACCTCGTTTATCCAGAAGCTCTTCGGTTGTAACTTACTACATCACCAGCTAGTTTGAAACATTAGTACCTATACCTTTACTCATGCGGAATCTTTCATTTGCTTTCATTAAGGCCTTCTTTCCTCTTAAGTAATGTAGATTAGTGGCAAAAGATTTGTATAACGTGTGTTGCACACATTCATACACAATATACTTTCGCAAATCTGCACATTTTTACACATACCTATGTAAACTACGAAGCTAGTTCGAAGTCTAAAACCCAAATGAGAGGGAAATCGGGCGCCAAGTAATTCGTTAAATTTGTATAACTTACATATACTGCGGTATAGAGCAAGATACCAATGTGTTCTTCCATCTAACTCACTTTGGCCAACTCACTCTAGCTCACGGTCTAGAGGAGCCGCGAAGCAGGTCAGAAAGTCCAAGTTTGGCAGTCTCTGCGAGTCCTGAAGCTTACGTACCATTGGTAGTCCAGCTGCGATCAATGATTTCGTGCACGCGTTTGCGTATAAATTAATTAGTTTAACGACTCGACTCTCTCGGTGAATCGAATGTGACCGTCACTGCGAGATGAAGGACGTTCTCGATTTTAAACCGATTCCATTGTGTTCGTCAGATTCTCCAAAAATTGCTCAACTCTTTGGATTCGCGCCGTTTTCCGGGGAGGGGGCCGAAATCGACGTAGAACACGTTTTGTCGCACTCGGCTGACCTATAAAATTGTCATACGAGGCATATTGCGAAGCGAGATCCCCTGCTGTACACGATGTCACCGGTTGGATGCAAAATTTTTTCTATTCTCTCGCTCTCTCACCGTCGCCACGCCATCCCTCACGTACGCCGAGAAGACGGGTGCGAAAACAATTTGTCGCTCGCTAAAATTTAAGCGAACGGTTTCGCGTTTCATTTTTCCCAAATGCGTTTTCTTTAACTCGCCGATTCTATAAAGAAAAATCGGCACACAAATGTATCTCCGAAACGATGTTCAGTTCTACATTCATGGCCGCATGAAGTTGTGCGCCACATGCACTTCTTACACCATCGTTATAACGTCATAAGACGTGAGTCAAGTCCATTCGATAACGAAAAAGAAGCATCGGCGTATCAGAGAAGCTTCAGGCGGAAGCAAAGGCTATGAATGGTGCCGCACGCAAGTCTTTCTAGGGGGATTTTTGGGGAATTTTTGAAGGGGAGGGGAGAGTATAAATAGCAAAAATGGCGACTAGAATACAAAAAATGTCGGCTAAACTCCAAAGCTGAAGGTTCTCAGTTTCCCAATTTTGCCGACAGCATGGTATCTATCGGTTTCACAAAATGAAAATTCATACTATTTTTTTGTTTCTTCATACTATTTTTCATACTTCAAATTTTCTCTAAGAAGTACCTCTCCCCCCCCCCGTGTCTACTTGTTTTGTAAGAAATTCCATACGCTCTCATTGGCAGTACTGAGAGCACTCTAACGGCAACATATATAAACATTATCCATTAGGGTTGCATAGTAGCAGATTAGAAAACAGCAGGAAAATTAATGTGTAATCATTTTTTACTTTAAATCGAAAAATTTTCAAGTTAAAATGTTAAAAATTCATGTTTCTACAACAAAATTGTAAAAAATCATACCATCTTCATGCGTTCAGCTACTTTGAGCAAAAATCAAATTATTTTCTGGTTTTCATGTTTTCAGGCCTGGTAGACACATAGACACCCTCCGATAGGCTACTTAGTCTAGGCCAGTGTTTCTCAAACTCAATTCTACGTCACAAAGTGTGCCGCGAAATTTCTGAAGAGTGCCGCGAGATTTCAATAATTTATTAGAAAAAGAAAAAAAGAAAAAAAAATATAGAGAAGAGATGAAAAAGAAGGAATCGATGAGATAATACAAACATCAATTCCTGTGAATAGAATAGACTGGATATGCGTGTTTCTTTGTCGGTGGTGAGGCATAAAAAGTTATGCCAAAAAAAAAACAAAAAAAAAACAAAAAAAAAAAAAAAAAACGCACCCATCCCAGTGATTACCCATTACCCATATTACATATGTTTTTCGTTTTTCTTAGAATAATTTTATAATATTACTTAAATTTTTTCAGTGTGCCGCAAAATATTTTCTTGGCGATCAGTGTGCCGCGAGCCTAAAAAGTTTGAGAAACTCTGGTCTAGGCAAATGAGAAAATTGAGGTAACAAGCGAGAGTTTGTTCAAAATTGTTCAGGGTGGTGTCCTGACTAACACACTAAAAGTATCCGTCCCGACACTTTCTGCTAATTTTTTTAGGAGTTCCGATTCCCACAAAATCTTTTCTTTTTCCCTTCGAAATATCGAGTATTATGGCATTAAAAAGATCCAATTAAAAACTGTTCTACACAGAGGCGTCGCTGGATTTTTTTTTGGGGGGGGAGGGGTGTAGTATTTTGTATCAAAGCATCTAACAGTCATTTAAGTCATTTATTTTCAGTCGTGGTCTTTTAAAAATTTAAAAATCAGCAAATTATACCTTGAAAGAGAAAACAAAGAATTTAGAATTGGAAAATTCTATTATAATGACCAGTGCTGCAATTTTTTTATGATTGTATGTTTTTATCTATTACGTAGGTAATAGGTATAAACTTCAAAAGATCTTTACGAATCAGAGAATTCTAGTCAAATGAGCTGCACTTCGTCCTGCATATTGCGCATATTTTGGCATTTACCGCATATTTTGTACTAATTCTGCTTATTTTTCAATTTTCCCCCTAAAAAGTTTTTTTTTTTTTTTTTTTGGTTCTGAGAATTATGTCCGACTCAAAAAAATTTGAGAAGACTTAATGGTTAATGAACTCTGGGGAAAATTTTTGAGCTCATAAAAATGCACATAAATTCCATTGGGATATCAGTTGTGGGGCATTCGACAACTTTGAAATCAATTTTAGCTTTAGTCTGTTCCTACGTTTAGAATCATAGCAATAGTAGAAGCGAGGGGCCAAATCAAAAATGCCATAAAATGTAATATAGGTATCAAATCTAGGGTTCTCGATGTAGGTGAATTCATTTTTTTATATTGTTTTCACTCTATTTTCACAACTGTGGCATTTGGGGAGGTAAGGGAAAGGAGTCAAAATTCAAACTAATGAGAAACACCATATACCTATAACTACTACGGTTTTTGGAGCCGCTGCATTATTTTTCATGTCGGTCTGCCCTTCAGATAGTAATTGTGGAACCAGGGGTGGGCCGCTGGCAAAAAGTCCTAAAATACGATATGGATATTAAAAAATACAATTTTCAAGACTACTGAATTCACTTGTTGTAATATTTTGACTCTAATTTTGATGTCTGTGGCATAACGAACCTATATTTGATACCAAAGTTGGTATTTTATGATATTTTTGACTTTGCCCTCCGCCATTGGTGAACAAGTCTCAACTTAGGAACCAACTAACGTAAAATTGAATTCGAGGCCTTCGAATACCACACAACCAATATCCCAATGGAATCGCGGTACAATTTATCAGCCCCCCCCCAAAAAAAAACACATTCACATGTAAGGTATTTGGGGAGTGGGCACGAGGGAATGAAAGTGGTTTGGTGGAGTGTATTGCGATGCACGTATGCTAAAGTGGCTTCCCAGACACTGCACCCCCAGCTCCGGAAACTACCCTTTCGAGTATCGCATCAGTGGCCAAAGCCGCATCTGTGGCAAGAGGGAATAAAAAATTTCCATAAAAACAAAAATTTTCAAAAAATCTATTTCCATTCTATAAGGCTTATGTTTGACTGTGCTGCTCGGAAGGGCCATTTCGAACCCTCGTTTGAGAAGTTTCTCGAGTAGACACGAAAAATTACGTCCCACAGTACTCAAGAATTTTGACTTCTCAGCGGAGGAACGGGGGATGGCCCACTTACCTAAATTAATTAGCAGAAGAAGCGGAGGAGGCAGAAGCTACATTGTTGGTAGGTAATGTGCCGGTGCGTTTCAATAAAAGAGAAACAAAAGCATAAAATCGATTATCTACCCAGATTTCAGAAATGCCTCATTCCATTTATGAAGAGTTCTAGATCCCAATCTCCATCTGGAGGACTCCATTTCGGAGAAAGTAAAAATTAAAGATGTTACTGCCAATTATATCGAAAATGGAGGTTTCGGAATCGCTGAATTCGTTTTCAAGGTTATTTTGACTGTAAGCCCTAACAATAATGGTCCACAAGTACACACGGACTGGCTTTTCAGGGCGCTCCGGGAAATCTGAGAACTGAAAGGGCGCTTCGCAGAAGCGAGGCGGTGACAGGGACTTTTTTAACAAGCAGTTTTTTTAAAAGCCATTTCGCAGCGAAGGTATGTTGATACTACAATTTTTTCGCATCCAAGTATTACATATTCATATTTGATTGATGAATGATTACATTAGCTACGTTTAAACAAGTTGAGATTTACGAATTCGAGCCGCAAATAAGCACTGGGGTGCACTGGAAAACTTCCCGGTTTCCTGCTTAGCCAGTCCGTGTGTGTCCACAAGAGGTAGGCACGTGAAAATTTCGACATACTCAACATACAGCTTCCAATATATCGGTGACAGGGTTTTTGCAGTCGCCAAATCTATTTTTGAAGTTATTTCGCATGCCCCAGTTCTGGTGGACCATTAGTGGACGGGGGGGGGGGTTCTGAGAAAAAAAATGTATTGACTACAGACATGGATGGTATCGTCTATAATTTTTACATACTGCCCCTCAGAGGAGCCTAATTTCGTAAATGGATTTAGTGTCTCTGAAATCCGAATTGTCAGTTGTCACGCTTTTACTCGGATGCATTCACCTGTAATGTTCAAAGTTTAAACAAATGTACGGCTCACTCCGAATGTAACAGAAGCCATTGACCTTCGAATTAAATATCTCTCAAAATTATTAATAAGAACAATTTTATAGTTAGCCCAAATTTTCGACCGAACTCGGTGCTTTCGATGGTTCAAAGCAAAATTACAAATAAATCCTACGTTAAACTTGACCCAGACTCTCCCCGGCGGGGCGCCTCAACATTACTGACTTCAAAGAAGCTTTGGTTGGTAAGTTTGTATATAAAAAGGAGGATGTTTGTGTAGCCACTGGGAGCAAAGCAATTCAGAAATCGCCAAATTTTGGACTACTCTAGAGGACAGCTCTTATTGTCGTTTCAGCCCATCAACTTTACCAGCTCAATGGCTACAGTTAGACCAATTTTTTCGACCGAATTCGATGTTTTGGATGGTTCAAAGCAAAATTACAGATAAATCTTATGTTAAACTTAACCCAGGCTCTCCCTGGCGGGATACCTCATAAAGAGGAATATGTTTAGCCACTATGAGCAAAACAATTCAAAAATCAACAAAAAATTTTACTGTCATTTCAGCTTCCAACTTGATCAGTCAAATGACTCATGTCGATTCAACCCTGATGCAACTCTACTTCCCAAGTCCTAGACCAGTCTTCGGTCGTATTTCACCAAACTCTGCAGCTTTTCTGCGAGATGCTAACCGCCAAAATCGAAATCGATGGAACGCCTTCAGCAATCGCTGTAGTACGAACTGCGAGCTACTTCCGAGAGCCTCGTGTATTTGTACAACCGACATCCGACGATTTCTCCCCCATTTTCGATTTTGGCGGTCAATAAGTACCGCGACCAAAGCGAAACAAATAGTAGGCCTCTACTCGCCACCGAATATTCTTTCCTTTTCAACGAGTATAAACATGACGAATGTAACCGTGTCTGATGTCTGATTTTTTTCCCACTAAACGAGCCCGTCCTGCCATTATTCATCATAGATGCGTTGACAAATAAATGACAGGTTTTGGTATACATAGTATGTATATACTTCGTTTCCGTACACCCGTTTAATTGTTTTCTAATGAACCAGTTATGTTTTCTTCTTTTTTCTGTACTTTTGCATGATAATTATGTTTGGAACACAACCCAGTTTTAGGCACGTGTGGTTGAGTTATCAGCGCGAATATCGATCGTTATCAAACTGAATATTATTCGTATTGCATTTCAGTCGAACCGTATATGTTGTCCTCAGTCGTCGACAGGCACGAAAGGTGATAAGTATAAGCGAGCAACGCAAACTTTTTTGAATTATTTTTCAGCAACATCACGAACTGTCGAACACAACCTTGAACGACATATAATTTCAACTCGAGAGTGACTTCAAATTCCCAAAAATATTCGCGTCATTGTATTCCAGTTCGCAGTTTACAACTCCATATACAAAGCCAACAAAGACCATTAGCTCTGGCTTTTTCAGCGCTCGCATTGGTGAAGGATACGTCAAGATGCGTATTAATAACGCCGATAATTATTAACATCAATTATTATTCCATATTATTGTTACCCAGCGTGGCTGACATTCCCTGAGCTATTGTCTCCCGAGCGCAACCCAGCGAAGAAAAGCGACAATAAAGCACCCAGTGCACGGTACATGTTGGGAATGACCTGCTGCTGTTCTCCATCACTCGTAACATTCATTTCACACAAACATACGTTTGCGTTGCCTTTAGATAGAAAATCTCGTTGAATATGGAACAATGGTTTTGGAATTCCATAAAATGCCGTCTCGAAATCGTCGCGAAATGCCTTACCAGTCTACGTGCAGCATGAGCACCATTAGACAACATACGGTAAGATGCCCTATAAGTACGCACGTCCTATAAATACGCAAGGTAGATTTCTCGTGAGTGGCGACACTGACCAAAAATGCGTGATACCACCACGACCTGGTAAACTAGAAACCCTTGGCTGTGAAGAAAAAAATCACGCTTTTAGATAACATATCGGCTGAGTGAGAGCACGTTGATTCATTTGACTGTTTTTCAAAAATATTTTCCGATTAATGGAAACGTGATTTGCGGTTTATCAGAATAAAGAAAATAGTAAGTACATTACACCATTGTATTCATATTTTTAAATACTTTTTAATGATATAAACGTCGTAATAAAAATATAAAGTCACCGTCAACTTGCAGCGTGATTTGTAAAAAAAAAACATATGCGCCTACAAGTATGCAATCTCTCAAACTTATTTTTCTAATGTTAACGGGTGAAAAATGTCGACACCAAGAAGAACATTAGCATTCTCTCCAGAAAAATTTCAGAACATAAAACTGGAACATGAAGACATAGCATTCGTAGTGTGGTAGCCAAATACGGCATGAACGAATGCACATTTCGAAAACATTTAAGGAGTGTAAGCTGAAGGTGGAAATTTATATTAGAATGTACCAAGGCGAATTTAGATTAATTTCAACATTACAGGCGTGTAAAAATATGACCATAGTTTTTTCATTTTCAATTTTCGTTTCAGGTAACGATTCCGACTTCAATTGGTGGTTTTAAACGAACATTTTCTTCGGAAATGGAGTGTACTCGTAAAAATTAGTCGAACATGTCAAGTATCTTGATGACATTTTCTTTGGTTTGAAATGAAAGCAGCATAAGGACACTGGCTTTTAATTCGCTGAAATGAATAATCTACAGAACAAATTTAATCCGGAAACAAAACTTGCTGGAGAAAAGTGGGTACGATCTTTCTTTAAAAACAGCACAGCAAGTCAGTATAGCACGCGTGATGCCATTTAAACCGGTGCAAGTAGCTAAATTCTTTGCAAACTTGGAAGAGCTCCTCAACAAAAATCACAATTTCCAATCAACTCACATATTCAATGTGGATGAGACTGGAATAACCACAGCCCCTCCCAAATCTCCGAAAGTCGTAACGAAAAGAGAAGAAAGGAAGTCCAAAAAATCGCCTCTGCAGATTGTGGACTAACTATAACGGCTGTATGCTGTGTAAGTGCTTCTGGGATCTTTATTCCTCCTGCCATGATCTTTATAAGATGTAAAACTAAACCAGAATTGACTGAAGAAACTCTGGCAGGTACTCTACAGTTATGCTCTGATAGCAGATTCATAGATCCAGATCTGTTTATCAAAAAATGGTTCATACATTTCAAGAATAATGTGAATGCTACCACTGAATCACCTGTTCTACACTTATATTAGATAATCATACATTCCATGTTTGCTTAGAAGCGATCTGTTACTGAAGTGACAATGGAATTATACTACTCTCCATCCCCCCAAATTCAAGTCATCGTATTCAGCCATTGGATAGTCTCATCTTTGCTCCCTTAATGACACGTGCCGAACTACCTATTCTAGTCAAATGATTACCCAACTAAACGTAGCCAAGATATTTAAAAAAAAACTATAAAGAAGGTGCTACTGTTTGTCATACCAAAAAGCATTTGTAAAATGTGGTATTTTTTCATTTGATTCCACAGATTTTAACGACACTAATTTCTTACCATCTGAAGTAACCTACAGTGATAGTTTTTATTTCACTTTCATCTAATCAAAGTTTAATTATGGTGCATTTACATTGAGGTTGACAGCATTGCTGTAGTCAACTTTGCTGGATGTTAGTTATTTTTGTTCACACTGGAGTTAGTCAAAATATGCTGACAGCAATGTTGAAACTTATCCGATTTGAATCAGATACTAGCTAACAAACAACTAGCAATGTTGCATGTTAGTCATTTTCGAAACTTTGGTGATAGCAATGTTCGTTTGTCAGTGTAAATGCACCATTATGTATTCCCTTAACAATTCCATTTAGTATAGTCTGTAGGACCTCCTCTACAACAGTCTCAAGAACCTGAACCCAGCGTAGTAGATCAGTTTCCTGTTTTACCGCTTCATGTAGAACTATTGAACATAGAATTATAAACTGATCATATTATGTCTACAGCTACACAAACTTCAGAAAGATAAACTCCTGTAAAAAGTATGAGGAAATAGTGATAATTACTTATTCACTTCAGAAATAAATACTCTTCATTTTCCTTTTTTTAATTGCGATTTTAGCTGCTTCATTCATCAGTCCAAAAACGCTGTTGCCAATTCCAAGAGCTAAAGGAAAGTCTACAACTCCTAACCAGCTCCCTGTATGCTAAGCGAAACAAGAGGGAAGTGCAGGAGACGAATAAGACTGAAGAAGAAAAAAGAAAAAGAAAGAAAATATCACTGAGAAGAAGAGAAGAGGGAAGTGCAGGAGACGAATAAGACTGAAGAAGAAAAAAGAAAAAGAAAGAAAATATCACTGAGAAGAAGAGAATTTGATTGGATCAGCAGGAAGAAAGTAGAAACTAAAAAGAAGAGTAAGACGAAGAGAAAAACATAAGGAAAAAAAATTACAAGAAAACTACTCTCTTTCACAAACACAAGGGGAATACACTTGTTCTGATACATAATTGATGATAGTGTAGAGTATGGCGATGTATGCATGCCAAAGTGGCTTCGAGACATTATACCCCCTATCCCAGAAATACCCCCAACTGGGCCTGTGTTAGGATAGTGGGGGGATGTTCTGATACATACCGCCGTTCCAAAAGCAATGAAGAGTGGATTCAATACAATATGGCTCATACCGAATGCACTAACTACCTACATCAACATTGGATTTTATGTTTGCGAAATCTACCAAAATGATGTTTTAATACAGAGACAAAGAGTTATGTGATTCATTGTACTTATTTCTTTTAAAATCATTATAAACGTATTTGAATTGCGGGAGATGTTGTGCGGGGTTCCGCAGGGATCAGTTCTTGGTCCACTCCTGTGGAACATTGCGTTTGACGGCATCCTGCGAGCAGAAGTACCACCAGAGGTGAACATTATCTGCTATGCCGATGACACTCTGGTGGTCGTAGTCCGAGACAATGTAGCCACACTTGAAAGCAAGGTGAACGGGGGACTGGAGGCAATGACCCTTTGGATCAAGTTGGCTGGGTTGTGCCTAGCAGCCGAGAAGATAGAAGCAGTGTTGTTTACACGTCATTGACGGTACAACCCTCCTTCCTTTTGCCTAAAGGGAGCTGAGATTGCGCCCTGTACAGCCCTGAAGTACCTCAGGCTGTGGTTTGATGGGAAACTGTCGTTCAGATAACACGCGAAGAGGACAGCGCAGAAAGCGGACAGAGTTGTAGCGGATTAAGCTGACTCATGTTGAACCTAGGGGAGCCAACCAAGAAGAAATGTAAGCTGCTGGCGAACGTTGCTATGTTGGTCCTCCTATATGGGGCACCAATCTGGCCCGACGCCATTAGTGCTAGGGAGTACAGAAAAACTGATCTGGTAAGGGTCCAACAGAAGGCTACACTGAGGTGTGTCAGTGCCTACTGCACGATCTCTACATAGCGAGGTATACTGCCAGTGGAGTTACGAGCAGAAGAGGATATACAGCGCAATGCGGAATATGCCAGCAAAGAGCAGTGTGGCACTACGAGTCAAGCAGGATAATAGGCAATCCACGCTTTGCATTTGGGAAGAGCGGCTCTCCCAGAGTACCAAGGGAGAACGAACCCGACTGCTAGTACGTTACCTCAACGCGAGGTTGGACAGAAGGCATGGCCAGCTGGACTTCTACCTCACGCAGGTGATGAGTAGCCATGGAGTATTCAACAAGTACCTGCACTAGATGGGCATAGCAGAATGCCGCGGTGCACCTACTACGCTGCACAAGGACGAGATGATGATGCCTGGCACACCCTGTTCGAGTGTCCAGCATTTGACCAAGAGAGGGATGAAGCAGCGGCTGCCTTTCAAAATGCGGGCGTTGAGCCGCTTACACCACAGAACCTGGTCCCGACCATGCTGAAGAGCAGAGTAGGATGGGATCAGGCAGCTTCCTTTGTCAAGAAGAAAGATGGTGCTGGAGTGGCAGAGACAAAGGCAGCGGACGCAGCACTCTATGCCGGCACTCGCCACCCCACTAACATCAACGACAACAACAATGTCGCAGCTGCCATTAACCGACAAGAAGACGATCCGGTACAACTTCACAGTCAACGGCGAAGATGAAGAATAAGACGTCGTAGATTCGCCGCCGTGAGGAGGCGACAGGAGAAATGGGGGTAGTAGGAGCTACCTCAAAGCGATCCCACCTATTCTGACACAGGCCCATTCGGGGCGTTTCCGGGATAGGGAGTGCGGTATCCCATGGCCAATTTGGCATGCGAGCATCGCCATACGCCCCTCTATCATCGAACGTACTTGAATATCGGCTGTTCTTTTTTTCAGCTATAATTTTAGCTATGCGTACTGATAGGAAGCCACTGTACTATAAGAACGCATTTCTCATTTCTCATATTTTTGTATTTTTGAAGGAAACTATAAGAGTGAATTGAAAAATCAATATATGGGATACATACATACATATAATATATGTTACGCCGAATTCATCAAATCGACAAAATCAGTAGCGCACGAGCAGTTGTTGCCGAATTTATAAAATTGGCAGACATTTTTGCTGAATTTATAAAATAGACGAATGTTCGCCGATTTTACAAAATCAGTAATCAATGATTGTTGCTGATGAGTGAACCTAACGGATGACGTCAGGATAAGATAAAATGAAGACGAGTACTATAGCGAAACAAGAGGGAAGTGCAGGAGACGAATAAGATTGAAGAAGAAAAAAGAAAATATCGCTGAGAAGAAGAGAATTTGATTGGATCAGCAGGAAGAAAGTTGAAACTAAAAAGAAGAGTAAGATAAGGAAAAAAAAGTTACAAGAAAACTACTCTCTTTCAGAAATACAAGGGGAATACACTTGTTCTGATACATAATTGATGATAGTGGAGAGTATGGCGATGTATGCATGCCAAAGTGGCCCCGAGACATTATACCCCTATCCCAGAAATACCCCCAACTGGGCCTGTGTTATGATAGTGGGGGGGGGATGTTCTGATACATACCGCCGTTCCAAAAGCAATGAAGAGTGGATTCAATACAATATGGCTCATACCGAATGCACTAACTACATCAGCATTGGATTTTATGTTTGCGACATCTGCCAAAATGATGTTTTAATACAGAGACAAAGAGTTATGTGATTCATTGTACTTATTTCTTTTAAAATCATTTACTTATTCACTTCAGAAATAAATACTCTTCATTTTCCTTTTTTTAATTGCGATTTTAGCTGCTTCATTCATCAGTTGTTGCCAATTCCAAGAGCTAAAGGAAAGTCTACAACTCCTAACCAGCTCCCTGTATGCTAAGCGAAACAAGAGGGAAGTGCAGGAGACGAATAAGATTGAAGAAGAAAAAAGAAAAAGAAAGAAAATATCGCTGAGAAGAAGAGAATTTGATTATAACAAGGTACAACAGATACAGTTAAAATTTAAGTTATGAACTACCTACGTGTAAATAAAATTGTAATGACCTGCGGAGCGCCGATAAGCTCAAGAAGCAAAAGCGGTCCCCAGGTCAGTATAGTATATGTACTATAAAGCATTTTGTTTTATTAAAAAATAAATAAATAAATAAAATAAATAAATGTCGAAAATGTCAAAAAAAAAAAGTCGAATAATATGCCACTGACTTGTTAAATCATGACTTCTCTACTGATAAAATGAGACATAAACTCCATCTGTACCTTCAAAAATGCTCTTCAATATTTATTTTCAAACAGTGCCAGCGAAGTTATTTCTCATGACTCTGATTCTGAGTTTGACCCAATAGATCAGGATAAATGGACTCGTGAAAAAGAGGCGGAAGCTGCGTGAATTTTAAAAGATGTTAAAGGCGTAGAGTGTAGGGGTTCCAGAGCAGAATTACCAACTATACAATCGCGTACAAAATATTCTCTCGAATCAATCAGAATAATTCGTCCACTTTTTGCACCAACAGTGTTCTCTTTTTTGCCTCTAGGTGGTTCATTTTCAACCCCATAAATTTAACATTCTTCAGTTATTGACTAATTAAGACTTATCAGTTTTTGAGAGCACTGAAAGAAAGCTCATTCTTTTTGTCACTCAAAAATGTAAAAACACTCGAGAAATAATGATTACATCGTAAGCAAACTACTTTTTTTTCAAATTGCAAGACCAATTTCTTCCTAGAGAAAGGAAAATTTTGCGCTAATTTTTTTCTTTAATTCTAAATGAGAATAGGTCAGATTATTTTTCGCAATCATAGAAGAAGGATTTCCTTACACATTGTGATTCAAAATTCCTTTTGAAATCCTTTCTAAAGAGAGCCGGACTATGTTCACTTATTATCCTGAGAATTGGGTGTTCACGTTTTGCCTCAAGTGACCCTATACCTGCCGATTTTATAAATTTGGTAAAAATGTATTGCTTGTTCCATAAAATCAGCAGAACCTGCCGATTTTATGAAATTGTCAATTTGATGACTTCGGCGTAACATATACGAGTATACCTAATACGAGTATGTAGTTTAATATGTACAGTACATGTGGGTGAAGTTTCATCAGTTTTGATTTGCTGCGTCAAGAGTAATTGTGTCTCAAAGTTAAAGTGCGTACTTATAGGTCGTCTTACCTTATATCGTTCCTTAATCGAAGAAGAGGAACTAGAGAGAGACCAGCTCCCAAAGCCCTTTCAAAACTCTCCTCCGAGAATTCCATCTCCTCCAAAATCTGTCCTACTCTACTTTTGGAGAAGCGAGCATAATATGTGTATAACCCCCATAAGAGCATCTTTTAAGAACCTGATCACCTACTTTGCAAATGTATTCTTCAGAAATTCGGGGATTCGCTCCCCCCCCCCCACACACACTCAGCGAAATGTTACTATAATTGTACTTCTGTATTCATGCTCGTATTCATCGAGCTTCCAGCAGGTCATCTCGGTACAACACGCGCGCGTTTTTATAAAAACCGTTCGAGAAAAACTCAACGACAATTACTCGCACGATTTTTTATAATTTGTAATAAGGATGTCGATTTTAATTCCTACGTCGCTTAAAATCTTTCTTTTCATTGAATATTTCCTGCGGCCGATTCGACGAAATATAAACGTTGAAATATCGCGATTATAAACAAAAAAACAACAACAACTAGGTATATAAAATATTTTGTGTCTTGTTCAAACTCAGAAAGTTTACGACAACGAAAAGCAAAAAGAAACAAAAACAGAACATAGTAATAATAATACTAATAAAATGATTTTATCACACGTGTAATGCTCAATTACTTTATTTTCTATGTCCGAACGGCCTAAGTTAATTGTGGGAATAAAATCTTGATTAGCAGTTTAGTCAAACTCTAGCTATTATTCTTTTCTTAAATTTGAAACCGTATAATTTTGCTATTAGACTTCAAACTTCGTTTGCATTCAGTCCGTTTGTTTTCGTTTTCTTTTCCCGGCATTCGTGCATGAAGGTGCCGGTGTGCGGTGTACACACGATTAACCTCGAAATTTGATGATGGACTTGGTTTGGGTTTGTCGCCAACGTCGGCCCTTCGAAACTGTGCGAACCGAATTCAACGGCGAAGAGACAGAAGAAAACCGATCTGCCACCGTAAACAAAGAGGTAAGAAGGCATGCCCATCGATGAATACAAGAATGTTGAAAACTAACTCCGGGGTTGGGGGCTGAGTTTCTCATATACTGAAAGCCCCCCCCCCCAGAAACTTGAGAAATAGCGTATGGAAGGAGGCAGGAATTAACTACATAATGTACAAATTCACGAGCGAAGCGAGGAGGGAAATATTAAACCCTCTCACCCACACAAAAAAAGCTATTCAAGATACCTCTTTTAAGTAACATGCCGCCTTTCGATAGGGTGCTGATATCATGGGGACCTGACGAAACATTTCATAAAAACCGTGCATTTTGCTACGAAAGCAAAAAATCAAATATGTGAGTTCGAAGGGGCATGAGGATCAATTTAAAGATTGATGCTAATCGTCCGAAATAATTTCCGAAGTCCAATTTGGAGGAAAAGAGAAGCAAACGTCAGAGTTTCGGCTACAACTACGAAGGTGGAATATAGAACTGAGGAGCTAACCGCCAACTTCCATAGTGGCCAAGTCCAATTTTCTAAATCCAAAGGTTCTCACATTAGTCATTTAAATTGGATACTTGATGAACTCTCTCGACACATCACAATACCTGCATTCTCTAGCAGAACACTAGATAGCAATTTTCATTATCTAGATCAAGGGTCACCAAATGGCAGACCGTGGTCCGAACCCGGACCGCTGACCTATTTTGTGCGGAGGTGCGGACCCAGAAGAATTTGTGATAATTCAATTTAGCCCGCGCTTTGTCTTGTCTCTGCCGCTCATCAATATTAGGTACTTACTTTATTTTTTAAATTAAATATATCCTTAATAATGGTGTGGGGGGACGTATGGCGATGCACGCATGCCAAAGTGGTCCCTATGACACCACACCCCCAGCACCGGAACCTACCCTTTCGGGCATCGATTCGTGGACATTTTAAACCTTGGTTGCTAGTTATCATCTACCAAACGGACCGCGACAGATTTATATTTGTTATAAACGGACCCGCAATGAAACTAATTGGTGATCCCTTGTCTAGATCATGCTATAGGACACGGTTTTCTTATTTCACCAACATGAATTTGCTGTTTCGGAATTAGGTCACAATGAAAATAAGCTCCTCAACTGACCATGGTGACTTCTGGGAAATTTAATTTTGGTCTGAAAATGACGTACGGAGAATTTCATCAATGAATAATAATTTTGAAGAGTTTCTCCAGAAGGTGAAAAAATATCAATTCGGAATAATTTTTCATGAGGTTAAAGTTCAACATGAGATTTTCCATAAGACCATCTAAAATTTCGTTTTATATAAATGAAAAAAGAATCTGGAACCTGAAAATGGTTTTGAGTAAGAAAATGTGGTTCAAGTTTAATATGAGGTTTCCCATTAGGACATCTAAAATAATTTCGTTTTACATACCTAAATGGAAAAAGAAACTGGGGCTTGAAAATGGTTTTGAGAAAGAAAATGCGGTTAAAGTTTAATATGAGATTTCCCATAAGGAAATCGAAAATTTCATTTTACATAAATGGAAAAAGAAACTGCGACCTGATAATAGTTTTGAGTAAGAAAATGTGGCTAAAGTTTAATATGAAATTTCCCATGGGGACATTTAAAATTTTGTTTAACATAAATGAAAAAGAAACTCGGACCTGAAAATAGTTTTGAGTAAGAAGACAGGATTAAAGTTTACCACGGGATTCCCCATAAGGACATCTAAAATTTTGTTTTGCATAAATGGAAAAAGAAACTGCAACCTGAAAATGGTTTTAAATAAGAAAATGTGGTTAAAGTTTATTATGCGATTTCCCATAAGGACATCTGAAATTTGGTGTTACATAAATGGAAAAAAACCGGAGACCTGAAAATGGTTTCGAGTAAAAAAATTTATTCTAATAAGCTCACTAATACAACATCAGGCAAGAATATTATAGAACAAAAGTTAGGGGCCACTGCAATCTGTTACATTTTTTGGGAAAACTTAACTTGGTACATTACAGGTCACAGCAACAAAAATCAAAAATCAATAAAAACTGTAGACTTAGTCTTCAAATACACCAAATTCATTGTTGACCTCTGGTTACTGATGCGATACTCGACAGGGTAGTTTCCGGGGCCAGGGATGTGGTGTCTGGGGAGCCAATTTGGCATGCGTGCATCGCCGTACTCTCCACCAAACATAAATTCATTATTGAAGTTATTTCGGTCCTATCTCAATCCCCAAGCTTCCACTGGAGGTAAAAGACCAAGAGTTGATACCTTAGTATTCGGGTGTCCTTATGTATTTTAGCACTTTAATCAGATCCACGATTCAACCTTTCCAATTACTTGGTCTTCATACACGGTGTCTCCAATATGTGACCAACCCCTTCAACTGGGCAAGTATGTAACTTATCCTGACAATGTGTTGATCGCTTCCCGCTCTTATACTTGAAGGAGCAAAAATATGAACATTTGAAGAAATTATGAACCGCATTAAAACTGGAAAATTTGTTTCTCAGCATTGCTGACATAATAGGGCTTCTTGGTGATAATAGAAAACAGCTACTGCAGCTACAAATCAAAATCGGTTCTTTGTTGAAAACTGCGTTCAATTTTTTTTTCAATTTTTCACAAAAATTGTCCTCTGGACCCAGCGATTCTTTCATAGTAAACGACTACCTCCTTCATATCCTTTGAAAATACTCCTCAACTTCACTTCCAATTATTTTCGTTTTAACATTCCGATTTGTAGAAAGTATCAGACCTACAACCAAAAGGAGAAGAGGGGCTATGTTTCCTGGCCACATCGTTTACTCCTAGCAAAGATTTTTACAAATTCTAAAGAAATTGCGGTGGAAAAAGAACTAGATTGTTTTTTGGTACATTTTTTAAAGCATACATTTCAATTACATTAATCAAAATTTCTAAACTTGAAATCTAAGATAGGTAGAACTGATGTTAAGGAGTACTTCTGAAGGGTATGAAATGTTCCACAATTTATCCATCAGCAATGTTGAGAAAGACGTTTCCATTAACGTGGTACATAATTTCTTCAAATGTTTGCATCTTCTTTGTCCCATCAAATGTAACAGCAGGCAAACAACTGCACATTTCCAGAATGCATTGCCTACTTACCTGGTTAAAGGGGAATCACATACCTTGAAACACCCTGTACAGGGAAATAGCCTTCCATAAAAGTATAAGCTTAACCATATGAGGGAAACATGCCACCTCCTCTTCTTATACACAAAAAACAATGAGTTTTCACCTCAACATCTTTTTCTTGGGACGCGTTCAAAATTTGCCACACGCTTTCGAGGTCGTTGAATACAATTTTAGAAGTACTTTGTACATCCGACAAGTGGAGGGGTAAGATTTCTATTGAATTGCGTTAGGTATATAAAAATTAAATGATTCGAGTCCCTACTATTCGTTCTTGAAATCGCTTTGAGCCAAAATAAAATCAATCCAGCACTTTACAGGATGGTTTGTAGATAGTTCATAGGGTCACACAGAGGCGTTTTTATCGTTAGGCAACCTAGGCAGCTGCCCAGGGCGGCAGCATTTTGAATTTTCAGATAAAAAAAGCCAAAAAAAAACGAAGGAAAAAAGGAATGAGAAAAGAAGAAAAATGGAGAAGGAATAAAGTAGAAGAAGTAACTACGCCATTTGAAAGATTTCTGTCATATATGGGGTGACTGAAAAGTCTATTCCTATTGAAAATTGTTTTGCAAAAATGTCCTAGTCAATTTATCGAGAATATTTCTACTGCAGCGGCATTCTTGGTCCATTACTATTGAAACAATAGCCATCCTTCGAATTATCAAAACATACGAAATTTTTAGTTTACACTAAGGATTATTTTCTTGACAACAAAGTACATCAGGGTTGCCACTTTTTTTCAGGATTGGTTTTCCCTGTCTTTTCCCGGTTTTCCAGGCCAACTTTTCCAATTTTCCCTGACTTTTTTACAGGATTCCGAGAAAGCCCAGAGGGAGGAGAGTCACAGAAATTTTTTACAATACAGATTTTTAAAAAATCGCTATCGAGAAGAAGAAGGTACAGATGTAATTTATGTAATATTTTTCAATATTAGAAATACTCAAAGAAAGTTGAGTCCATTCCAACAGATAAAAAAAGTTTACTCTGATAAAATACGAACTCGTTTGTTATTTTCAGAAAATTTCCCTGACTTAAATGAAAATTCCCTGACTTTTCCCTGACTTTTCCCTCACTGACCAAATTCCCTGACTTTTCCCGGTTTTCCAGAAAGTGGCAACCCTGTAAATTCACGTTCGCAATTTGACCATAAAGGGTATTAGCACTTTAGCAGCCTAGTTCATAGTCACCTGGCCATTATAAATTGGGCGCACTTACTTATGATTCCATGTGCTCCTACAGTGTATTTGTAATCATATGGCAAATTTTATATTGCTTAGAGCAGCTTCTTTCCTTATTACACGCCTCTGGGGTCACATCAGGTCATTTTAGTAACGAATTGTTTTATGTACCAGCTAGATATGCATACTGATTTAATTTCACCAGCTGCCGTAAGATTTATGAGCTACTAAGTAAATTCGGAATGAAGTACTACAGAGAGGGATTCTAATAAGTTACTCTGTAGTTCGAGATCTCAAGGCCGAATGAATTTCAAATACATATTGAAACAATTTAGACTAATACAGAGGCTTACTCAAATAACATCCGGCGAGCTGAGGGCTCATTTTGCCAAATTTTTAGAAAAACGAAAACTTAATTTTTGGTATAGAGGAGATTACCCTACTGTCAGCCCCCCTCTTCGATATGCCTCTGTCACTCAGTGAATTCGAATTCTGCACAGACTGACAACGAATAATAGAACTATCAATTTTTTAAATCACGGTCCTCTAAAGCCGGATGAACTTCTAAGGATCTACAGTCACGAAACTATCCTAAAAAATTTGAACTGGAATAATAGCACGGGAAGAATATTTGGACCAATTTCCATTCCAATTTACGTCTATTAAGAGCGGATAAATTTTGAATCTAACCAATGTTTTATCAGTCACTACCATGTAAGAATATTTAAAAAGGTACAGTCAGCGTTGTGTTGACATCTGAAGACATAACCATTTTTGCCTATCTTGATCTTATTTTCAGAAAGGTGGGGAGAATCCGGGGCCGCGTATAAATGAAACATCATGATTCGTGTAGCCTCTCATACGTCGTATCTCTCTCATATGGACCAATTTTCTTTTTCTTTTTCTTTAATCGTGTCGTTCCAAGTAACAATCTACTCTTCTAGTTACGGAATGCGGCACTGAAAGGAGGGTATAAAACACGAGAAAAATATTTACAATACTCTCAGTTTCAAAAATACTCTCACACGCCGGCGGAATCTTCAAAAAATCAGGGGAAAACTGTCTCTTCTACGCAACCTGGTGAGTGACTCAAAATTCGCTAACATACTAGGTTTTCAGGTTATAAAAATAAAGAACAGAAAATAATTAGAAAATATTGCTTGTACTTACCACTGTAATACTAACAGCGTCGTCGTATTGTTTCATGCAGACACTAACTAATGCGGATGCCAGCAGCAATAGTATCAATGGATTTTTGAACTGCAAAAAAAAAAAAAAAAGTCTGATTATTGTAGGTATACTTGAACGATGAAAGGGCGTACTGGGCTCATAAAATTGGCAGCAAAAAATATTCAACTGAGAAGATCAAACTGACAATAACTGCTCAATCTACAATTCACATCTGGGTAAGGGAAATGGATCAGCTCTTACGATCGCTTTAAACTGATTTTTCTAACTTATCTTCAACTTCACCTCGGCGGTTGGGAGAGGGGAGAGAAGGTATATAGAGGCCTAATTACAGGGTGCGTACACTTAACTGAAAAATGAAAGACAAGTCTCTTCCATGGCTTAGTTTATGGTCTTACGACGTGGGGAAGGGGAGGCAGAAGCAGTGTCCACCCTTCTCTGATTGGCAAAAGTACACTTTTCTCACGAAACTTTGTTGAAATTTAAAAACAATGTACTTTCTTGTACAATGAAACCACTACCATAAACAAATCCTGTACACTGGCCTGACTTTTTCCAGTTGTTGGAAGGGGACTGGGGGTGCAAATTATCATCAATTGCTGTCGGCTGTCTTTTGAAATTGTCAATTTTTGCGCCATACACTTTATTTACAACTATTCATTAATTTATTTTCATATTATATTATCCCAGTTAAAAACACAGTTCTGAGGTCAGTTGGCTCACGATCCGAACTTCAATTTGTAACAAATCAAAAAACCTTGACATCAACCGGAAAATTTGTCATAATGACAAAATTTTGAAAATTCAATTGTCATTTCGGCGTTTTGTCATTTTCGTTTGTTATGTCCAACAGCACTGGTCATTATTGATCGTTATGAGGCGGACTGTTACGATAACACCTGTTTTTTAAACAGTGTTGATGTAACGATATGAATTCATATCGATATACATCGATATTTAATTTTTCAATCGATATATACCGATTTCCCATATTCATCACCTTAGGAATGTTCTTTTTATCAATTACCCGCGCGAATCGCGAATCACGCAATGCTTTTCTTTCGTCTTGTGTTTGTTTGTATTCTCCTTTACCTTTGAAAACATTTTCCTGATGAATTATGTTTCATTTTCTTGATCCTTTTTTAATTTTACCGGTTTTGAGTTTTGTGTTCGAAATATTACAAGGTGTCTACAAGAATGGAAAAATATAAATTCCTGACTTTTTCCAAACTTTTTCTTTCTCTTCCTACCTTTACAGTATAGACAGTATATATTTATGTTTATACTACTAGACGCTATGGTTAAAATGAACTGAAATTTTAAGTTGATTTTTGGGTGAAAGCATTAGGAAGGTGTTCACAGATATACATAAAAACAAACAAAGCGATGAACTAAGTTATGAATTATATTTCTTCAAGTATTTCATTCTGTAAAACTTTACCAAGGAGATGAAAAATTCCAAACTTCTTAAAAATATTGTTCAATTTCCTGACTATTTCCAAACTTCCTGACCTACTTTTCAAATTCCTGACTTTTTCCAAACTTTCCAAATTTTCCAAACCTGTAGACACCTTGAAATATGATGGGCGAGAACAGGAAAATGAGACCCATTTGCTGTCTCTGTATTATAATTATTGCATTGATTAATCACTTTTTACATTGGAAAAGTTGAGTATCCAACCATCCACACTCACATGAAATAGTAACACCCATGAGTTATGAAAAAACGTAAAAACAGGCTTGAAAACTCGATATATATCGATATAAAATTTTTTGCGATATATTACATCACTATTTTTAAATCACTTCAGAACTGATGCAATACTCGAAAGGGTAGGTTCTGGGACCGGGGTGCGGTGTCTGGGGAGCCACTTTGGCATGCGTGCATCACCATACGCTTCACCAAACTAATAGATATTACATGTCAATAGCATTCACGCGTTTTACATGATTCTGAGCAAAAATCACCCGAATATGATGGCGCATATTTTAGCAGAATATACTTTGGATAAAATTCTTTCTTTTGCATGTTTTGACCTGTTTTAGCGCATATTCACGACATATGTAGCAATTTTCTTCGTTTAGCCCATATTTTTGAGAAATCTTGATTTTTTTATGTTTAAATTTCGAAAATTCCAACATGACTTTTACATGACTGCATGATATTTTACAACAAAAAAATGTTTTCGATGACTTCCATGACCTGCAAACACCACTCGTCACTCCTAGGTAATTTGATCACAACTACTTACATACATTGGCTGTATCAAGAGTGACCAGATGAAGCAATCCAGCTCCCATCTCAAAGTTTGAGTATTTCTGAATTTCAAGCGAAACCCCAAGTCACAAGGTTATAGGTTTATAGAGGTCTCAAGGTGTCATTACTTATTCCTTGAAATCGCTTAACGCATAAATTCGTCCAGTTGACTTGAGGCCATTACGTATGTGTTTCCATACATTACACTGAACTGTCATTGTACATAATATTTCAAGAACGAAATGAGTAAACTAATTTCTAAATATGCTAGTACATAATATTCCTGTATTCTTCATGTTCACTTTGATTGCTACAACTAGCTGTTAAAGTCCACTGGATCCAAAACGAAAATCACTTACATGGTTGAAAACGTTTAAATGAAAAACGCAGAATTGAAATGTTCTTTATTACAAACGAGAGTTTGGCCAAAATTGTTTGCATGAGTCCTCTGAATCCAGGAAGAAAACCACACAAAATCCGCAAGTTACTATTTTTTGAACGGGGGAGTGGAGACAGAAATGTTCTTCAAAAGTAATTTCTTGGGAAAACATTGAGAACAATCGAATTCAAGGAAAACAGTTTCAACACAAATATTGTTCCTCGAAAACTTTGACATGAGACGTTATTTTCGATTTTCCCCAACTGCCCTCAAACTCGTAGAAGGGAGCAGAGGGGGGTTTAAAATGGCCTTCAGGTCTCATGGAGAACGCAGAATTTCGGTAATTTTTCTGAAGTCCCTAATTTCTGTGACAAGTTGATAAGCTAACTGTCATCGGACACACTTCCGAACCATTGTACCTCCTCGTCCACAGAATTTTCTTGAACTGAAAACTGACTAACCTGAGGGTGAGGACAGAGGAATTGGAAAAATTTACGGGTTCGATACATCGCACGTATCTTGGGTTTTCGAAGTCGCGGAATTCGTTTCCGATACTGATTTTCAGCTCATAACAATCAAGGTTCCGAAGGTGGGTGAAAGGGACAGCGTGTAGAAATAAGAGATCAGTATCATTTCTTGGGTTTCCGAGATCGTGAAATTTGGTTTCGATAATACTGTCCAACTCGTATGAAAACTGAGACATCACGGAAGAGTGCTAGAGTAGGAAAAAATGTACTGATTTAAGATAGATATCGTTCACGAGTTTCAAGGGTTGGCAGCAGCTCAAGTTGACACTGATTTACAGATACCACAAAAATTGAGGTACCTTAGAAAGAGGAGGGAGAAAAACATGTATAACTTTCAGGTAAGTATCATTTCTTGGATTTTCGAAGTCGTGAAATGAGTAAACATCTTTCTTATATTCTTGCATACGTCAATGCGATTAATGGGTTCCATAGTTATCAAAAACAAATTCAGCCTCCCTCACTTGAGCCTGTTGGATTTTTCCAATTTTCAGACTCTCTTAAGCATCTCAATTTTCATGGTCACTCAAAATGCAAGTCAAAAACGAATTCTAAGGTTCCGAAAACCCAAAAAACTAGATTCATTTTGAATCTATTAATATTTCCCTTATCCCCTTTCAACTCCTGCCCCAACCTTTTTCAAGGTAATTTAATTTTAACGTTAACTACAAATTAACGTCAAAAATGAATTCTACAATCTCGAAAACCCAAGAAATGGCATAAATATTTTTTGTTTACTTCCAGCCCCGCCCGTTGCCTCATATTTATACGTGGTATTCAAGGGGAAGGAAAAGGTTAGAAAAAATGCTACGGGTAGGTACAGAAATTGGAAAACGTATTCGATGGCAACTTGAACCTCAACTAGTCACAACAACTGGTGATCCCCAAAAATCAAAATTTTACATTGTCCACAGTAAGGCTTGTGTGAATATGTATAGCAGTGAGAAAGGCTATTTTCGATCCGCCTCCCCTCTCCTAGAAGTTTTGAGGCAGTTACGGAAAACTGAACACAACATTCTAATGTAAAATTTTAAGGAGCGCAATATTTGTTGAATATTTGATAGTTCATAATTAATTCAAAACGACCAACATGTCTGGTGATAATACTTTCACCCAGTGTTGTTAAACACTGAAACTAGATTTGTCATCTCCGAAAAACCTTACACAATGATTACATATGTATTCAAATTTGTGAGAATGGTGTACATATGTTTACGAAAAAATACATATTTCACGTAAGCAGCTGTCCTTCCCTTCCCAAATTTGAACGAACCGAGTTGTTTAAACGAAGGTGAAAAACATTACCGGACACGCGATAAGATAATTTTTTGACCAGCTGGTAAGAGCGAGTAAATCAATTTGATTTCATGGTTGGGCTACTTTTGATAAAAACGTTACTTTTTCTTTCACAGCGTCAGTACATTAACTTCAAACTTTTCTTTAAAACCTATATACAAAATTTGAGTCAATAGCTAGCCACGAGGAATGGTGTTATAACATAGGCGCTAATAAAAGAGCTTGGGAAGGGCTTAGCCCTCCCCAATCCCCTGAAAGCTCTCGAAAAAACTGAAAAATTTTACAATCTAAAGAATTTTCAGCAGTATTTTGATACTTGTCAGCTTCTTTTGAACCTCCCCCACCCCACTACAGTAGGGTAGCCACTTTTTTTTTTAGAATGATTTCTCCCGACTTCTCCCGGTTTTCCAGACCAATTTTCCAAATTTTCTCTAACATTTTTCCTATTAGGCTGTTCGAGTGCGACGCCTGGGAGGAGGTGAGGCGCGGGGCGGTCACGATCGATCCCGGAGACGGCGTGATCGACCGTCTTGCGCCGGACACCTTGGTCCCGGAGCTGTTGAGGAGCCGAAGCGGTTGGAACCGGGTGTCGGGTTTCGTTTCGGCCATCATGCGACGGAAGATGGAGGCTGAATGGTCGAGACAGAGGACGCAAGGAGGAGAAGCGGATGTTGCTGCTGCTACTGCGGCGGCGGATACCATCCAGCGAAGCTCGCCCGTAGCACCAGGGCTGGAGCAGAGCTCGCCCGCAGTGCAAGGGCTGGAGCTTCAATCGGAAGAGTCTCACACGATGAGTGAGTGAAGAGGAAGAGGCAGCGCGTCCGGCTGTGGGGGACCTGAAATTTCCAGGCGAGTGCTCTGGGAGCGCGGACCTCGGTCAGTAGGGAACCCCGTGGTGGCCCTGGCAGGATGCGCGCACCGTTCCGGCCAGGAGAAATGGGGGTTCGGGCCCGGCCCCAAAGCGTTCCCCTCGGTACTGATACGATGCCCGAAAGGGTAGTTTCCGGTGCCGGGGGTGCGCTGTCTCAGGGGCCACTTTGGCATGCGTGCATTGCCATACGTCCCACAACACCATTAGTATTGTACGCAGCTTTGAGAATACTTTGTAAATGCCATTACCCTTTAGGCTGACATTCATTCTTGAAAAATAGTATGTTCTTTAATTCTCGCTATACGCATAGAGTTCCCTGATTTTAATCAAATTTACAGCAATCCCTAACTTTTCCAAACTGGCAAAATTCCCTGACATTTCCCGGCAGAAATTGGCTATCATGTACAAGTAAGCTACTTGCGCTTATGGGTCATAAACAACCCTTCTAAATTTTTAGTTTTTCCTTACTCAACTGTTCGCACATTAGGACATCTTTAGACATGATCATCGATGGGAATCATGTATTACCAAGCTATTTATTTATGTATTACAAATAATTCGCCCTCCCTCCATTTAGGTAATGTGGTGGCAGCAATTTCAGTGTTGCCACTGGATTTTTGACATGAAAAGGGCGATCTGTATACATGTTGTTCTCAAAGTTGATGGAGTTGAGTTAAGTAAGGAACTTCTTTTTCTTCTGAAAAATGTTTAGAATGTAACTTAACCTGTTTAAAAAAAAAAAAAAAAATAATAATAATAATAAAAATCAAGTGCTTTTAATTCATTCATCAAGCCTAAGTATTAAAAGAATCAACCGATAACCCGTGATCTGTGGTTTCGACTTTCAGGCCATATACTCAAAAATCTAGGAGCAAAAATGTTGAGAGGAGAAATGAATGACAGTTCAATGAAATTAGAGAGCTCGAGTAGCTTGACCGGGAAGATGAAATCACGGTAATTGATGATTAAAGGTTGATTGGGGGGGGGGCAAGTTCGAAACTAAATCTGTAAGGAGGGAAGAGTTTGAAATGTAATTCACGAAAGATTTGGCACACTGAGTACTCAAGTCAGTTTATGAATCCGGAACCAGGGATGCATCGGGTTACAGATGCTTCCCCCGTTGGTAAAAAAATGTACAGTGCAGAGGGTTTTAGAAGTACGAGTATTGAAAGGTATATGAGATCTATTGGTAGATTCGCTTTAACATTCATTTTTGATGCAAAGTTGGGACCTTCTTTTTACCGGTGAAAGAGGGCAGAGAAAGAAAATCCCACAAATGAAACCAACAGCGGTCATCAGGGATTCACGGAAGGGATGGGGAGAGTTTCATCGACACTTTCATTAGTTAGTAAATATTTTGCCAAGTCGTCCCTCAATTGGCCGAATCAGATCCGCAGTTGGTAAATACTAAAAAACTTTAAATTTTTTGCTTGTCCATTTCATAAGTGTTCGTCAGTTGGCTAGTCAGATACTAAGTAGGTGTAATTGACATTTTTAGATGTAACAACTGGTACCCCTTCCTTCCAAAAAATTGCTTCGGTAAGCCCTTGGTAGTCATCTGACATTCAGCCAGTGATTTTGAATAGTTTTGCTAATACACTCAAAAACATGCAATCTAGATTAGAGATTCTCCTTAGGACTCTCAAAATGAAAACTCGTTTGGACTCTAATGGCGACTCTCTTACGACTTGGTAAGATTCATTCAAACTGCGTCAAGACTTGTTGAGACTCATATAGAGACGGTTAGGACTAATAAAATACTTACAAGGCTCGTTCAGACTCATAATGGTTTTCGACTGTCAGCATGACTTCTTGTCAAGACTCCAGACTTGCCAACATTCATTCAGACTTTGTCAAAATTTAAACTTATTTAGAATAAATTTATGCAGATATAACTCATTCAGACTTATGGAATCGTTAAGCCTTCTTCAACCCCCTTTAGACTCTATTGAGATACAATCATCTTTTACTTTCAAGCAAGGATTTAAAAAAAACGATGCCGTTCTAACCAACAACAGAGTATAACTGTGCCAACCACCGAGAAAAATTCCAGATGAATTAAATTAGTAAAATGCGAGTTGTGCCTGGATATTGAAACCCAAAATTTATTCAACTCTACATTTCAAAAAAAAAAAAAAAAATTGATAGAAGTGCTCCTGTTAATCCGCTACGTAAGTAATTTTCGCGGCAACATTAATTTAGACAGAGCACCTTCTCACCTCCGTTTTGTTTGAACCAAGTACAACATCTTTAGGATTATACATCTCCACCCCAAGTGTGAGGCCTGGGAGCTGGAAAGGCTTGGGGCGGTAACAACGATTGATCCCGGCAACTACAGAGACAGCGACGGCGTGATCGACTGTCTTGTGGCGGGCATCTTGGTTCCGGAAATTCTGAAGAGTGAAAGCGGATGGAACCGGATGTTGCCTTTGTCTCGGCCATCATGAAGAAGAAGATGGCGATGGAATGGCCGAGGCAGAGGACCGATGAACAAAGCTCGGCACACACTCGACACAATTCTGTACCACACTAGAGCTGCAGAAGTTGCTGACCCCAGGGAGGGTTCACCCCATCATCACCACCATCCTACGTCGCCACATGTACTAACACGAGGAGGTGAGAGGTGAAGGAAACGCGACCGGTTGTACGTCACCCGAATTCCGGGTTAACGCTAGGTGAGCGATGCCTCGGTTGGTAGGGTGTTCCATAGCGACCCTGGCAGGACAGCGCGAATCCGCATCAAGGAGAGTTGGAATGGGAACCCGGGCTAGCCTCAAAGCGTCCCCTCTGGTCACTGACGCGATACTCGAAATGTTAGTTTCCGGGGCCAGGAGTACTGTGTCTGGGGAGCCACTTCGGCATGGGTGCACTGCCATATGCTCCAAGTTACACATCTCAATCTCTGCTAAGCACGGGTTGCACAACATATGATACTTGAAAGCAACATGAGTTGTACCTGAATCAAGTACCCTATAGAAAAATAGTAAAACTCCCCGTAGATTTCGCTTTCATTAAATCAAACTGACAATACGTTTTCGGATTCTCCCCGAGTGATATTTGTAAGGTATCCAGATATGATGCATCCCAGATGTTTGTAAACAGAAATTTACATTGCTACCGATAAGATCTTCGCATCCTCACACCAAGCATTAAACGTTCGAGTCTCATTTACAGTCCATCGCCCACCTTACCTTCCTCGTTCCGGTGTTTGTAACAAGTTCTCGACCAAGGCCACGATGCTTCTCAACACTCAAGTTCAAGCCAAAGGCCTTCACCACACCGGCGGATTCTCAATCGGTCCACCACATCCGCATAATCTGGGCCGATCAGGGTCGGGGACGGCGATGCCTACGGCGACATGCTCGGCATACACCGAACAAGTGAAACCTTGGAGGCTGCCCCCCATCCGATGAAAACCCGCGACGCTACTGCCAGTTCGAGAAAACTACGTAATCGAATAATCGTAGCGAAAAACTCGGCTCGGTAAACAGAAACGTGAAAATGAAATCGTTGCATAACACAAAAACCGTCGGCAATAAATTAACCTTACATATATGAGTTGTGCCTCAAGGATACGAGGAAGCTCTTCTCCCACATCTCGAACGGAAAATTCGACTCGAAAAAAGAAAAATACGGTAACCATTTAAGATATGAAAAAAATTAGTGAAAATAAAGCAACCGGGTGGATACACAAATTTTTTTCGCAACAAATCTATGATTTTTTTTGTTTTTTTTTTCCTCTCTAAAACTTGTAATGTAATTAACCACTTTTAAACAGGATTTACGCTTTGTTAATAGCGCTTCCGTAGCAAATAAAAATACGCTTATTTTTGGATTTAGATCCTGTATGTATACGGCGACGCTATACACAAACTGGGGAGAAGTTCAATACGATTTCGGCAAAATACGACAGAAACGAGAAAACGCACGTGCTTCGATTACACACGTAACCATTTTTTTTTTCGCACATTTCCTCACATAAGATATATTTTTGTTCTCTCGAAATTATAATGCGCGGTAATTATATGTAAGCCATCTATATACACGAACCGGCTAACAAACGCAGGCAAAATTTGACACTTCATTTCCTTGTAGAGCTGTCATCGTTAATTTGAGGTGTACTTGAACAGCGGTTCGTATTTGCCATACACGGAATCCTTCTTACAGGAAGAACAAGAGCTTATCGTAGTACCGCGAATACGTAAGCACACTCGGGCGAAGGAGATAAATCTGATGAGAACTAGATTTACCGACAGCAGTTTCAAGATCTCTGTTTATTCCAGATACCGACCGAACCGTTGGCTTGCCCTCGAAAAGAAGAGTCCCAGTACACAAAATTGGGACATCCGGAATACCCACAACTGAAGACTAATGATATCGAGACGGCAGTACAAGCATGTAAGTTAGCAGGACAGAGTCAATTGGAAACATTAATCTAGTAGTGATGCCCAAAAATCGATTATCATTAAAAATCGATAACCCGATTTTTTCATCATAACAAAAAATCGATAATTTCGGTATGTTGCTGTAATGAAAAAACTGAAAATATAAAATAAAAGACGAAAAAAAGTCAACTTATAGGTACTTTTTTTTTCGACCACCTACTGGTGGATGATATGGCAATAGTCGAAAATGTGACAACCCTGCCTGGATTCCACTTTGGTTCGGACCATAGGCTCTGTAGGTGTTTTCAGCTTTCCAAAGAGGGCAAAATTTAAAAATAGCAAAAAACCGGCGCCACAGGAAATATCTATACCCATGCATAGGTGGTCCCAGGCACGCCAGGAGCTACGTATGCATTTGAAGGAGCTGGATAGTACAGTCCAGGAAAGTGAGATGGTACAAGCTTTATATGATGGACTAGAAAGGGCTATCAAAGCCACCGTGGAAAAATTTGCGATAGCGAAGGCTTCCTTGAAAACTGACGACAAGTTGACCAGGGAAACAAAAGAGCTGATTGAGAAAAGGGATGAATTGGAGAGGAAGGAAAGGAGGACTCAAAAGGAAAAATTAGAATTCCTTCTTCTCAGGAAAAAAGTTAAACTGCAAATAAGGAAGGACGTGCACGATTTTAACACAAAGCGTATATCAAATATT
This sequence comes from Acanthococcus lagerstroemiae, assembly GCA_031841125.1. NCBI lineage: Eukaryota > Metazoa > Arthropoda > Insecta > Hemiptera > Eriococcidae > Acanthococcus > Acanthococcus lagerstroemiae. The sequence goes on from CM063110.1 coordinate 44,585,893, forward strand.
CTGGCAGAAAGTAGATAGGTTAAAAAAGTAAAGAAAGAAATTCACTACGATAAAAAGCTAATTCCGGGCATGCAAAATGAGCAAGGTCAAAACATACACGAGCGAAGAGGCATTGTAGAAATAGCTACGAACTTCTATAGAGAGCTCTATGGCAAGAAGGATGAGGCAAAAAAGGAGGACATGAACAAGAACAGGTACAAGAGAGACTGTTCCGCGAAATTAATGGATTCCCATGGCTTCCAAGATTTCCCTGGTTTCCTAGAAGTGGAAATAGAACAAGCGCTTAAAATTCTAAAAGTCGATAAAGCTGTAGGTCCAGATGGATTAGATAACAACACCCTCAAACTTTTTGCGGAGGAGCTAACCACTTTTATGACAAAACTTTTTAACATAATTTTGAAAACTGAAAATGTACCAAGGCAATGGAAGGAGGCTGAAATCATTCTATTGTTTAAAAAAGGAAAAAGAGAGGACATCAAAAATTACAGACTAATCAGCCTTACTTCCAACATGGGAAAAATTTTTATGAAAATTCTTATATCCGCAGCTGGATTCACAGCAAGCGGTGGAGCAGGCCGGCTTCCGAAAAGACCATTCCACAATCGACCAAATTTTTACCATCACACAGCTGATTGGGAAAGCAAACGAATATAACTTCAAAATGCACCTACTTTTTATCGACTTCGAAAAAGCATTTGATACCATTAGCCACAGCTTCTTATGGAAGGCTCTAAGAAACCAGGGAGTGTGTGAAAAAATAATTAGGATCATTCAAAATACGTATGAAGAGGCAACAGCCTATGTCAAGACGGATAGAAAAGGAGAATGCTTCAAAATAGAAAGAGGAGTTAGGCAAGGAGACCCGTTGTCTCCGAACCTGTTCAACTGCGCCCTGGAGGAAGCTATGCGCCAACTAGAATAGGAGAATAGGGGTTTGAGAATTGACGGCGTCTACTTCAACAACTTAAGATTCGCCGATGACATAGTACTAATCGCAGGGGATTTAGACGAATTAACCAAAAATGCTAACGAACTAATCGAGGTGTGCAAACATGCAGGACTGAGCGTCAACATGAGTAAAACTAAACTCTTGTCTAATGAGAAAGAACAGGAAGTAAACATAGGTGGCGAAAATATCGAGTGGGTGCCAGAAGTTAAGTACCTGGGTCAAATAATTTCGTTTGGCCACTCTAGGGAAAAAGAGCTCTCAAATAGAATAAGCGGAGGTTGGAATAACTATTGGAAACTTAAAGACATTTTTAAAAGCAAAATTTCAGTAAAAACCAAAAGTGAAGTCTGGCAGAGTTGTGTCCAATCGTCTATGGTGTATGGCGCGTAAACCTGGGCACTATCAAAAAAGAACATTCAAAGACTCAGATCCACCCAAATGGCTATGCAACGTAGTATGTTAGGCCTGAGGAAAACGGATAGAATAGCGAACGCTACCATCCAGGAGAAAACCAAAATGAAAGACATTGGGGCGGTGGTGAAGAACCTAAAGTGGAAATACGCTGGCCATATCATGAGGTAGGGGAGTGAGAGGTGGGAGAGAAGGGTGGAAGGGTGGAGACCTTTTGGTCAAGCTAGAAGTGTAGGGAGGCCCAATACTCGTTGGAGAGACGAATTCAGAAAAAAGCTTGGACCTTTCTGGAGGAGGTATACCCTGGACAGAAAAGATTGGAAGAAAAGGGCGGAGGCTTATGCCCAAGAGTGGGCGCGCGACAGCGGGGAGGATCGCCCCTCCCCCGCGAACCCACGACGAGGAGGACCACTAATAGTGATCCTAATTATACGCAAGAAGTATATTACCTTAGCTATGTATAGAACGTTGCGCAATAAAAGCTGTTTTTGTTTGTTTGTTTTGTTATAGGTACTTTGCTACTTCAACATATTATGTGGGCTGACAGGAAGAAAGGGACCTCAGGGAAAAAACCATTTTTGTGATAACAACTGATTTTGACTAATTTTTGGCCGCTCTTTCGCCTGGTGTCGTCGAAAAAATTCTAAAAAGTTTTCCTAAACGGCTGTAAGTCTTCAAAGTTGAGTGTCTTCGTAACGTGAAAACGTTATCAATTTTGTTTATCCGCTCTCCTGTAAAATTTACATTTTTGCGCTGAGGTTCCTTTATTCCTGTCAGTCAGTAGCGTATCTAGGATGAAATCATGGGGGGGGGGGGTTTGGCCATGGGGGTGTTGACCCCCCTCCACTTAAATACGCCACTGCTGTCAGCTCACATATTTTAAAATTCTGACCGGGCAATCAACAACAACAACGAATTAAATCATCAACAACAACGATGCAATGCTATTTCTTTTAATGCGAAAAAGAAAGTGACTCGGATTTTGATGAAAATGAACTCATCTGAAAAGAAATTTTATTTGCTACAAGAGATGTTCTTTTCAATTTTCCGGTAACCGAATTCATTCTCGAGATATTTTGAAAAAACATTCAGATTGCCATAAACTGCTGCGCTGAATTCCCCCCTTTTGCCCCTTTTCCGTATCAGTTTTTCTTCAATCTATGCTAGCGAACCTACAATTTACTCGGTCCGAATAGATGGCGGACTCGAACGATTAGCGTTGTTTTCACTAACGTGTAACAAGCGACCTCACAGTCGCTGCAAAAAGATAAAACTAATATGGGCCTCAAAAAAAAAATTGAGAGAGACTGGAAAAGGGCGTTAAACTGATTTCAAGTTAATGTTATTTCATTGTAGAAGACACATTTCCTATCGTTTATAAACTCGAATTTATCATTACCTTCTTATCATTTATACTCATTTTATTTGAACGGCAATTAAAGTTTTTCATCTTTAATGAATCGATCATTCATTAGTAATCGGTTATGTTCGATAAATCAATCGTTTACATTCCATCTAGTATTTTACTACTGCTAAAAAAGAAATTCCAAAAACTTTTTCATTCAAAAGGGAAGGTAATACAACTGATGTAAATGTATCTTTTCTCTCCTTCTCCGCTCCCCACATACCTGACTTTCCTTTCAAGCAGAATACGAACTGTACTAATTATGAATATGTTACTTAATTGTCATAGTAGACAAGAAGGGAGGTGAAATCACTCAATCTTTAGGCCCACTTTTCAGAACATTTCTTCTCCGACACTATAATTCTGTATTTTCTTCTGTTTCTTCATACATTAAAAATGAATACACCTCAAAATTTTTGAAAAGTTTCATCGTACCTGAGATGAGGCTGAAAACTTTAGAATCCCCTTCCCACTTTCCAGGTAAATTTCCATAAGAAGAAAATATGATATTTTTCGATTTAGGTAAACGAAGGTTGCCTTTTATATTTAATTTTCATCAAACACGATAGACAAAACACTTTCCTGAACGGTTCTGAGAATTTTATCCCAACAATAGCCGCAACTATCCTCCCACCATCACCAGCAAGTTCCATTGTACTATTCATCCTAAATCATGAAGAAATAAGATCAATCAAAGATATGAAAAAACATTTTCCTCTATAACCGTCCTTATAGCTTCTTCAAAGAAGTTAAAATGAACAAAAAATATTTACCATGTCCCAATAGCCCAAAATTGTGTAATACATACCCCAAATTTTGGTTTTTGTGAGCCCTCGGTATTATCTGTAATTTTTAAGTTTTTTCTCCTCAGAGGAAACTTCAAAATGGTGGTTTCCACCATTCATGTTTTTATTCAGTTTCCGTGATCTATAATGCAAATAAATCAAAAGAATTACGTTTTGCCACAAATTCATCAAAGGATTCAATTCAATTCAATTAAAAACCTTTTTATTACGGGAACGAACTCCATAGCAATATTGTTACGCTGTAAGTGCCCCCGGCTCTTTAAGAGCAAAGGTGTTTCTCACCCTCTCTCCCATTCTCCTCCATCTTGAGCTATTCTGTGATAGAATTTGTGTTGAAGGAAATGATTTATTTCATCTACCCATTTCTTACGTTGACCTCATTTTCTCCTTTTCATGAAAGGAAAAACCCAAAATGTCGGGTGGTGGGTCCATTTTTCGGGTGTCATTCAGGCGATGTGCACTGACCTTTGAATTGTTTTCTCCTCAAAATGATCGGTAAGTTCGCCATCCTTACACTAATAAGAACAATTTTTTATAGTGAAAAATTTTCTTTTCAACGCGATTTTCGAGAAGCTTCAAGCCAAAATTGCAGATTTCCTTACGGAGAATCCGAGAATCCTATTTTAAATTTAAACTTAGCCCCCCCCCACCCACATGACTCCTTAAAATTTTTCAAAATTGGCTAGCGGGTGTTTAGACCATAAGGAACAAGTCTGGCTACTGAGAGCAAAACAGTTCAGAAATAGCGGAATTTTGTACAATTTTAATGATTACTACTCATTTCCGTTTCCGTACTTCGTATTTAAATGTTACCAACAAGGCGCGGGTAATTTTTCTAGGGAGGGGGGTAGAGCGCAAAAAATGTCGACTAAAATCCTTCAACATTTTATTGCTAAGAAAAACCAAAAGGAAACTTCTTATTTTCCCAACTTTGCCAACTGGCTATCAGACTTTGCTAAAAACCCAAATTCGGAAATGACTGGGGATGTGTTACCTCACCATGATGCTAGTAGCCCTGAATGTTCCTAATTCAATTTATCATGTGAGTCATCGCAGAAGCCCGTTGTAAAATTCCGCGTATTATAATCGGTTAATACCCATGCTCACATCAGTTGTAATTGGATTTCAGCATGGACTAACAATATTTATATGTAATTTATTGGGAAATTTTCTGGTGAGCCGGTCCAATTCATTTCAGTTTGGCCTCAGCAAAGGCAGGAATGGAAGGATGAAGTAAAAGGACAAAGGACAAACGTGGGCCGAAGGGAAGATTTCGGTAAATGCCATCAAGTTTCTTTTCTTTCAGAATTTTGTTAAAGAGCCTAGTTAAGATTTTTGGAACAATTTTTCCTCCTACCTTAGAAAATTCGTTAGATATTTTTTCATAAGCAGAAGCTTTTTTGTTTTTTAATGTTTTAAATAATACTTTTCATTTCTCCCTTAAGAATTTCTGATTCATTTTCTTCTTTTTGTTCACAATTTTCCGTATCTTTTGGATCTGTACAGTCTTTGTCTCTGTGCAGTTGTGCATAAAACTAAGTTGCATGATTGTTAATTTCCTGTCTGTCGTATAGCCTTTGATTTTTTGTGTTTTTCAAATGAATGGTATATATTTTCCACATGGACCTATTTTTATTCATCTGTTTTATGCTCCTAGTAGATTCCAAAATTTCCCTAATCATTCTAAATAACATGGATTATGTAATTTGTGTAATTAATGTAATAAAAACATAAAAAACAGGTGATAAGTTCTTGTCATTGAATGCTGCCGTGATAACTTGATATCACTATTATTGCCTCTTTTTTATATTTTTATCACATTAATTACATTAAATACATGAACATCTTTTCATTAATTACATTTCATTGAATACGTGTATTTTAAAAGTATTTAATGTAACGTAATTATTACATTCAACCGTGCATGTAATCCATTTGATTTATAACGTTACGAAAACAAAACGAAAATATAACGATGTAACTGCAAGACAGAACCATTAAAAACATAATGTTATAACATAAGTTTCATTCCTACTTATAAGTTCAGCCCCGTAGAAAGAGAAAGAGGGCCTGAGGGGAATTTCCATGGACCCCCCTCTCCTTCCAGTTCATTTTGTTCTTTTGTCAGATGGAAAAAAATTATAGGCTACAGGATAAGAAATTTCTTTTATGGTGTTAGGAGTGACTTCTGATTTGATGTACAGTACGATATAGCCGTAAACGTTTGGAATTCAGGCCTTCTAAAAATATTGGGCCCCCTGAAAATACAGGCCCGGGGTATTCCCGCCCTGCCTAGCCCCCTCTCGTCACGGTTGCTTATAAGTCCATCCAATTTCAAGAGGTCAACAGGCTAGAATTTATCCAAGCTAACTGTCAAGCTGAGGTCAACTGATGCACCTGAGTACAAGCAGTTCCATGAAAATTAAAAGAGAAAATGGACTTCGCCTCATCACCACTTCATAACCAAAGCTTTTCACCAACATTTACTTCGTTTACATTTACTTTCTGCTTAACGATGCGCATCTAATTTTTGTCAGGGTATCTATTTTTCTATATCTCTTCTTCTAATTTGCTCTTCACCCGAAACCTGGAATCCGCCCTTTCGAGCATTACTTCAGAGGCGTCGGGGGGGCTGTTAGGGCTGTCTTAGCCCTCTTCCCTTCTGGTCGAAAAACCGGCCTAGGTCGAAAATTCTGGCGAGTTGCTACGTGGGCTCAAACCCGGGACCTCCGGATTCTGAGGCAAACGCGCTATCCACTCGGCCAACCAGACCTCTCATTTTTCTATGTCTGAGAATAGAACTAATATCAATGAAATGATGATTCAATTCTTTTAATATTGATAAACAAGCAAGATAGGCGTATTCTCAATTAGTTGTTTGTATTCAACAAGTGAAGAAAGAATGTTAACCTTGAGATGTCCTACACACTCACATAATCTTCAATCGTTCGCGATGCCAATTTTGATCGATTTCCGAATTTTAACGTACAACGCAGTGATAAGATACTGCAATGATTTTCCATTTATTTGGCACTCTATCGTAATTTTAGCCTACAGTAGTCACTCTCACGCCTCAGCCATACCATACGGTTCGACTGAAATTATGTACGCCGTTCAAGAGTTATAGTAGCATTGGGTAGTTAACGACGGATGATTCGATGACCAACTCGATCCAAAACAAAATGTTCGACATCGACAATATCTTACCTGTTCTATATACTTCTTCCAAGGCGGATCTTCTTCTTTGAACGAGAACTCATTATATCCGATCAGCTGTCTCCTCAAGTCTGCCTCCTTCCAACCCAAGCCGATTCGACAATCGCTTCTCAGTTTGGCGGCCACATCTTCAGCACACAGCGAGCTGGCATCACTTGTCTTCAGCCACATGTCGTCCTCCTCCGATTTTTCAGTCTGTTAACACACGAATAAAGAAGACGAGTTTTCATTAATCAGTATTGCGTTGTAAGTACATATAAGTACCCAAATAAAAATGCTCGACAGGTACCAACTATAGGTACATATTTACAAGTACGTGTGTATGGCCACGTCGGCATCGCATGCTGATACGTGCCTGTCCGTACACAGCTATAATAAATAAGGGACAGCGTAACCTTTTTTGAATTGTGCAGTGACGTCTGGTCTGATAGTGAGTGTATTCGATTAATTCCTTATTAGTTCTCGCACAAAAGGCTGCAGATTACCAAATAATTTGAGTAAGTATCCAACTATAAGAGTGTACAGTCTAGAACTCCAGCGGTACAAAAAACGCACAATAATATGTAGAGATACTCAGAAAGGTAGCTCTTTGAAGAGCTGGAGAGACGTACATCAGAACTTGGCTCTCATTTGTGAACAAGCCGTATAGTAGATCCAAGCCAGAAACTTGAGCATTAAAAATAGCCCAACTTTTTCCATCATCCATTTTATTTATTTATCTATTTGATGCCTTCACCCGGCAGAAAAGAACATATACACGTATAATATAACTTTACCAAAAACGGATGGCCCTGGTGGGGTCGTCATGCCATCCGGTCTACCCAGTCATGGGTATAGGCCGCTACCGCCTGTCTCCAAGTCCCTCTGTTTTTAGCAGTTCCTCTGCCATGAAATCCCGAATCTCCGAGCAATTTCATTCCTCCACCTTGTGGGTTGTCTTCCCCTCCCCCTACCATCATCTCTAGGATACCAAGACTCCCAAATTTCATTCAGTTTATTTCCGTGACTTCTGGCCAGGTGCCCCGTATATCCAAGTTTAAGCTTCTTCACTGCCCATCCAACATCAGAAATATTACACTTTTCTCTAATAAACTGCGTACCTACTAACTTTATCGATCAATCTTAAACCTAGAAGCGACCTCACCATCCTATTGTGGGTGGCCCTCAGCTTATTAACTTGGGTTTTGGTAAAGGCCCAGGTCTAGGCTCCGTAAGTCAGTGACGGCTCAACACAGTGTCTGACATCCTGGCTTTGGAGGCAATATTCAATTTGCTCTTGAAAATGTGTTTAAGAAATCAGAAGTTCCTCCGTGCATTGGATATACGAGCTTTTAGTTCTTTATCCTGTCTCTTTTCAAATGATAAGATTTAGCCCAGATATTTATATTCTGAAACATTTTCAATTTCGTGATTATCAACCAAAAATTTTGACGCTTAAACATTAGACATGTGTTTCGATTTTGAGAAATTAATTGACAGGCCAACTAATGGGCTCGCCGCACTCAGCTCGTTGGTCATGGATTTCAGTTCATTTTTGCTCTCACTTACCAGAACAGTATCATCAGCAAAACGGAGGTGATTCAATTTTTGGTCACTGACCGAAATACCCTTATTCTCCCAATTCAAATTTTGAAAAATCCCTTCCAGAAAGCTATTGAATAAATACGGAGGAAGGAAGTCATCCTGCTTTACTCCCTTACCCAACTTAAATTTATCCCCAGGAAGATCCAGTTTTACGTAGGCCTCCGAGCTGTCATAGAGCTTTCCTAGTATTTTGATAATATCCGCATTGACTCCCTGGTCTCCTAAAGCTTTCCAGACAAATGTATGTGACAAAGAATCGAATGCCTTCTCAAAGTCAATGAACATGAAGTGCATAGCTAACTTGTATTGCCTAACAACCTCGATTAGTCTATTAAGCGTGAAAATGTGATCAATAGTAGAATACTCTTCATGGGCGCCCGCAGAATTTTTTGATGTACAGGTAGCAAAAGAAAATGCTGACGACCATAATTTAACCCTGATTTTTGTATTTGAATTGAGATTAGTGAATAGTTAGTGCTAATTACTCAATTTTTCGAGACGAATTCGAATCCGTTGTTAAATTTGAGCAAGAATCATTTTTTGACCCCTTTCGACCACATTATCGAATTTATCTCGGAAACGGAGCGTCACCACCAAATTTGAACACTGAATTCGAACTCAGCGTAAAAAATTGAGTAGAAAACAGTCTTTAATTCAAAATGTTTGATTTTTCAAATTTTTCAAATTTCTCCATATCTACACATTATATGTATTTTTTGGGGCGAAAAAATTTTCGGAGAGTTTCGGCGTCGGCACTGGTGCTAATTATTCAAATTTTCGAGAAGAATTCCAATCCGTTGTCAAATTTGAGCTAGACTCATTCTTTGACCCATTTCAACCACATTTTCGAGTCTATCTCGGGAACGGAACGTCACCGCCAAATTTGCACACTAAATACGAACTTCGTGAGTCCGGTATACGAGATCACGAGGGTCGTGATTTTGTGGGTTTGGTACACGAGATCACGGGGGTTGTGACTTCATGGGTCTGGTACACAAGATCACGGGGGTCGTGACTTCGTGGGTCTGATACACGAGATCACGGCGGTCGTGAATTCGTGAGTCCGGTACATGAGATCACGGGGTCATGAATTCGTGGGTCTGGTACACGAGATCACGGGGGTCGTGACTTCGTGGGTCTGATACACGAGATCACGGGGTAGTGACTTTGTGGGGCCGGTACACGAGATCACGACCCGAATCTGGCGTGACTGCATCATCTACCGATGGTTTCGAATTTATCACGGGATCGAAGCGTCACCGCCAAATCTGAACACTGAATTCGAACTCGGCGTGAAAAACTAAAACAAAAAAAAACTATCTAATTCAAAATTTTTTGATTTTTCAAATTTTGAAAATTTCTTCATACTATATACATATACATCACGTCTTTTTTGGGGCGAAAAAATTTTCGGAGAGCTTCGGCGTCAGCGCTGGTGCTAATTACTCAATTTTTCGGGGCGAATTCGAACCCGTCGTCAAATTTGAGCTAGACTCATTTTTTGACCCATTTCGACAACATTTTCGAATTAATCTCAAGACGAGGCATCGCCATTAAATTTGAACATCGAATTCGAACTCAGCCTAAAAAATAGAGTAAAAACAGTCTTCAGTTCAAAACTTTTGATTTTTCAAATTTTGAAAATTTCTCCATATCATGTCGTTTTTGGGGGAAAAAGATTTTCGGAGGGCTTCGGCGTCGGCGCTGTGCTAATTACTCAATTTCTCGAGACGAATTCAAATCCGTTGTCAAATTTGAGCTAGACTCATTTCTTGACCCATTTCGACAACATTTTCGAATTAATCTCAAGACGAGGCGTCGCCATTAAATTTGAACATCGAATTCGAACTCAGCCTAAAAAATAGAGTAAAAACAGTCTTCAGTTCAAAACTTTTGATTTTTCAAATTTTGAAAATTTCTCCATAATATACACATCACATCTTTTTTGGGGCGAAAAAATTTTCGGAGCGCTTCGGCGTCGGCGCTGGTGCTAATTACTCAATTTTTCGAGACGAATTCGCATCCGTGTTCATGGCCGCCCGTAGAATTTTTTGATGAGGTAGCAAAAGAAAATGCTGACGACCATAATTTAACCTTGATTTTTGTGTTTGAATTGAGATTAGTGAATAGTTACATGGGCATGAGTCACTGGCTGATAACTGAAAAAACGAACATGCACAGTCCCTATATGTTGACGAATGTTAATAAACGTATTACTGAACGATTTAATTACATGAATCACAAATATCCCAATTATGCACAAAAAAAAAAATAATAATAAAAAGGTTATGAGGTAGCGGTCGCAACCTCGGCTACCCTCTGCGGGTGCCCATGATAGCCTTTCCTAGAACCTGCTTGTTCCTCAGGTTGGTGAGCATCCAGCGTTTCGAAAATTATGTTTGTATTAGTTTTAAGAAAACTTTATTGACATTCCACGTTCAACAAGGTGGCCTATAATTGTTACTTTTTCTTGCCTTTTTTATATATGTAGCATGACAATTTCAGACACGTGCCATTGAGTCGACGTGACCCCGGAGACCAGAATTTCGTTAGCCAGAGCTGTGAAAAACGGAGCAATGGATTCAGCTAAAACCGTGAGCGTGGAATTGCCCAGCCCATCAGGACCAGACATTTTGTTGCATTTAAGTAGGGACAAAATAGTGAAAATTTCCTTAGCCTGGAAGGGTGGAGATTGTTCATCTTTTGCTGGGGTATTAGAACCTCCACCATCCGGAGTGGGCAGAACATTCATATCATCAGCGGCGTAAAGCATACGGAAAACATCGGTTGCCTTCTTGACTATCTCAGATCTATCATAGATGTTGCGTTTGTCTATCCCAGAGGTCAGAAATGGAAGGAGATGACTTTTGGAAATTGCCTTCCTCACTTTTTTAGTTAGGCAACTGTTAGTAATTTCAGCTTCTACTATTTCCCGACCAAAGTTGCTCAAGTCTTGTTTCATTTCACTCTCAATGGTTTTATTCAAAATAACAAATTCGATTTTTTCGCGAGGATTTTCCATTTTTTTTCTTTTTAAGAGATTTTGTTTTTCAATCATTTGATTCATTTTAGCACTGAGTTTGTCATCAGTTTCAATTGGATTCGTTCAACCCCAACCTCCTTCAAGGTCTCCCTGATAGCCTGTTCGAAATGGCTATATCACATTTGGATATCAGCCACGTTCTCCGCAGTAATCATTTTCAGTTTCTTCTTTAGTATAGAATTGGCAATCTCTCGCAGGTAAACCGGAGAAACTTAAGTTGCCACACTTACCAAAGGGTTTTTTATTACCAAATTTGAGGTTGGGGTCACTTGATAAACTCAGTTTAGCCTTTCCAGGTCTATGATCAAAAGAAAAATCAAAAGCATTTAAGACCTCGTAATTCAATACATCTTTAGGATTACAAATCAAGACGTGGTCTATTTCATTTTTTGAAACTCCATTCGGTGCCAGCCAGGTCCACTTTTTCCTTAATGGCTTTTTAAAGAAGGTATTAACCACAGTAAGGTTATTTTCAAGCGCTAGTTGCATCAGTCTTTCTCCACTATTACTGTTTTTATCAATTCTGAATTCTACCAGCCAGGCTGAGGGTGGGCAGTCGCTGCCAAGTTTAGCATTTTAAGTCGCCCATTACAACAGTAAATACAACTCATTCGCTTTCAATTACCATGTTAACTTTATCATAGAAATTTACAATCTCATTTTCGTCGGACAAACTAGAAGGAGCATACACCTGAATAATTACCAACACGACGTATCAACTAACTTTAATTTTAGCACCGCGATCCTTTAAGACACTCCCTTGAACTCGAATACACGGCGCACCAAATGCTTCGCAACATAAAAGCTTACCCCCGAAAACCCTTAATGTAGCCAAAAAAAAGTAGAAGTAATTTCCATTGTTTCTTTTGACTAAAGTTTCACCCTCCCTTCTAACTTCAGAAAGACCTACGATATCCAACTTAACTTGCCAAGTGCATTTTCCAATTCATATACCCTAATTTCTCCGAACAGCCCCTTACACAGTTGAAGCGTATAATATTTAGAGTTAACTTCCCGACCTTTTTAGATTACCATGAACAGAATTTACCTTGTCCAATTTTTGAATTTCAGCCCTCCCCCGCGTAGTCCATGAAACAGAGACGAATCACCCTTAGAAACAATTTTGTCACCAGAGATTAGTTTATTACCAGAATTTTGTCCGTTTTTAAAGGATGAAACAGGCGGCGGCGTTAAGCAGACTTCACCCCCCACGGGGTCTGCAATCCGGATCGGGAATCAAAGAGATTACCATCATCCATACAACAATAGTATTTCTAGACGTATATATTTCGAGGTCATAAATGAGTGGCACGGAACTGGAACCCTCAAAAATTCTAAAAAATTTTAGTTTCAGACAGAATGGCACTATAGTTTTTCATTGCAAGATCTGTATGGAGGTTAGATACTTGCTAGACTGCTTCACCCTAGGCATCAGCTATCGAAATATATCAATCAGCGAACTCAATTTTCAATAGCTTGTTGATACTGCTGATAGTGCACTGCTACGAATCCATACTAGCGCTCCTAGCGGGGCCACCAAAGAAACCTTCGGAAGATCAAAAGTACATAATTATTATCAACAACGTTATTGATTACTTATATCACAACTCGATTTCGTGATATATCAAACAAATACCAATGTCTTTTCGAGACCTACTTCACCCATTTTAACATTGTTTGATTTCTGCTCGACTGTTTTACTTTGTTTCATCACTAAACTTTGAAAAATACGTATAGTGTACACCAAGCCTCAATCGAACATTACAAGAACTTTGTGATTAGCTATTGTGCTATAGCTGTCGCCAGTCAGCGGTGAGCTAATGCTCATAGACTGAGACAAGGTTCTCTTGAACCATAGCAGAGAACTGTTCCTCAAGTCAGAATTATACAACCAATTAGAACGATTTCTTAACATTGAAGGTACCCAGAATGGACTAGATCCTTTTAATAACGTAAATCCAAGCATGCCGAGCTACAGACACGAAACAAATGCGAATTATCTTCACCATTCTAACTGTTTATCATTTTAGGATAATAGGATGCTTGGTATCAGTCAACGCTCCTATTCTACAATTTTCAAATTGGTTGTTACTAATAATTTGTGTTCACTGTTCTTATCATTATGTTTAGACTAGGTTTCATAGTAGCTCCTCGTGTATTATTTACGACAAGAAGGCCAAGAACTAGCTGAAAATAAAATGATAAGTCTCGCACTGCTGTAACCCGAGGTTTCGAATGAATGAAAATGAGAAGAATGACCATTTCCCCCGATTTATAATAAATAGAAAAATAAGTGAAATATTGAAGAAAAAATATCTATATTATTGTTTTTAATAATTGAAATTTAGGAAAGAATGTCATTCACCTGATCATTACCTACAAGTTCTATGCTTCTATCATCAATCAGGAGGCAAAGAAGTCGATTCATGAAGTGAATTATTTCTGCTGTTGACTATATCTAAGTACCTACAACAGAATGAGTAGGCAAGCGAATATACATATCTACACAACGCCGCGCAGCCTGCTTTCAAATTTGAAAGAAGACATTCACTCTAACACATCTAGTAAGGAGCAAACATATTGCGATGAAAATACCTAGCTCATCCCATAATGATCTTTTTTGAAAAGGATAGTTCAAGATAGCTACATACCGAGCTACTTTAAAGCACTAAGAAAATATTTTTGAGAAGCATTCCAGTTTTTTCATAGTCTTTAAGCACAAGAGAAACCACGGCGAAACGCACGCCAACATGGAGAGATGAGTCAATAACGAGGAATACAAAGATGCGGCTCATAAGAACGCTGGTACTTCTGGTGTTCCTGTATGGATGCGAAACATAGACCATCAAAGCTGAAGATCGCAGACGGACAGACACGTTGGAAATGTCGACATATCGACATATCGACAAATGCTCCGAATACCTTGGACAGAGTAAAAAACCAATGCGTCGATACTCAATGAATTGGCTGTGAGGACCCACTATCGTCCACCTGCTACCGGATACTCCAATTCTTCGGGCACATCGCAAGAAGACCCGGTGACAATCTGGAGAGGCTGGTGGTGCAGGGAAAGCTAGAGGGAAAACGTTCGAGGGGGAGATCCTCGAAGAGATGGACCGACCAGATGGAAGAGTGAACGGGGCTGCCGATACACGGGCTCACTTAGGCGGAGAACAGAGAGGCCTGGACAGAAATGGTGGACGCAGTTGCAGACGGGTCACCAGCACTCAGACATGAGTGAAGGGCTGATGATCATTTCAAAAAGAGAAATGCTACTTGATTTAAACTTCTGAATTTTTGCGCAAAAAACATCTTCCGACCTGGCTCCGGCTCCGTAGCAAATCTGAATTTAGTTCGGGCTCTGGCTAAAGTTCTTGAGATTGGCTTTGGCTCCGGTAGATATTCTTCCGAGCTGTGACATCAGCAAGAAATTCTCAATGGCTCCGACTCCTCTAAAAGAAATGGTCAACTCCGGCTTCAGAGGATTCTGAATTTGGCCCTGGTTTCGGCAAATATCTTTTTCCAGTTTCAGTTCCCACTCCGCAAACAATTTCTCCTGACACCGACTCCAGTATATCATTTTTTCAAACTCCAGCTCCAGCTCGTCCAGAAAATGGTAGGCTTTAGATCCCTGATTCTAATAATTCTAATATTTCAACACACTTTCAGAACTCCTTGGGGCATTTCTCTAAACTCTCTGAAATGGGTGCTGTTGTAAGAGAGCGCGTCGAGTAAATTCAATAGTGTAGTCCGGGCTGACCGGCACTCAAGTGGCACTTCTACTGAGTAACAGTAATTCTGAAGTAGAAATTGGCAGCTGTAAATTTTTTTGAAAATATAAATAATATTTAGGTAAACCAAAGGAGCTGAAGGTTTGAGAATTTTTAAATAGTTCCTTCAAGGATTTATTAAAAACATTCACACCTCGTTATTTAATAGACTCTTCAGGATTTCTTCATAGGATTTTTGCCGATATGTTTTAGACTCGCCAAGATTCCTCCAAATATGGTTGATTCTCCCACGCACATTCAAGATCTTTTAACATTCTTCCAGACATATTTAAGTCTTTCTAACACTACTCCGCAGGGCTGAGTTTACAGTGTAGTGGCTCTGGACTCTAGAATTTGTAGTGGTTTTTTTATTTTCTACACAGGCCTGTAGCAAAGGGGGGCCGGGGGGCATTGCCAGCTGGCTATCGGCTTTGCACCCGGCAAGAATCCGCCGACTGTTTATTTCAGTAAATTTTTTGTAGTTCTAATTTTCTTTGCATTTATTAAATTCCATACGAAACATCGTCTTTATATTAATAGACATTAATGACTGCCCCCCCCCCTGAAAGTTCAATTGCACCCTCTGAAAAAATTCCTGGCTACAGGCCTGTTTCTACATCTTCTAATTTTTTCTACATCAAAACGCAAAATTAATACATTTAAAAAAAAAAAGTTTACCAGCATAAAAACCTGTACTCTTTAGAAACGTCAATAATACATAATTTTTGTTAGTAGCGAAACAGCCCCAGCTGGGCTCAAGCCCCTGCTTATTCAGACTCGTTCAAGACTACGCCTAACTGAGATTAAAACAATTTTCCAGACTTATTTGAAACCCTTCAAAATTTCTTTAAAACTCAATAAGAGTCCTGTAATACTGTTTTAAACATTTTTATAAGTCCTCGACTCTAAAATTTTTTCCAAACTGGTTGAGGACTCTTCGAGGCAACCTTGAGATTGTATATTAGAGACCCCCAACAAGACCCTTCTAGATATATTTAAGTTCTAAGACACAACAAAACTTTTCGGGATTCGTTCAAAACTATTTCAGATTTAGTTAGGACGCCAAGACTGTTTGAGATTCTTCCAAACTTCTTCAAGATTCTGTAAGATTCTTCAAGACTCCCTTGAGATTCTACAAGACTTCTTTCAGACGTAATCAGGTCTTACTAAGACCCTGCCAAGACGTTTAGCCTATTCTAGACCGTTTTGATTATTTTTTTCAGACCGGTTCAATACTTGAAGAAACTCTAAAAAGCTATTCATGATTCACGCTTCTAGATACATTTAAAAGTTTAAAACATACCTCTAAATTTCACAAGACTTCTCTAGGACTAGCAAAAATCTTTTCAACCCTGCTGCGATTTTTTAGACACGTCTGCACAAGTCTTCAAGGACTTCAAGCCGGTCTAAAAGGTTAGCGAGACTGGATGAAGCATTGAAGAGTCATCCCAAAAAGTTTTAACAAAGCCCGAAAAATCTCAGTCAAAGCAGAAATGCTAGAATTGTCTCAAACGAATCCTAAAGAGTTAAAGAGTAAGTCTTAAATACATATGAGGAGCGATTTTCCTAAACAGCCACAGTCCATTTTTTTGAAAAATCGTTTTATAGCGCCATCTGGTGAGGAATCTAGTAATACCTATTCTGGTCCGAGCAAAATCACGATATCGCGAATCTAACGCATATAAGAAGCCAAAATAGACTTGCAAAGAGAAGAAAAAAGTTTTTTTCTAAAACGGCCTCTGTCCACATATTTTTACCACAACAGAGAAGTCGACATTATCTTGAGACTTCTATGAATTAGAATCTACTGAAAGACACAATATGTCAAATTTTGTGCAAAACCAAAACTAATAATTCAAGAATATTGTTCCAAAACGGCCTCTATCCAGGAGATCTCCCACTCCTGTGCAAGGTACATTCAATATTTCAACGATATAAATTTCTGTAAGTGTTCTACTAGGCAACCTGACTATCAACCGAGACATGTAGATGTAATATAGGGATACACCAAGTTTTTTCTTCCCCGTGAAAAAAATATAAAACTGGACAGAGGTCGTTTTGGAAAATCGCTCCTCATATATGCAGTATCTGTTGCCCAAACTTTCAACTGGTTTGATGAAATCGGAATTTTAACTTTTTTCAATCAAATTCAACACATTATTTTTCCACCAAAATGCGTGCATAACCAAAATTCCAAATGCTTCGCTTTGAAGGAGTATACTAAGCATAAAAAATAGTTTGGCAGATTAAAAAAGTTAGTATCCTCCCCTCTTCTCTCATGACACGGATGGGTTTACTGAATATAGTCAGAAAAGGACGACGAAGGCTTTTCTCACCGTATTTTTGTCAGATGGCAACTTAGTCCAGGAGAATTAGCTAAAAAAGAGGTGTTTGATGGAATTAATTGCAGCACAGCTGAAACTCGGTACAATTGTTTAGTACCCTCTTCGGAAAAGCAACATGATCGCCCCCTCCCCTGGTGTGAGCATCACCCCTCAGAGTCCAAAAAGTGCCCCCGGAAACAGTCTTTGGCTTATATCTAGCTTAAAATTGAGTTATAGGTAAGAATATTCCTTACCAAAATTAAAGAGCGTAAAATTCTCTACAAAAATGATATCCATGTTTTTTTCCGTGAATCCCACACCAACTAAGATAATTGGGGTTCAAGATCGTAAATATGAAGTAACCTACAACATACACGGTATACGAACGCCGAACTCGTCACTCTTAACATGCGACAAGCGTTCAACGCTGTAATTTTAAATACCTATACTAAATGGACCAGCTTGTTTTAGAAACCGGATTGAAGACAGACAATAGATATGGAGCGACATGACTATGGCATTTGGACACTCCTGTAGGTGCGCTAGTGCAATGGACGAAAATAAGATCAGGATATTTTTACCACAAAAACATGTACAGGTGAAATGAGCTCTACCATTTTCAGTATTGAAGAGAACTAAAGTGTCAGCTCTTATCATTTCCTTTCAGATGAACCCAACTTGAGTTTTTTTGCGGACAATTTTTGTCCCTGGTCATGATTGAGTCCAAATACACCCATCAGCGCGCCGCATTTCATTAGGCCGCTAGAGAGCGACTCTTTAGCATCCAAACGCGAATCGAACAAACACTCATGGCGAATTATGAAGAGTGCAGGCGGACTGACTCATCGACGCGGTGTTACCTCTAGCGTTTTGCAGAAATGGATTCTTAGCGCCTCTGTCATATGATTCATCTTTGCTAACGTTCGGAATAGTTCACAAACTGTCAACCAGAAATGAGTGCTCAGCATAAAGAATTGAGGGAATCACAAGTGCAGCATGATAAAAGGGATGTTCAAACTTTTTTAAACTGGCTGAGAGCCCATCATCCCTTCTCATATGCATCTGAATTACAAGAGGGGGTCTCCCCGGGTTTACGGAGGGGATTCATGAAGGGGAAACAAAGGAATATAAAACGGGTCTACAAAGGGGATCCATGCAAGGGGAAACAGAGTGGCTATACGACGAGTCTACAAAAGGCATACATAATGGGTATACAGAGGTGCTTACAAAGGGGATACTTAGAAGCATACAGAGAGGCTATACGATGGGTCTACAAAGGGCATACATAAAGAGTATAGCACGGGTGTCTCAAAGCCGGGGTACAGCTCGGGTAGTGAGAAGGCTACATGTAAATGAAGCAATGTGATTGGCTAACCTGATGGCTTTCCTCGAATGGAGCGTTCTGATTGGCTGCTGGAGGGGAAACATACCGGGTTGAGACAGGGCTAACGAGGGTCGATTTTCCAAGGGTCTCGAGCGGGTTTACACGAACTTAAGTTTTCCGCATCGGGATCACGAGCTTGTGGTTGCCGTAAAGTGGGTATCTGTTGTAGCCACGCGTTTGTAGAGGAGGTTGTTTAAACACAGAAAATTGTATACATGTAGACTCGGATGAAGATGAATTCTTATAATAATAAAGACAATAAATTGAAATTATATGATGTAACATTCTATGCATCCAGTCATGTGTTTTCGCGATTATTTCAGCATTCCTATACCGCGTACATTGTAGGTTACTCCATATTTACATGCCCGTGTGATATTGAACGCCGATTATCGTGGTTAGCATGGGATTCACGAAAAAAAAACAACAACATGGATATCATTTTTGTAGAGAATTTTATGCTCTTTAATTTTGGTAAGGAATATTTTTACCTATAACTCAATTTTAAGCTAGATACAAGCCAAAAACTATTTCCGGGGGCACTTTTTGGACTCTGGGGGGTGATGCTCACACCGGGGGAGACGGGGGAAATTACGGGGCTTTTCCGAAAAGGGCACTAAACAATCGTACCAAGTTTCAGCTGTGCTGCAATTAATTCCATCAAAAATGCTAATTCTCTTGGACTAACTTTAATTGAACTAAGTTGGAAAACTTTCAAATGTTCATTTTTGGCTTTCAAAATGTCACTCTATAGCAACCCTGTCGAGGAGGGGAGGGGGAGGAGAAAAAGGGAAACATTCCGGGCCCGGACTTTCAAAGGGGCCCGATAATTTTAAAAGGTCTGAATTTCAATCATACGGTACATCAAATCAGCAATCACTCCTTACACCATGAAAGAAACCTCCTATCCCGTAGCTTATCATTTTTTCCCATCTAACAAAAGAACAAATTCAAGTGGAAGGAGAGAGGGGTCCGCGGAAATTCCCCCAAACCCTCTTTTTCTCTCTACGGGGCTGCCCGTAGAACATGATTTGAACTTCTCTTATCAGTCAGAAATCCATACTAGAATGTTGCTTTGTGTGGGGCATTTTTTCAGATTCATCATCAAAATTACTGGGCTTCAAACTTACGAAATCAGTTCACAGTTTCCTCTTTCATTTGTTCAAGGAAAGTAAATATACATGTACGTTGAGAGAAGTACGAAGTTGTAAGTGAATACTGTTCCGAGTGTGTTCCTCGAGAAAAGGTGATAATGTTTTCTGTACTATTTTGCTTTTCAGAGCCATGTAGTTATCAGAATTTATGACGTTTACAAAAACCGTTATCAGCACATGTGACCTTTCCCGAAAATATATAATTCTTTTCGTCATAATATTCGCTATACAATAGCGATAAAATTCACCCACTCCGAGCTGGGTAAAGAAAATTTACAAAAACCGATGTCACTACTCCGAATGACGACAATGTTTTCGAATTATTGCGATCCGGAAAGCTAATCTGACGCGGATGGCGTTTATAAAGAGCAGGTACGTATACGTTACGAGCGCAAATCGACCGAGGCTCAAAGTTCTTTTTTGACCATACGCAGACAATTACACACATAAACGACCACATCGTGTAGTCTATTATTTATCAGCGTTAATCATGCGACAAGCGTCTTACGAGTAAGAAAAGCCTAAACACTATTCAAATACTACTTCATCTTCATTCTGCAGTCGATCAAAATTCAAGCGGCGTCGTCGGCCGCAAATGATTCCCGGAAATTCTACTTAAAACTTTTTCTGTCGAGTTCACAACCGTTGCTCTGTCGCTGATTAAAAGACATCGCAGCACTGTGAACGAATTTTTCACCGTCAAATAGGACAGGCGAGGACCCGGGGGCATTCACTTGTTGCTGTATCAAATGCACCGACGATGCTATGTAGTTTTCGAAACAGGGGGCAAAGGCACTGGCGTCCCCTTTTCCCATTTTCACTATCGTGACCGGGTTTGAAAAACTGAGACTCAACTTTACACATTCACTGCTCCTTTGTTAACAGCACAAGGATTCAAGGAGTTGTACTGCGGAGCCTCTTGCTTTACCAGTCATCGAGGGTGCTTAGGCAAAGCCTCTTGTCTCAACACACGAATTCATCTTTCTGATGGGGGGGGGGGAGGGGTTGTACGGAAATTTCGAATGTTTTGAATTAATGCCAAGGGATGGTAATACAATAATAATGTACGAACTTGACTACGCATATACGAGGGGATACAGGTTCATGAAATATCGTATTCGTACAACTGGCGAACGAATTTTATACCATTCCTCAGCTCATGTTCTTTTTACACATGTTTTGCTTTCATTACATCTGCATTATCATGCAACACAGGTTTACATGTTGATGTAGGTAGAGCAGTTTTTACTCCTGGAATGACGCGGGGAGTGTCAGGAATCCGGGGGGTCTCCGGGTCGGCCCTGCACTTAAAGAGCCTTCAAGTTCAGGTTACTCAGGAAGATAAAGGACACTGTTTGTTCTCTGGATTATTTATGCGCTACGGCCACTATGGCTTAGTGCACAAGGAAACTGACAGTTCAGAAATAAGAAGTGTAAATTAACGGTGAAACGATTGGTCCTACCTCGTGAAAAGGAAACACAAAACGGAAGCAAAGATTTAGGACATTTCTCGACTTCAGTTGAAATCTGATGTTCGAAGAAATACATTCATTTTTTGTTACCTACAACGTAATAGTTTATGTTCTCGATTCAATGGACTTCCTCACCTCGTTACATCCATGCACTGATACAGTCGTTATCATCACTCTTCAACTGCGACATATACTCGTTCAGATGAATCTACCAAGAATGTAACCGTGACGGTCCAAGAGCTCTCAAGAATTTGTAGGTACGGATACAGGGTTCGAGCTAACTTGAACTAGTTGGCAACTTCACCCATTAAGTTAGTTTTTCAGTTTTGAATACATATCTTTGCCAACATGTTAAAAGATTATTCCTTTCAAAAATGTACAAATGCAGTAATACAATCAGTTTATTGAACTTTTCAGGTGTTGCCCCACCACTATTAATATCTGCACTACCAAGTTTTAAGGCCAAATTTTAGACTCAGTGAAAATTTGCCTGCGAATATTTGCCTTACGAAAATTCGCCAGAGATGAAAAATTCACCAGATAGGAACGTTTTCCTTCCGAAAATTTATCCGAGAGATCACGAGAAAATGTAAATCTGTAACCCAGGAGACACTATGAGGAGGTCGGCTTAAACGGTCTCCCAAAAAATGTATATATTTGTGTGCCTAACAAACAAATCAGCGGAGGTGATTTTAACGCTAACCCCCCTGCGGAT
Organism: Acanthococcus lagerstroemiae; assembly: GCA_031841125.1. NCBI lineage: Eukaryota > Metazoa > Arthropoda > Insecta > Hemiptera > Eriococcidae > Acanthococcus > Acanthococcus lagerstroemiae. Next base: position 44,608,126 of record CM063110.1, read on the forward strand.
CTAGGGCTACTTTCAAAATGAGCAGAGAACTCCTTACAGCGATTAACGACGGTAATTGCTCAGCTGTCTCAAGTGGCCGCGAAACTACCCGGGACCACTTCCGAGGCTGGATAATTGTCGCGGAAACTGCTATGGGCTTAGTTGAAACGACAGATGGGTGCTGTTCTAATATGCTATCTACGGCCATAGTCATCTGCCACGGATGGAGTGATGTTGTAGTATGCGATCTACCATTTTCGGTGTTCCGCAGGGATCAGTCCTTGGTTCACTCCTAGGGAACATCGCTTTCAATCAGATCCTGCGAACAGAGGTACCACCAGGGGTCTGGTTGGCCGAGTGGATAGCGTGTTGGCCTCGGAATCCAGAGGTCCCGGGTTCGAGCCCACGTAGCAACTCCCCAAATTTCGACCTAGGCCGGTTTTTCGGCCAGACGGGAAGAGGGCTAAGACAACCCCAACAGCCTCCCCGACGTCTCTGAGGTAATGCTCGAAAGGGCGGATTCCAGACTCGGGTTGAGAGCAAATTAGAAAAAAGGAGGGGTGAATATCATCTGTTACGCCGGCGACACCCTGGTGATCGCAGTAGAAGATGACATAGCCACACTCGAGAGCAAGGTGCACGCAGGACTGGAGGCAATGGCCCGTTGGATTGAATCGCCAGGGTTGTGCACAGCAAAAGACGGACGCGTTGCTATTTACACGCCGTCGACGGTACAATTCCTCTTCCTTTTGTCTAAAGGGAACGGTGATTGCACCCTGTACAGCCATGAAATACCTTGGGCTATGGTCCGACGGGAAACTGTTCTTCCGAGAACGCTAGGACGGCACAGAAAGCGGAGACAGTCGTGGCCGGATCAAGTCGACTCATGTCGAACCTAAGAAGGCCAACAGAGAAGAAATGTAAGCTGTTGCCATCGAATCCAAGCAACAGAAAGCTGCGCTAAGATGTGTCAGCGCTGACTGCACTGTCTCCATAGAGGCAGTTTGCGTACTAACAAGTATACCACTGGTAGAGTTAGCCGCCGACAAGCGAAAGAGGGTATACGGTGCGACGCGGATGATACTACTGAAGAGCAGAGCGGCGCTACCGGCCAAGCAGGATATTAGGCAATCCACACTCCGCATGTGGGAAGAACGGCTTTCCCGCAGTATCAAGGGGGAGTGGACCCGTCTGCTAATACGTAACTCGACGCGTGGTTGGGACACCCCGTGGCCAGATGAACTTTCACCTGAAGCAGGTGATGAGCGGCCATGGTGTCTTCAACACGTACCTGCATTGGATGAGTACTGCATTGGAGGAGGGCGAGATGATGACGCCTGGTACACATTGTTCGAGTATCCGGCATTCGACCGTGAGAGAGAAGAAGCGGCGGTCGCCTTCTGAAATGCGGGCGTTAAGCCACTTACACCGAGAGCCTGGTCCCGATAATGCTGAAGAGTAGAGCGGAATGGGATCAGGTGGCAGCATTTGTCAAGAAGACATTGAGCCGCAAGATGGACATATGACAAAGGCAGCGGTCACAGCACCAAAAGTCGGTACTCGCCATCCCACCAACATTGACGACGAACGACGATGTCGCTGCTGCAGACAGAAGAAGAAAAAATCCAGCGCAACTCGACACTGAAGAAGACGAATAAGAAGCCGTAAATTCGCCGTCGAGAAGACGCGAGAGGAGAAATGGGGGTACAGGGCTGTCTACCTCAAAGTGTTTCCTCCTATCCTGACGCAGGCCGCAGGCCCAATCGGGTAATTCCAGGGTAGGGGGTGCGGTGTCTCGGGGCTAATTTGGCGTGCGTGCACCGCCATACGCCCCACCATCAGCGGAATACTCACTCCATCGTAGTAGTCTTGTCCTTCGTTTTGTCGTTACTTATTTGTTTCATCATTAACCAGTTGTTCCTTGTGCTAAGTTTTATGTTGTATTGATTGAGGGGTTTTACTAATTTGTTAGAGTATGTTCATACATATAATACTGCTCAGGATTTGGTTTGTCTGGTTAATAATTTATTGCTGTCGTTTTCTTGTTCATTTTCCCTGTCGCCCATTATTTGCAGTTTATAATTTTTGTTTTTGGCCATTTGCTTCATTATGTTGGTTTCTTTCGCTCTGTCTTCATGATGCATGATGGTTCTGTAGCAGTCTAGGTTTATGGCAGTGGAATAAGTTGTTAGGTGTTATGGAGTCTGGGTGAGTTGGTTTTCTGCATGCATTGTGCCGTATTTTATTGTCGATAAGTTGCATTGTCAAGTCGGGGTAAATAATGATTTTATTTCTTTTTTCTATTGTAAATTTGATGTTGTTCAAATTATTTCTGTGTAGAACTAGTCCTAATGTCCATCAGTCCTAGACCATATGATTAGTATAGCTTCCAAATCCCCTGCCATCATTTCATGTCATTTTTGTTTGCTGTTGTACAAGATGTTGTTTTCAAAATTGTTCATATAGATTTCTGCTAGTATAGGTAACAGTGGCGAGCCGATTGCTAGGTCTGTTATTGATTCATAGTAGTTGTTAAATTTGCAGAAGTTATCTGGTTGATGATTTCTTTAGTTATTTTGGCATATTTTTTGCCTTCTATGTTTCCTATATAGTCACTGAGTTCTAGTGGTGTGGTGAGTTCTTCTTTGGGTATGCTTCCGAACATCTGGTCACATCTGGTGAAATTAATTCGACATTGTTGGCTATCTGAGTATATTCTAGCCTTATTTTTCATTCAGTATGGTTTTTTATGTTGGGTTCAGTTTTGGCGGTGTAATGTTCTTTTGGCTATGTTATATAGCTTGGTAAGTTTATGCTGTTTATTAGTGGTTGGCGTAGTTTGTTTTGCTTGTGTACTTTTATCAGTCCTTTGAGTTGCAGACCTTTTAGGTTCACTGCAGTTATTTTGTTGTTGGTGTCCACGTTATTAGTTTTCATAGTACTGTTTTCAATTTGGCCTGAAACTTGTTAGTAGAGTTAAAGTTGAATTTCTCACAACCGATTTTATTTATGACGGTGTCAACTTTCTGTATGTAGTCTTTTTGGTCCATTATTACCGTTGTGTTGCCTTTATTTGCTTTCGTCTGCATTAGATTTCTACCTTTAATTTTTTATTTCAGTCTTGTTATGTTATTTTTGATGTTTTTTGTTTTCTTGCTCTCAGCTTCTGGGTTTCGTTCGAATTTTAGAAGTTTATCCCCTACTTTTGTCTTGGTTTCATATTTCGAGTACCTGTCCATGGTTTTTACCGACTTTTCGAAGGAAAGGGAGTTATGATTTGTTCACAAGCAATTATTGGTTCTTCTAGTTTCTTGTCAGTTACAATTTTCCTAATGTTGTATTTTTAACTCTTTCATTTTTTTCTTATTTTTTTCTTTCAGTAACTTGGTTCCTCTTGTTCTGATGTCTGTATTGGTCATGTTCACCACTTTTGGTGCAAATTTGTGTAATTGGTTCTCTCGGTGGTTTTTTGTTCTTTTTCAGTTAGTGTAATTTTCTTATCAATATTGTTGTTTTCTCCTCCACCTTTTTCTCCATATATTCTTTCCCTTCTTGGCACACATGCTGTTCTAGGTACTTGTCGGTGTCCTAGTATGCCTATCAGTTTGAAGTGTTCGGTTATCTGGTTCCCTGTTGGTTTGTCTTCTCGTGCAGTTCTATGATTTCGATTTTTCTTAGTTTTTCCTCCGAACTATTTGGTTGCCATTAGCTGCTTTGATTCTAGCAGATTTTTGTGTGACCTTATTCCTTAAACACGCCTTGTTGAACCATATTTTTGTGACTGTTATAGTTAGTTTGACTGTAGGCTAAGACGTTATCGTGAAATATTAAATTACTGCAAAGGAATCTTCATCTTCCAGGGCCGTATCCGATGCCGGACGTTGGTGGTCGCGGTTTCCGACGCGTAAGTCTCTTGGGCAGATTAGTCGGGGCAGTTTGTCGTTGTGTGTCAAAGAGTGTACAGCCGCAGTTCGCTTACTGCTACGTGTTTCACTACGCTGAGTAAACTGTTCACGACGTGCACACGCACAGTACCAATCTTTCTGATCTGGTGGTAACACACTCTGCGACTGTAATGTCTTGTTCGGGTAAACTGGCTGGGGTCACAGGACGCGCTGTTTCCACCTCGATTGATACTGTAGTCGCTGTATTCGTCAGGATGTTCGAGGGGGTATTCCAATTTCACCAGCATTCCGGAATATGCATCATTTATTAATTGCAATATAGTAATTAGTTATATTTCCGAAGAAAACCTTGACGCACTGCAATTTTATATTTCCTATTATATTTGCATCAAATTTTCACTTTTCACCGCCACAACCGCAAAGAAATATACCTGTTGGAAACCACCAGGGAGGTTATCCTTTGGCACCGACTGGTACTCCTCCCACTTAAACCAGCCAGTTAGTCGATAACGCATATCAAGAGCAAAAACTACAACCAACAAAGCACAAAAGCACTAGAAACGAGCAACCGGAGAACTTTCGAAGACATAGACCACGTAATTATAGCAGCAAATACACTATGACTGATAAAGTAAACCATCCATATACTTCACACGAACACTTTGGCGAAGTCAATATGTCGATAATTAAATATACTACCTATAATGAAAACGTGGAAACAGATACGTATACATTTTCTGCTCAAAACGGAGGAAGGGAATCGACAGTAAGTATTCAGACATTCCTTTTTCGCAAACAGACACTAAATTTCTCACGTGGAAATGTTTTCATCAGCTGAAGTTCGCAACGGCTGGCTTTGAGAAACCAGACAGGAGAATGTGTTCGGATTATTTTCTGAACTCGAATTCAGGGCTGCAGACAGCAGCAAGTTTCGCAACCCCGCTAAAGAACGAGGTCGGTGGTTCGCGAGCTATGTATAATTAACGAACAAATAATATCGTTACACATGCATCTGGTGTATTTCCACGAAAACCATCCATATTTCGAGTCTTTCATCGATTGAATTTACAGCCTCGAAAGAATATGGTCGATAGAATCGCAAAAATTACAAATTTTTCAGCACCCAATATTTTAAACAGCTGGTATATGCATTTTGTACACCTAACGAATGCAACATTCGAAATCCAAATAGCCTTACCAGACGTTAAAGCTAACTAGAGCTAATTACTTGCTGATTATAGCTATCAAGATATACAACGAGTTAACGGGATTGTTACGCAGCTCATTGAAACCAAATATCTCTCATCGCTTCGTACAAATTTCTCTTTCCTCACTTCATATATGGCCCAGAGCAGTTAAAAATTTCATCTTGGATTCTGCCAAGAAAAAATTAACATCCAGATTCAAACATCCATCAGCATTCGTTAATTTTCGTACGTTCCCTCAGTTCAATGCTGTAGACGGATTAGTCATGCAAAATGAACCAATCTAAAAATAGAAAACTTCTTATCACTTATTTCACCATGCAGGTATTATTAATTGCAGTAATTTACAAATCTATTACTTGATTATCAACAGCATGAACTTTTCATCAGACACGTTAGATTTATAGATTAATTTACCGCTTAGAGCACTAAACTGTAAATACAATTTCTCTTTCTCGGTTTGTCCATGGGTTTTAAATGGTATTTTTGGATAGCTTAGGTCTAGAAAAAACAAATAACTGCAATAGACCACTTGGAATTTTATTTTTGTCCTAGCTGTCTGCCTGACAAAAAACATATATTACCACTGCGTGACCAAATTCAAATCTGTTTATTATCTTGCTTGAAAACAAAGTCTCAGGCGATAGATGGTCCATTTGTCATTAACTATGTTGTAAGAGACAAGAATAAGACCATAAGCAGCCATATATACAGATTTTGTTGCACAGTGTTATCTGTAATTTCTGTCAATCAGCAGGTGATGACCTATTTTTAAGCCAGACATAATTTCAAATTCACTTTGTGAACAACCAATTCACGTCATCAAGTTTGGGAAGACTAAAAATGAAACAAACAAAAAACAAACTTGGAATACGATTTTTGATAATATTATTTACTTACTGCCAACCATCCACTCCCATTTTAATTCGTATAGTGAAGTAGCCTCAAGTACTTCAGTAGATACTTGTATTCAAAGAACTTTATGGAAACTCTTAAATACAGGTACTTAAGGTTCCTTCACTGAGTGTACCAAATTACAAGTAGATGGACTCACGGTTAATAATGAGACAATAATATTATCAGAAATAGTAACTGAAGTAGTTTTCTAATCATTTCTGGCAATTTTTAGCTCGATAATATGAATCGATCGTTCAAAAAACGAATTTGAAATTACACGTGGTTAAGCGACACGATGATAAAAATAGCGGCTGGTCGTACTCATAGTATAGTTCTTTAGTTTCGCATTATTTAAAACTACTTGAAACTGCAAGATTTTTCTCAGGAAGCGAGTAACTCCAGATTTATTCACCTTTTGATTCATAAAACAGAGGACAGTTCCCGTAGTAATACATAACGAAATAATAAGTAAGGTTCTTGCATTATTGTAGAAGATTTCGCCAGAGGGTAGGTGTTGATGAGTATAAACTTTATTGCAGAAACATGTTGCTTACGGGTTATTTCATGGAGGTTCGAAGCAGCTGTCCTAGACAACGAAGCCTGTGCTCTTGGAGTTCCGTAAAAATTGGAAAAGTTGTGAGCCAAAGAGGGCATTTTCTGATCAAATGGACTTGGGATGACTATATGTGACCGTCCATAGAAAAAAAAGAGCTCAAGGAGAAACGAAAAATTGAAAAAAAATTTGTTAACCTGGAATCATTGATTGTAAAGACCAATTATATCGAATCTGATAATCTCTACTGGCCAAATAGTGGGACTGTCTTATGCCATTGGGACTTGGAATCGGAGTGGCTGACATTTAGGGATCTGTTAGTTTAAGTGATTTAATTTATCGCTCTTATAAAAAATGTGCAGGTGATGATTTGATATTTCGAAGGATAAATGCTCACTGAAGTAATTCTTCTACAACACTGATTACAAATTTAAAAGCAATCGAAACAAATTAGTAGGTGGAATGATCATAAAACGAGATCGCTCTTTGCTCCCGGATTAATTAAAGGCCCTTCTTGGAGTTTGTTAGAGTGCGTGCATGGGTGTGGCGTCACGACCGCTCTCTACTTTTCATTCTGCATCCCAGTTCAGTTCGAATCAGCTGGTCTCTGCAATCAGTGGCACAAAATAGAAAAAACTCGTGTGGGCTTTTAGTAGTGTTGATTGATCTGAGTCCCAGTTCAGTTCAGGGGCGTTTTACTTCGGAGGGATTAATTAGCTGAAAATAACAGAAATAATTATAAGCAATAATTTCGGTTTTATTAGGGTCGGTAACGAGCCTCTTGCGATCACTTTTTTTTCTCTTTGTTTTTTTTTTCTTTCTTCTTTAGACCGGCTCATTGATCTTGATCTTCATTACTGTGCGAGCGTTATTTTCAATGTGCAGAGCCAAAGAGATGAAATTTACAAAACGCGATTATTTACGTTTTATTTTTATTTCAGATTTTACTTACGACTGGAGTATTGTGCGTTTCGTACTTTTCTACAAAAAGGAACTATTTCCTCAAGGAAAGTGAAGAAAATTAACTGGATTTAGAATAGACAAGTGTGTTGTTTGTTTATGTATGAAATGAATTCTCAGTTTAATTTGTATAGAATTTGTTTGAATCGAACCAAGTACATGCAACTTTCCGTGGTACTCTTATCAGTAAATTCTCCACGGAATAATGCCATGTGAATTATGTCTCATAAATATGGTAATAGTATTAATGATAATTTTGGTATTCTGTTTCAGGTTTCGAGCAATGAAGCCTAGCATTGGGGTTGTCTTCACTTGAAGAGGAAACAATGGCGTTACCTACTATAGCGATAATGGGAATGTGTGATGAGGCAAATGAAGAATTAGCTAGTGAACAAATACAGGATGAAGCCTAACTATATGAAGCACAGAGTTTGTAAATATAGATTAGAACACTAGAGGCAGAATTGTGCATATTACAAGGAGCATCAAGGAGAAATACTACAATTAAAAAAAATAAAATACAAATTTGTCAAGTAATAAGCGAATCGAAATCCAATTTTGTAACCTGTTGTTAAAATATAGCGAAGATATTCACCCTGAGGATGTGTAAGTTGCGACAGATTGTTTTTCTATTTTCTGACCATTCTATGTCCATGCTGAAGTACATAGTTATGAGGAACAAACGTACTTCCAATGTTATCCAAACTAGATGCCAGTTAACAAAAATGTTAATAGTATTGGTGATAATCTTGGTTATACCTATTCAAATTGTAAACTTTATTTTAATCGAAATAAAATTCCTTCTTTGTCTTTAGCGTAATACAATTTCCTAAGATGCCACCTGAATTGTTTGGAATTGATTGAAGAGTACCTTCCTGTTGATAGAGTGATAAGTGATAGAGTTGCGCGACTGCAGTCTGCAGCTTTGATGAAGATGTTGCCGACCCTCTTCGAGTACCTAGCAAAGTTACTTGTTTAATTTTTCATTTCACCCTGAACTCTTTTTTCCTATGGACGGTCACATACGACCAAAAACTGATGAAATAAAACAATTTGAGTGGTAATTTATAAAAGGTCCTTTTGGTATATTTTGTGTAAAACTGTACTACAGTCTCAAGATGTTGAGGAACTTTATCGCTCAGGTGGCGGGTGGAAAAGGGCGGTATCCGGGATAATGCCTTTTTCTGATTATCAACTTTTCTGAAATCTTCTGGTTTGCTTTATCTGTGATAACAGTTTCAATGCAAACCGATTCATATTCGCCTGTGACTGAAATTAGGTATCGGGAGCTCGTTTTGCATAAGGAATTTGGATTGCATCGAAATTTCTAAATAATGAAAGATGAACTGAAGATTCTGATTACGTGAATCGATTTTGCATACAATGAACTATAAATACGCTAATTTGTAAAATTAAATCTTCTCGGAGACCTTCATAAAACGAAGTCAAAGTTTTTTTCCCGATGTCTGTTATCAGCACATGTCTTATTTTAGCATTCTTTGTATATTAGTATTGATGTGTACTGTGTAAATGTGTATATGTATGTGAACGACCTTAGCGATTCTGGTGAGGGCTGGGCAGGCGAGTATGAGACATGATTAGTCCTGGCCGGCCCTGACGTCAGTATACATGATATATTCGATGAATGAGACACGTGAGTTCGAATCTTCCCCCCCCCCCGTTTCATTTATCAACTAAATTTTTAATGGTTTCGTTGTAAAAGAAAAAAAGAAAGAAAAAGTTGCAAATGTTTGAATTACTTTATTATTTTTTAGTGTTATCTATGAGAAAAAGAAACAAAATATAGAGTTTTCCGTCATGAACACGATATGTACGAGTATGTGTTCGAAAAACATTTATAACTTCCCTTCTGCTAGATACTTTTACCATATTTTGTACCACATATTAGTGCAAGTATCAGGGCGATATATTTTACGGTTCACAATCAGCAACAAAATTAGATAATTGAACGGGTTTTCTCGTAAATGCACTTTTTAGAATAACGCCTTTTCTTCACCCACTATCTCATTACCATTCACTACAAAAGAAAAGTGAAAAAAAATAAGGGTAAAATTTTTCAATACCGAAATTTTGAGTCATTTGATGCAAAAATTCCATGACATGTGAATCTAAATAGATAAATCTACACATTGCCCCCAGATTTTACAACGAAACTGAATTTCGCGACTTCAAAAACTACACTTTTTTTCCTATTCTTCCTCTCCATCTCAAAGTGCCACAATTATTACGATACCAGCAAATCAATGTCAAAATTGAATTCTACCACTCTTAAGACCTTGGAAACGATATCCATCCTGTGTCAGTACTTTCTTCCTACTTTCAGCC